>OY992541.1:12814643-13437390 GCA_963921195.1 Pegoplata infirma
TCTGTCTGTCTGTCTGTCTGTCTGTCTGTTTTTATGTTAACATCGCTGTTCAAAAAGTAAAAAAAAAAATGTATCAAAAATTTAATTATCAAATGTTATATAAAATATTTTGTAAAATGATCACTAATGAAAATTCTTTTTCTGTAATTTATTGCGAGTTAAATTAAGATAAAAAACGAAATTAGAAGATAAAAGAAATTCTATCTAATTTTTTTTGGCCGTAATCATTAATAAAAAGATGACAACTCTTAAATGCTAGAATTTAAATACATTATTTTTAAGATTTTTTATTAGATTATTCAATAATTTACATTAATTAATGTTTGCAAAATTAAAACAATAAAATTTTTAAATGAGAAAATTAAATTTCTTGTTGGATGCCAGATTAGTACTAGGTTATTTTTAAGTAACTTTTAAGGGTTAATTTAATTGCTACATATTTTATCTACGATTAATTTTAGTTTTTGTCATAAGTTACTCCATACCCGTTCGTTTACTTTAAGTTCCATTGATGTTTTTGTTAAATTTTGTTAATGTAAATTTATTAGTTTACATAATAGCATTTCTTTCCGTTTGTCACCGACAAGGAAGGTAGCTTACAATTCGATTGTTCTGAAATTTATATATGTTTATAAGCACCGATAACTACATATGTTTAACCTGACATTTATCAGGTGCTATTTCGGTGGTTTTAAAAAAGGGTTGCCACCTTAAGAAAAATTATGTCCTGTCGGCAAAATCTAAATAAAAGCCGAACTTACAGGACACGCCAAAAGAAATTATTATATATGAATATGGGGGGTGTACGTATTTATATACTTCTTCATATTAAGTACCTCATCATCAACACATTCTTGACAAAAACCAACTTGACAAATTGGATAGGCCTTAAAAAAATCTTTCCATCCATATAACATGTTCATATAGTTTTTTTGAGAGATATTTTAAAAAATCCAAAACACGTAAAAATACCGTTTTCCCCCTCCTATTTCACACTTTAACCACTAAGATAGCTCCTATAAAAAAAAGGTAAATCTTAGATTTTTGTCCTCTATAGCAGCGGTTACCAACCTTTTTGGATCGCGTACCCCTAATTTTAATTTTTATCAGCCGCGTACCCCTTAACGAGTTTTTTGTTTTCGTTAAAAAACTTCACATAATATTAGAGTTAATTTTGAAATTTTTGATCTGCGGGTATTATCATTTTTTAAGGATTTAGGGGAGATCAAAACAATGACGGGATTTTTTTGGAAAAATGTTCGCTCCTTTGGGTGCTTCAATGCATCTGGAAATGCGGATTTTGAGCTGATTTTTCTGCAGAGCAAAAACGGCAAAAAATATTGCAAATCTGACTTCACCAGTCGATTCTACAGAATGTTATGATTGCTATAAACATATTATGATAAAATTATTTGTCATAATATGACGCTCTTAAATTATGGTTGTCACAATCATATTTCTTCTCTGAGTGTACATCAAAAATTAAAAGAAATTAAAAGAACGGGTGTTTTTTGAACTCTTAAAAAAAGTTTCAAAAACCCATCACAGGGGGCGGAAATATAATATTTTGAACTTTTTTTAAATGTTTTTTTTTTTTAATACGAGGGCAGATCAATAATTCCGTGACTTTTCGAATGAAACACCCTCGTATATACAATGAAAAGGCATTTTGGAGCTTAACAAAATGGTACCAAAATGTTCACTCCGTCTCAAAAATGCGAGAACTTCTTTATGCCAAAGTTCTCAAAAACCGTGTTTTTGGGCATTTTTAACAAAACCCTGAGATCATAAAAAAATTTGGGAACCATATTCGGAATCAGCATCCAAAAATATCGCAAAAATGCTTTCTAAATTCCACAAATATACGTTTTTGTGAATTTTGACCTCAAATTTCTTAAAAACCTGACTTATTGAAAACTTTGGAAGCCAGATGCGGAAAAAGCATTAAGAGGTTAATCTAAAACGAATGTCCAAATTACTAAAATTTTGCGTACCCCCGCGGGCAGTTTCGCGTACCCCCTAGTGGTACGCGTACCATAGGTTGGTAACCGCTGCTCTATAGCATATGTGTATTGCAGAACAATCGGAGTGTTATGCCATATTCACATTCATATTTTTAAACTAGTTTAAGCACTTAAACATGTTTACGTACCTTACCAAGTTTAAATTTAAACATGTTTAAGTGGTTAAACACTTAACATTAGTTATGCTTAAGTTGTATATCTTTTTAATTAAAGCAGGTCAGTCAACGAACGGGAAGAGTTTTAGAATATTATAAATATGATTGTATGGAAAATAAAGATGGACTAATGATTGAGCGGGCGGCAGAAATGCTGTCGCCTCGCATTGCAAAAAATGTGTTTTACTTTTTTTATTTTCAGGAAAGTCCCCCCACCGATTGATTGATGATAGACTACTTAGATGTGTTCTTTTTTTTCAGAGAATAAACTCGTAAGTATAACATTTTTTGATTTAATATAAGAACTGGGCGTAGACCTGTGGATTAGGGTGGATCGAATTTGCCTTTTTGGCGAATTTCGTTCCGGCTCACCGACAGATGTGTTGGAATAGACCTAAAAACAATGTGGTTAAATTTTCATGCAGATCGGTGGTCATCTTCCGCTGCCGAAATGACGTTGAAAATACGCGATTTCTTAAAAAATAGTATTTACTTTAAAAAAATTGCAAAAATTATAAAAATCCCTTAATCTTCTTTTTTATTTTAGTCAATCTTTTCAATTCGATAATATTTTCTTAGAAAAAAAAATTCAGCTTAAAAAAATTCAGCTTTGCCCTAAACTCAAAACCACCAAATTTACATTTTTTTTTTGATTTTAAGTTGCACAATCTAAAGTTTTTATTGCACTTATTTCAAGTGTATATAAGTTCGTTTGACAAAAATTTTTTTTGAAAAATTACGAAATTTTTAAACAGCGCTTGTAACGGTCTGTTTCCAGGACATTTTGGGAAAACTGCACTTTTTTTAAAAAATCAACATTTTTAGTTAAAAATAGCCATTGGGAACATATTTTTTCAATTAAAAATGGGAGTGTAAATAAAGATGGGAGCGTGAGTAGAGATGGGAGCGTGAGTGAATTCGACCAACTCACGCTCACGAAGAAAAAAATTTTTGAATTTTGCATACATTTTACGAAGGGTTACATGAGTGTCACATTTTAAGCTCACTCAAGCTGAATTTTGACGTGTTTCATTTTTCTGTCACCACAAAAATCATGCAAACTCACGAAATTTTACTCACGTTTAACAGTGCAATTTTAAAAATAATATTTTTAATGCAAACGAAACAAAAAAAATTCAAAAAGCATTCAAATAGTATTCCCGCTTAAATGCACCCACCCTTAAAGCTTTTTCCGTACCCACCATTAACCATTTATTTATATTTTACACAAAAAGTAATTTACATTTAAACAAGATTATTGCTGAATAACTTCAACAGAATATTTACATGCTGCATTCTGGCATTTAAGGGGATAATGCTTTCGGGGTGGGTGCATTTAAACGGGAAATAATATATAAACTTGTTTAAATAAAATATATGGATCACTTTTTTATTTTGCATTAAAAATATATTTTGTACAAATGCACACGTGGCACAAATTTCACGTGATTCACTCGTAAGCTTGAGTGAAATTTCGTGAGTTTGCATGATTTTTTATGGTGACAGAAAAATAAAACACGTCAAAATATAGTTATATTGAGTTTTCGTGATCGTGATTATAACGTGAACGAGTTTAATATGTTTCGAACACGTGATCCTGCGTTAAATGTATGCAAACTTAAAAAATTTCCTGCGTGAAATTTTTTTTTCTTCGTGAGCGTGAGTTGGTCAAATTCACTCATGCTCTCATCTCTACTCACGCTCCCATCTTTACTCACGCTCCCATTTTTAACTAAAAAATATATGGTTAGTCGCCCGCCAAAAGCGGTTTATTACTAGATGCATTTGTTCATCATGGGTCATCACGCGTCAACGGTCCACACCAAAAAACAAATGTTGTCCGATTCAAGTATAATTTTGACAAAATATTAGTTAGGTTAATGATAGGTAGGGTTGCCATCCGTCCTCTTTTCCCCGGACAGCGTCCTCTTTTTTAGGGCGTCCGTGGCAGTCCGCCTTCTTTTTCAGCAAGAGTCCGGGGTTGTGTTACTTTTTGCACTTTTCTCCATAATTTAATTTTTTATTGCATCGAAACTTTTAAATTCTTGACATAGTTGTATTGTTGCTCAAAAGACTTGGCATTATCATCTTTGGTTGCCAAAATGTAAAGCTTATCAGCAGTGATGCTTACTTTGAAAAACGCATAAAAAGGCGTATGTTTTGAATAAAAAAGCACTATATGTTGAGGCATATCACAGAGTCAATTCTGTTAGAAAGTGGCATTGAATGTTTGCTCGAAAACCTACAAGGGAAGTATCTCAACCCTTATGAACCGATTTGCATGAAACGTAAAATATATATAAAAGAGACAATTCTAAGGTTGGGAGATACTTCCCTTATTATTATATTAACAAAAGTAATCAGTAATGTTATTTTAAAAGAAAAATCACTTATTTTATGAACGATTTCTTGTTTTCAACTTTTTTTTTGTTTAAAAAAAAATAAATTACTGTTTTCTGTTACATTCAATTTCGGCAGTAAAAAATTTCTTCTATACACAGAAAAAAATATGGAGGAAACAAATTTGAGTAATCACTTGTTTAAATTTAAAAAGAAAAATTGAGTAATTTTTTAATTGACGCAATTAAAAATTTACTCAAACATTTTAAAAACAATTTTAGTAAATAATTTAATAAAAATTTTATAGTTTGTTTTATTTTTTTTTAAACTCTCATAGTTTTTTGAATTCTCGTTTAGTTTATAGTTTTTATACCCTCCAACTACAGTATGAGGGTATACTCACTTTGTCATTCCGTGTGTAACGCATCAAAATATCGGTCTAGGACCCCATAAAGTATATATATTTATGATCAGTGATCGATTCTAAGACATTCTAGCGATGTCCGTCCGTCCGTCCGTCCGTCTGTCCGTCTGTAGTTAACACGATGCAGTCCAAAATAAAAGAGATAGACTCCCGACGTTTGGCACGAATATGTCTTATGTTCCTAGGCAGGTTAAGTTCGTAAAGGAGCAAAATCGGACCAGGGGGAAAAAAGTTCCCCCTTGAAGAACTAAACCAACCTCTGAAAAATACCATATTTTTACGATTTTCTTTGTTTTGTTTAACAAATACAACATTTTTATGCTACAAGAAGTTCAAAGTCCTGCATTTGGACCCACAGAATTAGAAAATGTCGTTTTTTTGGGTCCGCCCCCCTTTTATGGGCGTGGAATAATTTTTTTTTAAATAATGATAAACTTGTATTTCTTTAGAGCAAAAAGTATAAGAATGAATTCTTAAACACATTTTCGAGAACAAATGCCCCCCCCCCCAAATTACCACTACCGACCCCCCCCCCAAAAAAAAAATAAAACGCCCCTGCAATTTTTTTTTTTATTTATTTGCATGTTGGAGGGTATAACAGATTCGGCACGGCCGAATTTAACACTCTCACTTGTTTTGTATATGTATATGAAAGTTTGTAATCGTCTTTATAAAATTTTCCTATGTCTTTGAGACATAAATATGTTTGGTTAAGTTTGAAAAATCAAGTTTTTGTTTTTTTTTGCAAAAAAAAATGTAAAACTGTTTTAAACTTTTTAAAAAAATAAATTGATAAATTTTGAGTAAATTTTTAATTGTGTCAATTAAAAATTTACTCAAATTTTTTGGCAAACATTTAATAAATTTTTATTAAAAATTTACTCAATACTATTAAATCGTTTACTGGTGCAAAATTGAGTAATTTTTTACTCAATAGTATTAAAAATTTACTCAAATATTTTTTTTATTTTTTTCTGTGGTTATTCATATAACCTGAAATATATTTAAAGTAGGTTTATTTGACAGATATTGCAGGAATAGTTGTCAAATAAACCTACAATAAGTCTGTTATAAGTATTATAAATAAGAGCCTTAATGTTTTGCAATAAAAAATAAAAAAAATATTCATAAGTTTTTTAATGTTTCTATTAGTCATTAAATTAACATTAAAAATTTACTGTAATATGTTTTTATTTTAAATGAAAAATCAGTAGAAGAATCAGTAGTTTTTAAGAATCAGTAGTTTTTAAATAAAATATCATTTGTTTTAAGTGAATATTCACTGGAATTTACCAACATAACTTTTTGAGTGTAAAACAAAACTATTTTACGGAATTATAGCGCTTCCAACTAAACTGCTCAACAAGCTTTTTCCAATTTGAATTCTGATGAACAATTTTAGTTGTCTTTGGTATCCTGATTCCAAATCTATTCTCCAAATTTTTTTATCACGTCCAGATTTAAAGTTGTTCACGGTTGAAATTTGTGAAAAATGGCGATTTTTGTCATTTACCATTTTTGTAATATTTACCTTAGTTTTTTGATATTTTTAAAGAAAGACTAAAAAAAATATTTTACAAATCAAAGTTTTCTGAGAAACTTTTCGTATAAACCGGAAGATATCTTTAATAGTTTTAAAAGCCTACAAAAAAGAATGAATCTTTGCCTAAATTTTAAGCTCATCATAGTACAGATTGATCATCAGGTTTTTGCTTTAGAGCCTTTTAAAATTGTGCTTTTTCTATTTTTTTTCACATGTTTGGCCAATAATATTCCAACTAATTCAACATTTTTTCCTTTTTTTGAGACAATAGTTCAATTCAACTCGAAAGCTTTATACTAGATTTTTATTTCACGCAATGGCTGCTGTGCAGACTTTAATAAAGGCAAAAATCACGTTTTTCGCATTTTTAACAGCGAATAAATAAATTTTTAGACGTGATGAAAAAGTTAAGAGCACAGAATCTGTACTCTACAGATTCTGTACAGAATTTAGAATCAGCGAGTCCAAATCATTAAAAAATTGTCTATGAATCTTCAAACCGATGCCAAAAACCTTCGATTTGTTGAGCGTTGTTATTAAAGTGAAATTGACGTTAATTATTGGAATTGGTTTAATTCCGTTCCCGAACGGAATAGAATCTGAGAAATTTCATAGACTTTTATAATCGCTTTTAAAAATGTTCATATCTTTGGGTGCGGTATTGATTGCCAACATTGGGTTCTAGTGATTTTTTTTAGTGGGACTGAACATTTTTAGTGGGGGAAAATGTCCTCTTTTTGGAGACAAATGTCCTCCTTTTTTGATGCTGACGTCCTCTTTTTCTCAAAATGGAAATGGCAACCCTAATGATAGGTAGCATAAATTACAAACATAAAATTTGTTGATGAAATATTGGAAGAGTTACAGGGTTGGGAAGTTTTGATGTTTTTGAAAAGAACATATTTTAGTTAATTTTAATTAACATTTTGATGAAACAAAAATTATAATTTAAAAAACAAATTTTAAAGTATTTTTGATGGCCTTTAAAATGGCATTTGTGGTTTTTCTGAAAAAAATAAATTTGACCTTAAAATTCAAGGTCAAAATATTAAATTGTAATTATCTTATAAGGGTCGCACTTTCAAATTTTTTTCACTAAGCCCATTAGAAAGCCTGACACTTTTTTTAATTTCGGTTTTTTTTTTAAAAAATGGTATGTATGATACTTACATTTTTGTAGTGGGCTTAGTGAAAAAAAATCTAAAAGTGCGACCCTTATAAGATAATTACAATTTCATATTTGTAATTATAATTTTTGTTTCATCAAAATGTTAATTAAAATTAAATAAAATATGTTCTTTTCAAAAACATCAAAACTTCCCAACCCTGTAACTCTGCCAATATTTCATCAAAAAATTTTATATTTGTAATTTATACTACCTATAATTAACCTAATATTTTGCCAAAATTATACTTAAATCGGACAACATTTGTTTTTTGGTGTGGACCGTTGACGCGTTTGCCCCATATACTTGAATTAAATGCAATAACAACTTTAGATTGTGCAACTTAAAATCAAACATTTTTTATACCCTCCACTCTAGTGATAGAGGGTACACTAGGGTTTCTAAATTCCCGGACTTTTTCAATTCCCGGGAAAGCGTTTTAAAAAAATCGTATTCCCGGGAATTCCGGGGAATTTTTTGATTAAAACAAATTTTGAAATTTATCATATAAAAATTATAATATTAAAAATTATGATCTTGTTTTTTAATTTAAACGCATTTTAGATGTCATCTTTTGTTAAGCAGTTTTATTAACCTCAAAAATATACGTTGAAAGTTCATAAAATCTAGTTTTTTTAGGATGTTGGACCTTATCACAGTTGTACCGGGCATTATAAGGTAAATTATCACTTGCATAATTTAAACCTTTGTGCATCGTCTTTGTGTCGACTTTGTCTTGAGGAAGTGGAGACAACGCAACACATATTATGTGAATGCATCGCAATATGTGGGATCAGAAGACGGTTCTTAGACAAGGAATTGCTTAATTCTGAGGATATAAGGCTAGCTTCTCCATCCTCTGTTATAATGTTCATTAGGAACATTGAACAGAGTTTGAATTAGATTAATGGATCTTGGCACAAAAGACCCATAAGGGTCGCAGTGCCGGCCGTTAGGGCTAGATCACCCCTTGAATAATAATAAAAATAATATCACAGTTGTAGTATTTGCATAGACGTATTTTCACTTCATACAACATTTTTCACAATTCGGAAAATAAGTATAACTTATCCGATTTAGAATTTACAACAAATGTGTTTGTAAGAAGCAGTAGGATAATATTTTGAAGATACATTTAATTAAACTTTCAAATTATTAAAATAATCGCTTTAAGGCATCCGTGCCAAAATGGATATCAGACTTTTTACTTCATATATAAAATTTTAAGCTGAAAAGCAGGTTTATTATATAATTTTTAAAGTATTGAAATGTTTTTTGCACTATAACAATTGTTGATCTGAATATGAAATACTTAATTTCATTACGTATTTTGTCACGCAATCGATTAAAGAAAAATAATTATAAGGCCTAAATAATATGAAAACTGACGTATTTCCTTACTAGTTTTTCTTTAAAAATTTAAATCTTTTCAAAATTTTTATATAATTTTTACTAAATTATTTAAAATTGTGTTTAAAATGTGTAAATTAAATATATTTTTCTTAAAAAAATTAGCGACAAATTCCCGAAATTTCCCGAAGACAAAATCCCGGGATTTTTAGAAAAATATTTCCCGGGAATTCCCGGGAAATTTTTCCCGAATAGAAACCCTAGGGTACACCCAAAATAATTCTAAAGTAAAAAGTTTAGTAAGTGATATTGTACTTAAATCTACTAATAAGTTACTAATTGCCAGTAGTACAGTAGTTTTTTAGTATCTTTGAAGTACTAAAATTAGAAATTTTTACTGGTTTTGAATAATATTAGTAAAAAATTTTAGTATTGATTACCAACGCCTGCACTAGATCATTTTGCACTAAAAAATTAGTACTTTAGTTAAATTTTTAGTTATGAATACCCACGTTTTTTTTTGAGTGTATATATAAGTTTATCATTCCGTTTGTAACACCTCGAAATATTGGTCTAGGACCCCATAAAGCATATATATTCATGATCCTCGATCGATTTTAAGACGATCTAGCGATGTCCGTCCGTTCGTCCGTCCGTCTGTCTGTTGAAAACACGCTAACTTTTGGAAGACTTTACCAAGGCTCCTGAAGTTTGGCATATATGTTCGGCATTTACCTGGTCAGGTTGGTATTGCAATCCAGCGAAATCGGTCCAGTGGTTCAAAAGTTATAAGCAAATTAGTGAATTTCGGCAAGGGTTTTTCAGGAATTTACGAGATAAAACACACGGTAACTTTCGATCGAACGGCAATTCTGAGGGTGCTGAAGTGTGGCATACATATTTGCCGTTCCTCTGGTCCGCTTTGTTTTAAATTTCAGCCAAATCGATCCAGTGGTTCAAACGTTATTAGCAAAACCGTAAATTTCAGATTAGTTTCACCTTAAATTCACGTGTTGAAAACCCTTAAACATGTTTTAAAAACATTTGTAAGTCAAAAAAATATTTTACAAGGTATTTTTGTCACTCAAAAATATTTTTACACTAAAACAAAAAAAAAATACACTCAAAAAAAATTTTACACTAAAAAAAAATTTACACTCAAAAAAAAATTAGTAAATTATTATTTTTTTTTTTCAAAAATTAATAAAAAAAAGTTTTTTTACAAAAAATTAAATATTTCTAACCAAAAATGTTATTTTTTTCACGTTAGAGAATTTACTATCACTAAAAAAGGGCATTGTGGCACCTTAAATTCACGTGTTGAAAACCCATTTAACATGTTTAAAAACATTGGCAAGTCACAAAAATATTTTACAACGTATTTTTGTCACTCAAAAATATTTTGCCACTAAAACAAAAAAAAAAAATACACTCGAAAAAAATTTTACACTCAAAAAAAAAATTTTGTGAATTTTTTTTTTTTTTTTTTAATTACTAAAATAAAAGCTGTTTTTCACAAAATAAAATATTTCTAATCAAAAATATTAATTTTTTCACGTTAGAAAATTTACTATCACTTAAAGAGGGCATTGTGGAGGGTATTCATAGATTCGGCCAAGTCGAATTTAACTTTTCTACTTGTTTTTTTTTTTTAATTTGGTGGTTTTGAGTTTAGTGCAAAATGTATAAGGCTGCGTTTTTGACATATCGCTTTAACTTAGTTTAACCGGGAGTTTTATTAAACTTTATAAAAATAAAACCAAGTTTAACCAAGCATTCTGTTTTTCAGTTCAAGTTTAGCAAATGTCGATTAACGCGGTATTGCCATATCAAATGCCACATTTCCAATTAGAATAGTTGCCATCATCGCACATTTTTCCGAATAAAATACCACAACATGGCAATACTAACCAGTATATTTGAAAATCAGAGGTGTTTTTTTGACATTTTTGTACCTTAGTTTCCATCATTGGTGAGTTAAACTTAAAATAAACCACATCTCAAAAACAGAATTTGTGGTTTTAACTCAGTTTAAACCTAAAACCAATAAATTTTACAACTCAAAAACTCAGCCTAATTCATTTTTGGCAACCGTTTTAGAGGGGTTAACAATGTCCTATTAAGCTGAAATTTTTTTTTAAGAAAATATGATCGAATTGAAAATATTGACTGAAATAAAAAAGAAGATTAAGTGATTTTTTGTAATTTGTGGCACCAGTAGGTTTTTCTATTCACGAGATTAAGGATATTTCTCCCCCAATATAGAAAAACTACAGTTCGGTTTATGATAAGTTTAGTTCATCAATGCGTTTGCTAGTTATGCATACATTTGGGAATTAAAGTTCGTGTTTTTTTTTTTATGCTTACAACATTTGTGAGTGCAAAATTATGAATTACAAATAAAAAAAAATTTAATTGTATTTGATTTATATTTTTGAATTGCTAAAATAGTTGAATTTGTTATGGAAAATAAAATTATACATAATAATGTTGGAAAAAATACCATATCGTAACCTAAAATGCAAAACAGCGTAACAACAAAAAAATTAAAATCGTGTTTTTGATTGATTATGATGCATTTGACTAAACTACATGTCTCTGCAAAATCTTGGAAATCTAAGTTCAAAAATTGCGATTTTTGCATGCAAGTGCATGCATTTCATAAACCAAAACAACGTAACAACAGTGTTGTTACAACACTCAATTTATATGTATATAAGCAAATATTAATAATTTTAACCAAATTTCATACACCGTTATATAAATATAATTATATATTAAAATCGCATAAATATTTAAGACATCCACCATACAAATTTAATACATATTTCTGATAAATGTTTACATAAAATTTTCAAAAAAAAAATTCTTTTAAAATATTCCAAAATTGTATATTTTTTTTTTGAATTTGTCGTTTTTTAAACAAATTTATTTTGTTTTAATTAAATGTTTGGCCTTGTTAAAAAACATAGCTTCTATTTAAAATTAGTTTCGAAAAATTAAGTTTGCTTTATTAAAATCAATTTTAAAATATCGGTTTTTAAACTGTAATTCCGTGGGGTATTTTTTGTAAACGAAAACAGCTTGATGTTAGATCCGCAGGGTTTGCGAATCCTGTTTCAAATTCTCTGTAATTTATTAGTCCAATTGGAGAGTATTTCTAAGAATAGACAAAGTTTCTTTAAAAATGTATCATTCTTCCTAAAACTATTCCTATACCAAAACCATTATTAGTTTGAAAAAAAAGCTAAAAATTTAAAATTTGCTTTCCCAAAAGAACCCCTTTGATTCTGAGGAATATTTGAGCTAAAACTTTAAGTTAAAACAAGTAAAAAAGTTAAATTCGGCCTTGCCGAATGCAGTGATACCCTCCACAATTTCAAAAAGATTATTGCAAAAAACTTTATTTAAAAGCAAATTACTTTAAAAAAAAAAAAATTTTGAAAAAAAAAAATTTCCACGAAAAAAAATTTGGTAAAAAAAAATCCGCAATTTTTTTCTTTTTTTGTCAAAAAATATGTTCGTACTTGTTTAAATACCATTTGGTGTTCAATTATGTTCATATATCGCTCATTTACTTGTATAGTGTCATAACTCAAAATATGTCGTTTTTGGGTAAACAGTACAGAATTATTTGTAATATCCTGCTTTATATTGTGTCAAAAATTCGTATTAATATCTTTTAAACTCACCGTTTGAGAATAGAACACGCTATTATAACATTTTCAACTCACGGGCCTTTTGCAACGTAAACCAAGTTTCAATAGTAAACTTTAAACAGGTTTTTTGTAAAATCAAACATTTTGAGTTATGACACTATACAAGTAAATGAGCGATATGTCAACCCGAAGCCGAATTAAAGCATTTTGTATTTTTAGGTTATGTTGAATGTACTGAAATTTTTGAGGTGTGCTTACATTTTCGTTCATAACTTTTGAACCGCTGAACCGATATTGCTCAAATGCGATACCAAACTTCTCTGAAGAACTTCCAATAAATATGTTAAGTTTCAGTCATCTCTGTGGAATATTTTGTCCGTGACAGCATTTTCCACAGACAGAGCAAATAAAGTGTTCGATAGTTTCCAACTCCTCTTCATCCATGCAACTTCGGCAAAAGTCATTCGACGGCACATTTAACCGCTCTGCGTGCTTCCCTATAAGACAGTGTCCGGTAATTATAGAAACCACCGTCGAAATCTCTCCTCTTGGAAGCGATATCAGCTCACTTGTGCGCCCCTGATTAAGAGAAGGCCAAATCAGTCGTGTTGTCTCACACGTCCATCCATTTGCCCATCTTTGATTAGTCTCCGTCGCAGAACAAAGCCGTAGGTTTTGCTTGCAAGTTTCTAGAGGCATACCAACACATTCCAATTCTGTTGGAACCTGTAAGGTAGTTCCTAGTCTTGCAAGCTCATCGGCTTTGCAATTCCCTGGAATGTCTCTGTGCCCTGGGACCCATATGAGTCGTATGTTAAACTGCTTGGCCATCTCATTTAAAGACGTGCGTCAGTTAAGGGCAGATCTTGTTTTCAGAAACATTGAATCCAGGGACTTGACCGCGGCTTGACTGTCAGTATAGATGTTGACTGCGGTTGTAGACAAGACATTGCAGCTCAACCAGTCAGCCACTTCTTTTATTGCCAGCATCTCTGCCTGGTAAACACTGCAATGATCTGGCAATCTACGAGCCAGGCTCAACCCAAGCTCTTCCGAATAGACTCCAAAGCCCACTTGTTCGTGCAGCCTCGATCCATCTGTGTAAAAATTTATGGTAGCTCCACTACCCGGAGTATCCCCCATCCAAGACTCCCTGGATGGTATCATAGTGGTAAAGTGGCGCTCAAAGAGGCTCAAAGATTGAGCACAGTCCACATTTTGTGGTATTGTTATCTTTTTCAAGATCGCGCTATGGCCACAATCACTGCTCCTCCATTGAAGCGTGCTATTAAGTCGAATTGCCGACGCAGCCGCATACTGCCTTCCCAATATGTCCAAGAGTATCAGGTGAAGGTGGATTTCTAATGCAGCCGTAGGTGTAGTACGAAGAGCACCAGTGATGCACATTGACGCCATTCTCTGTACCTTCGTGATAAAAACAAAGTTCGCTTTTGTTTCTAAATTATGGTATAGGACAGCTTATTTTATACATTGCAGCATTGATGATTTTAACAAGGGATGAGACTCAAAGTAATGCATCGACATTATGACAAAGAATACTACACCTTTTCCAATTGAAATTTAGAAAAGATCAATTGAAATTCAGAATAGCCCAATTGAAATTCAGAAATCATAATTGAAATTCAGAAAAGCACAATTGAAATGCAGAAAAGCCCAATTGAAATTCAGAAAAGCCCAATTGAAATTCTGAAATCGTAATTGAAATTCAGAAAAGCCCAATTGAAATTCAGACAAGATCAATTGAAATTCAGAAATCGTAATTGAAATTCAGAAAATCACAATTGAAATTTAGAAAAACACAATTGAAATTCAGAAAAGCACAATTGAAATTCAGAAAAGCACAATTGAAATTCAGAAAAGCCCAATTGAAATTCAGAAATTGTAATTGAAATTCAGAAATCGTAATTGAAATTCAGAAAAACCTAATTGAAATTCAGAAAATCACAATTGAAATTCAGAAAAGCACAATTGAAATTCAGAAAAGCACAATTGAAATTCAGAAAAGCCCAATTGAAATTCAGAAAAACACAATTGAAATTCAGAAAAGCACAATTGAAATTCAGAAAAGCCCAATTGAAATTCAGAAATCGTAATTGAAATTCAGAAAAGCCCAATTGAAATTCAGAAAATCACAATTGAAATTCAGAAAATGACAATTGAATTTCAGAAAAGCCCAATTGAAATTCAGAAAAGCACAATTGAAATTCAGAAAAGCACAATTGAAATTCAGAAAAGCACAATTGAAATTCAGAAATGCCCAATTGAAATTCAGAAAAACACAATTGAAATTCAGAAAAGCCCAATTGAAATTCAGAAATCGTAATTGAAATTCAGAAAAGCCCAATTGAAATTCAGAAAAGCCCAATTGAAATTCAGAAAAACACAATTGAAATTCAGAAAAGCCCAATTGAAATTAAGAAAAGATCAATTGAAATTCAGAAAATCACAATTGAAATTCAGAAAAGCCCAATTGAAATTCAGAAAAGCCCAATTGAAATTCAGAAATCACAATTGAAATTCAGAAATCACAATTGAAATTCAGAAAATGTAAACAAACCAATTATTAGTCACCACTACAAACATACACACATTAAGCAAATGCAGTACAGAAATATGTATATGAGAGTATCTAAATTTATTCTCTTGCTACGTATTGTAGAGAGCAGCCAGACAATACATTCATAAAATGCAGTAGGTAACATAAAGAGAAACTGACGTTTTAATATTTTTCTTTAAAACTATTTTTTCATTAATGCATTCGTCAAGGTAGAGTATTTTTTTTGTTTACAATATTAATTAATTAACAAACAAGTAGAAAAGTTAAAGTCGACTTTGCCGAATCTATGAATACCCTCCACAATGCATTTTTTAAAGGGTAGTAAATTTTTTAACGTGAAAAAATTAACAATTTTGATTTGAAATAGTTTATTTTGTGTAAAAAATTCTTCTTTTGTAATTAAAAAAAAAAAAAAAAAATTACTAATTTTTTTTTGAGTGTAAAATTTTTTTCGAGTGTAATGTTTTTTTTTACTGTAAAAATTTTTCTGAGTGAATGCACGTACGTATGTACACAAAATAGGCGACACGAAATAACTCCCACATGAAATAACTCCCACCTAAAAAATGAAATAAGTCCCAAAAAAAACTCCATACAAAGTTGGGAGTTATTTCATATGAAATAACTACCAATTTAGTGGGACTTTTACCATTTTTGTTGGGATTTATTTCATAATTTTTTCGGTGGGAGTTCTTTCATATGAAAGAACTCCCACTCCAAAAGCGATGAAATAACTCCCACTATTGTTTCATTGTTGGTGGAAGTATCTGGAACATTTTGACTTATAGAATATTATTATTAATAAATTAAAATTCGTTGTGATTTTAGTACCAAATTTTAGGACGAAGTGCTTTTTTAACAAATTTGTATGTTTTAGAAATTTTGCTTCCAAAACTGGCAAGGATTTTTGAGGTAAGAGCGCACTGCAGCCGAAAATATTTTCGTTAGAGTACAAAATTGTTATAAAAAAAAGGAGAACGCGAAAGTTATCCAACGTGATGTGTTTTCGATAACATAGAAAGTTTTTCGATTACATATAAGATTGTTGAAAAAAGCACCGCAGATGAAAATTTAAAAGATTTAATCAGAACTTATTGCAAAAAGCGCCGCAGGCGAAAATTTGGTACCAAAAATCGCCGCGATTTTTGGTACCAAATTTTCGCCTGCGGCGCTTTTTACAACAGTTCTGATTAAATCTTTTAAATTTTCGGTAACATACAAATTTGTCGCAATAAGCGCCGCATGCGAAAATTTGGTACCTAAAATCGCCGCGATTTTTGGTACCAAATTTTCGCCTGCGGCGCTTTTTACAACAGTTCTGATTAAATCTTTTAAATTTTCGGTAACATACAAATTTGTCGCAATAAGCGCCGCATGCGAAAATTTGGTACCAAAAATCGCGGCGATTTTAGGTACCAAATTTTCGCATGCGGCGCTTTTTACAACAAGTTCTGGTTAAATCTTTTAAATTTTCGGTAACATACAAATTTGTCGCAATTTTAGCCTGCGGCGCTATTTACAACAGGTTGTAACTAAATCTTTTAAATTATCGGTAACATACAAATTTGTGGCAAAAAGGACCGCACGCGAAAAATTGGTACCAACAATTGTTGCAAAACATCGCTGCGATGTCTGAATGTAACCGAAGCAAGTCAAATAGAACACTCAATGTATTTTTGCATGTTTTCGAAAAACTCTGAAAAAAACAAATCAGCCGCCAAGTTTCGCATTTGGCAGTTATTATAACTTGTTTGTATTGCACCGAAAGTAACATCAGGATCCTCGTTCTCGCCTTAATTTTTGTTGAGATTTCTAAATTTTTTTATTGGGACTTCTTTCATTATTAATGGGAGTTATTTCATTGGCACTTATTTCATTTTGTAGGTGGAAGTTATTTCATTGTGGTTGGGACTTATTTCATTTTTTTCTCCATTGGGACATATTTCATTTTTGGTGGGATTTATTTCATTGGGAGTTATTTCGTGGGAGTTATTTCATGTGGGAGTTATTTCGTGTCGCCCACAAAATATTGTAATTTTTGTAAAATAAAAAAAAATAATTTTTTTTTTGAGTGTAAAATTTTTTTTTGAGTGTAAAATTTTTTTTGATTGTAAAATTTTTTTCGAGTGTAATTTTTAAGTAACTAATGCTTTTAAAACTAAACAAGTTTAAAAAGCATTGCTTTAAAATTAAAAAGTTTTAAAAGCATTGCTTAGTTACCACCAATGCTTTTACAACTTGTTAAAACACGTGGCATTTTAGATGAAACTAATCTGAAATTCAGGGTTTTGCTTATAACTTTTGAACCACTGGACCGATTTAGCTGAAATTTAATACCAAACAGACCCGGGGAACGGCAAAGATACATGCCAAGCTCCAGTAGTCTCATTATTGTCTTTCGAAAGTTATCGTGTTTTTTATCTCGTAAATTCACGAAATACCCTTGCCGAAATTTACTCTTTTGCTCATAACTTTTGAACCACTGGACCGATTTTGCTGGATTGCAATACCAACCTGACCAGGTAAATGACAAACATGTATGCCAAACTTCAGTAGCCTCTGTAAAGTCTTTCAAAAGTTAGCGTGTTTTCTACGGACAGACAGACAGACGGACGGACGGACATCGCTAGATCGACTTAAAATCGATCGAGGATCATAAATATATATACTTTATGGGGTCCTAGACCAATATTTCGAGGTGTTACAAACGGAATGACAAACTTATATATACCCTCTATCACTAGAGTGGAGGGTATAAAAATAGTAAAAATTCTGTTTAACTTGATTTTACCTACAACATTCTAAAAGTGTATTATTGTCTGTCTGCTCTCTACAATACGTAGCAAGAGAATAAAGTTAAATACTCTGATAGTTGTACAGCATTTGTTTAATGTGTGACTCATAATTGGTTTGTTTACATTTTCTGAATTTCAATTGTGATTTCTGAATTTCAATTGTGATTTCTGAATTTCAATTGTGATTTCTGAATTTCAATTGGGCTTTTCTGAATTTCAATTATGATTTCTGAATTTCAATTGGGCTTTTCTGAATTTCAATTGTGATTTTCTGAATTTCAATTGTGCTTTTCTGAATTTCAATTGGGCTTTTCTGAATTTCAATTGTGCTTTTCTGAATTTCAATTGGGCTTTTCTGAATTTCAATTACGATTTCTGAATTTCAATTGTGCTTTTCTGAATTTCAATTGATCTTTTCTGAATTTCAATTGTGATTTTCTGAATTTCAATTGATCTTTTCTGAATTTCAATTGGGCTTTTCTGAATTTCAATTGTGTTTTTCTGAATTTCAATTGGGCTTTTCTGAATTTCAATTGGGCTTTTCTGAATTTCAATTACGATTTCTGAATTTCAATTGGGCTTTTCTGAATTTCAATTGTGATTTCTGAATTTCAATTGGGCTTTTCTGAATTTCAATTGTGATTTCTGAATTTCAATTGGGTTTTTCTGAATTTCAATTGTGATTTCTGAATTTCAATTAGGCTTTTCTGAATTTCAATTATGATTTCTGAATTTCAATTGTGCTTTTCTGAATTTCAATTATGATTTCTGAATTACAATTGATCTTTTCTGAATTTCAATTGGAAAAGGTGTAGTAAGGTATAAAATAATTGATCAGATTTATAGCAAATCATTCGAGTAAGGTATAAAATATAGCATACCAGAACATAATATATAAGGTGTTACGAGAAGTGAAAAAGTAATTTTGTATTAAAGTTAGTCGCGTGATTGTAAGTGAGTAAGTAGATAAATTATGCTCGTGAGTGAGTGTGTGTCATTAGAAAATTTCTGTCGTGAGCCCATCTCTAGTTTAAACTTATGCATTTTTTTATAAAATATTTATTTTTTATGTTATTGTAATGCATTATGCATCTACTTATAAATAATGCATTGTTTCAAACTATGAAATAATACGTAATGTAACCAAATATAAGTCATCCATGATTTAATGTTTAGAAATAATATATATGAAATACATTTTTTCCACTAATCATGCATTACATAACAAATTATTAGTAAAGCATTATTTTTCACATAAAAAATACGTTGTGGAACAAACGTTTTTTGCAAAAAAAAAAAATATTTAGGGGGGGGGGAGGGGTTTGTTGTTAAAAATAAAAGAAAAAAATCAAATAACAACTATAGTATTTAAATTAGGCGCGAAGGTGGGGAGCACTTATTTTAATCAAAAAATATTTTGTACGAGGGAATTCTGACAGACCGATTTACTTTATAAATAACATCGTTTATAGTAAAATAAATGGGCCTATTCACAGTTATGACCGTCATAGCTAGCCACAACTGTGAATAGACCCGTAAACTTCTATATAAAAATTCATATTTTTCGAAACAAAAATATAATATACAGGGTGGCTGATGAATAGTGAATTAAGAAACTCAAATACTTTTTTTTCCGTGTATGGATTTCATTTTTCTTTTATTCATGTTAAAGCTCATTCAATTTTATTTAATATAGCCTAATTAGTTTTAAAAATGATGGAATTTAAATGCGCCCCTGCTCCTTAATAAGTAAATAAGATGAGATTATTGTCGACACTCTTGGATTGTTTTGTATGGCAGCAGCTACTGCAGCGATTGTTTCCTCCGTCCGAACTAACCCGCTGTCTACACCTGGGAGAAACACTGAGATATTTGTATTAAGAAACGTCAAAATCAATCGCAAAGAAATTTTTCTCAGGTGTGGACTAAATATTAGTCTCAGTATTTGATCTCATCAGATAGTTGTTATGAGAAATCTCATAACAACAATCTCTTGAGATCAAGTGTCAAATTCACTTATATTTTTATGTTTACAATTGTTTTTTGGGATAAATGGCGTCGAAAAAAGGAAAAATAAAATAAAACAATTAAAAATAAGTGTATAAACAAGTGTATGTGCTTAAATAATAGATTGTACATATATTTATGATGAAAAACATATATAGTTATTCCACGGCTGATTGCAAATTATGAAATTTCATAAGAATAATTGCAGCTCGTTTTCCACACCACTTGATATTGAGATAAATATTGAAATTTCCCATTTTTTTCTCTGCCGACGTTATCTCTGCTTTCATGAAAAAATTCTCCCACGTGTAGATGGTGCGTAAGGGGTGTCGATGGTAAGGTCTTCTTTCGACTGTCCCATGCTCAGTAAAATTGTTAACAAGTCTCATTATGGTCCATTTGCTTGGAGGATTGCCGCCAAACGCGAGCGTATATTCTCTTTGAAATGAAACTACGGACTCCAGTGCGTCGGACCATAGCGGCGGACCATCCAAATTGATGTTTCAGTGTCCCAACTGTCAATTTTTGTTAAATTTAAAAATCAATCTGCAAAATAAAAAAAAAATTAACCAGATTAGTTAAATAGAAAAAAAGTTATTAAATTGTTTTTTGGTAGCGGCTTTCATCAGCCACCCTGTATTATACTTTATTTATGGAAATAATTTTATACCTAAACAGGTGTTTATTTTAATATAGGTAGGATTTAAATTTCTCCAAAAAAAAAAATAAAACAAATGTAAGGGTCACAATTGGAGCGGGAAGCGTTTTTTCGCAACTGTTCAAATACGTTTTATATGAAAACAAAATTCCGCCGCGTTTTTCCGCCAAACTAGATTCAATTCTATTTTAATGAGGACAATTGCGGAAAACCGCTTGCCGCTCCAATTGTAATTAGTGTCTTATGTTTAATATTTTTGTATATTGAATACAAATACAGACTAATTACATGAATAAAGTTAAAATCAAGAGGATTGTTAATTTGTCACCCAAACTTAGCACAACTCTCCATAAAATAAACTGCTACTGCACAGTAAATAATATTGAGAAAAACAATTTGAGTAATCACTTGCTTAAATTTTTAAAACAAATTTGAGTAATTTTTTAACTAACGCAATTAAAAATTTACTCAAAAATTTTAAATAAAATTTGAGTAAATAATTTAATACAAATTTAATATTTTTTTTTTTATTCTCTGGGTGTTTTGAATTCTCATTTAGTTTATAATTTTTTGTATACTTATGTGAGTAACTAGTTACCTACCAATTTCAATGTTAATTACTTTGACACGGTGATGTCATTGGAGGTAACCACATTTTGCCTTTTTTGGCGTAAAATAATGCTAATGGTAATTAGTAGTATTCAAATCCATTATCAAGTACGCGTGGCAGGAAGGGGTACCCATTACCAAGTTTTTGCTGGGTTGTTTTCAACTGCTGCCTATTTTTCAAAATTTAAAACTACAACAAAACCAGTGTTGGCTACCGTTACCCTTTCAATACCGTTACCGATTAAAAACCCTTTAATATTGACAACCGTTACCGTTACCAATACCGAAATAAAAATTTTTAAATACCGTTACCGATAAAAAACCGTTACCTTTATTCTAATTTTTACCGGTATTATATCGGTTTTGTTTCGGCTGTATTAATATTACTTATTTAAATTTTTTTGTGGATTAAAAACATATTAAAATATTTTTAATATACTTAGGTTGGATTACTCAATGCTCCGTTAAAAAATAACTCTCCGTTAAATTTAACTTTTTCATACAAATTTTGACATAAGGCTCCGTTAAATCAGCAGTTAGCAGCTAACTTTTCATTAAGTAATCCGCCCTTAAAATAAAAAAAACAAATTTTTGTTCATTGCCAATCCAAATTTATGATTACATTCGCAATTAACTAAATTCGAATATCGGTCTTGGACCTTACAAAGATTTTATATTATTGATAAGTGATCGATTGTATGCGATGTTCGTCTTTCCGTATGTAGATGACACGGTACGATCCAAAATAAACGTGCTATTCTTCTGGTACGAATACGTCTTATGGTCATAGGCTGGTTAAGTTCCGAAATTGAAAATCGGAACAGATGAAAAAAAGTTCCCCCTGAAAAATTAACAAAACCCCAGAAAAACATATTTTATTTAATTTTTTGTCTATTTGTTCAGAAAATTAAACATTTTTATGCCGTGTGAAGTGAATGCGATTTTTTTCGGTCCGAACCTTTTGGGGGCTTGGCTATAGAAAAAAAAATTAAACATTGATAAAATTGTATTATTTATGCGTAAATATAAATAAAATTAATTTCTTAACATCTATAGCGAGAGGAAAGGATACCGCCAACCCTCCCCCTTAAAAACATCCCTTGTAATATCCTTGCCAAGTTTTTTTATCCCTGCCGATTTTTTAACAACAGGACAAACAATTTTGATGTTCAGGCTGTTTATTTGAAATCAGGAGATTTCTCTATAAAAATCAGTAGATTTTTCTGCTCTCTTGACGTATTTTTCAGCAGATTCTATCTGGATTATCCAGACAGAAATTTAGCAAACCGCGTCAGCCATAATCAGCATATTTCTCAAATGGCTTAAAATGCAGATTTCTCATATATATGGCGTAAAATGCAGATTTTTTTTCTTATTGGACAAAGGTGTCTCTACGAACATGAGTTCGTATATGTTGAATTACAATATTGCGTGATTGTTTTAATTTAATTCTGAGTTAATTGATAGTATTTAATACTAGTGCAAATATAATTATGTATAGAAAAGGTACAGAATTTAACAGTTTTTTAATTTTTTTATTTTTTACGCATTTTTAACAAATTTATGACTTGTTAACATTTTATTTATAATACCGGTACGTTCCGGTATTGATGTTTCGGTAACGGTTCACCGTTACCGAAATAATCGAAAATACCGTTACCTTTACCGTTACCGATATAAAAAATATGTAATACCAATACCGTTACCGATACCGTTATTCGTTTCGGTTGCCAACCCTGAACAAAACTATCAACAGCGGAGTTCACCAATTTAAAAAAAAACTACTGCTATAACTACACTACCAAAATGTGCGTGTACACTCAAAAAAAAACGTGGGTATTTAATACTAAAAATTTAGCTACGAGTACTAATGTTTTAGTCCAAAATGATCTAGTGCAGGCGTTGCTAATCATTACTAAAATTTGTTACTAATATCTAGTACATGAGAAATACTAACAAAACAGTAAATATTACTGCAATTTACTACTAAAAAAATCCTAAATATTTAAAAATGTTGTCCTATTTAGTAAATAAAACTACTAATTTTAGTAAATCAAATTACTAATTTTAGTGATTAAAATTACTACCTAAATCAATTTTAATAAATAAAAGTCAGAAAATTATTATATATAAATGATTTTATTTCACTTCGGTTTTTTATTTTATTATTTCACTTCGGTTATAAGATATACTTAATTACATGTCTTCTTAAGCTGTTTAAAAAAATGTATGTTGATTGTACCACGTAAACGATTGCTAAAAATATAAGAAAGAAATAATATATTCTCAATACATGTTCAAATGTATGTACAAACATTTTACTACAGAGGGCGCTTTTTTATACCTACATTTTTGTTTGTTATCGTGTGTGTATCCATATTCTTCTTCAGCTTGAATTTTTTTCTTACACAATCATTGAAATAAAAAACGATTTAAAAAAAAACTGACGTAGTTTTATTATTAATGCATATTAATTTTATTATAAACACATTTAAATAAAAAACATTTATATTTAATTACTTTAACACAATTTAATTAAATAAATGTAACACATATTTTTTTTATAAACACTCCGTGACTGGGTATCGCGTTGTTACTTTTTTTAATTCTTTTTCGCACTAAACAACACTGTTGCCAACTATTTTTAACCAAAAACCTCTAAATTTCACGAAAAAAGCGCTAGAAACCGCCAAAAGTTAATTTAGCGGGGAAAATTTAAAAATTTCCCGCTAAATTAAAAAAAAAGCGCTGAAAACCGAAAAACTTGGCATTTTTGATTGACAAAAAAGAAAAATTTAAAAAAAAACCTACAAATTATTTTTTCTACGCAAATTTAATTTTCATTAAAAATGCGCAAGAAACGGTCAAAAAAATTTTAGCGGGAAAATACAAAATTCTCCCGCTAAATTTCAAAAAAAAGCGCTAAAATTAGACAAACTTGGCGTTTTCGATTGAAAAATTGGAAAAAACCTCTAAATTTGTCCCACTAAATCCAAATAAAAAGCGCTAGATTTTCCCGCTAAAGCACCGTTCCCGCTAAACCCAATTTTTCCCCGCTAAATACAAACAAAAAGCGCTAGATTTAGCGGGAAAACCTCCAACTTGGCAACAGTGCTAAACAAACAGAAAAAACAGTTGGTAGCACTGCAGTTAATGCGAGCAAACGTAGTGTTCGCACACACTGCAGCAGCAAGCAGCAGACGGCAAAAAATATAAAGTACCTGTTTAATTATAAATTATAAATTTATAAAAGCTGTACTTATTGTATTTGGAACTTGATGTGTGCTTTTGCAATGTTAAGAAATAAAAAATACGGCATTTTAGTGAAATTATAATTAAATAGTGTACTCTTAATTTTTGCTGTCTGCTGCTTGCTGCTGAATTGTGAAGGAGCAAATGATCGCTAATAAAAACAGTGTTGCCATTATCAATATGAAAAAAAAAAACGCAAAAATCGTAGCAAAAGGGTAAAAATTTACCAAACAAAAATCAGCGCCAAGAAAAGAGAGAATATTAAAAAAAAATTGAAAATGTGCTTTTTAAGGTAAAAAGGATAAAAAGCAAAAAAAATAAACATATTTGTTTTTATTATAAATTTAATAAATTAGCTGATACAATCAAAAGTAAAAATAATATTACATTCATATTACTCAAATAATATTAAGATAATGGTTAACATTAAATTTAAAACAAACTTTTTTTATTACATTTAATTATCAAGCCACAGAACTGCTTTAATGGAATGTTTAGGTATTTTATCAGTTTAATTTTTATGCATTTTACTTTATTTTGACAGTAAACAAAAATGTTTAAAAAAACAACAGTCATTAAACATTTAAAAAATACGTAGTTGTAAAAAAAATTAGAAAATATGTACCAAAAAGTTTTTACACAAATACAAGTAGGAAAGTCCAAACATGGACCGATTGGATATTTTTTTAAGATCTTTAATTACTGGAAAAAAACACATATAAAACAATTTTGAGAGAAATATGCTTCTTTTAACTGAATATTGGCGACTAAATCTACAGGGAGTAACAGTATGCATTACCATGTAATGCATAGCCACAAAAAATTGAAAAATATGTACTAGTTGTTCCCTACCGCTTACCATAGGCCATATTTTTTTTTTCATTTTTCATGCATTACGAAGGTTCATGCATTATTTTTAGTCTTATCCCAAAAAAATCATTAATCCTGTATAGAGTAAGGCCACGTTCACACTACATGAACTTATACCTAATTCACACCTAAGATGAAATCACATTCGATCACAACGCATAGCGTTGTTCAAAATTCTGTGTAAATTGGTTTTGTAAAAACAATAAATTGTATTGAAATTTTTACGAAAATAAACCCCAATTTTCTTTATTTAACTTTATCAAAAATACATATTTTGATTGCGTCATTACAAAAATACAACTACATACTTAACCAAAAATTTAAATTAGCCGACGAATGAGAGCAAACGCCGCCGTCTGCAAGCAAATGGGGCGAGTCGCCACCACCGTAAGTTCCTCGTCGGCACAATTTAAATTAATTGTTAGAGTCACTTAATTCAAATTTAAAGGGGTTGTTTGTATGAGGCCAAAGTCCAAACATGGATAAAATTTTCCAAATTTCATTAGGTCTGGGCTTAACTTTCAAATTTCACCAAAATCTATTGATAATATAAAAATCACAAATTAAAAAAAATGGAAAAAACACCATAAATACCTTATCTTTAAAAACGCGTATTTAAAAAACGGCAAAACCAAAAAAGCACCAGCACATACCCGAAATGTAACAAAATGGCAACACTGAATTCAAATTTAACGATTTTGCAGCAAAAACAGTTGGTAGCTCTGCTTGTAAACAAGCGCCCCCTTACGGAATTATTACTAACAAAAAAAATTAAAAACCTAATAAATTACTGTATATTAGTACTTTTATGAACTAAAAATAGTAAAAAAATTAGTACAACCGACTACCAACAAAAATTACTCATAAACAGTAAGAAATACTAATTTTAGCACTTTTAAGATACTAAAAAAACTACTGTAATACTGGTAATTGGTAACTTATTAGTAGATTTGGATTACCAACGCACTTAATAATTTTTTTACTGTAGAATTATTTTGAGTGTAGAAAGTGAACGACTCTGAGTTTTGTTCATTTTTAAAACACCACTATTCGTTGATTTCAGTTACTACTGCTCCTGGCAGTTTAGTTATTCTAACTCTGATCACAATGGACCTCAGAGTCTACGTGTGCTGACGTAAAACGTCAGCAGCCCGTAAGTGGCTGCTGACGTTTGTAACCAAGATGTTTTTCATTTAATCATCATCTTTAGGAGGAGATATGTATGTAGTTATTATATTTCAAATTGAAAAATGTCTGAACTGGTTAACGGCATTAACTTCGTTGTTTCTAATTATTGTTTTTTTTTTGTTTCATCATTTTGTACTTCCTTGAGAAAACAAGTTCTACTTCACAACATATTGTCCGTTAGTCTGTCAGCCAGAGATATATACAGAAACGTTTTACGTTATTTGGTGTTACTCCTTTGTTATTTGTTACTAAAAATAAATTATCCACTCTTTTTAAAACACACAAAGTGTCATTGTTGTCCTTAATGAAACTAGTTGTGTGTGTGGGTAAGTGTTAGTTCGGTATTACATTTTTATACCCTACACATGTGGTCTGTGTATACTGAGTTTGTGGTACTGCTGGTCGAATGCATAAAACCCTGCAAAACATTTTGAATACAAACCGAGTAAATGAAAGAACAGAAAAACACCGACACCAAGCCTGCTGTATCGATGACGCCGCAATATATGTTTATGCCGCCAACATTGTAATTTTTGAACGCTGTCACTGTGCTTGTTAATCATTAGGCGACTAATTGCCATCGCTGTCTTTTGACGTACTTAGTCACACACATTTATTGCCAACTTTTTATTATAAATCGTAGTCTTCTCAAATGCAAAAAATGACAATGTAAACTGCACAGATTACAAAGTGGATTAAAATCGCACTTTACTAGATTAGAATTCCAATGTAAACACAATATTAGAGTACACATTGAAATTTAGATTCTTTGATATCATAAATAAGGGTTGCAAAAGGGGAACATCAAAATTGTAACAACGAGATCATAAAATTGTACTTTTTCGACCCCAGCTGTACCAAAAATTTTACTTTAAATTTAATGTTGTATTTGTTCGACCTTTAAATTTGTAATGTTAATGAAATAATTGAGCTCGAGGTCTGTTGTTTTAAATAATTTTTATTTTATTTCTCTGATATCTCGAAATTCATCGAATTTTAAAGTGCAATACCATACGACGATGTTAAAACAAATATTGCTTCAAGTTTATTTTGTTTGTGTAATTTTTACAAGTGTCCCTCAGGATGAAGTTCGATGAATTTCGAAATATCGGAGAAATAAAATAAAAATTATTTAAAACAACAGACCTTGAGCTTCAATTATTTCATTTACATTATTTTATTTTAAATTTTTTTGGGCCTCGAACTAGAATAAAACTCTAATCGAATATATATTTTAAATAATATTTAAATAAAAAAAAGAAAAAAAAAACAAACATAAACTAAACAAGCGAGAGTGTTAAATTCGGCTGTGCCGAATCTATAATACCCTCCAACATATAAAAAAAATTAAAAAAAATGCGGGGTCGTTTTTTTTTTGGGGGGGTCAGAAGGGGTCATTGGGGGACACATAAAAACATGCGGTAAATGTTTAAAAATTCATTTATTATGCTTTTTGAGCTTAAGTTATACAATTTTATCATTTTTTAAAAACATTTTTAATATCCGCGGGTAAAAAAAAATATTTTTTTATTTCCTTAGTCCATATGCAGGACCTTGAACTTTTTCTGACATCAAATTGTTTCATTTGCTTAACAAAAATACAAAAAAAAACTGTGAAAATATGGCGCTTTTCAGAGGTTAGTTAAGTTCTTCAAGGGGGGACTTTTTTCCCCTGGTCCGATTTAGCCCATTTACGAACTTAAACTGCCTAGGACCAAAAGACATGTTCCTGCCAAACTAAACGAGTCTATCTCTTTTATTTTGGACTGCATCCTGTCTTATACAGACGGACGGACCGACGGACGGACGGACATACGGACATTCTAGAAAAGTCTAAGAGTCGATCATAGATCAATAATATATATACTTTATGGGGTCCCCTACCGATATTTCGATCCGTTACAAACGGAATGACAAAGTGAGTATACCCCCATACTGTAGTTGGAGGGTATAAAAACAATAAAATTAATAATTTCACTTTTGTAAAAAAAAATTGTTGAACTTTTTTTTATGGGAAAATTTTTTTTGGCTTGAAAATTTTTCTGCGTGAAAAAACCCTTTGTAAAATATTCTTGTGGCTCACCAATGCCTTCAAATACTGTTTTTTGGGTTTTTAACACGTGAATTCGCCAAAAAAAACTAATCCAAAGTTCACAATTTCGGTGAAATTTTATATCAACCTGACGCGAAATGTTTAGGATCCCAGCAGAAATTTGGCTGAACTGGAAGTAGCTTTTGGAAAGGAAGCACAGCCAAAGAGCGATGTCAGAGCTTGGAGCACTAATTAGTAGCACTGATAGAGCGATGTTAATATGCAGTGAAATCATGTGTGCTATCAGCGCTGATTGCAACATCTTTCGTATCACTATTTCGTTATAATAAATTTTTTAAAAAAATCTTAACAAAAAATTAAAATTTTTTCCATCACTTTTACTACACCCTCAAGAGTTCTCTTTGGATACGCTATGGTATGTTATAAAAAGCTGTGCTGTAGACTGGGTCGAAATCCTACAAAGTGTAAGGATCGATTGTCCTTAGTGCGGGAAAGTGGAAATGGGGTAATATAAGCATTTTATGGAAGACTACTTTTTAATCGATCAAAAACTCTATTAGCGCATCGGTGGTCAAAATTGAGATTTTGGTCAAAATGGCCAAATTTTCCAAAAAATTTTAAAAATATAAATTTTATTTTATTGGTTAGTAAAAAAAAATTTTTTTTATTCCATTTGATACTAATAACTAGGGATGAGATTTCCATGCAAATGCATGTTTTTTGTCGAAAGTCTAAAAACGATATAGACCAATTATTTCTCCGAATCAAGAAATTTGCGTTAAAATGGCATCGATTTGTTTTTGCATATTTTGGTGAAAATGCATATTTTTGCATATTTTGATTTTAAATGCATATATTGTGCATATTTCCAACTTTTAAGTGCATATTTTTGCATATTTTGGCATAAATTAGGAAAAACACTAACTAAAGATTATTTTTTTTCAAAAACTATTTTAAATTTTAAAAATTTATTTTGAAAATGAGAAAAAATATTTTTTTTCTTCTTAATTTTTTTTTATAGATAAAGTTTTAAATGTTACTATTGTTACTGGCGTTATTTTTTGCTTTTAAAGAAAAATTTTCTATGAAAACCAGATATTTATTGTATACATCTAATTTTTTAGTGCATATTTTATGGTTTTTTAGTGCATATTTTGAATTTTTTAGTGCATATTTTAAGCGCATATTTTCGATTTTTTAGTACATGAAAATCTCATCCCTACTAATAACTTTTGTGTTAAATATTGGAATTTTATGCCATCACTAACATATTTTTATTTAAGGTACAAAAAAAATCGTATTTTTAGCACAGTTCTCAAAGCCACTTTTTTTAATTTATTTTTTTTTTTTTTTTATTAAATTGCAAAATATATCGATTTTATTAATCAATGTTATTAAAAACATCATAAGTACTAAAGATTTCAATTTTTGCGAAAATCCGTTCGGTAGTTTTTTGTGGGAAGCGATTTCAATTGAGCGGATTTCAAGGAAATCGGATTTTTTGCCATTTTTTTGAGTTTTTATTTTTTGTAAGCTACATTATTGTACAAATTGACCAATATTATGCTCTATCTTGTTCCATTTGATCATAGTAACTTAGTTTTGAAACGATAGATTTATAGGACACCATTGACTCTAATCGGTCAGCGGCCAAATGTGTCCCGTACTGAGTTTTTTTAGGTTTTAACTACAGTTTTATGAAATTAATGGCTGCAAAATCATGTTTGTGTTGAATATTGTGTTGTATGTTCTTTTATTTAATCATATTGACTTAATTCTGAAACACACATTTTTTTGGACATCTTTAACCCGTATGTGCATGCAACCAAAAATGTCCCCTACCAAAATTTTCATGTTTATAAAAAAAAAAAAAAAAAAAACACATTTTTTGTTTTTAAAATAGTCATAAATAATTAATTGAATAATTTTGATATTGCCGAAAGCGTTAACACTTCTGAACTAAAGGTCAAAAGTGGCCCGCTAACAGATTTTAAGCCGAAATGACATGTTGTTGGTTTAGTTTGGCTTAAGGTCATGAATTTTAGAAAATTATTGTTAAATAAAAACACTGTTTTTAATTTTTCCAATTTTTAACTAAAAGTTTGTTTTATTTCCGATATTTCGGTCAAACATCGTTGATCATCAGGGATTTTATAAAAAACCAAAAGTTTTTTTCTGTGAGTCAACGGCGTATGCAGGACTGTTTTTTCAGGGCCCAACAACAACAACAAAAAAAATTTTGTTGTTTTTTTCGTAAGATTTGTGTTTCCCAATACATATAAAAAAAATATTTTTTTGTTGTTGTTGTTGGGCCCCCCTCTGTATACGCCGATGCTGTGAGTTGAAAGTTCTTAGCTGGTGTGCAGATTTTTGTCGACATGACTATTTTAAATACAAAAATGTGTTTTTTTTTTGATAAACATGAAAATTTTGGTAGGGGACATTTTTGGTTGCATGCACATACGGGTTAAAGATGTCCAAAAAAATTTATGTTTCAGAATTATGTCAAAATGGTTAAATAAAAGAACATACAACACAATATTCAACACAAACATGATTTTGCAACCATTTATTTCATAAAACTGTAGTTAAAACCTAAAAAAAACTCAGTACGGGACACATTTGGCCGCTGACCGATTAGGGTTAATGGTGTCCTATAAATCTATGGTTTTAAAACTAAGTTACCATGATCAAATGGAACAAGATAGAGCATAAAATTGGTCAATTTGTACAATAATATAGTTTACAAAAAATAAAAACTCCAAAAAATGGCGAAAAATACGATTTCCTTGAAATCCGCTCAATTGAAATCGCTCCCAACAAAAAACTACCGAATGGATTTTCGCAAAAATTTAAACCTATAGTCCTTATGATTTTTTCAATAACATTGAATAATAAAATCGATATTTTTTGCAATTTTAATAAAAAAATTTAATTAAAAAAAGTGGTTTTAAGAACCGCACCAAAAATATGATTTTTTTTGTATCTTAAATAAAAATATATTAGTGATGGCGTAAAATTCCAATATTTAATACATAAGTTACTAGTATACAATGCAATAATTTTTTTTTTATTAAACAATAAAATGAAAATAAAATTTATATTTTTAAAATTTTTTGGAAAATTTGGCCATTTTGACCAAAATCTGAAATTTGACCACCGCACTATGGTTACCGCACACATATTTTTTGGCAGAAATTAAAATTTTTTTTTTACAAATTTCCATAAGCTTATACAGTTTCTCAATGGCAACACTCCAAGCCATTAAGAAAGTATAATGAAAAAAATTTGGTGGCAATACTGTCAGCCTGCCAAGGTTTCAAAGTTTATAGTTTTAAGGCGTATTATTAAATCGGGATCAAAACCATAAAGCACCCAGCAAAAACTAGGTAATGAGTACCCATTCCCAATTGGATTACCTGGTAATGAGTACTAATTACTCGCTGTGTTACTTTATACCCCAAAAAAATGCCTTACTTTTAACTTACATCGTAAATGATTTGCAATCTGAATTTTAAAAACCAGTTAAGTTTCATAAAAATATATAAAAAACAATTTTACTCTTAATTTATTTTCTCTCATTTAATAAGAGCAACTAAACAAACAGTCGCATTTTCAACTTTTTGTAAGCGAGCTAGGAATCGGCTATTATTTTTTAGCATTTTCGTAAGCGAACAAAGAAGGCCTTGCCTCCAATTACATCGCCTTGTTAAAGTAATTAAGAATGAAATTGGGACGTAACTAGTTACTCATTTTCGTTATAAATCCCAAAGTTAGTTACTTGGTAATGGAATTTTTTGCTGGGCAATTATACTAAAAGCAAATGGAAAAAAATAAAATTATAAAAAGGCTAAAAAGGAAAATTGAAGCCCAAGGAACGTAGTTCTTATTAAAAACTCAAATTTTTAATTCCATGAATCTTTGGCGTTATTCTTGGGGGTTGCGGCTTTAAGGATTTTGAAGCCAAAAAAACCTATATCTTTCGTGGACAAAAAGTTGTGTTTGGGCACGATCTTGCATGAGTCTTTAAATGTGAATGTGTTTTCTAGATGTTCTATTTAATACTAAAATTAACATCTAGCCAGCAAACTCTCACAATTGCCATTTTAGTTTAGCACAATGCGCGACACACACAGCTTCGAAGGATTTCATTCCTTAATTCGATTTGTCATTCTGAGTGAAAATTTTGTGATTGCATTCCCCAATCACATTTTAGCGAATTGAATGAATTCACTTGAGACTCATTCGATTTATAAATATCGAATGCATTCGTTTTATTTTTCATTCGACTTTCAAAAATCGAATGCATTCGATTTTTTTTCATTCGACTTTTAAAAATCGAATGCATTCACTTGCGAATGCAATCGATTTTCTTTTCATTCAATTTGAAAAATCGAATGGCTTATTCATTCATTGCATAAAAAACTTAAAAAAACTAACCAAGATAGAGAAAAACGGAACCAATTTTTTGTCCATAGTATCGCTAACACCATTCACATTTTTGTCGTACAGACAGTTAATATGTGCATTTTTAAAATTTTCGGGAACACCAATTTTTTTGGATTCAAAATCGTATGTAAAGAGAGTAGGCGATATTATGGACTAAAATTTGGCTCCGTTTTGGTCTATATATTTAAAAAATCGATTGCATTCGCAGTAGAATGATAAAAAATCGAATGCATTCGATTTTTCTAAATCGAATGAACAACAAATCGAATGCATTCATTTTTTCATTTTTTCATTTTTCATTCAATCGAATGAATTCCAAGGACTGCATTCAATGTTGATTTATGAAATCGAATGCATTCACTGACTATGAAAATTGAATGGATTTTTTTGAGAATTCATTCGAAAAGGATTTCATTCTTCGAAGCTCTGGCGACACATCTTTAAATTTTTTTAACTATATTTTTTTTGCCTTTGGCCGAGCTAACTGACTACTAGAAATATATTATTGTTGATAATTTTTTTTTTTGAAAATCATTCTTTGATTGCGTTAAGAGATAAAAAAAGCATTCCAGATTAAAAAACAGCGACTTTGTTTAATTTTTGGAATTTATGCCAAAAAAATGGATTTGGAACCATAGTGCACCGATGCGCTAATAGAGTTTTTAATCGATTAAAAAGTTGTCTTCCATAAAATGTTTATATTACCCCATTACCACTTTCCCGCACTAAGGCATTTCGATCCTTACACTTTGTAGGATTTCGACCCAGTCTAATATACATGCCAAATTTCATTTGAATCGGTTCAGTAGTTTTCTTTTGAAAGCGACACAAACAAACTAACATGTCATTTTTATATATATGTCAGGATAATGAAGGAATTTAAATAAAAATTTTATTCACAGCAAAAAGCCGTTATTCCAAAACTTTTTCATACCAAAACGCAACATTTTCATAGTGTTCAGAGCTAAACGAAACAAATACTATGTGCCGGAGCAAAACGCAACAATTCCAATTATCCCAGCAAAACTTTGGTAATGGGTGGTGATTATATAACACATTACCAGGTAATATATATAAATTATTTGTAGCATTATTTTAGGATGTCTTACCAAACATTTGTTCCACAACGTAGTATTTTAAAGTGAAAAATAATGCTTTACTAATAATTTGTTACGTAATGCATGATTATTGGAAAAAATGTAATTCATATTTATTATTTCTAAACATTAAATCATGGATGACTTATATTTGGTTACATTATGTATTATTTCAAAATTCGAAATAATGCATTATTCACCAATTGGAAATTTTGTCCCCCCGATAAATAATAACCCCCGATGCAGTACTACAGCTTGAGAAATTATTGTCAGTGTATTTCCATGGTGAACAGGAAATGGAAGGAGTTAAGTACAAGCAGAATTACCAAAATAAAATTATTTAAAGGGTACTAACATGGTCGCTCTTAACCGAATATACATTTGTTACTTGTTGTTAACGTATGTGGCATTGTGAGTATTTATGAATGTTTACAATCACAAAATGAGAATTTTAAACCAACATTAGAGTAGAGCAAATTAAGCATTTTTCGAATTTCAAAATGTCGGGGTAGAAAAAGTTGCTTTAAGGTCAATACTAAAACAAAAAAAATATTGCACCCAATGCCTTTGGGTTCCTTTTTCGACTTAAAAATCTTAAAGTTCAGACCAAAGTGAAACAAGTAAAAAAAGTTAAAGTCGACTGGGCCGAATCTATGAATTTCCTCCACAAAATCGAAAAGTTCAGACCAAAGTGAAACAAGTAGAAAAGTTAAATTCGACTGGGCCGAATCTATGAATAACCTCCACAATTCCCCATTTAGTGATAGAAAAATTATCTAACGTAAAAAAATTAACAATTTTGATTAGAAATATTTTATTTTGAGTAAAAAACTTTTTTTTAGTCATTTTTCAAAAAAAAGACTACTAATTTTTTTTTTGAGTGTAACATTTTTTTAAGTGTAAAGTTTTTTTTGAGTATATTTTTGTTTATTTTTAATGTCAAAATATTTTTAAGTGACAAAAATTCGTTGTAAAATATTTTTGTGACATTCCAATGTTTTTAAAACTGTTTTCAATGTTGCTAATAACTTTTGAACCACTAGACCAATTTTTCTGACATTCAATACCAACTAGACCAGAAAAGCGAAAAATATATGTGCCAAGCTTCAGCAGCCTTAGAAAGATAAAGTATTTTTAATCTCCTAAATTCGCGAAAATCCCTTACCGAAATTCACTCTTTTGCATATTACTTTTGTATTGTAATACCAACCTGACCAGGTAAATGACCAACATATGTGCCAAACTTCAGCAGCCTCAGTTAGTCTTTCAAAAGTTATCATGTTTTTAGCAGACGGACGGACAGACATCGCTAGATCGATTTAAAATCGATCGTGAATCAAAATATAAGTATGTATGGACAATTGAATGTAGGTGTGGAACAAGGTGCTAAAATCCAATTTTTGGAAATCGCGTTTTTTTTTGCAAAATCGTACCTTCCTACAATAGATCGGCCTATTCGTAAACAAATTTGTTTAAAACTTGATCATTTTCGGTCATAAATGTGACCTTAAAAGTTAAATTTTCACTATTTTTGGGAATATTTAATATTTTTTCCCGGATACTAACATGTATTTTGAAGTTGAACTAAAGGTAGTATATAAAAATTTTTACATGTGAGATGGTTAGCGTGTTTGAAACATCCTAGGCTTCAACAAGTGCCCATTGGTTTGGCAAAGAATGATTTCTAATCTAATCTATTTATACATAGTTAAAGTGTAAATGTGAAAAAAGGTGCTATATCCATATAAAAACATAATAGGTCCGTTTGATTACTTTTTTGTAGTAAATGTAGTAAAAGGGAAAAATTTTAAAATTTTGCTTATTGAGAGAAAAAAACCAAAAAAGTAAAAAAACGAAATTTTACATGATATCGGCACACATTTGAACAAACTAATTTCAAAATCTCTACTTTTCTGCAGAAAAATCCTCAGAATCTGAGAAATTTTTTCAATGGAAATGTGAGAATCTGAGTGCGAGCCTAGAGGATAAGTTTAAAAGCAAAATCCTAAGAACTTAAAGACTGTTCTCAATGAAAAATACTCAAAAGTTGAGGAACTTTTCTTGTTAAAATACATTTATTGTTAGTATCTGAACACTCAGCATCAGATCACACAGTTTTTATAACAGAAAACCCCTCCGAGCCTGGCGAATTTTTCCATATAAAACATCTTTCTACTTTAGAGTTTTTCCCTAAAAAACCCAGAATCTTTGAATATTTGAACTCAGACATTTTTCTTACCATCATAAGATTCTTTTTCAGAAACTCGTTGAGAAAAAGACTAAAAAATCTCCTAAAACATATTTCAAAGATCCTGAAAATGTATGGACTATTTTTTTTTTAAGTGTTCGCTATGAAAAATTCCTCTCAATTTGTGGGTTTCTATTTAGAAATGGACATATTCTAATTTTTAGTATTTTTTTAATTTACTGTTAGGACTATTTTTTTTTTAAGTGTTCGCTATGAAAAATTCCTCTCAATTTGTGGGTTTCTATTTAGAAATGGACAGATTCTAATTTTTAGTATTTTTTTAATTTACTGTTAAGCAACTGCATTAAGAGAAGCTGCTCTTTGGGAAAGATACATCGAACGAAAATATATCTGACTAACAATAAGATAATTTTTGTGGCAAAATAAACCAATTTCCTGACAAGAATCCATGCTTAAGAGTTGATGTTAATCAGATTTTGCATTTATTTTCAAACGTCCTTTTAATGCATATATGTATATATTAGAGTTGTCAATTATTCACGTTTCAACTTTGTTCGAATAATTCAAATAATTGTTTTTGTTCGTTCGATCAAACGATTAAATCTAAAAAATTATTCGATTAATCGATGAGAATAACGAATAAAAAAGTGGTTATTAAAAAATAATTTTATTAACAAAAAAAAAAATAAAAAGTTCATACAAAAAACTTAAAATTAAAATAATTAATATAAAATTGAATAACTAAATTTACTTTTTATGTAAAAAATGCATAAAAAACTTAAAATTTTTATAATTTTAAGTTTTAAATTGGTGTGAGTCGTTTGGGGACCTTGAAGGACACTTTTTTCCTCTTCATAAATGAACAGTTCATGCGAATAAGGACGAAAAGACCATTTGTATTATTTTACATATGACGATAAAAACGCAGGAAACGGCTAAAAACTAATATTTTTTCAAAAATTTTTGCATAATGCACTAATCCATTAATGCAAAAAAGTTCACAATAATATAAGTTTTAAACCGTTTCCTGCGTTTTTATCGTCATTTGTAAAATTATACAAATGGTCTATTCGTCCTTATTCGCAGGAACTGTTCAAATGTTAACAAATTCATTTTTGCGTTATTTACACATAAAATAGCACTTATCATTATTTTGTTCTTTAAGGGGATACATTTTTCTGTTCGTCCGAAGACATAATCGTGCCAAACTTCAGTAGTATAGCTCTTTTATTTTGGACTGTATCGTGATCTCCACAGACGGACATAGCTAGAATGTCTTAAAATCGAACACTGATCAATAATATATGTACTTTGTGGGGTCATTGGCCGATATTTCGATGCCGTAGTTGAAGGGTATAAAAAATAATTATTCGATTAATTGAGATAAATTAATCGATTTATTCGTTATTCGAAAATCGTCATTTTTAAATTAATCGAACAAGAGTTTGGTTTTGTTTGATCGATTAATCGAATTTTTCTTAATCGATTGATAACTCTAGTATATATTCCACAGCAAAAGTTGTTTTTGTTAATTTTTTATCTTAATTACACTGTGCTACAGTGAAAAAATACTTCTGATGTGACATATTATAGGTTGTTGGTCTTGTCGAGTAGATCACAAAAATGCCCATTAAACTTGCCAGACACCCTCAAATTTTAGAGTTATTGTGAAAAAACGTTTTTTTGGGGCTTTTCTCACTAAACCTTTTGTAATTCAGAAAATTTTCAACCGATTTTAAATTTGTTAACTGTTTTTGATAGAAGAAGGATGGGGCTTTCCATGTGTGTGAATTGGTCTATACATATAAGAAAGATATTTATTGATTGTTTCTATAAAATCTAATTTTTTTGTTATTTTTTGAAAATTTTTCGAGTTTTTCGATATTTTTCTGCTATAGTTCGTTTAACAACCTTTATATTTATAAACGTATTTTTAAAGAAAATTTTGCATACGATAAGCTTTATCCTGAAGAAATCGGATAACAATTGACAGAGTTGTGATAATTTTTCTAAAAAAGAAAATTAAGATTTTGGAGGAAATCGCCGTTCAGATATCCCAGGCAAAAAAAATAATTTTATCATAAGAGGTCATGTACAATATTTTTAAAGGTTTTTGGCGCTCTGAATCCGAATCTGGCCTTAAAAATGCTCTATCTCGTCCGGTTTTTTAGATATTTAACATAAACTGATATATCAAAAACTTAATAAGATAGCGCAATTTCAAGGTCAAATTCAAATTCAGGAGGCCAAAAACCTTAAAAATAATGATACGCGACCTCTTAGTATGTTCGTTTATTTTTTTATTTTTTTTGCCTGGGTTATCCAAACGGCAATTTCAAGCAAAATTTTAATTTTCTTTTTTAGAAAAATTATCACAACTCAGTCAATTGTTATCCGATTTTTTCGACATAAAGCTCATCGTATTCACAATTAAATTTTTTTTATGAATACGTTTATAAATATAAATGTTGTTGAACGAACTATAACAAAAAAAAATCGATAAACTCAAAAAATTTTCAAAAAAAAACAAAAAATTTGATATTGTTGTAAAAATCAATACATATCTTTTTTATATGTATAGACCACTTCACATACACGCAAAGCCCTGTTTTTCTTCTATCGAAAACAGTTGAAAAATTGAAAATCGGTTGAAAAATGTTTAAGTTACACGTGGTTTAGTGAGAAAAGTCCCAAAAAATCGTTTTTTGACAATAACTTTAAAATTTGAGGGTGTCTGGCAAGTTTGATGGGCATTTTTGTGATCTTTTCGACGAGACCTACAACCTTAACTACCTCATTTTAAAAGTATATTTGATTTTGTTTTTTTTTGTAGCACAGTGTTATCATTACACGATACAATTTCATCCATAATTTCCATATTTTTTATTTTTTAGAATAAATATTTTTTTGTAAATAAAAATATAAATTTGTCAATAATTTATTTTGACAAAACTTTTTTATTTACGCATTGAAATTTTTCCGGTAAATTGTAGTAAAATTTAAGTAAAAGAGAAATTAATTTTCTCTTAAATTGATTACTACATTTACTATTTTTGTGTGTTCTCGAACGATTTTTGAGCAAAAGTAGTAAATTGAGTAAAAAATAGTAAATTGTAGTAGGTAAACGAATGGAGCTAATATTGTTTTACGAATTACTTAGGGTGGATTTTGATAATCTATCAAATTTTTAAGTTAAAATTTAAAAATTGAATGGTTTGTAACTTATGTCATAAATTGTACAAATTTTTTAACCCATTATGGGGAAAGTTGTTTAAAATAAACCATATATCAGTTATTTTTTTTTTGTTATATTAACTGATTTTTATTATTTTTTATATAAAAATGAGTACTGCTGGACCCCATCTAAATTTTGCAGAATTCATCAGGCTAACAATAAGTTTAAATTTTAAAAACTAACACAAAACATTTAAAACTACTTGGCAAATGTATTGAAATTCGTAGTAGAAATTGGCACCTTATTCCACTAGAACAAAATTTCACATGCATTTTTTTGCTACTTCCGCTCATTTGTTTTTAATGAAATTTTGTGCATAGATGCATATGTGATGTGCAAAATTGAAAGGGACCTAAGGGTAAAAAAATCGATCTCATTCGATGCTCAGATGTTGTCGACATCAAAAAAAAGTGAAAATTGATTTTTTTACCCTGAGGTCACTTTCTCTATGCGCTGTCACATATGGTCCATCTTCGTGGAACTGCAAAAAGAAATTTGAAAATTTTAATTTGTTTCACACCCACATTCAATTGTTATTAACTTTTAATACTTGTGATATTTTCTTTATTTCGCAATAACTTTTTTATTATACCCTACACCACTCTGTGGTACAGGGTAAAATGAGTTTGTGCTGATGTTTGTAATACTAGGCAGTTACCTTCAAGTATACCGATCGACTCAGAATTACTTTTTGAGTTGATTTAGCGATGTCCGTCCGTCCGTCCATCTATTGGTTTAAGCACGATACAGGTCGCAATTTTTAATCAATTGACTTGAAATTTTAAACTTAATCATATTTTGGCCCCAGGACGAAGTATATTGAAATTGGAGAAAATCGGTCCATGTTAACCCCTAGCCCCCATACAAACGCCCCCTTTGGATTCGGCTTAAATGACTCTAATAACCGTATTATAATAGATATCGCTTTGAAATTTAGCAGGTAATCAAATTTTATATCGAATCACCACTCCAAATTTAAAAGAAATCGGGTCAGTTCTTCTGGTAGTCCCCATACAAACCACCCTCCCGATATTCACACAATTCCCTCAAAATTCATAAAAATGAAAATATTTGCTACAAATTTTATTTTTGTGTGTTAAACGTGAACTTTAGTAACCTAATCAAATCGCAATATAAATGGACCATTTTTGGCCTTGTTCCCCCAATAAAAAAATTTCGACTGATATTCAGCTAAATCGGTCTATTGACAAAAAATAAGTCAATTCCACTAAAATTTGATCTGTGTGTGTTTTCTACAGAGACGCATTTTCCGGAAACACTGGTGTAGGGTATTCTATGCTCGGTCTTGACCGACTATAACTTCTTACTTGTTTTTAAATTAGGTTGTACCTGTGAATGTAGATAAGCTAAGGGAACCTTAGAGAGTAATTGTGGTACATGTAATTTTAAAGGCAGTCGCAATACCTATTATTTGAAACCTGAATAGACCTGTACCTTGTGATGTTTAAGATAACGGCATTTATGTCAGAACACTTTTGTCAAATATGTACGAATATTACGAATACACTTGAAGGTGGGTCTAGGACCATTATTTCAGATAACAAGAAACATCACCACTGACAAGGGAAGTATCTCAACCCTTATGAACCGATTTGCATGAAACGTAAAATATATATAAAAGGGACAATTCTAAGGTCGGGGTGTCTCGGCTTATCGGCCATATCGGGGATTTAGGGGTTCAAAACATGGGTCAAAAAATGGAGAAAAAATAGTTTTTTGGATTTTTCAGCCATTTCTTTCTAAGAAACTATATGATGTTTACATATGGGAAGAAAGGTTTTTTTAATGCCTATCCAACGGTGGCATAACCTTGTAAAGTTTTGGCTTCGTTAAATACTTTTTTCATGAAAATGTGAAAATTTTGGGTGGTATTTATATGAAGACATAGTGCTACGATGTCCATATGAATACGAAATAATCTTTATTAAATTTAAGTCGACACGTATTTTTGCTCTAGAGGATATTCCTGTTAGTTCGTGAGATATCAAAATTTTCCCGGAGGTCCATATGGTTTCATAAGGGGACAACGAAATTTTGAAACACTGATATGGCCGAAAAGCCGAGACACCCCTACCTTAAAATCGTCTCATTTATATATATTTTAAGTTTCAGGCAAATCGGTTCATAAGGGTTGAGATACTTCCCTTGTGAGTGGTGTAGGGTATAAACTCTTTTTCACTTTGGAATTTTCGGAATTTTAAGTAAAAAAAGTGGTAATATTGACAGTAAAAGGCAACTTTTTAGACTCTGACGCTTTTAAAATTGGAAAAAATGCTAAATTTGCTCTACTCTAACCTACATACATGTCTCGTTTGATTGTTCGTTCACATACACAGACGTAGGTATGTATGTGTGTATATTGTTTTCAATAGTATTTTAACACATTCATACAGGAAATTAAACAAAAGTAAGATTTAGCAAACTATTATTAAAATGTGTTCTTTTAAAATAAATTTCATTTATATTATTTTTCTACTATTCTTTTTATTAATTTCTTCTCATTATATGTATGTTTGAAAACAATGATTATACCATTTTTTTTTGAATATTTAAGGGATTTATACTGAAGATAAGCAGACAGAATAGACATATCACAGACAAAGACTATATACAGACTCGACAGTAGAGTTTTATAAGAAAAAATGGGGAAAAACTAAGCGGTTTTTATTCCGTTTTACGCTAACATGGCAACACTTTTTACGACTTAGGAGTGAGTGAAACAACAAAAACCAATCTGGCATCCATTTTTCTTATAGCGCGTTATATCAGTTTCTCTTTTTAACCTAATTCGTAAAATAATTTGAAAATATTAACCATATGGTTAAAAAATACTTTTTTGACACCTGTCATATATTATTATTATTATTATTATTTATTAGTCAATGGAACAGGATTCCTTACAGACTAAGATAAAAAGAAAGTACATTACATATTAATATACAAATTAAATTAAAAAAATTTAAAAGGGCGCACGTTTACATCAGCCGGCCACAAAGAAGGCTTGAAGATCTCTTTATATAAACCAGCGGTGATACCAAGCTTAAATGAAATTCTGCGAAGAGTACTAACATCGGTGTTCATTTTTACCAGTTTGTAGCATTCTAAATGATTTTTCTCTATTTTGGAATATTTCACTATGTAGTCCATAATGTTTTCTGCAGTGGCACTAGGCTTGAAAGAAGACAGATGTATCCACTTCTTTTTTGCAACAACTTCCAATTCATTGTTTTTATTATATCCAACAATGTTCTGCTTACGAAATTTTCTATTGACATGAACCCAACTAAAATTGTTCACTGGGATATGACTCTCAGCTAATATATTAGCTGTAGCATCACTTGCATTATCAGAAATGCTTTCTCTTCTTGTACGGGAACAAGTAGGAATCAAAACTTTAACATTGCGTTCATCTCGTGTATTATGATCGGCATCAGTGTTACCGTTGAGAATTTTGAAAAAGTCGCAGAAAAAGTCGTTTTTTACAAAAAAGTCGCACAAAAAAGTCGTTTTACCAAATAAAAGTTGCACCTTTTTTTAAGGGTTGAAGATTTTTTTATAATTTTTTTCTGTATTAGGGAGTCAAAATGTAACTCTTTTTTGGCGTCTCTGGGGCAGTTGTGGGGATTTTTGTGGATTTATACGCCCAAACAAAAATAAAATGGGAGATCGATCCACATTAGTTTTTCCTCCCTAACATTTTTTCCAAACATACCTAAGCCCTAACCACATACTAATACAGACTCGACATAAGTGACAGGTGTCAAAAAAGCAGTCTTAACCCATATGGTTAACTTTTTCAAATTAATCTACGAATTAGATTAATTTGACTAACCAAAACATTAAACAACTAATGAATATTTACTTATTTTGTATAAAAAAACATTACAAATGTATAAGAAATTTTTTACTGACAAAATTTAATGTAACGGAAAATTCATTATTAAGACAGTAAATTATTTTTTTTAAACTACAGAAATAGTAGAAAACATGAAATCCTTTATAAAATAAGTGATTTTTTTTTTTAAATAACTTTTCTGATTACATTTTAAAATAACCTACAAACAGTTAATGACATAATTTTCTTAGTGTAGTCTGTGCCCCAACTGTCCCAAGGGTGTCTCTGGAGGCGTCAAATGTATGACCGAAGCCCAATTGTTTTTTAAACCAAACCCTCATTCATTTTTACCCCCCAAAATTTGTTTGACCATACCAACAACCTATATCCATTTCATAAGTGTGTTTCCATGCAATATTTCACGATAGTATAGGATATATCTAAAGGAATGGACTATATCTTATGGATTGGGCAATATATTTTGGAATGGACGATACATATTTTTATCGTAATTCCGTTTTTTGATGATTTTTGTTTTCATTTGACTATGCATTTTAACAATGTAAATAATGTAAAAATCTAAAATTCGAATATTTGGTAAAATTATTTAAAATTTGTGTAATTTCGCAGTATGTATATGGTTTAAAAAATAAAAATATATTTCACTTAACAAAAAAGGGGAAAAAAGTCGCACAAAGTTGGAAAAAGTTGCAAAATAAGACAAGTTTAAAAAAGTCGCACAAAAAGTCTCAGAGTGTCAAAAAGGTTGCAAATTGCAACTAAAGTCGCACAACGGTAACACTGATCGGCATTACTATGATTGTCATTAAGGCTCTTTTTACAAACATTACTTGGTTCAGTATGTCGAGTCTGTATTAGTCTGTGTCACAGAAATGTACAGTGACTCAAAGTAATAATGGAACAGCATATATTCTTTAAAGGAAAAGTTATCAATACTAAACCTGATTATAATCAATCGACTATTTCTGAAAAAAAGTGCTATATAGGAAATTTTCCATGCTTTATTTTAAGCTTGATAGCGTTTAGATTGAGCAAATATTTTTCAGTGCTCTCTCAGTGAAATTTTTCAAAATCATTAAAATAACTTTTGATTCTGTATTTAAATTATTTAGTTGAAATTTGTATTTGAATAAAAGTGGAATTCAGTTGAACGTTATCAAATATGCCACCAAAAGTTTGCCGCAGCCTTAAAAAGCCAATAATTATATGTGGCCAGTGCAAATTGATTGTGGAAGAAGAAGACTATTTTATTGAGTGTGATAAATGCGCCAAAATTCTTCATGTTGTCTGCAGGGGTGCCAGATGATTTTGATGAGAAATCGGCATATTTTCAAAAAAAAAAATCGGCATTATCGGCACTTCAATTTAAAAAAATCGGCAAAAAAATCGGCAAATGAAAAATTACCATTTTAAATACAATAAAACATATTTTTATTGACCAAAAATAGCAAAATAGAACAATTTAGCTTTAAAGGCAAACGATCATTAATACGCTAATTAAAACTTTTCAATACTGCACTAATATTAAGTTATATTTTTAGCAAAAAACTAAAAATTCTGATTAATTTTTATTATAAAGTAAAAATTGTTTTATTCGACCTTTAAAATATAATATTTTGAGTAGGTTTATTCTAGCTCGAGGTCATTATTTCCTTTACTAATTAAAACCATGATATTCGTGTCTGTCATGACTTCAGAACGTTTTCAATTAGAGCGAAAATTTTCGAATCACATAAAAAAAGATTTGGTGTTTCCAAATCACATATTTCTTAATTATATGTTCGAAAAATTTTACTAAGATATGCTAGATGCGAAACACGGGCTTTTGTTTGAAAATAAATAAAATTCAATAAAATAAATAAATAAAAAAGTTTTGCACAATTTTTAAACAAAAATATATATTTAATACCAATTTATCATTGAATTTCTCATTAAATAATATATATTCACGAATATGAGTTGAATAAATTACTCTTATGTACCTTAAACTCAACAATGTTTCGCATGTTGATAATTCTATGAACATATGGTAATAAACCCCAGTTGTAAAATGTAGTACTTTTCAATAGTAATAATAACTGGCAACACCATGGATTGGCATCACTATTTATCGAAAATTTTTCGAAGGTAAACAACGCCATGTTGAATTTTGTAAAATTTTATAATTAATTTATTTTTAAGATTTTTAAGTATTTTAGGTGAGTTAAACTAAAAGTGTTGTGCATTAAAAAATATAAAATTTTGTGCTCTTTCTTTTGAAAGTATTTCTCAGCCGGGAAAACGTGTAGTTATTGAAATATGTGATTTTTTTAATTTGTATACTTTTGTTGTTGTTTTTGCACAACTTCCGAACAAAATTTCGATAAATTATGGAGTGTTTTTAAAATAATTTTTACATATATTTAGTCTTAACAAAATGTTGATTTTTTAATGAAAATAAAAAGAATATATATCAAATTATAAATTAAACATGGGTTTTTTATTTTTAAGTTAATATTTATAGGGGAAAAAGTCCATTCTAATTACTTTCAGTTAGCTTTTTGCACACGAAAGTAAAACGAAAAAAAAAATCGGAAGTGAAACCCAGGACACCAAAATATTCGGAAGTGTTTCACTTTCACGTGGATGTGAAAGTCATGACAGACACGATTATCTAGAATAATTTTCAAGAAAATTATTTTTCTGTTTAAATTTACATATGTTGGTGATATTTGCAACACTTAATCGACATGTGTTTCGGAATTTGTCAGATTCCATTGTCAAGAACTAACAAATAATTCCAGCAAAAAAAATTTTAAAATATAATTTTTTTACTTTTTTAGAGCTTCCCGATTTTAGGTAAAAAAAAACAAAGACGTTTCCTAACAGGTTGAATATCTGTTTGTGTTGATATTGCCCCTAAAAGACAACTGTTCTGACCCCTGCGACAAGTAAAATAAAAAAAAAACAATCCACCCTAATGAACATGCTGTGTTTTCTACAGACAGACGGGCGGACATCGTTAGATTGACTTAAAATCGATGGAGGGCCATGAGTATGTTCACTTGTGAGGTCATAGCACGATATTACCTGGTGTTACAAACGGAATGACAAACTTATATACATAAATCCTCTTATCAACTACGGGGTTGGTATAATACGGGGTTCACACTTGCTGTTTTGAAGTGTTCAAGAGTGAGATGTTTAATAAAGTCTTTGTTCTGTGTCCATTACGTTTTTATTCTGTTACTGGTGTTTTGTTGAACAACTTGTTTAAGGTCGCAAGTGTGAATGCCATATAAAAAGTGACAGTGTTTTTAGAGTTGATCAAAAAATCGGCTAATAATAATTTTGAGACAAAAAATCGGCAAAATGCCGATAAATCGGCAAATATGGCAGCCCTGGCTGTCTGCACAAAATTAGATAAACGTCAATTTAATTATCTATTGAAAAATGAGAAAGAAGAGTACGTTTTCCATGCATGTAACGAAAGTAGAGGAGGAATGTCAAATGTAACAAATGAGTTGAACCAAATCAAAGCAAAGCTAAGTAAACTTGATCAGCTGGATGCTTTACAAGATAAAATAAATTTCATATCAAAACAATTTGATGATGTTTTAAAAGCAACAGCTGTTAACAGGAAGAAGTTAGAAGAGGTACAAAAAGAAAACAAACTTTTAAAAACCGAAATTGATGATTTGAAGAATGCAGTAAAAATATTGAACGACAATCGATTGCAAAATGATTGTGTTATTCATGGTATTGAAGCTAAGGATAATGTAAGTGCGGTAGAAACAGTCGTAAATTTAATGAAGACTGAAACACTGACGAAATCGATGGTGCTTATTTTCTAAAGCAACGGGAAGAAAGTATTAAGAAGTCGCTGCTGTAAAATTTGCAAATAGAAGCTGTAAAAAATCAGTGATGTCAATTAAATCCAAATTGAAAGATAAAGTAGCCACACAACCCATTTTTATTAATGATTTTTAAAGCAAGGAGACATTAACTTTGCTAAATTACTCAAAAAGTCTAATGTCCAGTTTCTCTATTACGAATTTTCACTTTCGTTCGTCAAAATGACATAAGAAAATCAATTTGAGGTTCTGTATTGCGGATGTCATTTTAGTCGAACGAAAACGTAAAAGTTGTAATTTTTCTTCATATTTTTCCGTTTCTACAACATGAATTGAAATGTCAAAAACGCCAAAACCACACGAATGAAAAATACATACCATTCGTTAAGGAGTTTTTTGTGTAATATTTAACAAAATAAGTGAAAAATGTGAATTTATAACAAAAATAAGTACCAGTTTACAGAAGACGAACGCTACACACGAACGAAAATTTTGCATGTGTTTTGTTATTGTAACAACAACAAAATACGTGTAAAATTTTCGTTCGTGTGTATCGTTCGCATTCTGTAAACTGGCACTAAGTAATATTAATTTATAAAATTAAAAAATGTGAATGTTTTATTACTAAATGCTTTGAAAAAAATGTATATTAAAACAAATCGGTGAAAAAAAGACGGATTTGACCAATTTATATTAACAATTTAAAAGCCACAGGTCATCATACAAATTATTGTTTTCATTTGTTTTTTTATTAAAATTATGTTAACTTTTTAGCTATAATAAATAAAAAAACTGATTTGATTATAATTGTATGTTTTTTTTTATAAACACGAAATTTGATCAGCTGTTTTCTTTAGCTGATGTGTTGATGTTGCCACTTCGTTTAGTTTAGATAATTTTTGTATGAAAAAAATAAACAAAAACTAAAAAAAAACTTTGTGGCAATACTGTAATTTGACAAATGGTCAAGACAAACGTAACTAACGAAAAAAAAAATAACGTAATCAAACGAAAATGTCATGGAAACTGATATCATTACGAATTCGTACGGGTAGCGTTTGTTCGTGTATTGTTTCGTCCGTTTAACAGAAACATTATATAAGAGATGTTGGTTATCGCAGAATTTACCCTAGTTATGGAAGGATCTATGCTAAGAAAAGCGAGCTGTCAAAACCAAAGCATATTAAAAGCACTGAAGAAGGGGATAGTCTGCTGTTGGAGTCATCTAATTACAGATCTTTACGTGATAAATCTGCTGCTGTTATTGCTTATGAAAGTGGCGATGAGTATTACTTGTCCCCTGCCTAGATTTCATTATTGTTAATGAATTGGAATTTGTTAAAAATCTTTATTTTTATACCCTCCAACTATAGTATGGGGGTATACTCACTTTGTCATTCCGTGTGTAACGCATCGAAATATCGGTCTAGGACCTCATAAAGAATATATATTATTGATCAGTGATCGATTCTAAGACATTCTAGCGATGTCCGTCCGTCTGTGGAAGACACGATACAGTCCAAAATAAGAGTGCTAGACACCTCAAATTTAGCACATATATGTCTTATGTTCATAGGCTGGTTAAGTTCGGAGATGGGCAAAATCGGACCAGGGGGGAAAAAGTTCCCCCTTGTCGAAGTCAACCAGCCCATGAAAAAATGTAACTTTTTATAGGTTTTTTTGTATTTTTGTTAAACAAATGAAACATTTTTATGCTTGAAAAAGTTCAAAGTCTTGGACTTGGACCCAGGAGATTTGAAAATTACTTTTTTTTTTGGTCCGCCCCTTTTGTGGGCGTGGATATTAGCAAATAATTTGTATAATGTTGAAATAGTATATCTTTTGTACAAAAAGCATAGTAATTAAATTTGTAAACATTTTTGACCAGAGAGAAGGTGTCTCCAAGGACCCCCGACAAGCACCCCCCTACCAAAAAAAACGCCCCTGCAATTTTTTTTTTTTTTATTATTTTTTTTTTTAACGTTGGAGGGTATACAAGATTCGGCACAGCCGAATTTAACACTCTCACTAGTTTTTCATTGAAATTTATTTTATAAATTGTACTCAGAAAATAAAATCGTCAAATTTAAATCAACCAACATCAATTGTAAATCAACCAAACATGATATTAACCAAACATTTAGTAAAAAGGCCCTCCTGTTAGTCTATAATACAAAACTTCGATTTTGTTTTTAACAAACTCAGTCACGTAATTTTATTTCAAAATTATTTTATCATGTCAACAAATAGTTTTTGTGTTTGTTGAATTTCTTTGTTAAAAAAAAATAGATTTTTTACGATTGTCAGATCAATAAATTGTGTTTGTTGAATTTCTTTGTTGAAAAAAAATTTAAGATTTTGTACGTTTGTCAATACAAATACCAATTAAATGGAACTACAACAATCTCATTTTTCAATTCTTTTTTCAACAATCAAAATTTACAAACGTTTGTTGATATAACAAATTTCCGTATAGGAGCACTTTCAGTGAAAAAATTAATTGTATTCACAAATATGAGGGTCAATATAACAGTTCGTTTTTTTCTGTGTAATAACATTTTTGTTAAATTAAACTTTGGTCATTTTAAAATTTAAAAGTTTTTTAACATAAGAATGAACTAAACTGATGGTTGTTAACTCAAATAACAATCTTATATAAAAGCCAATATATTTGTCCTTTATTTTTTATTCTTTTTTTAAATATTTATATGTAGAAATGTACGTAGCACAGAATATATATTAACTTTAATTTTTATTTTATTTATTTTTTTTTTAATTTTTGAACTTTATATTTTGTTATACATATAACTTAATTTGATTATGTCTTTACTGCCGACTGGCCTCTAAAATGCCCTTGTGGCGCCGAGGCCTCAAAATTTTGGAAATAAATATAAGTGGTATCAAATCCTAAAAAACAAAAAAAAAAAATGAGATACGAGGGTCACACTGGAAAATGAAATTATTTGTAGATGTTTTTTTTTTAATTTTTTTTAAATATTTCTAAGTCGATTTTTTTCAAGTTCAAACATTAAAAATTTAAAAAATTATCCAATAATTTTTATTTAGTTATCAGCTAGTTTTTCCAACAACCAAAACAAAAATGAAATTTTTTAAATACAATGAAATAAATCCGCATTTTTTGACCTCCAACTCGTTTGACCACCAATTATTTGTAAACAAAGAAAAATTTTAATTATTCTAGTATCTCATTACTATACACTTAGGTGTACTCAAATTAATAAACAATAAAATATTTTCTTTGTTTACAACAAATCAGTGGTCGAAAGAATTAGAGGTCAAAAAATGCGGATTTCTTCTACTGTATTTAAAAAATTTAATTTTTTGTTTGGGTTGTTGGAAAAACAACCTGATAACTAAATAAAAATTATTGGATAATTTTTAAAATTTTTAATGTTTGAACTTGGAAAAAATCGACTTAGAAGTATTTTTAAAAAATATTCTACAAATAATTTCATTTTCCAGTGCGACCCTCAAATCTCATTTAATATTTGCTCAATCTGGACGCTATCAAGCTTAAATTAATGCTTAGAAAATTTGCTATATAGCACTTTTTTCAAAAATTGTTGATGATTAATAATCAGGTTTAGTTTTGATAACTTTTCCTTTAAAGAACTGCTAACAAGTATATGCTGTTCCATTATTACTTTGAGTCACTGTATATTTGTGTTTTCGCTATTTGGGTCCGTAAAACAAATTTCGTCAAAAAGATTTTACACATAACGATCCAAAATTAGGCACGTACCCCCATTGATTTGGCCAAATAAAAATTTAATACATTGCACTACAAAGTTTTAGTTCAACTGTGATACCAAACAATAACAACTTGTGATATTTAATTATTTTTTATTTATTTTTTTCAAATAATTTTAAACAATTTCGTGTTTTATGTTGTAAGACGTGTGTGTTTTTTATACCCTCCACTCTGGTGATAGAGGGTATATATAAGTTTGTCATTCCGTATGTAACACATTGAAATATTGGTTTAGGACCCCATAAAGTATATAAGTATATATATATAAGTATATAATATATAAAGTATATATTCACAATCCTTGATCGATTTTAAGTCGATCTAGCGATGTCCGTCTGTCGCTTGGGGTACCAAAAGTTTCGTAATTTTCCTAGGCAGAACCTGATGTATTTTTTTTTAAATCGGTTAAGTATTTTAAAAGTTATGACTGAATTTCTGAAAAAACTCTTACAAGGGAAGTATCTCAACCCATATGAACCGATTTGCATGAAACGTAAAATATATATAAAAGGGACAATTCTAAGGTTGGGATGTCTCGGCTTATCGGCCATATCGGGGATTTAAGGGTCCAAAACATGGGTCAAAAAATGGCGAAAATAACATTTTTTGGATTTTCAGCCATTTTTTTCTAAGAAACTATATGATGTTTACTAAGAAACTATATGATGTTTATCGAAATTTTCCCGAAGGTCCACCGAAATTCATATGGGGACAACGAAATTTTATAACTCTGATATGGCCGATAAGCCGAGACACCCCAACCTTAAAATCGTCTCTTTTATATATATTTTAAGTTTCAGGCAAATCGGTTCATAAGGGTTGAGATACTTCCCTTGTTAGTTGTTTTCAACATAACCCTAAATTAACTCTTATTTTGTGTAGATACATACATAAAAAAAAAGAAAAAAATCTTTACAAAAAAACCTTAAAATATGTAAAACAAAATCTAAATTTAATTAAAAAAAGTTAGTTAAGTAATAATTAGGGTTCGGACTTTTATGCAGTTAAAATCGTGTTTTATGCGCATAAAACATGCACCAAAAATAGAAAAATATGCGCTAAAAATGTAAAAAATATGCACTTAAATTTTTTTTTAAAACATTTATTAATGATAAAAAAAAATAACAAGAAAAACAAAAAAGAACATAAAAATCGTAAAAATTCAGTCTAATAAATGAAATTAAGGTACAATAAACACAAAAGTTGAAGTTAAAATAAAGTAAAACACAAAATTATTAAAGTCATACATAGAAAAAAAATTTTTTTGAGTAAATTTGTAATACTATTGAGTAAAAAATTACTCAATTTTACACCAGTAAACGATTTAAAAGTATTGAGTAAACTTTTAATAAAAATTTATTAAATGTATACCAAAAATTTTGAGTATATTTTTATACCCTCCAACCACAGTATGGGGGTATACTCACTTTGTCATTCCGTGTGTAACGCATCGAAATATCGGTTTAGGACCCCATAAAGTATATATATTATTGATCAGTGATCGATTCTAAGACATTCTAGCGATGTCCGTCCGTCCGTCCGTCCGTCCGTCTGTCCGTCTGTCCGTCTGTAGAAGACACGATTCAGTCCAAACTAAATGAGCTAGACTTCCGAAGTTTGGCACGAATATGTCTTATATTCCTAGGCAGGTTAAGTTCGGAAATGGGCAAAATCGGACCAAGGGGAAAAAAGTTCCCCCTTGGAGAACTAAACCAACCCAAGAAAAAACGCATTTTTTGCAGGGTTTTTTGTACTTTTGCTGAGCAAATGCAAAATTCTTATCTCAGAATAAGTTAAAAATCGCAGGGGGAAGGTGCCCCCTAACGTCTCCCACAACCCCCCCCCAAAAAAAAGACGCCCCTGGATTTTTTTCATATAGAGTTTTTTTACATTTTGGAGGGTATAAAAGATTCGGCACAGCCGAATGTAACACTCTCACTTGTTTTTTTATAGATTAAGAAAGTTTCACAATTTTGTTTACAAAAAAAATATTTTTTTTAATCTTTTACCAAAAATATTTATGTCTTCAAGACATAGAAAATTTCATTGAGATGATTCCAACTAACTAAAATTAAAAAAAAAAATTAAATTTTTATTTAATTATTTACTAAAATTTTTTTAAAAACTGTTAAGTGAATTTTTAATTCCTTCAATTAAAAAATTACGCAAATATTTTTTTTTAAATTTAAACAAGTGATTACTCAAATTTTTTTCCCATATTTTCTTCTGTGTACTTTAAATAAAAACAAGTAAGAAAATTATAGTCGGTCAAGACCGACCATAAAATACCCTACACCAGAGTTTCCCGGAAAATGGGTCCCAAGTTCAAACATGGACTGATTAGATCTATATTTTGTCAAATCTTTAATAAGTGTAAAAAGCACTCACTAATCAAATTTGAGTGGAATAGGCTTCTTTTTGTTGACAATAAATCACTTCAACTGAATATCGGGCGAAATTTCCACATGGGACCTAAGTCCAAAAATGGTCCGATGATAACATACACAATATGATAACATACACAAACAGAATTTTAATTAAATATTTTATATTTTCATGAAATTTGAGAGATTTATGTGAAAATCGGGAAGGTTGTTTGTATGGGGGCTACAATAAGAACTGGTTCGATTTCTTTAAAATTTGGAATGGTGATTTGTGTTGATAAAACATGATTACCTGCCAAATTTCGAATAGATACCTGTTAAAATGCGTCTATTAGAGTCATTTGAGCCAAAACTAAAGAGGACCTTTGTATGGGGGCTAGGTCTAAATATGGACCGATTTTTTCCAATTTCAATAGGCTTCGTCCTTGGGCCAAAAGAGGCTTAAGTTTCAAATTTCAAGTCAATTGATTAAGAATTGCGACCTGTATCGTGTTTACACCGTTTACATGGACAGACAGACGGACGGACGGACGGACAGACATCGCTAAATCGACTCAAAAAGTGATTCTAAGCCGATCGGTATACTTAAAAGTGGGTCTAGGACCAATATTTCGGGTAGTTACAAACATCAGCACAAACTCATTATACCCTGTACCACAGTGTGGTGTAGGGTATAAATATATACAGCAACCCGAGTAAAAATAATTTAATATGATCTTATATACTTTTATATAGTCATATTATTCCATATATGATCATGTGTGACACTATGTATTGCAAGATAAATTTATATAATAAATTTTGATGTGGGATTTTTTTAAGATATCGCCATACATAACTATACGTTGTAACATCTGGTCCTATGCATCATTTTAAATTTCTAAGTGTTTTATATAAAATTTTATGTGCCTCCATTATTTTTTAATTTTTTTAAGTTTTTTCCAAGAACATATTTTTATCGCAAATATTTTCAAAGTGTTTTATATAAAATTTCATATGACTTCATATTTTTTTATTTTTCTAATATTTTTCCAAGCACCACTTTTTTATCACGAATATTTTCTAAGTGTTTTATATAAAATTTTATATGACTCCATTTTTTTAATTTTTTCTAAGTTTTTTTCAAGGAACATTTTTTTATCGCAAATATTTTCTAAGTGTTTTATATAAAATTTTATATGACTCCATTTTTTAAAATTTTTCTAAGTTTTTCCAAGGACAAATTTTTTGAAAATATTTTCTAAGTGTTTTATATAAAATTTAACATGACTCCATTTTTTTAAATTTTTCTAAGTTTTTTTCAAGAACAACTTATTTTTATTATTTTAATTTTTCAACTTTTTATTAAAAACTAAAAAAAACATCCGGTTTATAAAATTGTATAAATTTTAATATAATTGGATATAATTTTATATCATTGGATTAGACCAAAACTCGTATCAAAGTCGATATAAAGTTATATAAACTGATATTATTAGATATTATTCGATCAAATCTTATGAAACCATTTTTCGTATAAGATTATATCAAAATAGACACGAACCCATATTAAATTATATATTGTGTCATATCATTTTTTTTACTCGGGAATGTAAAAAATATCATAAAATAAAAAAAAAACACTTTTTTTTCAAAATATGCGACAAAAATATGTAATATCAGCAATATCTGCAAAAATATGCATTAAAAGCAGAATATGCACTAACAAATCAATGCCATTTTACTGCAAATTTCTTAATTCGCAAAGATATTAAGTTTTTGTTGCTCTCAGACTGACGACAACAAATATTCATTTGCATAAAAATCCGAACCCTAGTATTAATAAAAAAATTGATAGTTATTTTTATGTACATAGCATGTGTGTGTGTGTGTGTCCGTTTTTTTGCTTCGTCTGGGGTTGCCAGACTCTTTTTTGGCTTAGTCGCAAATCGGATGTAAAATATCGCCAAAATTCAATTTTGTTCAGATTTCTTAAAAAAAAAATATTTTCACTTTAAAAAAATAAATTGTGTTAAATAATAAAAGACAAAAATAAACTTTATGGCAAAAGTCGCCCAAATCCGGAAAATTTTTTAAAAGTCCCAAAAAGACAATTTGTTTAATTTGTATTCCCTCTACTCTAGTGATAGAGGGTATATATAAATTTTTCATTCCGTATGTAACACATCAAAATATTGGTCTAGGGTACCTTAAAGTATATATATTTATTATTTATTTATCATCGATCGATTTTAAGACGATTTAGCCATGTCCGTCTGTCAGTTGAAAACCTGTTTTTGGCAATAATCCGGAACTGATTTAAACGCTTGGGTACCAAAAGTTGCGCAATTCTCATGGTCATAGGGTTATATATTTTTTTTTTTTTAAATCGGTCAAGTATTTCAAAAGATATGAGGTAAAATGTATAGGTACCTCTAAAATTTTGCTGCATTTCACAAAAAAATTTATATAACTTGATACCTGTTAAATGTATGTGAACGAAATAAGAATCGCACAATGGGGTGTACCACACAATGGGGAGGATTCGCACAATGGGGCGTGGCACCTGACATGTAACCCAAAATTTTAAAATATTTTGAACATAAATTAGAAAAGTTTTAATTTCCTTGAAAATAGAAATTATTTTACAAAAAACGTAGTAGGATGAAATTAGATTTTTCGTATGTATTCCCATTCTAGTGGGTTTGAAATAAATCAAAGCTAATAAATAATAAAGATACATAAATGGTAACAATTCATAAAGTTCGAAGAGGTTTTTCGAAAATATCGAATGTGTCTATGAAATTTTTTTATTTTTTTGTAAATTAGAACATTATTAGAAAAGTTTTAATTTCCTTAAAAAAGAGAAACTAATTGACAAAAATAGTAATAGTATCGGATGAGATTATTCCCATTTTAGTGGGTTTGAAATGAATGAATAAAAAAGAATAGGTATAAATAATACAAACTTTTTTGTTTTTAAATCATTACATTGGTGGAGGGTATTTAAAGATTCGGCACAGCCGAATATAGCTTTCTTACTTGTTTTATTTAATGTAAATTTAACAAAGATTAAGGCTATTATTCATAATACTTACAGTATACTTGTTGTAGGTTTATTTGTCAATTATTCCTGCAATATCTGTCAAATAAACCTACTTTAAATATATTTCACGTTTTATGAATAACCACCTAAACATTTAATAAATTTAAATCCCCGAAGAAGTTGGAAAATCCCAATGAAACTTAGGATGGAACTATAAATAAATAATGAAAAAAAGCCTGATTAGATAGATTAAAAAAAAAAGTAAGAAGGCTATATTCGGCTGTGCCGAATCTTTAAATACCCTCCACCTATGTAATGATTTAAAACACAAAAAAGTTTGTTTTATTTATACCTATTCTTTTTTTATTCATTTATTTCAAACCCACTAAAATGGCAATAATCTCATCCGATCCTACTACTATTTTTGTAAATTAGTTTCTCTTTTTTAAGGAAATTAAAACTTTTCTAATAATGTTCTAATTTACAAAAAAAAAAAAAAAAAAATTTTCAAAATACACATTCGATATTTTCGAAAAACCTATTCGAACTTTATGAATTGTTACCATTTATGTATCTTTATCATTTATTAGGTTTGATTTATTTCAAACCCACTAGAACAGGAATACATACGAAAAATCTAATCTCATCCTACTACTTTTTTTGTAAATTTGTTTCTGTTTTCAAGGAAATTAAAACTTTTCAAATTTATGTTCAAAATATTTTAAAATTTTGGGTTACATGTCAGGTGCAACGCCCCATTGTGCGGGGTTGAATCAACAGACAACTCTGTCAAGACAACAGAAAAATCTGTTGATTTCAGCAGAAAAAATCTGCTTATTTTAGCAGAAAAAACTGCTGATTTCAGCTGAAAAATCTGCTAATTTCGGCTGAGAAAATTGTTGATTTAAGCAGAAAAATTTCAAATTAAGCCTAGTTTGAGCAAAGTGATATGTTTTCAGTAAATATATTTTTTTTTCATAAATAACAATTTTGTATAAAATTGGAAATATACAACTTTATAAAATTCTTAATATGAACGAACAAAAAAACGGCATGAGAGAGTAGAAAGCAAAAATAACACAACATACACACATATAATATAACATATAATAAGAAAAAAAAAAAAATAAAACAAATTTAAACAAGTAAAAAAAGTTAAATTCGGCCTTGCCGAAAGATTATTGCAAAAAACATTATTTAAAAGAAATTTACTTAAAAAAAAAAAAAAAAATTATGAAAAAAAATTTCCGCGAAATAAAAAAAAATCCGCGATTTCTGTCTTTTTTTGTCAAAAAATATGTTCGTACTTGTTTAAATACCATTTGGTGTTCAATTATGTTCACATATGTCAACCAGCAGGCGAATTAAAACATTTTGTATTTTTAGATTATGTTGAATGTACTGAAATTTTTGAGGTGTCCATACATTTTCGTTCATAACTTTTGAACCGCTGAACAGATATCGCTCAAATGCAATACCAAACTTCTCGGGAGAACTTCTAATAAATATGTTAAGTTTCAGTCATCTCTGTCCAATATTTTGTCCGTGATCACCATTTTGCTTTGGACATACTCCCCATAATGTGAATGGGGGTTATGACCGAAAAAAGTTCGGTCGTAATCCCAACAATAAACGGACATAATCCCCATTGGGATTGTGACCGTTTCGGAAACGGTCATAGTCCCTACAACTATTATGGGGATTATGACCGAAATGAATTCGGTCATAATCCCCATTTCCGTTATGGGGGTAATGTATGTGGGGATTATGTCCTGTCACCGATATTGTCAATACAACAATGACTTTTGTAACTTTTTTAAAAAAATAAATCTAAAAATAGAATAATCTAAAAATTGAAATAAATAAACTAAAAATAAATATAAAAAAAAATTGTCCACCGACAACTGGCATCGAACCCGCAACGTTAATGATACGTGTCTAGTACACTACCACCGTGCTATCCTCATATATATTTATACTTGACTAAACAGCATATTTAAAAAAACACTAAAAAAAGAATGATAAAAAAATCTAAAATAAGAAAAAAAAATATATCTAAAAAAAGAAATCATCCGCCGGCACCTGGCATCGAACCCGCAACTTTCGTGCTACAAGTCTAGCACACTACCACCGTGCTATTCCTCATATATATTTATAGTTGCCTAAATGTGTGCATAAAGCAGTGGTCGGCAGAAAGAGAGAAAATTTTTAAATTTTTTTGAAACAAAGCTTCATCTACTTGCTTTTTAAAAAGCTAATTTGATAATTAAGAAAATATTTGAATTTTTATGCTCTAAAATGTGAGTTTCGTTGACATTCGTGTCCTGTAAGTGGAAATATCCAATTTTATTCAGCACCTGGGTGCAATTGGTGCCGATCACTGGCATAAAGTGTCTGTAGAATCAGTGTGTACACTTTGCTGTTTTTCCAATAATAAAAAATGTGGCATTATATTTAAAAATAAATAATAATATGGCTTCACACATGTTTAAAAAATTTAAAATAGAATAACAAAAAAAAATAATCACAAATTAAAAAAAAAAAACTGGCAGCGAACCCGCAACCTTCCTGATTCGAGTCTGGCACACTACCACCGTGCTATCGTCACATATATGTTTGCTTGATTAAATGAGTTTATAAAGTGTCTGTGTTATTAATAAAATAAAAATGAATTTTTGTCACATTAACAATATACATTGTTGATACAATTAAAAATGTTGTTGAACTAGTATTTAGTTGTTAACAATTTGTTTGGTTACTTTTGATTTTACGATATTTTTTTCTGTGTACTTTTATTTACTAAGAAAAATCCGCTGCACCAGCTATCCTTTGTAATTAACATACAAAGGCTTTGGAGGGAATCGACCCCACAACCCCTGCACTTACTTTCAGAGTATCACGCTACATGTTAATATACTGCAGCCCAATATAAAATAAATAATGGAGTAAAATTACCATCAATTAACGATAAAAGCAGCGATTTATTGTTAAAATTTCTTATTACAATTTTTCGTCTGTGGCGTTTTCATTACAAATCAATCTAATTATTTATTTCTCCATTTCAGGAATTATGTCTAATATACTTGAAGGGCAAAATCCTAAAAATTATTTGAATTATATCCAGCGGCAATTAGTAAAACATTGCCGCTGGATATGTTCTTGCAGCATATCGGTATATAAAACTATGGTTTCTTTACATCTGAGGTGTAGGGTATGTTCAGCAACTTTGTAGAAAATATTATGCAAATATTTTTGTGAAACAAATTAACCCTCTAACTCCTTCTCATAACGGTATTTTTTGGCTCTATTCTAACAAATCGCAAAAAACACCCCGAAAGAGGAGGAGGGTGGGGACGAAATGCTCTACAAAAATGTTGCCAATAAGTTTTACTAAATACCTCAGAGCACACCAAAGCCCAAAAATTGACACAAACACCAAGTTCTACGTTTTGCTTATGAAAAAAAGGACGGACGGACAAATCTTCATGTCGTTAGGCGCACTTCCGCCACTGGTAACAATCTTGACGCGATGCGGGAGCTTACGTGTACAGTAATTGAGTTTCAGTCTGGGTCTCTAAAAGAAGTTGTCTTTTAACGTCAAAGGTAGAAAATCGCGAATGGCATAACCAAAGGCTACCAACCTACGGACAGGTGGCTGCTTATAGAGGAACGGATCCTAAGGTCACTAGTTGACGCGCTCAAGGACAGTGATGATGATTCCTGAATTTGACCATGCCAAATGGAATAAGGGCATCAAGATCGTGGGCTGCAGCAATGATAAAGCGCTAAGCTTTCTCAAAACCTGCATCCACGGTCTTGATGACCTTTGGCCTGGGATAAAGGTAGAGGTCGTCCCTGTTGACCAGGTTCCTTACCAGGCTACAGTGAAGGTGTGTATTCCTCCTCCAGTTATAGAGGATGAATCCATACTTACGCTGCTTAAACGCCAAAATAAGGGTCTTGGTTCTGATGATTGGAGAATCATCAGGGGACGTGGGAGGGACAAGGGGGACGGTAAGGATCTCTGGTTAAAAATCAGCTCAGAGTCCTTGCGCCTTCTGCGCCTCTCCAAAGGCGAGGTAAAATTCGAGTTGAATCATCTGAAAATGATTCTTCCCAAAGAAGAAGCGCAAAAATGAATCCTGGCTGCATTAAGGTGGTACAGATTAATCTGCATCACTGCGAAGCAGCTACGGATGAATTGCTGCGTTTCATGGAGAGGGACGGAATTGACGTGGCTTTGATCCAAGAACCCTGGTTGCTTGCAAACAGGGTTCGGGGACTGAAGTCGCAAAAATTCATACTCATCTCTCCACCTGGTGAAGGTAGGTTGCGAAGCTGCATTTTGCATAGGAAAAGTATTAATTTATTTCTTCTGTCTCATTAGAGTCATAGTGATCTAACGGTGGCTGCGCTCGAATGCAAGGGGATGCCAACATTAATCCTTGCGTTCATGTACCTGCCATATGAGGAGGATGACCCCCCAGGACAACATCTACGAACCCTTATCGAAGTTGGCATGATCAAGGGCCTGGATATTGTGGTAGGTGGGGATGCCAATGCTCACCACACATTGTGGGGGAGCACTGACATCAACAGGCGAGGTGAGTCCATTTTTGATTACCTTTTATCCACTAATTTAGTTATATGCAATAAAGGCAATAGGCCGACTTTCTATAACAGATTTAGGGAACAGGTTATCGATATAACCTTGGTCACGAATTCGGACTCAGTTAGAATTTTAGACTGGAGAGTATCGAATGAATGCTCTTTCCCGGACCATTACTGGATACTCTTCAGCATTGACCTCTCAATCGAGAATAGGATCCCGTATAGGAACCCCAAGAAAACAAACTGGGCTAAATTCCGTAATCTTGTGAGAGCACTACCGGCCTCTGAAATGGATAAACCGGTCAGCATATTGGATTTGGAAAACTCGGTTAGTTTAGTGACGAACACCCCTAGGGAAGCGTATCTAAAATCATGTCCAGAGCGCTTGCCTCCGAAAAAGATCCATCAACCATGGTGGACACCGGAACTCAAGCTTCTAAGGACGGAAAGTAGGAGACTCTTCAACAAGGCAAGGAAAGATGACACGACGGAAGACTGGGGGAACTATCGTCTCAGTTTTAATGCTTTCAAAAGGGAAACCCGGAAGGCGAAAAGAGAATCCTGGTCCATTTTCTGTGGGGAATTGGAGGGAACTACGGAAGCGGCGAGACTCCGTAAGGTTCTCTCCAAGCTCCCAGTGTACCAGGATTTCTTTATAAGCCAGACGGATCCTTTGCAGAAAGCAGTCAGGAAACCATTGAACTTCTAATGGATACCCATTTTCCGGGTTGCAGTGACGAGGTGAAAAGAAATATTCCTTCGGGTACACTTTCACCGACTACAATTCCGGTAAATGAATTCATCAAAACAGTGGTGGACGAACGCAAGATAACGTGGGCGGTCCACTCCTTCAAGCCCTACAAATCGGCAGGGCCTGATGGTATTTTTCCGGCACTCTTGCAGGAGTCCCTCGGGATAATCATGCCATGGCTATTACGTATTTTTATGGGTAGCTTGGCATCGGGGTATATACCCTCCGAATGGAAGGAGGTAAGGGTGGTCTTTATCCCCAAAGCGGGAAAGATAAACCACAAGTACCGCAAAGGACTACAGACCTATCAGTCTGTCATCGTTTTTATTGAAAACACTGGAAAGACTGGTAGATGTCTATGTGAAAAGTACCCTCACATCAGACAATTTCAGCGAGGCCCAACACGCCTATCTTAAAGGTAGGTCTGTTGAAACGGCTTTAAGCGACGTTGTCGAGTTGATTGAGCATACTCTTCAAAGAAAAGAGTATGTTTCGGCATCATTTTTGGACGTGGAAGGTGTGTTCAACAATGTCAAAATATCATCTATTCTTAATGCCCTACAGAATACGGGCACGTACACACAGATTACCTTATGGACGGGCAACATGCTGAAAAGCAGGGCAATTAACTCGAAGATAGGTGATGGTGAGGCGAGGAAATTGGTTACAAGGGGCGCACCACAAGGAGGAGTCATCTCTCCTCTTCTGTGGAATCTTGTAATAAACGAAATCCTTGAGTCACTCAACGAAATGGGTATCAAGGCGGTTGCTTACGCTGATGACGTTGTGATCCTAATAAGAGGTAAGTTTTTACCAACGATTAGTGAACTTATGGCATCAGCGCTTAAGATACTCTCAAAGTAGGCAAGGAACAACGGTCTGGGAGTCAATCCCGCCAAAACCGAACTCGTCTTGTTCACGAAAAAGACTAAGATAGAGAGGTTTGTCCTTCCCAAATTAGATGGAATCACCCTGGAGCTATCCAATGAGGCGAAATACCTGGGTGTGATCCTGGACTCAAAGCTTTCTTAGAAAAGAAACACAGAGGAAAGGATGAAAAAGTCGTTATGTGCTTTTTACACCTGCAGAATAACTTTCGGGAAAAGGTGGGGTTTAAAACCGTATATCATACACTGGATGTATGGTGCGGTAATTAGACCAATACTTACCTATGGTGCCCTTGTGTGGTGGAAAGCAGTGGATAAGAAATCATATCTATGCAATCTACAGAAGGTACAACGACTGGCGTGTGTGGGTATCACTGGTGCTATTAGATCAGCACCCCAGGCCGGTTTGGAAGTGATACTAAACATTCAGCCCGTGGATATTTACGTCAAGAGCACAGCAGCAAAATCGGCTCTCAGGTTAAGAGAGTCGCAAATGCTTAAGCAACGCTCTTGGGGACACTCGACTATATTAAGTACGGTGGGCGGGACGGAACTGGAACAGAGAACCGACTATATCTCACCACAGACGAACTTTGACAGAACCTTCGAAGTCCAAATACCGACTAGGGAAGACTGGGCGGAAAACTTTGTTATTACAGAGAATGCGATCTCAATCTTTACGGACGGATCAAAGATGGAGATGGGTACGGGTTCGGGAGTTTACTCTGAATGCCTCGAAATTGGGGTCTCATTTAGGCTTCCGGATAAGTGTAGTGTTTTCCATGCTGAGGTGCTTGCAATTGACAAAGCCGCGCAGTTAATTATGACAAGGGATCTTCGTCCTTGCGTCATTAACATTTTCGTGGATAGTCTCGCAGCTCTGAAGGCCTTAGAGTCGAATACTGTAAAATCGGGAATAGTTATGAATTGTATACAATAGCTTCGTCGAATCAGTCAGCACACAGTCAAGCTAATCTGGGTCCCAGGCCATAGTGGGGTCGCTGGGAACGAATTGGCTGATGAATGGCTCTGAATCGGTGGGGGAACGTGTAGAACCTGACATCTCGGTTCCTATAGTGGAATTGATGAACGAAATTGATAGGATATCTGAAAATAGGATGAAGGATAGGTTGATATCACTGACTACGTGCAGGATATCTAGAACCCTGTGGCCACTGCCGAATCCTAAGAGGACGAAAAGTCTTCTTACTTTTGGCAAACGGACGGTTAGCCTATTAGTTGGAGTACTTACAGGACACTGTATGATTGGCCAAATGGCCGTGCGTATGGGAATTTCTGATAGGGACTATTGTAGAATCTGTGGGGAAGAGGAGTCAGTGAAGCACTTGCTATGCGAATGTTCGGGTCTAATGAGGAGCCGCCTTAAGCATTTGGGGCAAAGATTTTTCGATGACGTGGACTGTCTAAGCGGTGTCTCATTGACGTCTCTAGCGGAATACCTCAGGGAAACGGGGTGGTTTAAAATGTAGAACTTTGTATCAGAGGGGGAGAGGGGAAATATGATTAGAGGAATCACAATGGGCCTCATGGCCTCCGAGTGAACTCGCCAAATGGCGAGCGCCCATCCAACCTAACCTAGGTGCGATATAGGGTTTGATTTTAGAAACATGGTTTATTTGGGAAATGTTCTTAGAATTTCTTGTAGATTATGTTTTTGCTATACGATTTTTGACAAAAAAAATTCGACCCGCCCTAATATATATACGTTATGGGGTCCCAGACCGATATTTCGATGAGTTACAAACGGAATGACAAACTTATATATACCCTCTATCAATAAGTGGAGGGTATAAAAATACATAAATCGACATGTCTTAACAAGCACACACACATGAAACAAATGAAAACAAAACAAAACATACACAATTATAATAAAAACATACACAAAAATAAAAAACAAACACAATTATAATAAAAAATCTTTTGAAACTTGGGTGGTTTTGAATTTTTATTGTTACGGTTGCGTGCATGAACGGCAGAACTTCTCTTCTTAAAGGCAGCAACAAACTGGCAAAAAATTATTTTTTGTGTATGATTTGTTTGTTTATGTTCTTTTACATTATATATTATTAAAACTTACACATTTATTGGCGCATTTAAGTGGGAGCTATTAATATTCGTCCCCTTTAATTTTCAGATAGGGATATTTGGTTTTAATTTTCGCGAGGTCGACATTTACAAAATATTTAAAAAAAAGATAACAAAAAATATCTGTTAAATTAGCAAATAATCTGCTGAAAATCTGCACAAAAATTAAAAAAAAAAATACTTAAAAAAAGATAACAAAAAATATATGTTAGATTAGCAAAATAATTTGCTGAAAATCTGCACAAAAACATTGTGAAACTTATCAAACAGAATCAGTAAAAGTTCTGCAAAATTTCTGTTGCTTTCAGAAATTGAATAGCAGAGAATTCTGCTTAAATATTCTATTAAGCAGAAAAATCTGTTAAAAATTTGTTATTCTTAATTGAAAGTCATTTTACAGATTTTTTGACAGAGGTTTTCTTTTGAGTGTAGTGCTCTGAGATTTCTGTTCAAATTATTGGACATCAAACCAACAACATCTTCTGTGGTTTTCCTATCATCAAATACAAAACAGGTTCGTTTGTTGTTTGCTTTTTCCTACAAAGTGCGTTTGAGAGTGCAATAGGGTTTTTTTTTTTTTTGTTCTTTTGTTTTATTTTTTATTATTTGATTTCTATTGTTACACCACCATAAATTAAACGTAAAAATTAAAATATCGTTATTAACGGAAATTAGTGAAATAAAGATTTCAAATATTTGAATAAGAAGATTAAAGTATATATCTATAAAAAAAAAAATAAAAAAAAACAAAACAGAAAAGTTTAAGAAAAATCAAAATTAAATAATCAAGTGGAAAAAGGTATACATATACAATGTTTACAATGTTTAGTAAACAGTTGTAATTTTCATTGAATATAAAGAAAAAAGGGTGTTTTTAAAAAAAAAATTTACTATTAAGATAAACAGGTTTAAAACTTAAAACAAATCTAGTTTAAAGACAAAACTACAAGCTTTAGTTTAAGCCTTTAATGAAGTCCCTAGCTGGTCGGTGTCAAAATCTCGATTTTTTTTTTAAACGCGATTTTCTCAAAATTGTGACGTCATACAAACTTTTTGTTAAGGATTTAGATTCAGGACATCAACCTTTATTTGTCGTATGTTACACTTTAACACAAGTTGTACCGTTTTTCTGTTGCATCCAATTAGATGTAAATCTTATTATCTCAAAAACCTCACTAACGATTTTTTAAAATTGGGCTTAAACTGTTTATATGAGTACTAGGGTGTTCATTTAATCGGTTTTTTTTTATTGTTCGATTAAACGATTAATCGACATTTGGGATTTTTGACTTGTTCGATTAATCGAATCAAATTTTAAAATTAATCGATTAATCGAATAATTCCAAATACATAAATTTTCTAAATTACAAGATTTTTTTTCGAAAATTTTAGAAAAAATTGGTACTTAAGTAAATAAACAATATTAATTACAAGTATTTTAACATTTTATTAACAAAAGAAGAAACAAAACAAATGAACAGCATTACAAAATGTATCAAAATGTAAGTTTTCTGCAATTTTTTTTGAGAAAATTAAAAAAAAAAAATAATTTTAGAGATTTAAAAAATTTTTAGAATAAAAAAATTATTTTTGTTGCCAAATTTATATGAATTACCGATAACACAAAAATGTTACATTTATTATCTAAATACCTTTTGGAAAATGTTAAACAAAAAATATTTATTTGATTTTTTCTGTAAGTACAGATCGAGCACGGGCTCTAATTATATTTGTTATAAGGGTTCAAGTTGAAAAAATGCAGAAGAAAAATTTAATTTCTAAAAATTATAGACATTTCTGGTATTTCCTATACCGGTTTTCAAACACCCCAGTTAGTGTCATCTTCAGTAGGATTTTAAATGTCGGTTTGTCTTGTTAATGAAAACTGTTTTTTATATATGTATAAGATGACACTAACTGGGGTGTTTGAAACCGGTATAGGAAATACCAGAAATGTCTATAATTTTTAGAAATTAAATTTTTCTTCTGCATTTTTTCAACTTGAACCCTTATAACAAATATAATTAGAGCCCGTGCTCGATCTGTACTTACAGAAAAAATCAAATAAAATTACTGACAAAATATGTCGCCATTAGGCACGTCTCCGAAACAGAAAATGCAAATTCCTTCATTTGTGTCTGCAATTCCAGATCATGTTGGTAACCCTTGCGAAATAATGTAAGAGACAAAAAAGTTGAAAGAAAGTATGAGGTGAGGTTGAGATTGCTAGAAATAGAATTGTAGTGTTGGAAACTGTCAAAATTTATTCTGTAGAAACTATAAATATTCACATATATAAAAAACAGTTTTCATTAACAAGACAAACCGACATTTAAAATCCTACTGAAGATGACACTAACTGGGGTGTTTGAAACCGGTATAGGAAATACCAGAAATGTCTATAATTTTTAGAAATTACATTTTTCTTCTGCATTTTTTCAACTTGAACCCTTATAACAAATATAATTAGAGCCCGTGCTCGATCTGTGCTTACAGAAAAAATCAAATAAAATTACTGACAAAATATGTCGCCATTAGGCACGTCTCCGAAACAGAAAATGCAAATTCCTTCATTTGTGTCTGCAATTCCAGATCATGTTGGTAACCCTTGCGAAATAATGTAAGAGACCAAAAAGTTGAAAGAAAGTATGAGGTGAGGTTGAGATTGCTAGAAATAGAATTGTAGTGTTGGAAACTGTCAAAATTTATTCTGTAGAAACTATAAATATTCACATATATAAAAAACAGTTTTCATTAACAAGACAAACCGACATTTAAAATCCTACTGAAGATGACGCTAACTGGGGTGTTTGAAACCGGTATAGGAAATACCAGAAATGTCTATAATTTTTAGAAATTAAATTTTTCTTCTGCATTTTTTCAACTTGAACCCTTATAAAAAATATTTAGTTTTGTGCATATTTATAAAATTTTTAGTTTAATTTTTTTATAATTTCTTTGACCAAATTGGGTCCAAAATTTTATCAGGTACTAACAAAAAATTTTATCGTTTAACAAATCCAATACTTCAGGAGCAGCGAAAATCCGAAAAAAAATAAAATAAGAAGCACTCTAGTAAATATTACTGGCATGAATTATACAAATTTACAGAAAAACCATATGTTATTATTAATCGATTAATCGGCATAAATTCTTCGATTAACCCTTTAATCGAAATTAACAATTTTAAATTAATCGAACAATTATTCGTCTAAAAATGTTCGATTAATAGAACAAAAATTAATCGGTTGAACACCCTAATGAGTACCAATTAACATAATCTGCAATAAAATTTCATATGCAACGAAATTTTAACTCTTCCGGGGCGGTGCTCTAAAATCCATACCGCTTATTTCTTATTTTTTTATAAATTTAGTACGCACTAGTTTTATTTAAATATCGATTAAATATGTAATTTTGAGCTAATATTATTTAAAAAAAATTATATCCAGTGAGAGAAAGAAATATTAATAAATGTTTTTATGGGCAAAAAAAGTGCGTCAGTGAAGTGTCAAAAGTGTTTCCCACCATTTATTAATTGGCGTCCACAAAACAGTGTGCTACTTTATTATTAAAATTTTGTTGCTAAAAATTTTAATTAATTATATTTAAAAATATGTTTTAGGACCTAAATACGTCATGTTTCACTGAATTTTTATACCTTCCAACCACAGTATGGGGGTATACTCACTTTGTCATTCCGTTTGTAACGCATCGTTATATCGGTCGGGGATCCCATAAAGTATATATATTATTGATCCATGACCGATTCTAAGACATTCTATGAATGTCCGTCAGCCTGTAGATAACACGATGCAGTCCAAAAAAAAGCAGCTAGACTCCTGAAGTTTGGCACAAATGTGTCTCATGATCATAGGCAGGTAAAGTTTGTGAATGGGCAAAATTGGGCTAGGGGAAAAAAAGTTCCCACTTGAAGAACTGAACCAACCTCTGAAAAAAAACTTTTTTAACATGTATTTTTTTATATTTTTGTTAAATAAATGAAGCATTTTGTATGTTTATCGCGATGGGAGAGAGCACCTTCCCCCACTGATATTGCGCCAGTTAAGAAAAGTACTCCAAGTCAATCCCAATTTTTTTCAACACTGATAAAGAAATAGCATTCATTTGAGAGGGTTTGCCTTCGCAGTTGTTTCCCCAATCGGTAAACAATATTTTATGTTTTGGCTGAAATTTGTTTGAAATCTAGGTAAAATGCTAAGTTATATAAAAAAGACTTTTAAGAAAAGTACTGTTTTTATTTGCAATGTACTGTTTTTTAAGACTAAATGGGCTGTTTTTCCCTATTTTAAATCTGGTAACCCTACTCGGACAGGTCCGAAAGATAGGTTTTCGGACAGGTCCGTAGGATAGGTTTTCGGACAGGTCCGTAGGATAGGTTTTCGGACAGGTCCGTTGAAAAGGTTTTCGGACAGGTCCGTAGGATAGGTTTTCGGATAGGTCCGTAGGATAGGTTTTCGGACAGGTCCGTAGGATAGGTCTTCGGACAGAACCGAAAGATAGGTTTTCGGACAGGTCTGTAGGATAGGTCCTCGGACAGATCCGTAGGATAGGTTTTCGGACATGTCCGTAGGATAGGTTTCGGACAGGTCCGTAGGATAGGTCCTCGGACAGGTCCGAAAGATAGTTTTCGGACAGGTCCGTAGGATAGGTCCTCGGACAGGTCCATATTATAGGTTTTCGGACAGGAAAGTAAGTATATATAATATATATAATATACTAGCTGGCCCGGTCCGCGTTGCTGGCCCAAATATAAGATCTCGCTTCAAATATATAGCCCTGCAAAAAAGGTAATGAATTTCGTGGCTTAGAAAAAATTGTAGGCCTGGTTTTAAAGACCCGATTAGTCAGATAATAATCTTCAAATTATATTTTAGGAACTAAAAAAAATAAACATGTCGCCGACTTTGAGTACTGTATAAATTCGGAACTTATTTCGTATCATAACGAACAACACAAAAATAAATTACGCTCGTTCTTATCGTGAGCTATTGTCTTGAGTTCAAACAAACCTTTATAGTTTTCATGAATTTCCCATTTTTCCGGGACACTTTTCTCATTTAAATTTCCTTCAATTAAGATTATAATTAACAAAATCGGTCCGGTCATTAGTAGTCGACATATTTAGACAAAGCGGGCGTTAAAATTTGAGTGGTTAGTTTTAAAGTGGTAAAATTCCCAAGGATTTAAAATCATTTGTACCAAGTTTAAGCAGAATCTATTAAGAAATATTTTTTTTAATAGATCAAATTAGAGTGAAAATGAATTTTAGATATATCGAAAAAAAGTGGCCGAGGACAATTTTTCACTTCAAACAATTATATGGAACATTAAAAACATTTAAAACAATTAGCCACATCGGTCCAGGCGTTTTCAGGTAATGCAAATTTTAAGGATATTGAAAAATGTAGGCTTTGAAGTGGGGGAGGCCAATAAATATTTCAAAATCCTTACTTGGAATATTATGATCATTAAAGAAAAAATTTATCAAATCAGGCCAGTATTTCTTTGATGTGGGTGTGGACAATTTATCTTTCCTTAAAAACCTTAGTTGTACTATCACGAAAGTCAACAAATACTACTAATAGACAAATCGTCCCTGCCGTTCTAGTACTTTCGATATATCGAAATAAAAATGGGCGTGAAAAAAATTTATTTCTGTTTTAACCTAAGTTGGGCTATGACGAACATTTAAAAAAAAGGTTAGTCAAATCGATTCAGCCGTTCTCTGATTTCAGATATATCGAAAAAAGGAGGCGTAAAAGGGGGGGTGAAATAAAGCCATAGGCAATAAGGCCATATGGCCTTATTTCCCAATGAGTTGAGAAATAAAGCCATATGGCCTTATTACCAACCGTTGTTGGAAATAAAACCATATATGGCTTTATTACTCTTTTGAAAATTTATAAAAGTATTCGTCATTAATTTCCGGAGAGTGTAGGGGAAAATGTGGAAAAATTTTTCCACTAAATAGCAGGATTTTTAATTTTAAGATTGTTTAACAAAAAAGTTTTTCTGCGTAGCCGGCCTTCGGCCGGGCTTAGGGATTACAAACTCCATGCATTAAACCCACCCTCTCTGCAAACCAAAGCTATTTTGGTTATCAGGCCTTTCTGAGGCATAACAAATTTGATAGCGAAAAGGCCTGCTACCCTAGAAAACTTTACTTTGCGGAGAGGGTGGGTTTAATGCATGGATTTTGTAATCCCTAAGCCCGGCCGGAGGCCGGCTACACAGAAAAACTTTTTTTGTTAAACAATCTTTAAATTAAAAACCCTGCCAATAAAAAATTGGTGCCTCTAGACAACTCTAAGTTCCGAGGTTCGTGGTATATGTGGTTTTTTAATTTAAAGATAGTCAAAAAAAAAAAAAATTTTCTGCGTAGCCGGATAAATTAATTTAGCGGATTCGCTAAATATTTTTTTTTTTGGGTAGCAGGATTTACGGGGAAATATATTTCCACATTTTGAACTGATATGGCTTTATTTCCACTTTGGTTGCAAAATCAATATGACTTTATTGCTCAATCGTGTTGGTAATAAAGCCATATGGCCTTATTTCCCATTGAATTGAGAAATAAGGCCATATGGCCTTATTGCCTATGGCTTTATTTCACCCCCCCGGCGTAAAATGGCGTGGTTAATTTGTTTTCCGAAAAAACCAAAGAAAAACATTAAAATAAAAATAAGACGCACATTTAAAGAAAAATATTATCCAAATCGGTCAGTTCTCAAGTGATGCGATTACCAACAAACTACATTTGATTTTTATTTATATTTTATTATTCTATATTTTATGTTTCTATGGAGTAAATTTTATATATATCGAAAAAAAAGGAGTGCGTAAACAATTTTTCTTACCTTAAAAACCTTACTTGAATGTATCCAACTCGGTCCATCCATTCAAAAGTGGAAATAGAAGTGGAAAATTGTTCTTTCCGAAAAACCTTTGCTGGACTATGACGAACATTAAAAACAAAATTAGATAAATTGATCCAACTATTCCATGATATATACCGGAAAAGTGAGCGTAAAAGTAGGCTTGGACAATTTTTCTTTCCTTAAAAATCTTTTACGGACTATAACCAAATCGGTCTAGCCCTCTTAGATCTTTCGATACATAGAGGCGTGGGAAATTCTACTACCCATTAAAACCTTAGTGGAATTATGACGAACATTTTCAACAAAAATTAGCCAAAGTGGGAGTGTTCAATTTTTTTTTTCGTAAAAACCTAAGTTGGAATATGATGAAAATGCGTTTAAAAAAATGTTGTCAAATCGGTCCAGCCATTCTCAGATTTTAGATAAATTGAAAAAGTGGGCGTAAAAGTGGGCATGGTCGATTTTTCTTTCAGTAAAAACTTAAATTGGATTATTACGAACATTTAAATAAAAAATTACCCTAATCGGTGCAGCTGTTTCCCGATTTTAGATAAATCAAAAAAAGTGGGCGTAAAAGTGGGTGTGGCCAATTTTTCTTCACGTAAAAACCTAAGTTGGACTATGACGAACATTTCCAGCCGTTCTAGTACTTTCGATATATCGAAATAAAAATGGGCGTGAAAAAAATTTATTTCTGTTTTAACCTAAGTTGGGCTATGACGAACATTTAAAAAAAAAGGTTAGTCACTGATGCTGTTACCAACGAACGACAATTGATTTTTATTTATATATATAGAATATAGATATATAGATATAATATTGATCAGTAGTAAACGTTGATTTGCTCTCCACGAAATTTGGAAGCCAAATTTGGCAGCCTGAATTTGGCCACCTTTCACAACTTTTTGGTATCCTTATAAGCGCGGCGGTCTCTACGGTCGTTGGTGCTAGGACCTATCCTACGGACCTGTCCAATGACCTATCCTACGGACCTGTCCAAAAACTTATCCGAAGGACCTGTCCGAAAACCTATCCTACGGACCTGTTCGAGGACCTATCCTACGGACCTGTTCGAGGACCTATCCTACGGACCTATCCTAAGGACCTATCCGAAAACCTATCCTACCCTGTCCGAGGACCTATCTTACGGACCTGTCCGAGGACCTATCTTACGGACCTGTCCGAGGACCTATCCTAAGGACCTGTCCGAAAATCTATTTTACGGAGCTGTTCGAAAACCTGTTCTACGGACCTGTCCGAGGACCTATCCTACGGACCTGTCCGAGGACCTATCCTACGGACCTGTCCGAAAAACTATCTTACGGACCTGTCCGAAACCAATCATACGGACCTGTCCGAAAACCTATCCAATAAAAAAAAATTGTTGTTTTTTGAATGTAAAAAATTTTTGTAAGTAAAAATCTGTGAATTTAAAAACTTTGTTACGAATAATTTTTAGGTTTGGAGAATGCCTTGAAGTCTAAACAAGTAAAAAAGTTAAATTCGGCCTTGCCGAATGTAGTGATACCCTCCACAATTTCAAAAAGATTATTGCAAACAACTTTATTTAAAAGGAAATTACTTTTGAAAAAAAAAAAAATTTAAAAAAATTTCCGCGAAAAAAAATTTTGGTAAAAAAAAAATCCGCGATTTTTTTCTTTTTTTGTCAAAAAATATCTTCGTACTTGTTTAAATACCATTTGGTGTTCAATTATGTTCACATATGTCAACCAGAAGCCGAATTAACGCATTTTGTATTTTTAGGTTATGTTGAATGTACTGAAATTTTTGAGGTATGCTTACATTTTCGTTCATAACTGTTGAACCGCTGAACCGATATCGCTCAAATGCAATACCAAACTTCTCGGGAGAACTTCCAATATATATGTTAAGTTTCAGTCATCTCTATGCAATATTTTGTCCGCGAGAGCATTTTCCACAGACAGACAGACAGACAGACGGACAGACGGACAGACGGACAGACGGACAGACGGACATCGCTAGAATGTCTTAAAATCGATCGGGCATCATGAATATATATACTTTATGGGGTCCCAGACCGATATTTCGATGAGTTACAAACAGAATGACAAACTTATATATACCCTCTATCACTAAGTGGAGGGTATAAAAATGTTTAACAAGAGATATGCATCAAATCAAAAACTTATTTAGAACTGAACTGAATTTTTCTATAAAGAAAACAAGAAAAAATCTTGATTTACATCTAATTTTTTGTAAAAAACAGCATCGGAATCTGAAAAGTTCTTAAATAAAATTTGAAACTTGTTAGAACATATTAATTTTCCTTAAGGAAATATGACTCAGAATTAAAAACATTTTTTTTTAGAATCAGATTTTTCTCTACGCATACTGAATTAGAATCCGATAGGTTTGTTGAGTTTGTTTGCCTAAGAATCAGATATATTTCTATAGGAAATTTTTTAAATTCTTAAAACTATTTATTAATAAAAGACTTTTCAAATAGCAAAAATGTTTAAGGCTAAAAATTTTTCTATTCAAAAAAAGTCTCATAATCCCAAAGCATAAAATACAAATTTTAATGATAAGAGTGATTTTTTTTAGAACCAGTTCTGGAATTTTTTATTTAACACTAGTTTTCAAATTAAATAAAATTTTGCGATTTACGACATTTTGCATTCATTTTCCATGTAATATCTTGCACTGAATCCGAAAGTAAAGTCCAAAGTTTCAAAAGTAAAACAGGTTTTGAGATATTGCTATCTTTTCAAATTTTTAATAAAGTGGTTTTACTTCAATATAAACATCTTCAGACCAAATCAGTGGATTTAACTTTTCAACCTTATTATCACCTATTTTTTACCATTGTTACCGCTACTCATCGATATATTGACAAAGTTGCTAAAATTTTTCCGAAATTTTGAAAAAAAGTAAATTCTATTGTAAATTTCATAGAGAAATTCATAGATTTTTTTATTTTAATTCATTTCTCTGTTTACAAATTAAATCAGATGATCTATTACATGTGTGAAACTTTTATAATTTTCAACGAATTTTTTTGAAAACCTTCTTAATTCCTTTGTATTAAAAAAAATTTGAACTGTGAACAAAGAAATTAATTTTAAAAAACATTTTCTTTGTGAAATTTGCTTATTGAATTTACTTTTTTTTTTTCAAATTTCGGCAAAATTGAAGCAAAATCGTCTATATGTCGATTAAAAGCTTCTAAGGCAATAAACAGATTACAAATTACTGCATATAAAATTGATAAAACATTTAGTTGCCAAAAAATAATAAATCCACCGATATGGTCCGGAAATATTTTTGTTTAAGTAAAAACACTCGGCAATAACTCGAAAACAGTTCTAATTTTGAAACTTTATACTGCATTTTCGGATTCAGCGCTAGATTTTACATGAAAAATTAATGTAAAATGTCGTGGACCAAAATCTCTGTAAACTAGTGTAATAGTGCGTTTACATTGGATTTCTAATCTACACCCAAAAAAATACATAGTTGCTGATTACTATTTTTTCAACTATGTCATAGGTGAAATAACCCCAACTATGCCATAGTTGATGTGACATAGTGGTTGGTAACTATGTTTTTTTTTAAATCAACAAATCAACTATGGAAAAAGTTAATGACAACGATGTGTTTGACAAAATGTAAAAATAGTTACATATTACTATTTAATCGTTGTTTTTAATAAAAATCAGACATGGTTAATATTTACTATCTAATTTCGGAAGTAGTTATTATAAATTACCTATTTTTTAAAATAAAAATGCAATATTTTGGCCTATTTTCTATATTGATTTATTAAAATTGCACAATAAATGTCATAAGCTTATACCATACGATACATCCGAAGTCCATTGGAGTTTGCAAATATGTACACCATTTTATTTCCTCTTCCACGGATATTACAGACTTTAATATTATAATTATTTATTGATTCATTAATTTTTTTTACTGCCGCTTTTCTGCTTTTTAATGTATTTTATTACAATTTTTATATTTTGTTCTTTTTGAACTGTTTGACAATTTTAAACTTTAAATTAATCGTTTTGATCAACTTTGTTCATAGTTGTGATCAACTTTGTTCATAGTTGTTATTGATTATAAATAGTTGATTTAAAATTTATTTAAAACAACTATGGATTTTGTTAACTATGCTACTATGTAATTTTTTGGGTGTAGTAAATTGCTATTTTAATCTACTTTGCAATCTGTACCGTTTACATTGGCATTTTTTACATTTGAGAAGATTAAGATTGACATTTATAACAACAAGTTGGTAAAAAATGTGAGTGACTGCGTCAAAAGACAGCGACGGTAATTAGTCGTCGTATGATTAACAAGGACGGCGTTTACAAATAACAATGACGGCGGCATAAACATACTTGGCGGCGTCATCAAAACGGCAGGCTTTGTGTCGGTGTTTTTCAGTGTTGGAAAATGCAAATAATAGAAATACAGAGTTGTATCTAACTTTACCAGATTGCGTTTGCCGATTATAGTGCGTTTACATTGGATTTCTAATCTAGTAAATTGCGATTTTAATCTACTTTACAATCTGTACCGTTTACATTTGAGAAGATTAAGATTGGCATTTATAACAACAAGTTGGTAATAAACGTGTGTGACTGCGTCAAAAGACAGCGACGGTAATTAGTAATCTTATGATTAACAAGGACAGTGACGGCGCACAGTGGTCAATTTCGCGAGATAGCGGTCAAAACTCTATAACTTTTGACCGGATTGGTATTTTTTTACGCAATTTGTTTTGTTCAATAGGAGGGACTTTAAGCTTCAATTTACGTGTTCAAACGTAAAAATCGACTGATAGGAACGTAAGTAATGTGGAGTTAAAAATGCATTTTAATTTTTTGTTGAGTTTCCATGTAAAAGTTGAATATTTTGACATTTTAAATAGGTATTTTTTTATAATTTCTTATTTTCTTCAATCGTATTTTACAACCAATTCTTATTTATTATTCCTAAACTTAATTTTGTTCAGAAAATGCCAACATTTGGCCACTGACATTTATTTAGTCTCAATATTCACAGGTCCTTTGTCCTTTTGATAGGTCCTAGGATAGGTGCTTTTGATAGGTCCAGGGATATGTCCTTTTGATAGGTCCTTTTGATAGGTCCTAGGATAGGTCCTTTTGATAGGTCCAAGGATAGGTAATTTTGATAGGTCCTAGGATAGGTCCTTTTGATTGGTCCAAGGATAGGTCCTTTTCATAAGTCCAAGGATAGGTCCTTTTGATAGGTCCTAGGATAGGTCCTTTTGATAGGTCCTTCTAATAGGTTCTTTTGATAGGACCAAGGATAGGTCCATTTGATAGGTTCAAGGATAGGTCCTTTTGATAGGTCCTAGGATAGGTCCTTTTGATAGGTCCTTCTAATAGGTTCTTTTGATAGGACCAAGGATAGGTCCATTTGATAGGTTCAAGGATAGGTCCTTTTGATATGTAAAAGGATAGGTCCTTTTGATAGGTTCAAGGATAAGTCCTTTTGACTGGTCCTAGGATGGGTCATTTTGATAGGTCCAAGGATAGGTCCTTTTGATGGGTCCTAGTATATGTAGGTCCTTTTGATAGGTCCAAGGATAGGTCCTTTTAAAATGTAAAAGGATAGGCCCTTTTGATAGATCAAAGGATAGGTCCTTTTAATATGTAAAAGGATAGGTCCTTTTGATAGATCAAAGGATAGGTCCTTTTGATAGGTACAAGGATAGGTCCTTTTGACTGGTACTAGGATAGGTCCTTTTGATAGGTCCAAGGAAAGGTCCTTTTTATAGGTCCAAGGATAGGTCCTTCTGATATGTAAAAGGATAGGTCCTTTTGGTAGGTCCAAGGATATGCCCTTTTGATAGGTCCTAGGATAGGTCCTTTTGATAGGTGAAAGGAAAGGTCCATTTGATATGTAAAAGGATAGGTCCTTTTTATAGATCAAGGTCCTAGGATAGGTCCTTTTGATAGGTCCATTTGATAGGTCCAAGGATAGGTCCTTTTGATTGGTCCAAGGATAGGTCCTTTTCATAAGTCCAAGGATAGGTCCTTCTGATAGGTCCTTTTGATAGGACCAAGGATAGATCCTTTTGATAGGTTCAAGGATAGGTCCTTTTGATATGTAAAAGGATAGGTCCTTTTGATAGGTCCAAGGATAGGTCTTTTTGATAGGTCCAAGGATCCACAGGTTATTTCCATTGGTTTTAAATTTATTTGCAATTATCAGGTATTTAAGTTATGTAATATTAGATGGCAATAAAATCATTTTTTACCTTTTCCAAATGAATTGCCAGATACCACATAATTTGAGAGTTCTATTGTCATTTTTGTCAAAATTTTGATACACCCTTCTATGTGGACTAGGTCCAAATATGGGCCAACTTCTCCTAATTTCAACAGAATTATTTTTTGGGTCATTAAGAACTCTTGTACAAAATTTCATCAAAATATATGCATAATAGCCACTTTCACATAAAAATAACTTCTCAAAAAATATGACGTGCATTTGTACCGAATATCTTACCTTGGGTCAGAAAAATTGCTGTAGCTCAAAAAGTGCAGCCCCGATGCATGGACATGTATATATAGGAATGTAGGGGAGAGTTAGGACTACAAAATAGTAAATTTGTGTTTTGACTCAGCTTGACTCACAGGAGTTGTGCTCTATGAAGTAGGAAATTTCCGAGAAATTTTACCTTTTTTAAAAAAAATATTTAAATTGTTCTGAAAACAGTAGAGCTTCAATTTTTTTACCAGTAATAGGAAATAAGTTAAGTTACAACACAAAATTTATTTCGTCCAAAAATCTTGAAAAACAAAAAAGTTATGATCATTTAAACTTTAAAAATTAACTAAAAATATCATAAATTTACTAAATTCTGAAAAATCGCATTTTGGACCACCCTGTTCTCAGTGAAATAATTGATATAGAGTTCTAATTTTTTGGCTCCCGAGGTTTACTACTGTCTACTTTCATATGAGTCTAATAACTTTAAAATCGGAGAACAAAAACCAAAAGGAGTTTTGGCCGCTATCTCAAAATATTGACCACAGTGCGGCGTTTACAAATAACAATGACAGCGGCATAAACATACTTGGCGGCGTCATCAAAACGGCAGGCTTTGTGTCGGTGTTTTTCAGTGTTGGAAAATGCAAATAATAGAAATACAGAGTTGTATCTAACTTTACCAGATTGCGTTTGCCGATTAGAGTCTAAACTACTAGATTGAAAAAAAAAAAAAAAATTTGTGTGGGCAATCTAATAGATTGAAACTGGATTGGAGCCACAATCTACTTTAAGCTAGCTTAGAGGATCAGTGTAAATGCCCTATAAGAGTTCTGGAACGAGTTTAATTAAAACAGTTGTGTCTTAAATTTTAGTTATGAAACATATCTGTAACCTGATCTACAGAAGTGAACAGCAAAACCTTAAAAATGGTAATGGTATTGTAATGCATTACCATGTAGTGCATAACCATAAAATTTGTATGAAAAATACTAAAAAGTAATGCATATGGTAAGCGGTAGGGAGGGAAAAAGTAATGCACATTTTTGCATTTTTCTAGGCTATGCATTACTTAGTAATTTCATAACCATAACCATTTTTAAGGTTTTGAGTGGTTCTAAGAAATGGAGGTTAATTTAAAAGAAAACTTCCCCCCCCCCCCCCCCCCCCCAAACTCAAGAGATGGATCCGCCCCTGATAAGACACTGACCGACATTTGAAAATTTTTTGGATGGGTCAGCGGTTCGAACAATTGTTTTCGGTTAACCTTTCAATGCTGATTCCAAATCTGGTTTCCAAAGTTTTTTATAACGTCAGGTTTTTGAGGAAATTGAGGTCAAAGTTCATAAAAAAAACGCATTTTATTGCATTATTGTGAGCATTTTTTGCGATATTTTTGGAAGATATTTTGGGATTGTATAAATCGTTTTCGATTAACATTCTGATTCTGAATACTGATTCTGAATCTGTTTTCAAATTTTTTGAGTTTTCAAATTTTTTGAGAAAATTGAGATCAAATTTCTCAAAAAAAGTGTTTTCGTCCATTTTTGAGAGCTAATAACTTCTAAACGGGTTTGTGATAGAACAGAAATTTCGTTACCATTTTGTTAAGCTGAAAATGATCTTTAATCGGGCATATTTAAAAAATTAATTAAAAACAAAAGTGAAAAAATTGTACATATATTTCCGCCCTCTGTGGTGGGTTTTTGGAACTATTTTTAAGAGTTCAAACCCGATTTTTGCTGTAGAATCGATTGGTGAAATCAGATTTTCGATATATTCAGCCGTTTTTGCTCTGCAGAAAAATCAGCTTTAAATCCGCGATTTCAGATGCGTTGAACCACCCCAAAGAGCAAAAATGTTCCCAAAAAAAAACCGGCATTCCTTTTAGCTAACCTAAATCCTTCAAAAAAATTATGATACCCGCAGATCAAATTTTCAAAATTAGCTCTAATATTTATACCTTAATATATATATATATGTCCTTTATACCTTAATACCGATTCATATTAATAATTTAACAAATATGTTTCCTAGTTGCAAAATATTCTGCTTAAAAAAGTTACTTTTACATAAAAAAATTTTGGAAAAGGTAAGTTTTCATTAACATGCACAGAAAAAAATATGGGGAAAAACAATTTGAGTAATCACTTGTTTAAATTTAAAAAAAGTTTTGAGTAATTTTTTAATTGACGCAATTAAAAATTTACTCAAAAATTTAAAAACAAATTGAGTAAATAATTTAATAAGAATTTAATAGCTTTTTTAATTTTTTTTTTGGAATTTTCTTAGTTTTTTTAATTCTCGTTTAGTTTATAGTTTTTTGTACATATACATGAAAGTTTGTAATCATATTTATAAAATTTTTTTATGTCTTTAAGACAAAAATATATTTGGTAAAGTTTGAAAAAACATGTTTTTTTTCTTTGTAAAAAAATATGAAATTTTTTTAAACTTTGTTTTTTTTTAGAGTAGAAACAGAATAAGCCCGGCACGACTTTTTCCATACGGTTTGGCAGATTAAACCGGTGGCCGGCGTCGATGTGAAATAAAACTTGTTCTGTTTTTAAAAGGTGGTGCTTCTTGTTCTGTTCCTGCACTTAATAGTGACAATTAAAAATTTACTCAAATTTTTTTGGCAAACATTTAATAAATTTTTATTAAAAATTTACTCAATACTATTAAATCGTTTACTGGTGGAAAATTGAGTAATTTTTTACTCAATAGTATTAAAAATTTACTCAAATTTTTTTTTTATTTCTTTCTGTGTGTATTTAGAATTTTAAAATCATGTGTGTTAATTTTTCCAGTTCATTGTTATAACAAGTATAAGCGTGGACTTTTTTTATCGAATACGACTTCACCATTCACCCAATTTTTAAATTTGCTATTCTTTCGAATTTTAAGATTTTTAAATTTGTTCTTGTAATTATTAAAGATATTAACTAGATCTTTAATTGTTACAAAAAAAAATTAAATCTTAAAATTCGAAAGAATATCAAATTTTTAAAAATTGGGTGAATGGTGAAGTCGTATTCGAGAATCAAGCACAATATCATATTTAAAATGAGTTGAATAAAATTAAACTACGCAGCTTCGTTAATCTCGTGCAACTAGGTGGAGAGGGCATATACACTAGGGTGGATCGAATTTGGCTTTTTGGCGAATTTCGTTCCGGCTCAACGACAGATGTGCCGGAATAGACCTAAAAACAATGTGGTTAAATTTTCATGCAGATCGGTGGTTATCTTCCGCTGCCGAAATGACGTTGAAAATCCGCGATTTCTTAAAAAATAGTATTTATTTTAAAAAATTGCCAAAACTACAAAAATCAATGAATCTTCTTTTTTATTTCAGTCAATCTTTTCAATTCGATCATATTTTCTTAGAAAAAAATTTCAGTTTAATAGGACATTGTTAACCCCTCTAAAACGGTTGCCAAAAATGACCCATACATTTTGCACTAAACTCAAAACCACTAAATTTAAAAAAAAAAAATTTTTTTGATTTTAAGTTGCACAATCTAAAGTTTTTATTGCATTTATTTCAAGTATATATAAGTTCGTTTGACAAAAAATTTTTTTGAAAAAATACGAGATTCTTAAACAGCGCGTGTAACGGTCTGTTTCCAGGACATTTTGGGAAAATTGCACTTTTTTTTAAAACTCAACATTTTTAGTTAAAAACTGTTCATTTTACACTAGATTTATTATAAATTATAAAACTTAATATAGAAATGTTGGATTTTAAGAAATTCTATAACCCTAAACAACTTTGTGCCCTAAATGACCCATGATGAACCAATGCATCTAGCAATAAACCGCTTTTGGCGGGCGACTAACCATTAGGAACATATTTTTTTAGTTAAAAATGGGATCGTGAGTAAAGATGGGAGCGTGAGTAGAGATGAGAGCGTGAGTGAATTTGACCAACTCACGCTCACGAAGAAAAAAAAATTTCACGCAGGAAATTTTTTAAGTTTGTATGCAGGATCACGTGAGCGAAACATATTAAACTCGTTCACGCTCACGAAGACTCAACATAACTATATTTTGACGTGTTTTATTTTTCTGTCACCATAAAAAATCATGCAAACTCACGAAATTTCACTCACGTTTACGAGTGAATCACATGAAATTTGTGCCACGTGTGCATTTGTACAAATTATATTTTTAATGCAAAATAAAAAAGTGATCCATATATTTTATTTAAACAAGTTTATATATTATTTCCCGTTTAAATGCACCCACCCCGAAAGCATTATCCCCTTAAATGCCAGAATGCAGCAAGTAAATATTCTATTGAAATTATTCAGCAATATTCTTGTTTAAATGTGAATTACTTTTTGTGTCAAATATAAATAAATGGTTAATGGTGGGTACGGAAAAAGCTTTAAGGGTGGGTGCATTTAAGCGGGAATACTATTTGAATGCTATTTGAACTTTTTTTGTTTCATTTGCATTAAAAACATAATTTTTAAAATTGCACTGTTAAACGTGAGTAAAACTTCGTGAGTTTGCATGATTTTTTATGGTGACAGAAAAATGAAACACATCAAAATTCAGCTTGAGTGAGATTAAAATGTGACACTCATGTAACCCTGCGTAAAATGTATGCAAAATTCAAAAATTTCTTGCGCGAGAGATTTTTTTTTTCTTCGTGAGCGTGAGTTGGTCGAATTCACTCACGCTCCTATCTCTACTCACGCTCCCATCTTTACTCACGCTCCCATTTTTAACTAAAAAAATATGTTCCCAATGGTTAGTCGCCCGCCAAAAGCGGTTTATTTCTAGATGCATTTGTTCATCATGGGTCATTTAGGGCCCAAAGCTGTTTAGGGTTAAAGAATTTCTTAAAATCCAACATTTCTATATTAAGTTTTATAATTTATAATAAATCTAGTGTAAAATGAAAAGTTTTTAACTAAAAATGTTGAGTTTTATAAAAAAAATGCCATTTTCCCAAAATGTCCTGGAAACAGACCGTTACACGCGCTGTTTAAGAATCTCGTATTTTTTCAAAAAAATTTTTTGTCAAACGAACTTATATATAATTGAAATAAATGCAATAAAAACTTTAGATTGTGCAACTTAAAATCAAAAAAAATTTTTTTTTTTAAATTTGGTGGTTTTGAGTTTAGGGCAAAATGTATGGGTCATTTTTGGCAACCGTTTTAGAGGGGTTAACAATGTCCTATTAAGCTGAAATTTTTTTCTAAGAAAATATGATCGAATTGAAAGGACTGACTGAAATAAAAAAGAAGATTAAGTGATTTTTGTAATTTTGGCAATTTTTTAAAATAAATACTATTTTTTAAGAAATCGCGGATTTTCAACGTCATTTCGGCAGCGGAAGATGACCACCGATCTACATGAATATTTAACCACATTGTTTTTAGGTTTATTCCAACACATCCTTCGGTGAGCCGGAACGAAATTCGCCAAAAAGCCAAATTCGATCCACCCTAATATACACCACCATTATGTTTTCACCACGATTGCAATACTGCAAATTATTTTGAAACTAGTCGCATAGCCTGTCCCTGCCAGGCGGAACACCAAATCACTTTTCTCAATAATTCTAATTGTTTACCAAACTTTATAAAAAATTAATTTGTGCTTCAAAAATTTAATATTGCTAGATTGAGTTACATCAATATATTGCCCAAACCGGAAAAACTTTAATGAGTATAAAAGGTTCTATTGATAAATTTTAGAACTAAATTTATCACACCCATTTCGTCTCTCCATCCTGAAACCGGATATCACAAATCCATTTTGTGGGTCCGTCCCATGGTCACTATACATCCCAGCAGAAATTTTGCTGAACGTTCAGCAGCTTTTGGAAGGGGAACTTGAGTAAAGGAGCGCATCCAATTGCGCTGAATTCATGCATGATTCTCTAAGGCGATGTCCCACTTTAGAGCGCTAGTTGGATACACAGAAACAGCGCTCTTTAGATGCACTGAAATCACGTGTCTTTAGAGCGCTGATTTAAGCAGAATAAAGATGCTGTAAATTCATGTGTCTTTTTAGCGCTGATTTAAGCAGATTAAAGATGCAGTGAATTCATGTATCTTTGTAGAGCTGATTTAAGCAGAATAAAGATGCTGTAAATTCATGTATCTTTTTAGTTTTTGTAAAAATGAGATAAAAAACAAAAAATTTACCAATAAATGAAAAAATATTCAAAAGAAGTTATAACAAATGGATCTTAGTTTTTCTGTTTTTTCGTGATTAGAGTTTGTGTTTAATCCAAATCGGTTTATTCATCGAAATAACAAATAAGCATTGGCTGTTTTTTGGTTGGCCTATTTATCATCATTTCAAATGTGTTAAAGGCCTCTGTTATGTCTTTCAAAACTTTTCAAATCACATGATATTTTCCGAATCACATGAAATCGAGTTTGGTGTTTGTTTACGGGTTCATTCAAAGTCAGACAAGGAAAAACAATAAACTTTAAAATTCGTTATTGATAAAATTCAATTTTGAATTTTTCAAAAAATTCAAGAAAGAATTTTAAATATAATTCTTAAAAATTTTATTTTAAATTCTTAGAAGAAATAAAATTCAAAAAAATTTTATTTAAAATTCTTTAAAGAATTTTATTAATAAAAAAAAAGAATTTTATTTCCATAATAACAAATATATTTTGAACAAATAAATATTCAAACCAAAAGTAAAATAAAATTAAACCAAAAATAAAATTAAAAAAAAAAATTCAAACCAAAAATAAAATTCTTTTTTTTTTTGAGAATTTTATTTTTGGAAATAATAAAAATCAAATGTTTTTGAGAATTTTATTTAAACAAAAATTTTATTTCAAATACCTTATGAATTTTAAATAAAATTCGAATTTTTTCCTTGTCTGTTCAAAGTTGAAATCAAATAACTAAAATTTAAAAAAATATAACAAAAAAATTCATTCGTTTTACTTTACAAAACTTTATTTATGTGAAACAAAATGAAAAAAAAAAATCGGAAGTGAACATCAAAAAAATATCGGAAATTTTCATTTTCACATTTTTTATGGGATTTTTTTTTGGGAACAGCGGTCAAAGATGCTATGATTGAAGCGCTAATTAATGCGCAATAATGATGCAGTCAAATCATGTGTCTTTGTCTAAAACTCATGTTTTTTTATTCAAAAAGTGTTAAAAATATTAAAAAGGAAAGCAAGTGTGAAATTTTATCAAAAAATAATTACACATTATAAGTTTTATATAAAAAATCTTAAAAAAAAATTAAAATTTTTTCCCCTTCCTTTTACTGCATCCCTAAGAGCGCTCTTTGGATGCGCTACGGTATGCTATAAACAGATGCTGTGTCGCCAAAATCTCGATTTATTTCTGCTGGGATGCCAATTTTTATCTTTATTAGTCATGAAAGATTTTAAAATTAGTTGAAATGTTAAAAAAACACAATTTTTTCACTTAAATTGTTCCTTATAATTCTCCGTACACATTTTAAATATTAAATCTGATTACATAAGGATATGATCCATTGTCAATACTTAATGCTTTACAATTTTCAGCTTTCTTCATAATTAGGAGTTTTAGAAATAGTTTAAATGTTTAAAAACTAAATTTCGCCGTCTTCCGCCACTTCCCCTGTCTTAAACGCCGAAAATCCGGCTACGTTACAGATTATATATAAACTGAACAAAATTCACAACGGTTTTTTTTTTTTGTATCTCCGCCCTTTTACTGGATATCCAGGTCAGTGTTGATCTTTGCCGTAGTCCGTACCATACACATCCCAATTTTCATCTTTCTAGGTCTAAGGTGTCTTCAAAATTAGTTAAAATATATAAACATAATTTTTTCCCCGCCCATTTCTTCTATTAATTCCATATCTACGATCCAAAATTTTTAAATCTGACTACTTTAGGATAAGCTCCATCGTTACTACTATACTCGTATCCACGCCCCTTTTTCCTGTTAATTCTCCGTCCACAGTCCAAAAATTCTGTCTGACTACTACATTAGTGCTTTAAAGTTACCCAGGCAGAAAAAAACAAACGGGAGAGCGCTGGCAAAGTACCTTTTATGGTCGCTTGTGTGCTGGGAAAGCACCACAGTTTAGTACTCTCCCAGCGTCTAAAATGATAACCACGGTAAACGGTATGCCGTTGCTATTTTAAAGCGCTTTGAAAGCGCTTTAAAAACAAAAAATATGGTACTATTATAGCACTCTTAGAATAAAAAATGGGACGTATCTAAATTGTATACATAAGTCCATAAGACATAACTTTTGTTGGTGTTTATTTGAATAAAGAAATTTATTAAATTAGGATAAACAAATTTTGAACAAACTTTGAAAAATTTTCTAAGTCCCGGAAAAAAATTGTTTGCAGTTTTCTTTCCGTTTTAGAATACAAAATTTATTAAAATGCTTTTAGGAAAAAATTTGGAAAATTCCCGAAAAAAAGTGGTGTATTGAACCGAAACGGGTATGTATCCGGAGTTTAAGGGTGATGTATCCGGAGTTTAAGGGTGATGTATCCGAAGTTTAAGACACTTCCTCACGAAAGAAACAGGTGTTTTTATATAAAAGGTGTCAAGTTTGCAATATGCAGGTCATTGTGTGTAAGTGACATATCATGAGAACTATCAAGGACCGGTCACTTATCCTGCAGGGAATTTAAAAATATTCCAATTGTACGGATTTAAATAGAAAACCATTGGCAAAGCGCTTGGAAAGCACTTTTTCGAATTCATACTACCTTCTACACAAAAAATTAAGTGCTTTGCCGAGACTTTTTCTTTGGAACGGTTGGCAGTTTCTGCCTGGGTAGTTAAATTAAAAAAATAAAACGCAATATCGCAATATCGCCTTGCTCCTTATTCCTCTCAATTCTCCGTCTACATCACAAAAATGTTAAATCGGACTACTTTAGAACAGCGGTTACCAACCTATGGTACGCGTACCACTAGGGGGTACGCGAAACTGTCCGCGGGGGTACGCAAAATTTTTGTAATTTTGACATTCGTTTTAGATTAACCTTTCAATGCTGGTTTCGCATCTGGCTTTAAAATTTTTCCATAACGTCAGGTTTTTAAGAAAGTTCACAAAAAACGTATTTTTATGCAATTTAGAGAGAATTTTTTACGATATTTTTTTATGATATTATGATATCTGACCACTTGTTTTCGATTAACCTTTCGATGCTGATTCCGAATATGGTTTCCAAATTTTTCTATGATGTCAGGTTTTTGAGAAAATTTATGTCAAAATTCTCAAAAAACATGTTTTTGGGCATTTTTAGGACGGGTTGTGATTGAGTGGAAATTTTGGTATTACTTCGTTAAGCTCAAAATGCCCTTTTATAGTATACACGAGGGTGTTTCATTCGAAAAGTCACGGAATTATTGATCTGCCCTCGTATTAAAAAAAAAAATTAAAAGAAAAATTAAAAAACATTATATTTCCGCCCCCTGTGATGGGTTTTTGGAACTTTTTTTAAGAGTTCAAACAACGTCCGCTGTTTTAATTTTTGGGGTAGAATCGACTGGTTAAATCAGATTTGTAACATTTTCAGTCGCTTTTGCTCTGCAGAAAAGTCAGCTCAAAATCCGGGTTTTCAGATGCATTGAACCACCCCAAGGAGCAAAAATTTTTCCAAAAAATAACATTATTGTTTTGATCTCCCCTAAATCCATAAAAAATATGATAATACCCGAAGATCAAAATTTTCAATACATATTAACTGTAATATTTGTGAATTTTTTTAACGAAAACAAAAAACTCGGCTGATCAAATTTAAAATTAGGGGTACGCGAGCCAAAAAGGTTGGTAACCGCTGCTTTAGAATATTCTTCATAGTTATGACTACATGTTAGGGAATTTTCAGCATCCTAATTTATTGGGAGGGAGCTTAAAAATACTCTTAAATGTTAAAAAAAAAATTTTTCCAAGTCCACTTTTTCTCGTAATTCGCCGCCCAAAGGCAAAAAATCCGGTTTCGTAAGAATCTGTCCCAGGTGTTTTACTATATACATCCCAATTTTAAGCTTTTAAGTCCATCAATGGGATTCAAAAGGCGCTGGATACATACAAAATAAGAGAAACACAAAAACTAAATTATTTATACAGAAAATAGATGGAAATAAATTTACCACGCCACTTTGCCCTTCTTATTCTCCACCCATAAACTGGATATCAAAAATCCAGGACAGTGTTGATCTTCCCCATGAAACCAACCATATTAAGTACTGCTCAAAATTATAGCGCACTTTAAATTATTTTTTACAACTTATTGTTTCGATTCAAAATATCAAAAATATGTTTTTTTGTGTCAATTAAACATTTTTATTTAAATTTATTTAATTAAAGTCACTATTCAGTTTTAAATAACACAATAAAAATATCAGAGGTGGTTTTATAAAAAAAGTTTTAAATAGACTGTTCATAATTATAGCGCACTAAAAAAAATTAATTAATTAAATGAAAAGTTGATCAAAATTTAACCACAGCCTGATGAAATACTTGTTCCTTTAGCTTTTAACAACACATTTAATCCTATTTGAAATCGATTTGACCGATTTGGAGCAGTCATTTATGGTTGCTTTCGATTAGATACTCTTCATAGCACTGATCAATTCACTTTTATAAGGGGTAGTCCAATAACTGGTATCTTTTTAAAACATGCAATGAAATGAACAATACTCAATAGTTTTGAAACCTTATGGCTTTATTTGAAAGAGCAAACATTCCCGTTTTTTATGGCAAACGACTTCATTGATGCGTCTTCGGCTTGCTCCGCTGTATCGCGTTGTAGCGCAGTACTGCGCTGCCAAACTGCACGTTTTTCGAAAAAAAGTTTTTAACCGAAATAAGGCACTCAAATGAGGTTATGTTAACAAACAAATTGGTACATCTTGGGATCGTAAAACTCGCAAGGTATTGTAAAGAATCCAATTCATCTATAGAAAGCAATAGATTTGAGTATCAGCATCATTACACAATATTTTCAAAAATACAGCTGAAACTCCCATTTTCGTCAAAGATGCGCGCTACATAGCCATGATTACCGACTTTTTGTTGGCCGTAATAGAATATACCAACTTGGATGACATTTATTTTCAGAAGGATGTCGCAATATGTCCCACAGTCCATCAAACAATCGATACTTTGCGCACTTAGTTCGGAAATCGTGTTTTTCGCCATATTCGCGGTGACAATTGATCACTTCAGAGCTGCCGATTAACAACTTTAAAAATTTTTTTGAGTGGTCTCGTTAAAGATTCATGCAACATGGGAAATCCAGAAATGTTCAAGGCCCATTCGACGAATATCGTTCAAGCCATTCGTGAGATAGAACCAGAAACATTAGAAAAATGGGTGCCGAGAATGAGCTACTGCGGAGCTAACCCAGGCAACCGCATGAATGAAGTCGTTTGCCATAAATAATGGGAATATTTGCTCTTTCAAATAAAGCCATAAGGTTTCAAAACTATTGAGTATTGTTCATTTCATTGCATGTTTTAAAAAGATACCAGTTATTGGACCACCCTGTAGTTATTTGGTAGATTTAAGGGGGAAATATCTCTTGAAAATCAAGCCTGGGTCTATTTAGACCCAAATATTTGATCAAAATATGATGGAAATTCTTCGGAAATTGAATCGATATAGCTGCTGGTATTTAAAAGTCCGTCTCAAAAGGGTAATAAGTCGGTAGCATGGGCTGTAAAACATACCCTTATGACATAAGGCGAAATTCGCGATGGACTGGTTCGGAAACAACAATTTTCCCCAATTATATTGGCCAAAAGATATTTAAATTGTTACCAGACATTAACCCAATTGAAAACATTGGGTCTACTACCGGCTGTCAGGCTGTGTTTAAATTTTGATCAACTTTTTTGAATTAATTTTTTTAGTGCGCTATAATTATGAACAGTCTATTTAAAACTTTTTTTATAAAACCACCTCTGATATATTTATTGTGTTATTTAAAACTGAATTGTGACTTTAATTAAATAAATTTGAATAAAAATGTCTAATTGACACAAAAAAACTTGAAATTTTTTAGATATTTTGAAAAGAAACAATAAGTTGTAAAAAATAATTTAAAGTGCGCTATAATTTTGAGCAGTACTTTACATGCCAATTTTCATCTTCCTATGGCATTGGAGGTCTTCAAATTAGTTAAAATATAAAAAACCACGATTCTTTTAATTCTCCGTCCACAGTCGAGAGATTTTAGATCCGATTGCTTCAGGATATACTACATCGTTAGGACTACATGCTATGTATTTTTAGCTTCCTTAAGGGCTTCAAAAGGAGTTAAAATATTAAAAATCCCATTTTTTTCATTCCCCTTTTTACTTTCAATTCTCCGCCCACAGTCCAAAAATTTAAAATTCGACTACTTCAGGATATGATTCATCGATAGGACTATATGCTAATAAATTTTCAGCTTCCTAAGTCATTAGAGGACTTTAAAATAAGGAAAAATGTAAATTTTCATCTTCATAGATCATTGGGGGTCTTCAAATAAGTTAAAATATTAAAAAAACACCATTTTGATACGCCCTTTTTTCTTTTAATTCTCCTTCCACAGTCTAAAAAATTTAAATCCGATTACTTCCGCATATACTCCATTGTTAGAACTACATGCTATGCAATTTTCAGCTTCCTTAGTCATTTGGGGGCTTCAAAAGAAGTAAAAATGTTAAAAAAATCCCAATTTTGACACGCCCCTTTTTCGTCTCAATTTTCCATCTACAGTCCAAAAATTTAAAATCCGACTAATCCAGGATATGCGCCATCGTTTTCAGCTTCCTAGGTCATTAGGGGGTTTTAAATTAAGCAAAAATGTCAAAAAAAAATATTTTGCCACTCCCACTTTTCCGCTTATTTCTCCGCCCACTGGCCAAAAATCGAAAATCCGGCTACGTTAGAATCTGCCTCAGGTGTTTTACTATATGCATGCCAATTTTCAGCTTTGTAGCTCATCAGTTGGCTTCAAAAAGCTCTGGATAGACAAAAAAAGAGGAACACACAAATAGGGAAATTATATATATAGAAGATCCCCTGATGTCGCCAGTGCAAATTGGAAATGAAAAGATCGTATAAGCAGTTTTGTGGCCGAGTTACGGAGAAGAGGACATTTACACCACCAGAAATGTTATCACTACGATTCCAACACTATAAATTATTTTGAAATCCCTTACTGTCGCAATATAAAATTCAAATGGAAAGAAGGTATAAGAAGTTTGGAGGCCGAGTTACAAGTTGAAGAAAATTTAACCATGCGGAGCTACGTTAAGCCCGCTCATCTTGGAGAAGACGGCATATGCACCACCCTAACGTTATCACGACGGTAAGCGAAAGTGACAAGCACATTGTCGTCATGATATAAATTTACATAAAAAAACTTTGGAAAAGGTAAGCTTTTATTAATATTTATTTGAATTTTAAAATCATATGTTTTAATTTTTTCCAGTTCATCGTCATAACAAGTATAAGCGTGGACATTTTATTCCAAAACAAGATCATATTCATAATAATTAAATGTAAATATGTCGCAAATACAATATTTTTGTGTACTTTGATGTTGAAAAAAATTAAACTACGCAGCTTCGTTAATCTCGTGCAACTTGGTGGAGAGGTCATATGCACCACCATAATGTTATCACTACGATTGCAATACTGCAAACTATTTTGAGTCCCTTAATGTCGCCATAGCAAAGATCGTATAAGCAGTTTTAAGGCCGAGTTACGTTAAGCACACTCAACTTGGAGAAGAGGACATATGCACCACCAGAAATATTATCACTACGATTCTAAAACTATAAATTATTTTGAAATCCCACACCGTCGCAATAGCAAATGGGAAATGGAAAGAACGTATAAGTTTGGAGGCCGAGTTACTAGTTGAAGAAAATTCAATCATACGGAGCTACGTTAAGCTCGCTCAACATGGAGGAGAGGGCATATGCACCACCATAACGTTATCACTACGGTTCCAACACTACAAACTATTTCAAAATCGCTTACTGTCGCCATAGAAAATCGAAATGAAAAAACGCATGATCATTTTTAACGTTGAGTAAAGATTTTGAAAGGACAACGTTTTTACTTACAATCACAAGAAAGCTGTCAATTAGCGAAAGTGTTAACCTGGCACATTGTCGCCATGGTGTAAGTAGAAATAGTTTCTTATCCCTATCCTTCAAATATCCTTACACAAATAACCCAGAAAGATAAAAAATATACTACTAAATATATTGATTTTAATCAAAGTCTTAAGTAATTATGTACCTTAGACCGACTCACCTTATATGGGCAAAAAAAAAGTTAAAGTTGTACCCCCCACAAAATTAACTTTGACATGTTTTATGAAGATTCCCAAAATATTTGGGCTCTAGCGATAATTTCCCGTGAGCTAAACCGCGTCAAAAAAGCTAAACCGCGTCAAATGGTATTTTTCATGAATAAAAAAATCAGTAAATTTTTTCTTGTCCAATGAATGACCAAATATAATAGATATTTAGGAATTCTTTGATTTTGCATTAAAACATTTTAAAAATCTAACCACAGACGCGAGATAACGAGATGTTTACGTCAGTTTTTTGATGCTTTTCAATTCGATTTTAATGAAAACTTTAATAACTTTGGTATTTTTTGTCCGATTTTCCCTTATAATACATCGTTAGAAAGGTGTTGACCACCACTTGGGATTTTAGTCAAAAATTAACCCTTAACTGCAATGTCTAACTTTTTTATAACATTTACTTCGACATCATTAAAAACCGTTTTATAACCACAAAAAGCATATCTTTGTGCAGGAAACACGTTTAATTAATATATTTGTCCACAATTAATTTAACCCATGCATGATCAAAATATTTTGGCAAACATTTTTAAAAAAGTTTTTGCGGAAATTATTGAAAGCTAGTTGTAATACTTAAAAAAAAATAAAATTAAATAAGGTTTTGTTTATTTTAGTCAAAAATTAACCCTTAACTGTCTTACTTTTTTATAACATTTACTTCGACATCATTAAAACCCCATTTTATAACCACTAAAAGCATATCTTTGTGCAGGAAACACGTTTAATTATTATATTTGGCCAAAATTAATTTAACCCATGCATGATCAAAATATTTTGGCAAACATTTTTAAAAAAGTTTTTGCGGAAATTATTGAAAGCTAGTTGTAATACTTTAAAAAAATATAATTAAATAAGGTTTTTGTTTATCTAGACGTGCTTATTAATATCAAATATTTATTACGTGCACCACATTCCCGGTCAATTTTTTTTTTCGAAATTTGTATGTGCAAATTAATTTAAAAATAAAATATAAACAAATTTTGTCTTAATCGCATATATTCGTGCAAAAAACGCATCCAATAAATTGAAATATCAATTATATTATTTTTTTTAAGTATAACTGGACTTAAACTGGACTTAAATTGTTTCCACATTTTTTTTTTTAATTGGTAATGAATGGGTTAAATTAAAAATATTAAGATCTATTTATTAGATGCGTTTTTTGCACGAATATATGTGATTAAGAGAAAATTGGTTTATATTTAATTTCTAAAATTTATTTGCACATGCAAATTCCGAAAAAAAAAATCACCGGGAAAGTGTTACACGTAATAATTATTTGATATTAATATGACGTCTAGGTAAACAAAAACCTATTTTATTTTATTTTATTTTTTTAAAGTATTTCAACTATCTTTCAATAATTTCCGCAAAAACTTTTTTAAAAATGTTTGCCAAAATATTTTGATCATGCATGGGTTAAATTAATTGTGGCCATATATATTAATTAAACCTGTTTCCTGCACAAAGATACGATTTTTGTGGTTACAAAATGGGTTTTTAATGATGTCAAAGTAAATGTTATAAAAAAGTAAGACAGTGCAGTTAAGGGTTAATTTTTGACTAAAATCCCAAGCGGTGGTCAACACCTTTCTAACGATGTATTATAAGTGAAAATCGGACAAAAAATACCAAAGTTATTTAAGTTTTCAGTAAAATCGAATTGAAAAGCATCAAAAAACTGGCATAAACATCTCGTTATCTCGAGTCTGTGGTTAGATTTTTAAAATGTTTTAATGTAGAATCAAAGAATTCCTAAATATCTATTATATTTGGTCATTCAGTGGACAAAAAAAAATTACTGAATTTTATATTCATAAAAAATACCATTTTTGGACCCTTTTTTGACGCAGTTTAGCTCACGGGAGATTATCACTAGAGCCCAAATATTTTGGGAATCTTCATAAAACATGTCAATGTTCATTTTGAGGGGGCTACATCATCAACTTTTTTTTTTGAGTCACTCTAATGTACCTACTAAAAATTTTGAGTAAAAAACATGCATTTAGTAGTAGCAAGTTCTTTTTTTGCTGGAATAAAAAAGGAATATGGAATAATTTTTAATATTTTTTCAGATGGAGTTCTGAAAGACAATATATCTTTCCGTAACAACCATTTATGGTCTTAAGCATCCCATGGTCTTAACAAAATACACTCCATAACATGAATGTATGTATCTAGCAGAATCAAGCCAATCTTTAAAGGTGCACGGTTGTTTCGTTAAATGATATCCGTGTTATCATTAACCCATTAGCACCAAATGCTGTTGTTGGTAATAATTCAATACAATAAAAATTCTAGAAATATCTTATATACACTCAAAATAATCACTCTGTTAAATTACAGAGATACTCTGCTGAGCCAGCAGAAAATACCATAGATTTCCAACCAGCAAGATTTTTTGTTATTTTACGAAGAAAACTCTGTAAAATGATCTCGATAAAAAAAACTGTAAATTTATAGAATTATCTGTAAAATATTGATAAAACCGAAAAGAATTTTACCAAAAAAACTCTGTAAATTTACAAAGTTTCAGTTAAATGCCTTTTATGAGTTCAAAATTTTACAAAAAAAACTCTATAAATTTACAAAGTTTTAGTTAAACCCATTTTATGAGTAAAACTTCTCTGCATCAAAAACATTTATTAAAATTAAAAAAATAAAAGTAAAATTTTGTTAAATTTGCCCGCTTAAATTCTTCCACATTGTAAATACTTTTTTATTTTTGTGAATATTACGAGTTTTTAACAAGTAACTCCAAATTTTACACGTCGTAATTTAAGACACTTTTTAAAGAGGGATTTATCGGTCATATTTGGAAGTTTTTTTAAGTGATTTTTATTTTTACAGAGCAATAAGTAAAATTACAAATGAAATTTAGTATTTTGGTTGCGAGAAAAAAACAAAATATTTTTTAACAAAAAAAATACGTATTTTAACAAAAAAAATGTTTATTATCTGTAAAATAGAGATTACAAAGAAAAAAGTAAAATTACAGATAAAATTTTGTTTTTCGGTCACAAGAAAATACAAAGCATTTTCTTAAAATCTGTATTTCGACAGATAACTTTGTCAAATATCTGTCGAATTGAGATTACAGTCATTTTACAGAGTATTTAACAGAGTAATTATTTTGAGTGTACATACTTATATTATTTTATATCCATTTTTTTAGATTTTGACTTTTTTTAACAAAAACGCTTAGTCTGAAAATAATCAAAATTAACACTTAAACAAGAAAACACAAAGGAAATCATCGTTCCTTTAATAAGCCCTTTGTTCGCATCTTTCGTAATTGATATCAATTAAAAAACTTGATATATTAGATCTTTTATGTTTAATTTATTTATTTTTAATATCAAAATGAATTCTCGTATCTATAAGTTAAATTATATATTTTTATATGGTTACCAAAAATGCAAACGATAGTAACTAAAAAACCAAAATCATCAAACTTAAGGTTTTCATTAAAATATATGAAAAACACCATAATGAATAAAAAATATTTTTTATTATACTTAAGGGTATATGACACTACATTTTTTTTTGTATTAAATTGAAATTGACGGTATACTAATCACATTAGAGAACAGCATTACCGGAGTCGGTAATACTGTGATCTAATGTGATTAGTATGCCGTCAATTTCAATTTAATAAAAAAAAATGTAGTGTCATATACCCTTTACGTACATCGTTTGCAATTCTGGTGAATATATACATAATAACCAGGGACAGGACCTTTATGCACTAAAAAACTATGTTTTAGGCGTCTAAAATATGCACTAAAAAGTCTTGAAATATGCACTAAAAATCTTAAATATAACCTTGTATTTTCACTTTTATTTAAAAAAAAAAAACATAACTTTTGAATTCAGTCTTATGCCAGACAAAAAATTAGGGTCACATAATAAAAATTAGCGATTTTATAGCCGAAAATTAAAAATATGTGAATTGCGAATTCGCCAATGAACGCAACTAGAAATAAATTTTTAAATCATTTTGTGATTCATTTTGATACATATTTACAAAACGTACTTCCTCACAAAATTGTAGCCCAATTCAATCAAAACCAACAAAGTTATTAACAAATTAAAAATTTTACTCTATATTGTTTTTTGCTTCTCCTGTAAAATCAACAAAATGTTAGTTAGGGCCTTTTGCATTTTAGGTGACGATACACAGAAAATAAAAACGTCAAATTTAAATTAACAAACATCAATTGTAAATCAACCAAACATGATATCAACCAAACATTTAGTAAAAACGGACGCCAGTTAGTCCATAATACAAAATTTCGATTTTGTTGTCAACAAACTTATTGTTAGTCAAGAAATTTTATTTCAAAATTATTTTATCATGTCAACAAATAGTTTTTGTGTTTTTTGAATTTCTTTGTTGAAAAAAATAAGATGTTTTACGTTTGTCAGATCAACAAATTGTGTTTGTGTTTGTTGAATTTCTTTGTTGAAAAAAATTAAATATTTTGTTACGGTTGCCAATACAAATAATATTTTTAGAAAACTATTACAAACTCGTTTATCAATTTTTTTTTTAATTTTTTTTCAACAATGAATATTTACAAACGTTTGTTGATATCACAAATTTCCGTATAGGAGCACTTTCAGTGAAATAGTTAATTGTATTCACAAATATGGGGGTCATTATAACAATTTGTTTTTTTCTGTGTATAAAATGTTTTTAAAAAATTATAGAAAAAAAAATTAATAATTGCTTTAATACAAAAAAAAAGCATAAAAAAAACTTTAAAATAGCTAAAAAAAAAAAAAATAACTAAAAAACCAAAATTTATACAAAATATGACCTAAAAATATGCATTTATAGCAAAACATGCAAAAATATGCATTTTAAGCAAAATATGCCAACATATGCACTAACGAATCGATGCCATTTTAAAGCAAATTCTTTGATTCGCAAAGATATCTTGTTTATGCTGTTCTATGTCCAAAGGGGAAAAAATGCATTCATGCATTTGCATGAAAGTCCGCTCCTTGATAATAACAAGGGATGAGATTTTCATGCACTAAAAAATCGAAAATATGCGCTAAAAAATTCAAAATATGCCCTAAAAAATAAAATGTGTACAATAAAAATCTTATTTTCATAGGAAAAACTTCTTAAAAAGCAAAAAATAACACCGGGTTTAAACGGTAACATTTAAAACTTTATATGTTTAAGCAAGATTTTTTTAGAAATTATGAAAATTTATAAAAAAAATTAAGAAGAAAAAAAATATTTTTTTTTATTTTCAAAAAAAAAAATTTAATTTTAAATAATTTTTAAAAAAAAAAGTTTAAATTTGTGTTTTTGCTAATTTGTGCCAAAATATGGAAAATATGGATATGAAAATATGGTTGGAAGTATGCACAAAATATGCATTTAAAATCAAAATATGCATTTTCGACATTTCGCACAAAAAAAATGTTTTGGATTTTTTGACAATTTTGTTTTGGGAGAAATAAAATTTTTAGACCTATAATTTTGGGCTATATGTCGCAGCTTGGGTGATATAACATTTAAGGTTTTGGGTGATAAGACCTTTGGCGCTATGTCCGTACGCCATATATTGTTTTCAATTAAAATGACATAAGTCCCACCATTGCACTGTGGCCGAAACCACAGATCTAGCGGCGCGTAAGTCAAAATTTAAAAATTAAGATCGATAAATGTTTTTGCACTGCATCGTTTATCTATATTTTACAGAAAAAATTTACGTTTTTAATTTTGTTTTGCTTTCAATATTCGCACAGCTGTAAGCTTTTAAATATACATTTTCTGCAGCAAGTGTATTAAAGGAATTTGGGGAACAATTACTCAGTGAGTTTTTCTTGACACTTTTAAGTCAATTGTTTATACATTTTGAGCCAAAAAGTTTTAATAGAAAGTAAAAGGTATGTTTTAACTAAAAAATAAATGTTTGTGGCCTGTGTGTATCTAGTTTATTATTAGTTCATTATAGAAGTTTACATTTGTGGTATAAACTATAGTTTCATGGACTGCAACTTTTGAAATTCGATCGTATTCGGTCCAATTCCTGTTTTGTTTATTATTTTGGGTTATTTTTGTTGTGACGTTTCAGTATGGCGTGCTAGTTCGCGCAAGTTGCTCGGTTTTTTAGGGCCCATCTGCCTGTCCAAATAAACAGCATAAACGCGATACAGACCACAATTTTCAATCGATTTTGCTAAAATTTGAAATTTAAGATTTTTTATTGAAAGAACAAAACCTATTAAATTTTTGACAAAATCGGTCCATGTTATCCCATAGCCCCCATGCTAATTTCACCATCCAGTTTTACTTAAAAAGCCCTAACAATAGTATTTTAACAAATATCCTCTTGAAATGCGATTGTTAAATGTTTTTTGTAGCCATAAATAATCACTCTAAGTTTTAACGGAATCGGAACATTTTAACTTCTAGTTCTCATACAGACCACCCTCCCGATATTCACATAAATTTCCCAAAATACATAAAAACACTGAAATAAATAAATATGGTTAAAAATTAAATTCTTTATAAGTTTAATAATCACAAATATGCATTGGGATTTATTATTTTACATTTCCGAATTAAGCGCCGCTAGATTGGGTGTTTCGGCCACTGTGCATTGATGAAATAACTCCCAATGCTTAAAAAGATATGAAATAACTCCTAAACTATTTTTTGTTGGAGTTTTTTTTTCATTTGGAAGTTATTTCATAATGAAATAAATCCCAACAAAATTTGTGCAATAAGTCCCACTACGTAGCTTAGGGATTAGGGATTACATACTCCATGCATTAAACCCACCCTCTCTGTAAACCAAAGCTATTTTGGATATCAGGCCTTTTTGAGGCGTAACTAGTGTTTGGGAATTCCCGGACTTACCAATTTCCCGGGAAACGGGAAAAAAATAATTTATTTCCCGGTATTCCCGGGAAATATTCATTATTAATATAAATCATAAAAAACATTAAAATTTTACCAACTTTCTATTAAAAACAGTTTTATTAGAGATAAACAATTAATTAAAACATAAAAAATCAAAAAATAAAAGTTAAAAATCGTGAAATATAATTGTTGAGGAATAAAACAAAAAAAAAAATTTATTTCAACATAAAGTACATTTTATTTAAACTAATGTTCACTTTATTCGCGAGACAAAATAACTACACTATACAAAGGGCGAAGGTAAAGTAAAAGTTTTTAATTTGACTGTACGTTAGAAACCAAAATTAAAATCATCTTCTATATTTATTAACCTTGAGTTAATAAATATAAGAGATGATACAGTTATAAACATTTGAGCGTACAGAACAAAAAACAACAAATAATTATATTGGCAAATTATAAAATAACTATTAACAGGTACCAACAACAACAATATATTGGTACCGTAATCAAATACAAGAAACAAATTAACAAAAGAAAATACAGTGTGGGTAAGAAATGTAGCAACAAAATAAAATACAATATGGGACAGAAATATAGAACTGTTATGTTCATGAACATCCCGGGCCGCCCTGAAACATGGTTTCAGAATATGGGTAGCTGGATTAACACTGTGATGGGTCGAGTCATCTCACCGTGTTGAGTCTTTAATTTTACCACTCGAATGTTACCGTCAGGACCAGGATAAGTTTCAATAACTTTTGCCATAAGCCATTTAGCAGGAGGCAGATTCTTTTCTTTAATTACAACGAGAGTACCCACTGTTAGATTTGGCTGGGGTTGATTCCATTTAGGTCGTTGTTGCAGAGATGTGAGATATTCTTGGTGCCACCGTCGCCAAAATCCTTGAAGCATATTTTGGACATGTTGCCAGTAACCAAGCCTATTTGGATTCAATTCGACCAGATCACATTCAGGTACCATGGTGTAGGGTCGACCAATTAAGAAGTGTGCAGGGGATAGATACCCGCATTCTGTGTCTGGGGCAATACCAAGGGGCCTCGAGTTAACGACTGCTTCGATTTGAGCCAAAAGTGTGTGCATTTGCTCAAATGTTAATTCTGTATTCATAATAACCCTTTTTAGGTGCAGCTTTACAGATCTTACTCCCGATTCCCAAATTCCACCCCAGTGTGGAGCAAATGGGGGAATGAAATTCCATTGAATTCCGTCTTCAGCTAAAGATGCGGAGACAATTTCATTATGGGCTTGCGACATAATCACTTTGTGCATCTCGCTTAATTCTCGAGAGGCACCAAGAAAATTTCTTCCATTGTCGCTGTATATCTGTCGACATTTTCCTCTTCGGGATATAAATCTTCGCAGGGCAGCAATAAAACAATCTGTACTCAAGTCAGTGGCGAGTTCCAAATGTATGGCAGAGGTTACGAGGCAGACAAATAGGCAGATGTATCCCTTAGACTTTCGGGTATTTCTTCCAGAAAACTGTTTCAATGATAGAGGGCCAGCATAGTCACAACCAGTATTTTCAAATGGAAATGCTTGACGAACACGAACACTGGGTAAGTCCGCCATAAGCTGATGATTATTAAGTTGACGCTGACGAAAACATCTGAGGCACTTATGAGTCAATGTTCTGATTAGATTTCGGGCACCAATAATCCAATATGCTTGTCGGGCTATTACAAATAAAGCTGAGACACCAGGGTGCAAATTTCTTTCATGCAGGTCTTCAAGTATTGTTTGAGTTATTCGACTGGACTTTGGTAATATGATGGGGTTTTTTGTGGCAGCATCAAGCTCCGAGTTACGTAAACGGCCACCAACACGTAGCAAACCATTGTTGTCCAGGAATGGATGGAGTTTTGCTAATTGAGACCGGGCACTGATGGGTCGTCCATTTTGTAAGTGGACTCGGTCATCATTGAAGGCATTTTGTGCATGTTTCAGCATGATTAATTTTGCACGATGAAGCTCGTTGAAGTAGAGTCCAGAAGCACGGACCACGTTATGTTGTCGAGTGGCATCAAAAAACTTTAACATATAGGCCACAATTCGAACCATTTTTGTCCATTTAGATACACGGTTCACTATTGCGTCTAATGGGTTGTAGTCTTCAACTGTAGTTACCATAGAACTAATAGTTGTCTTCATGGCTGAAAGTGCTTCGGGATCTGTAATTATATCAAAATTATTAGAACGATTTACAATACAATTAAACTTCAAAGTGTCGCTTAGCCAAATGGGTCCTTTCCACCAAAGACCAAAGCTAAGAAGCGTTGAGACAGGCATTCCTCTTGAGGCACAATCGGCTGGATTGTCTTTGGAGGCTACATGATTCCAGAAGATACGAGGCAAATTTTCTAAAATTTCTGAAGTGCGATTTGCTTCAAAAGTTTTTAATTTGATAGGAGGCTGTGAAAGCCAACACAAAACGATTGTTGAGTCACACCAAGCACGAACTGAGATTGATTTATGCGGCAAGGCATCCTTTATGCGTTTAAGCAGGCGTGACAACAAAAGGGCTCCACATAACTCCAGGCGAGGCAAAGATTTTTGTTTGATGGGAGCAACACGAGTTTTTGAGGCAATAAGCGTTACATGAGAGACACCAGAATCATCAACAAATCGAGAATAAACTGCGGCAGAATAGGCTTGTATAGAGGCATCTGAGAAGCCATGTAATTCTAATTTTGAGGTGTTATTTAAAACAAATCGAGGCATTTCAAAATTTTCCAGGGCCAGCAAATCATTTCGACATTGAGTCCACCAGACAGAAAGATTTTCTGGCAGTGGTTCATCCCAGGAAAGATTATGGGACCAGAGCTCTCTCAATAAAATTTTGAATCGCACTACGACTGGGGCCACCAAACCCATAGGGTCAAATATTCGAGACACATCAGAAAGGACTTGTCGTTTTGTTGAAACTGGATTCGGTTTGAGTCCAATTTTATATCCTAGCTTGTCTTCGGAAGGCTTCCAGTATACTCCCAGAACTTTTTTGACATCTTCATCTGGAGATTTTAAAAATGAATGATCATGAGTACTCACCGATATACTTGAACAGTTTGATACCCATTTCCGCAATTCTAGGCCAGCATGAGACAGTAATTTTACCAGATTGTCACGTTTCAAAACAATTTCTTTTTCGGTGGCAGCTCCAGTGAGTACGTCATCCACATAAAAATCTTCGAGCAGTACCTGCGAAGCTATTGGGTAAGTAGATTTGTAGTCATGAGCCAGTTGTTCCAAAACCCGCACTGAAAGGTAGGGTGCACAAGATGTGCCATATGTGACAGTGCATAACTGATAATGTTTAAGTTCTTCTAGGGGCGACTCTCTCCATACAATTCGTTGGTAATTTTTATGATTACCAGAAATCCAAATCTGGCGAAACATCTTTACGATATCAGCTGAGAAGACATATCGATGAAACCGAAAGCGTAGAGATACTGAGAACAAATCCCGTTGTATACTGGGTCCAATGTGCAGCGTATTGTTGAGCGAAATACCATTAGAGTCTTGAAAGGAGCCATCAAACACGACGCGTAACTTTTCACCAAGAACTGGGTGGTGAGGCAAGTAGAATACCCTACCATCGGTAATATTGACTTCATTGGGGTTGACTTGACGCATATGGCCCAATTTTTCATACTCCCTCATAAAAGTTGTATATTGTTCTCGAAGGGCTGCATTTCGTTGAAGTCGTCTTTCTACAGCGTAAAATCGGGACACGGCACCATTTTGTGTATTTTCAAATCTTGGATCTTCAGTTTTAAACGGGAGTTGGACCACATATTTACCATCAGCTGCTCGAGAGTGGGTTGATTGAAAGTGGGATTCAACATAAGCGTCATCTGGATCCACTTTACCTTGAAATTCTGGCTCTTCTATTTCCCAAAAACTTCGGAGGGAGCGATCGATATCTACGGTGGCAACAAGAGACATTATTCGGTTACTAACCTGTAAAGTTTCAACACATGTTACAACCCATCCAAAGATGGTTGATACAGCAATGGTGTTGCCTTTAGCATCCAAGCGCCTGTTGAATGTAAAAATGTTCCAAATGTGTTCGAGCCCAAACAAGATATCGATGGGCGAAGAAACATTATAGTTCGGGTCAGCAAGAGGCAAATCCTTGAGAAAGTGTACCGCTTTATTTTCAAAACTGTGATTTGGAAGCAGCGATGTAATATTCGACAAAACATGTACCATAGCATCAAATGAATCTTCTGAAATTCGAGATTTTACCAAAATTTGACAGGATCCACGAGTCGTTTCAGCCTCTACTGATGAAATTCCACTAACCAAAACCTTTGATGGAGACCGAGCAAGTCCTAAGCGTTGAGCACAACTTTCGGTAATATACGACAACTTTGAGGCAGAATCCAGTAGAGCACGGCATGTCACTAATTGACCAAGTCGATTTTTAACAAGTATTAAAGCAGTTGGCATAATAAATTCATTTTGATTTCTTCTTCTTATAGGGTTTGAGCCAGATGATAATGTTGGCAATGCGACAGGGCACGCAACATTAGCAACAGTAGACCAAGGGGCAGCAGAGGCAGCGGCAGAGGTACTGGGTAATACTGAGAAATCTGTAGCAGGTGCGGCAGCAGCAGGCATAGCAGCCGGTGCAGTAGCAGCAGTAGGCATAGCAGCCGGTGCAGCAGCAGGCACATGTAGCAGTGAATTATGACGTCGGCGACAATCTTTACATCTATTCTTTGATTGGCAATTCAAAACAGCATGACCAGGTCTGAGGCAGTTGTAGCACAAGGAGGCTCCCTTCACAAAATCACGACGTTCACTTAGACTCAATTGCAAAAAGATCGGACATTTAAAAATTGAGTGATCAGATGATTTACATTTATGACACGTGTTAGATTTGGCATTTGTACTTACCAGACATTTGGTTTGGTTACCATGTGTTCTGGTAGAATGACCTTGCTTGGTCTGGGAGGTCGGCTTACGTTGGCAAAATTCTAATTCTTCACACCGGTTGTCCAAAAAATCAAAAAAATCCGAAATAGTTGGGTTAGGATTATCACGGCTGTCATGTATCCAACGGCTTTTTGATTCAGGATCAACTTTTGTCAGCAACAAAAATATGAGCCAACAGTCACGTTCATCTTTACCTATAGCCTCGAGACCTCGGATAATTTCATTGGCTTCATCAGAAATTTTCCTCAAAATTGAGCCATTTTCCGTTGGGACAGAAGGCAGAGCGAAAAACGATTCAATTAATGAATTCACAATGTGCTTGGGCCGATCATACCTGTCGTTGAGTCGAATCCATGCCGTTTTATAAGCCGATTCTGTAACGGGAATGTGCTGAATCAATCGGGCTGCGTCGTCTTTAAGCAATGATTTCAAATAATGAAACTTTTGTGTGTTCGATAACGAAGCCTTGGAGTCAACTGTACTTTCAAAAAGATTTTTAAAGCTAGTCCACTCTTTATACGAGCCAGAAAAACCCGGAATATTTATTCGAGGCAATGTATCTTCTTTCCGTGGTGTCGTCGTTGAAAATTTTTCCAAAAAAGCAGCTTGTTGATCTGCTAGCTTTTCTAAGGCACCAGTATTATTAGAGCTATCGGCTGGCTTCGGCGCATATCGATTTTTCAAAGCATACATCTTACCACGAGCAGTTAAATATTTATCTTCGTATGTGTCAAAGTCAGCTTCAGGGTCCACAAAATTTTCAACATTTTTATATTGGTGCAATTCATTTGTTGATTGCACAAATCCCAGCCAAACCTCTTCTAAACGCTCCAAACGGCTAACTACTGTTTCAAATGTACAGTCATCTGATGGGGCATCAGCAAAGCCAAGGGCACGTGTAATCGAGCTCTTCAAACGACCTCTATAAATAACCAACGTGTTCATGTCTTCGGCCATGATGTGTTGAACCAGCAATTTATGTAAAAACGTCAGAAACAATTAGCAGCAACAACAATCTCCAATTACAAACAGCCACAAAATTCCTCAATTTATGATGACACCAAATATGTGCAAGGGTCCACTTATGAATGAGCCAAAAAAAAAAAATATTAATTTAATTTTAATTAAAATTATTTATTTTATCCCGATGGAATTTTATTTTCCATAATATTTTTTACAAAAACGTTCAATATTATATTTGAATTTATTTTTTTTATTCATAAATATTTTTTCCAAATTTATTTTAACAAAAAGTTCACAATTTTATTCGAATTAATTCGTAATCCGGTTCCAGGAAGGACCAACTCTTATGTTGAGGAATAAAACAAAAAAAAAAAATTTATTTCAACATAAAGTACATTTTATTTAAACTAATGTTCACTTTATTCGCGAGACAAAATAACTACACTATACAAAGGGCGAAGGTAAAGTAAAAGTTTTTAATTTGACTGTACGTTAGAAACCAAAATTAAAATCATCTTCTATATTTATTAACCTTGAGTTAATAAATATAAGAGATGATACAGTTATAAACATTTGAGCGTACAGAACAAAAAACAACAAATAATTATATTGGCAAATTATAAAATAACTATTAACAGGTACCAACAACAACAATATATTGGTACCGTAATCAAATACAAGAAACAAATTAACAAAAGAAAATACAGTGTGGGTAAGAAATGTAGCAACAAAATAAAATACAATATGGGACAGAAATATAGAACTGTTATGTTCATGAACAATAATAAAACAAAACAAAAAAAATAATGCAACTTTTTTCCCCACAAAAAAACGCAAAAAATAGCTAAAAACCGCAAAAAAAATAAAACTGCGTTATTCGAGCAAAAACTAATAAAGTTGACAGCACTTTTAATATTTGTTCTGGAAATGTAAATTCTAGGTTCAAAATTTTTATATTTTTTTGACAGTCTTATACCCTATTCACACGTACAGTTTTAAGTCGTTTTTAGCAGCAATATTTTTAGCACATTCTTTATTCTATTACAGTATATTGACAGAAAATGCTAAAAATAATTGCTAAAAACGGTTTTAAATTGTAAGTGAGAATAGGGTATTAGCAAAATTATTATTAACCGACGTATATTTTTTGAGTTTTTAAGTTTTTTCATGATATTGTCATACTTTTTACACTTGGTCAGTTTTCCTATGAATATATATTTGCACTATTCTTCCAAATAGAAAAAATACAAAAAATAGCAAATTTAATTATACCTGTATGTAAAAAAAATATTAAAAATTAAATTAAAATAAACGTTTTTTATGTAAAATGGTTTATTTTATAAAATTCCCGGATTTCCCGGGAAAAATTAAAAAAATTCCCGGGAATTCCCGGGAAATCCGACCCAGGAATTCCCGGACCCCAAACACTAAGTGTGACCCTAATTTTTGTAAGGACGTGTAGGTTAATAAAATACACAAGAATCAATCAAAATACTGATTTTGAATTTTTTGTTAGTTAGGGCGTTTTGCATTTTAGGTGACGATATTGTTTTCATAATTTTTGGACTATGAACATGTAGTCATAATTCCTGTAATGGGAACTTATTTCATTTTCTTTGGCACTTATTTTATTGGGAGTTCTTTCATTTTTTTTGGGAGTTATTATTTTGATTTTAAATAACTCCCATATTGGGACATATTTCATTTTTTCTTTGGGAGTTATTTCATTTTTTAAAGTGTGGAGTTAATTAATTTTTCTTGGAACTTATTTCATTGGGACTTATTTCATTTGGGAGTTATTGCGCAGTACCGTAAAACAATCGTGTTTTTCAGAGGTTGGTTTAGTTGCACGAGGGGGAACTTTTTTCCCCCTGGTCCGATTTTGCCCATTTACGAACTTAACCTGCCTAGGACCATAAGACATATTTCTGCCAAATTTCAGGAGGCTAGCTGTTTTATTTTGGGCTGCATCGTGCCATCTACAGACAGACGGACGGACGGACACTCACAGAATGTCTTAGAATCGATCATGGATCAATAATATATATGGGGCATTCCAGGTCAAATCACTCACTTTTAGACCCGACCCCTTTCGATTTATTTTATTTTTGGATATGTTTAAGTACTTATTAAATGCAACTTGGACATTAATTTTTAGCCTTTAATTCAATTTTTCAAAATGGTGATTTTTTTCAAAAAATAGATATCTTAAAAAAAAGTTGGACAACGTTTTGTTGGTATTTAAATATACCCACGCAGAAATTGCCAGCGGTACAAAAAATAAAGTACTGCCAAAGCACTTTTTTGTAAAATGAATTTGTAAAATGAAGCGCTTGGTCAACGTTTCAAATTACAACCTTAAAAGTGCTTTGGCATTACTTTTGTACAATATTTGTAAGAATATTTTTTTTATATTTTTATTATTTATTAAATTCTTTTATTACAATTAATTGTGTAACAGTGCAATATCAATTGTTTCATCATAACAATATTTTTATATTAATTTTTAACATTGTACAATCCGATTTCTTTTGAAAACAATGTTGGGTAGTTAAAAAAATCGGCAATTTTATTAATAATTTTTCCCTTTAAAAATTAATTGTGGCATTTGTTAACCGAAAGCTTTAAAAAATAATTATTCGGGACTCGCTACTGTACATCTTTCACACGAAAAGAAACCAACATAACTTTTGCAACATTTAATATAAGCTAGGGCTGGCATATCGCAGCAAAAAGCAAACATATTAAATTAAAAATTTTTCCCATTCAATGGTATAACTTAAAAAAAAAAATTAAAATATATTTCAAGTTCATAGATTAATACCTTCTCCAAAGAAAACATTGGATTCCACCACAAATTCTTCTAAAAACTCTTTAAGTGCTGGGAAACCATCCCAATTTTTGGTTTTGAAGCGCTGCCACAAGTTGTAATAACTTGGCTGATTTTCAACCGATTTTAGTACCTTATTAGAAAGGAATTTTACTCCATATCACAATTCTGTAATCACTTGAATTAAAACTTAGCTTCAAATAACAAAAAAATTGCGAAAACAGAAAAAAATTCATATTTTTCCTTGTAATCCGTTTTTTAAACTTCAAGGACCATGCTAAACGCCTTACCCATTTCCGATTGTCCTAAATTTTTGTGAGACGTATTTTTACCTCAAAATGAATATACTTAGGGGAAGTTAGGGTCAGTATCTACCAATTTTATTTTTTTGGAGCACCATATAAAATAAATCAGAGCCAAAAAATAAAAGGTGCAATTTTAAAAATTAAAAAAAAAAATATAAAGAATTGTGATCACATATCAAATTATGGCTTAAAAGTTGCGTAATTTAGAGTAGAGCTTTTATAGTTTTTTACAAAAAAATCGAAGCTTTCGGACTTTTTCAAAAAGTCGGTTTTATTTTTTAAACGTCAAAAAATAAGTGATAATTATTTCGAATACTTTTTTCATATTTTTTTTCTAAAACTACATTTAAATACCAACAAAACGTTGTCCAACTTTTTTTAAAATATCTATATTTTTTAATGGTCAAAATTAATTAAAAATTTAAATTTTTTTATTTTTTTGAGAAAATCGCCATTTTGAAAAATTAATTACTCAACACCATCTTGAAATAAAAGGCTGAAAAAGTGAGTGATTTGGCTTGGAATGCCCCATATGTTTATATCTGACACTATATGTTTCTAGATAAAATTATGTATTGGAAAAAATATTTCAATAATTTCCAATATAGTCTCAGATAATGTTATATATTTTTATATGTGGTCACATATATTATTATATATGCCGTATATAAATATACAAGATTTGCCAAATTAAATACAACTCCACATATAAATATATATGGTACCATGTCAAATAATATATTATTACTAGCTTTACCCGGTCCGCGTTGCTGGCCGTAAGATTTAAATAAAGTGTCGGACAAAATTAAAGCACGGATCCAGCTAGTAAACTTTGGTTCCACCCTCGGTTGGCACTATCTATAGAGAAATCTCAACCGAATCGGTTCAGCCGTTTTAGCGTGATTTCGAAACAGACAGACATAACGTTAAGAATAGTACAAAGGGGCGGGTCATTTAACGCATTTTTATCGAATCGTGATAGTTTAATGTTCCATGGTGCATCTTCGATTAGTACTATTGGTTACGCAAATTTCATTGACATCAATTTTGCCGTTTTTGTGTGATTGAGAAAGAGGAGGAAATAACTTTTTATTTATGAAAAACGGGAGTGACATTTTATGCCCTTTTGTCGAATAGCGCTCCACATATGACTTAGAGTTCCCGCTTGGTTAGTTCTATCAGTAGTGACAGAATAAAAATTTTAACAAAAATTAATTTATATTTTTACCAAATTAAAATGATTAAAAAAACAAAACTTGGAAGATTGTTGCTAATTCTAATTTTAATATAACCCAAATAGAAAGAAACCCTAAATGAATTCAATAACATCATAAAAATATTTGTTTTAAGTTTTAAAATTTTTGGTCCCAATTTTTTTTAAAAAATTTATATGAAATATCAGATTATATAATTTTTAATATAATTTGATAAAATTTTACAAATCCTCATTAGACCAAAATTCGGATCTAATTAAATCTAACATTATCATATATGATATTATTAGACAATTTTAGATAATTTCTGATACAGCCAATTTTTTGATCCGATTAGATCAATTAAGAGCTGCTACCAGATTAATTAAGATATAATTACATAAAGTAGAGATGGGAGCTGGTCACGTGATTTGCGTGAATCACGCGTGAGTGATTTTCATTTCAATCACGTGATTGTGAGTGAGCGTGTGTTGAAAAAAAAATCTGAGTGAGTGATTAGTGAGTGAGTCATTAATTTTTTTGCGTGAGTTTACGTGATTAGATTTTTTGGAGTGCCCAATTTTTTTTTTAACTTTTTTTGGAGTTTTTTTTTTGGTAAGAGCATGATTAAATCTGTTGAGCATGATTGAATCTGGCGTGAGTCACGCGTGAGCGTGAGTAAGTTTTTTATTACTCACGTGATCGTGAGTGAGCGTGAGTAAAAACAAATGCGTGAGTGATTAGTGAGTGATTCGATTATTTTTTGCGTGAGAGTGAGTGAGTGAGTGTGATTCAAAATCCACTCACGCGCCCATCTCTAACATAAAGGACCAGATTATTTTTTTTAATCGGGTAGAGATTTTTAATATTTATTTCCCAAGAAAGTTGTGCAATTCTTTAAAATTTATTTAAGAAGGAATCTTAATCAAAAATGTGCCGAAGAGGTTCGCCTTTGGTGAGTCGGTTAGGCTAGTGGTGAGTCGACAATCATTAAAAATTTCTCACGGAGGCCGTAAAGCAAAAGTAAGAAGCTCTTATTCTTTCAAATTAAATATAAACAATCGTGCAACCATAGAAATTATATAACACAAAAAAACAACATCATTAAATACAAATGTAAACATCAGTAAACAAAATCTCAACGTTGAGTACTTCCGTAGCAGAGAGCTTAATTAAATCACAACACAGTTGTTAATTGAAAACAATTAAGACCCACAACAGAGGAAAATGTGAGAAAAGATAAGTCTTTGCTGGTGTAAGTACCAGTAAGGTTAACCAACCAGCAGCAACAATAGAGACACTTATTAATTAAACATTAAACCTTAAATGTGGCTGACTAACGTGACTGTTTTAATTTTGGAATTCACTGAAAAAAAAAAAATGGATTTTCTGTAACATTTAAATTAGGGTGCTAAAAATAATGTATATATATATGTCCTTTATTTATCTAAATATAAATAGAATTACATTTCTGAACACCATAAATACTTAAATAAAGTTCAGTGTGAACATAGGGCATCAAAAAAAAATAAAAAAGTACAAATAATGATTTGTTTTAATTTCGTTGAAAGCCGTGGGTAAGTTATGGTTGGACAGACAAACAGACGGACAGACAACTTAAAATCGTGCAAGAATCATGAATATATTTACTTTATGGGGTCCTAGACTAATATTTCCATGTGTTGCAATGACAATCTTATATACACAAAAAAAAATCAAAATGAATTTCATTTACGAAATTCGTTGATTCAATTACAAATTTAATTGATTTCGGATCTAACACGAAAATGCGCATATTAAGTACACATTTTGTTTGAAATTTATTTTCAAAATTCAATTAAAATTTTAATTGAATAAACTAGCTGGCCCGGTCCGCGTTGAGTTAAGATCAGTGTTATATTTTGTCTCGCTTCAACTATATAGCCCTGCAAAAAATGTAATGAATTTCTTGGCTTAGAAAAATTTGTGGGCGTGGGCAAATTTTAAACTTCTTTAGTATCATTACGAACAACACAAAAATAAATTACGCATATCCTTCGATTTTATTGTGAGCTATTGTCTTGAGTTCTAACAAACCTTTATAGTTTTCCAGAATTTTCCATTTTACCGGGACACTTTTCTCATTTATATTTCCTTAAAAAATTTTGTATCAAAATCAATAGTGACCCTATAATTGTATACGCACATACTCATGTGCGGACCCCATATATTGGGACCCCGTAGGGTCCTCACATTGGGACTCTATAGGGTCCACAGAATCCGTAAGTTTAAGAAATTTTTTTCTTATTTTAAAAAAAAATATTTTTCCTTTGGATAAAAAAAAAAATAAAATTATATTAAGTACAAGTTTACTTAATTTTAAGATATATTTGAGTAAATCCATTACTACTTTTTAGGAAAAAATGTACTTGGAACAACAAGTAATTTCTTTGGAGCCCTCGCATCCCCTTCTTTTCTTAAATTAAGTTCAACATGCTTTAAAATTGGTATTTTTTTTTAGTGTTGCTCAAGGGCTCGTTAGTTAACTGGTAAAGTAAAGTGATCAAGTATATTTCTCTCACGTGGCATTTAAAATGCATTAGATTTTCATGTAAGATGTTACTCCGTTCAGTAATCGTTAAAATGTATTGGTTTATAATACAAACAGCTGATTTGTTACTGCTACTTTTGTTGCGTCACCATTTGAGTAACGATCCCTTTAGGCTGACTGAAATATAACTTATTGTTAGTTACTAGAAATTTTAAATGAAGCTGAGTTCCGCTCTCGCCTAAACAATAATTAAATTAAACGGAAATTAAATATCACAAAGATTATTTCTTCATAATGAAAAATGCGGGACTCTACAAAACTTATTTGATGGCGGTTGAGGGTAATCATAACGAAGTCTGCTATGTTTATATACTTATATATTAGTGACACTGATTCAACCAAAATCATTAATATAATTATTTTAAATTTTAAGTGGATGTATAAATCACATCATATCAAATAAATACATTGACAACATGAGATGTGCACGTATTGTACGAAGAACATTTCGCCTCATTATAATAATAATAATAATAATAATTTCTCTACATACACATTAGACGGGTCCAAAATGAAACTGTCTTGAGTTCATGAGCTTTCCAAGGCATATTCCGAACATGTACTGAAAAAAGTATACTAAATTTAAAGCCAACAAGTACTTTCATGCATCTAGAAATCGGAAATATGTGCCTATAATATGCCTCCAAAAATCCAAAATATGCACTAAAAACTTCAAAAATATGCATTTAAAAATTATTTTTTTTACTAAAAATAGGTTTGTCAATATAAATTAGGCTTTGTTAAATACTTCAAGGCCCTCGACGATCTTAACAAAGGTTTTTTGAGTGAAAACTATTTTTAATTAGTAAAATATTTTTTTATAGACACATTTTGTGATAAAAATATTTTTAATTGAACTTGAAAAGTTTTTTTCTTTGAGTCATTAAATATTTCTGCAGTAAAAAATTTTATATGAAAAATATTAAAGTACAATAATTTCAAGAACAAGTAATTTTTAAATATTTTTTTTTTCTAAAAAAAATGTTTATTTTTAAAATATTTTTTTCATCGAATTTTCGGATTTTCAAGTCAAAGGCAAAAGACCCCACCCTGACTCTAAAAAAATGCAATTTTCCTGTAGAAAAATCTTAAATTCGAAAACATTTTTTCCTTTACGATTAGTAAAATGTCTCAGAACAGGAACATTTTAAATAGGAAACATTTCTCAGAATCTAAAAATTAAACTTTTAGAATCAATTTTTCATAAGAAACGCCTCAGAATATGATTTCTATAAAAAAAAATTTCCTATAAGAAATAAATGATAGGTTTTAAAAATTCCTAAGGCAATTTTGAAAAAATATTGATGAAAATTAAACAAAGTTAAATTTTTATGAAAATATGCAAAAATATGTATTTATACCAAAATATGCAAAAATATGCAACTACAAATCGATGCCATTATATTGCAAATTTATTAATTCGGATCAATATTTAGTTTATGTTACGTTTACAATGCCGAGTAAAAATATGCATTTTCATGAAAGTACTTGCCCTAGTTATATACACTGTCTCAAACAATTGTCCGTACCCCACACAATCAAACAAATATTTGCTTATATTTCGAAAAATGCTTAACCGATTCGCATGAAATATTTTTTTTTTTAAAAGATCAACAATTGTTAATAATATTTGCACACTAATAATAAAATAAACGTACTTTAGAGTAAATCCATATCAACATAGCAAAAAAAATTGAATTTTTGACGTCAATCGACCCAAATTTCGTGAAATTCGGTATATATGTAGGGACTTACTCGACTAATACTCAAACAAAGTTTAAGACTTTTAACTTCGGTAGTTTTGGAAATATGACGTTTCAAAAGTCAAGAAAATCTATTAAAGGGTAAATTATAAATATTTATATCTTGAAAAGTATTTGAGCTATATCACTCCCAGATAGCTTTTTTTAAAGGCAAAACCATCACTTTTAATATATTATTTCGCGAAAATTTTTATTTTGTGATCTTTTTTGTGTTTCTGCACAATTCGCGATTCGCGAAAATATATCAAAAAAAGCGACATTTTTAAAAATCTGAAAAAAATATATGTTAATGGTTTGAGTCTTAGCTACAAGGTCTAAAAATTTCGCGTTGGTGAACGTATTAAGTCCAGAGATATTAATGAAAATGTGTTGCCAAGTAGGAAATTTTTTCCAAATCTCATGAATATTCAATTATTATTTTTGAATATTTTTGCAAATACATAAAATAAACGGTGAAAAAAGTAAAGATGATGGTAATGTACGAGTACTACACATGAATACAATGTAACATAACTTTTTATCAATTACACTACTTAACAAAAGTCAACTTTTTTTTGCAGAGACTTCTAGAACACATTTTTGAAAGTATTTGCCCTGCACGAATCTGTCATCATAAACATTTTATCAAACTGTCTTCTGAACATATAGGCCTTTTTAACAGACTAAACCCTCAAACCCAAAAAAGAAAGGTAATAATAAATGTTTCACATTGACATACCTCATATTATTTGTTCGTTTAATATTTTTGTATGCTTCAGCTGCAAAAACTAAATAGGCAAATTTCGAAAACGCGATTATATAAAAATGACAATGGATTCGCGTTTAATGGATTCACGTTAAAGAGGGCAAAAGTCTTAAGAAAATGTATTTTAAACAATGAAAATTACAAAATAAAAATATTAGGGAAAAAAGTATATGCAAATAATATATGCAAATTTTGCTAAAATTTTTGATTTTTTGCAAAGATTTTCGGATAAACTCAATGAATTTCAAATAATATGCATTTTGAATTTGTTTATATAAAAAAATTAAATATAAAGTCATTCGTTGGTTTTTATTTTTGTAGAGTAGTGTAATTGATAAATATTCATGTTATATTGTATCTATGTGTAGTACCCGTTGTATGTGTAGTACCCGTCTGTACCATAAACTTTACTTTTTTCACCGTTTTATTATACATATGTATTTTCAAAAATATTCAAAAATATAAATTAAATATTCATCAGATTTGATAAAAATTTCCTACTTGGCAACACAATTTTATTCATATCTCTGGTCTTAATACGTTCACCAATCCAAAATTTTTACAGCTTGAAGCTAAGGCTGTTATCGTTAACATATACTTTTTTCATATTTTAAAAAATGTCGCTTTTTCAGATATATTTTCGCGAATCGCGAATTTTGCAGAAATAAAACAAATTTTCAAAATAAAATTTTTTGCAAAATGTTATTTGAAAGGTCATGGTTTTACCTTTAAAACAAGCTATCAGGAAGTAATATAGCTGAAATACTTTTGAAGATATAAATGTTTATATTTAATCCTTTAAAAGATTTTCTTGACTTTTGACACGCCATATTTCTGGAACCACGGAAGTTAATGGTCTCAAATTTTGTCTGAGTATAAGTATTATAAGTCCCAACATATACACAAAGTTTCATCATTCGGAGACATTGAAGGAAATCAGGGGTTCATGTTGAAAAATTTTAACTCTTTATTATTATTTTATACAAAAAACTAAAAAAAAAGTCCAAAAAAATCAACTAAAAAAATTGTCCGTAGGGGAAGAAAAAATAAATTTTATATTTATAAAATGATATTTTTTGGCGAGTATGATTTCCTTAACATCGATTACGATATTCTTTGGCCAAATATACTTGTCTGAACCGGTTATTAATAGGTAGACCCAGCAATTGTCTGGTTTCAGGTCCATTATTCCACCACTCCTCGAAGATAACATATTTCAGCGATAGTTGATGGGTTATTGTATGCTGCCGATTTTGTTTTCTCCAAAAGACCGTGTAAATGTTCCTAAATATGGCCTCTGGGACTGGTGTGAAACCACTTTTTTCACCTTATAATGCAGTTATTCTCACACAAACAAGGGAGTGTGCTTTGGGCAATTGTCGTGTTAGTACCGAAAGTTGGTTCGAATGTCCAATTTAGTCGCACTAACCTTTTTATTTTCTTTTAAAATGTCGAAATAATTAAATTTTCTTATTTTGGGTACTGAAAACCCAAGATTAACGACACCTGCACTGAAAAAAAAGACATAACTAAAATTAAGGAAAAAATGTCTTTGAAAATTTATCATGAATTTTCCTTAAATTTAGTAAAATTTAACTAAAAAATGAGAAATTTTCCTAACTATGAGGAAAAAAATTTAGTTCATTTACTTATAAGTAGTTCAAACTTTTCTTTAAATGGAATTTTTAAATATTAGGAAAAAAAATCTTACTGCCAAAGAAATTTTCCACAAATCTAAGTAACGTATCTTTATTTTTAAGACATATTTCTTAAAAAACAATTTAGTTCAAGTTTAGTTAAAATTTACTAAAAAAAACATCATCGTATTTCTCTTCTTTGAATTGAGGAAGTGTATTTCTTAGAATTTAGTTAATAACTTCTGAAAATTTAGTAAATAACTTCTTAAAATTTAGTTAAAAATTCAAAATGGCGATATCTTGAAAACTAAGCGAGATAGAGCGAAACGGTCGAAATTTTCAAAAGAAAGACAACAAAGAAAAATATGGAATAGCCTAGCTCTGCATATCTGTCGGGGTCTCAAGACCCTAAATTTAGATCTAAAATTTGAAATTCCCGAGATTTTATATATGCACATATCTCGGTAAATACTGCCAACACGAGAAAAAGTCCAACGGCGCTTTTGTAGCTCTTGACTCGTAGAACACTTCCGCAAAATACCCGAAAGCCCTCCGATTAATAGTTTTTGAGATATCCAGTTTTTAAGATTCTCGAGACCCTTTCAGACCCCTTATTACCGTATCTCAAAAACTAAGCAAGTTAGAGCGAAACGGACACAAGTTTTGGTTCAAAATCTATAGGGACCCTTAAAGGACCCAACGGGGTCTCGAGGTAAATGGGGTCCGAACCCATGGGTCCAGGGTCTAGATCCAATCTATTTCTAAAATGTGAAGTATAATTTTTCTTATTTTCTAGTTAAAATTGGCTTAAAATTAAGTAACTTTGTTTTCCTTATTTTTGGTAAAATTATGAACTTAAACCAAGAAAAAAAATCTTTGGAGCCAAATCATTCCCTCTTTTTCTCAAAATTTAGTTAATTTTCCCAGATTTTAGTTCACTTTTTTTTTGAGTGTGCAGGCTCCACTGCACCCCACACCATCACAGAGCCTCCACCGTGTTATATTGTTGCTTTGAAATGTTTTAGCTGCTGTGGTATTAAGCCTCTTACCCGGATAATTACTGAATGGCAAAAATACATATTTGCTCACGAATTCAAATATGTATTTTTTGTATGAATTTTAATAATTTCGCCATTCAGTAATTATCTGGGTAAAAGGCTTGATACGCAAAAAAACTTTATTTAGCAAAGCCGCTAAACTACGCAATGATTTTCTGTAGATAAACTGGGAATTTAAAGGTGATAAGTTTAAAAACCATTCCACCAGATGGAGTCGAAGGCTTTTTCTATATCCAGAAATGTAATGTTTGTACTTTTACGATTGGATTTGTTTATGTCAATAAATTGTGTACATTGAAAATTATTTCTACCTGTTCCGCAATCACGCTTAAAAGTCTGAAAAGATTTTAATAAAATTTTCACCACAAATAGTACTAACCCAGACGGGAACTATTGGTTAGAATAGGAGTCGGTTTGACAAAGGGGCGTAAAACGCCCCACCCCTTTGTACTACATTAAAAGTTATCTCTGCCTGTTCCGTAATCATGCTTAAACGTGTTAACCGATTTTCATGAAATTATCAACACAGATAGTACTAACCTAGGGTTACCATTTGCATTTTGAGAAAAAGAGGACGTCAACCTTAAAAAAGGAGGACATTTGACCCAAAAAAGAGGACAATTTTTTTTTAATAATAAATTTATTTAAAACAAGTCAACAAAGCAATACAATATGCAAAAACAAATCATTTTTATTAAGAAAACCTTTTTTTTCCACTAAAAAAATATATTTCCAATTATATTTCAATTTTTTGGAAATATCTATTCAATTTTATTTTTAAAATTTTCCTTTATAACTCAAAAATTTCCAGTTACAGTGGGTAAAAAAAGTAGTCGGACACTCATAACCTCAATTTCTTTCATTAAATTTGGTGGTTAAAATTCATTAAATTCAAAAATGCGTTGGTACCATTGGTTGAAAAACAAATGGAGTTTTCTGAAAAGCATTTAGAAAATTTTGAAGTACAAATAAATAGAAAACTCTCATATACAATAGATACAATACTTATTGTATATATTTTTGACTTATATTTCGAATTTTTTGAAAAACTCTTATTTTAGGAGATTTCAGCTGAATTCGCTTAAATTATATAAAAATGTTGGCTTAACTGACATGGAGGTTAACAATTAGTAACACCAGGATAGAATTAAGTCATTTACCATTTTAATTTTATTTAGAATTAAGCGGAATCTGGAAGCATTTAATGAGTGTCCGAGTTCTTTTTTGAGGTAATTTTACAAGTTATTTTAGTTTTCGCTGATTTGCAAAAAACTTAGCTATCATTTTGATTCAAGAACAACTGATTCTTAAAGTGTGAAAAACCATCTTTAAAATGGTACTAACACATTTTGGAATTTCATGAATTTTAACCACCAAATTTAATGAAAGAAATTGAGGTTATGAGTGTCCGACTACTTTTTTTACCCACTGTATATTTCAAAAAATTCGAAATAAAAGTCAAAAATTTTCTATTGTATATTAGAGTTTTCTATTTATTTGTACTTCAAAATTTTCTAAATGCTTTTCAGAAAACTCCATTTGTTTTTAAAAAATTTCCATTTTCATTTCAAAATTTTCTAAAAAATTTTATGAAAATTACTTTTTAATTTAAATAAAATTAGATTTTTTAATTGTATTTCAAAAATTTCTATTTGGATTTAAAAATTATGCAAATGGTTTTCAAAAAATTTTATTTGTATATCAAAATTTTTTGAAAAGCATTTGAAAAATTTTGATATACACATCGAAATTTTTGAAATATACTTAATTCGAATTTTCCGAAAAGCATTTTGAAAATTTTGAAATATAAATGGAAATTTTTGAAATACTATTGGAAGTTTATCAAATGGAATTTTTAAAAAGCATTTAGAAAATTACAAATAAAAAATTTTGAAATACAATGGGGATTTTCTGAAAAACAATTTTTGTAAATTCAAAAGGAATTTGCTTTAAACCATTTAGAAAATTTTGTTTGATACCAAATCTTTTTTCGGAGAGCAATCTTTAAAACCTACGGCAGCTGATAAGAAGTGATGTCAACATAGTTATTTTCGCACTACATAAAGTGTTTTTTTTTTATTTTTGTGCTCGTTTTGCTCTCAAAAAGTTGACATTTCTGCTGGTAAGCGAAAATACAGCGATTCCAATAATTCAAAAGTTAAGAATTAACAAAAAAAAATGTATGGGGAAAAGTGCAAAAAGTAGGACAACCCCGGACACTTTCTAAAAAAGAAGTAGGACTGCCCCGGACGCTCTAAAAAAGAGGACGGTGTCCGGGGAAAAGAGGACGGATGGCAACCCTATACTAACCGAAAAAAGAAAAACAGCCTTATTAACGCGCGATCAGCAAAGGTGTTGTAAAATGCAGCCCCTTTGTATTAATTGAAAATTATTTTTGCCTGCATAATAGAGCGCATTTGGACAAAGAGGTGTTAGTTGCACCGCTCACGCAAAATCGGCCGATGTTAACTAGCCAATTAACCGAGGTGGGAACTATAGGCCATATCAGCGCGCGATCGAACAAAGGGACGTAAATTGCCACACCTCTTTGTAATATATTGCAAGTTATTTCTGCCCACACTCAAAAAAAAGTGAACTAAAATCTGGGAAAATTAACTAAATTTTGAGAAAAAGAGGGAATGATTTGGCTCCAAAGATTTTTTTTCTTGGTTTTAGTTCATAATTTTCCCAAAAATAAAGAAAACAAAGTTATTTAATTTTAAGCCAATTTTAACTAGAAAATGGGAAAAATTATACTTCACATTTTAGAAATAGATTGGGTCTAGACCCTGGACCCATGGGTTCGGACCCCATTTGACTCGAGTCCCCGTTGGGTCCTTTAAGGGACCCCATAGATTTTGAACCAAAACTTGTGTCCGTTTCGCTCAAACTTGCTTAGTTTTTGAGATACGGTAATAAGGGGCCTGATAGGGTCTTGAGAATCTTAAAAACCGGATAACTCAAAAACTATTAATCGGAGGGCTTTCGCGTATTTTGCGGAAGTGTTCTACGGGTCAAGAGCTACAAAAATGCCGTTGGACCTTTTCTCGTGTTGGCAGTATTTACCGAGATATGTGTATTTATAAAATCTCGGGAATTACAAATTTTAGATCTAAAATTAGGGTCTTGAGACCCCGACAGATATGCAGAGCTAGGCTATTCCACATTTTTCTTTGTAGTCTTTCTTTTGAAAATTTCATCCGTTTCGCTCTATCTCGCTTAGTTTTCGAGATATTGAATTTTTAACTAAATTCCAAGAAGTTATTTACTTAATTCTCAGAAGTCATTAACTAAATTCTAAGAAGTACACTTCCTCAATTCAAAGAAGAGAAATACGATGATGTTTTTTTTAGTAAATTTTAACTAAACTTGAACTAAATTGTTTTTTAAGAAATATGTCTTAAAAATAAAGATACGATTCTTAGATTTGTGGAAAAATTCTTTGGCAGTAAGAATTTTTTTCGTAATATTTAAAAAACCCATTTAAAGAAAACTATGAACTAATTATAAGTAAATGAACTAAAAATTTTTCCTCATAGTTAAGAAAATTTCTCATTTTTAAGTTAAATTTAACTAAATTTTAGGAAAATTCATGATAAATTTTCAAAGACATTTTTTCCTTAAATTTAGTTATGTCTTTTTTTTCAGTGCACGTAAAGTTTTAAGCATAGATAGTGCTTACCGAGTGCGGATCTATATGCGATATTACCCTGCGATTAGACAAAGCGGCGTAATTGACACCCAAATTTATATTATAAAGAACGTTATGTCTGTCTTATTTACAATCACGCAAAAACGGCTGAAACAATTGTTTGAGATTTTCACAACTGTTAAAATTAACTGATCGAGAACTATTGGCCATATTAGACCGTTATCGAAGAAATCGCAAAATGTCACGCACTTTTGCTACAAATGGGTTTTTTCCACCTATTATGCAGTCACGGAAATTCGGCTGAGTCAATTTAATTGAAAGTTTCACCACGTGTAGTGCAGGCGCGGATCCAGCTCTTGGGTTTGGGGGGGAAAATTTTATTTTTTTTTTGCTCAAAAAATTTTTTTTCCAGGGAACTTCAGGTCGAATTTAAATCATTGGTTAAGGTTTTTTAGTGTTCTACTCTTGTTTATTATGATTTTTTCTATAGAAACACTTTCAAATTTTAAAAATTTAGACCTATAATAAAAAAAAAACTTAAATGTTTGTGGAAATTTTTCTGAGTCATTTGCTTAAAGAGAAAATTTATGATTCTTAGACGTTATTATATTTTGATACAGCAAAGCTTTTAAAATTTATACAAAAATATTTTGATGAGGCTTTTTCTAGCTCGAGGTCATTATTTCCTTTACTTATTAAAGCTATGATATTCTCATAGAATAATTTTCAAAAACTTATTCTATTGGAATATCAAAGTCTAAATAAGTAAAGAAAATAATGACCTCGAGCTAGAATAAACCTACTAAAAATACAATATTTTAAAGGTCGAACGAAACGATTTATATTTTTGAATAAAAATTAATCAGAATTTATGCAAAAATTAAATTTTGATTTCATATAGAAAATTCTCTGATATTTATGCAATACTCACACCAAAAATTTCTATATTTAAAAAAATGTTCGTAAAGAAAAATTCTTAGATTTAGTGAATTTTTCTCATTGAAAACTTCTTAAAAAAACTTTTCCATAGAAAAAGTCTAAGATAGTTAAGCATTCTCTGCGAAATATTTTCATAAGAGAGTTTAAGAAACTTTTTTCTAAAAAAATATTTTAGTTTCTGAGTCATTTTACCCATAGAAAAAATCTCAGAGTCTGAGTCTCCGAAATTTTTCCTACAAAAAAGTGTTAGATTCTGAGACATTTAAAAAAAAAAAAATTGGAATCTAAGACCTGTTTTTAGATTTTGTGATATTTTTTTCTAAAATTCTCAGAATATTTTTTCTAAAATTCTTGAGTCTAAGGCAATTTCCTTTCGAAAAAGTCATAGATTTTAGAATATTTTTTTAATATTAAAACTCAAAAATTCTGAGATATTTTTCCTATCGAAAAAAAATCGGAAATTTTTTCTAGGATTTAGTAATTTTTTTATATAAAAAAGGTCTCAAATTTTCCTATTAAAAAGTCTTAGATTCTGAGACATCTTTCTAATAAAAAAAATTTCAGATTCTGAGACATTTTTCCTAAGGAAAAATACTTAGATTCCGAGACATTTTTCCTACAAAAGTCCCAGATTCTGTATAATTTTTCCTAAAGAAAAAGTCTAAGATTCTATTGCATTTTTTGTAAAAAAAAAAAATCTCAAAATTTCTTATTTTTCCTAAAGAAAAATGTTATTTTAATTTCACTTTTGTAACTCATGATTTCATTTCCTCTTTTCTTTTTACCCAGAAGAATTGTCAAATTTTCGATACAGAAAATTCTCAGATTTTTCCTATAAAAAAACTCTTAGATTTTTTCCAAAGAAAAACTGTTAGATTTTTCATATAAAAATTGTCAAAATTATAAGATTTTTCCTATAAAAAAAATCTAAGAAAAATTCTCAACTTTTTTCTATAAATTCTCAAATTATTCATTTAGAAAAATTAAAAAAAATTTCGTCTAGAAAAATTCCCAAATATTTCGTCTAGAAAAATTCTTGTATTTTTTATAAAGAAAAGTTTTAATTTTTTGAGACTTTTATCACATAGAAAAATTCTAACATTCAGAAACATTTTAGGATTCTTAGACATTTTTCGTAGAAGAATTTCTATAAAGAAAATTTCTCCAATAGAAAAATTCCCAGATTTTTCATATAGAAAACTTTTAAGGATTTTCCTATAGAAAAATTGTTTCTCTAAAAAAATTCTCTAATTTTTTCATATTGAAAAATTTTAACATTCTAAGACAAAAAATTTTAAGCTACTTTAACAATTTTCATAGAAATTTTTTCAGATCCTTGGACATTTTTCATAGAATTTCTTTCTCAGATTATTTCCTTTTCACTTCCCTTTTTCCGTCTTCTTTTCTTTTATTCTCCTTTTTTTTCTTTTTTGCCCTTTTCCTTTTTTTTCTTTCGAATTCGGTTTGGGGGGGGATTTCCTTTCCCCCCGTGAATCCGCGCCTGGAGTAGTGCTAACCAATGGGGGAACTATAAGTCGCATGAGTCCAATATTGAAATGTAGTGAAAGCTATATCTTTATTTAAATTTTCATCAGATGTAAAGCTAACCGAGGATGGAAACTATCATTCATTATATAATATTTTTTCAACCCGGGCAACGCCGGGTGCACAACAACTAGTTTGTATATAACACTACCATCAAGATAGGTTTTTTTCAAAGTACAAACCGAATAATCGTGATTACCTTCACAAGCTGGACAAAACATTGACTCGGTTACAGTTCTTACCACCATGGCCATAAATGGAACACTTGCTACATTGCACATAGGGGCAAAATGGTATGTTTTATGGCATCAATTAAACCACTGGATTTTTATAGTGGTTATGCACACCGTTTTAAAGAGCGTAGTTTTTTGATTAAATTTATGTAAAAACATGTAAGACTTTCTATGCAAAATTGCGAAAAAAATGCGCAAAAGCGAAAAAATAGAAATAGTTAGTTTAAAGCATAAAATTTTGTAAGTTTTTGTGTTATTATGGGACCACGGCTATCGCTAAAACAAGTAAGTAATAGAATAACATACATATGAAGTATTCCACTCAAAATGTTCCACTAAAAAAATAAATTTCAAATAAATTTGAAATAGGAAAAAAACGATTATCAAGTCTTTTTGGGAAGTTAAGGTGCAAATTGGTCGTGGGGATGTTGAGGGAGGTGTCTGGGGATACCTTCTTCCTCGCGATAAGTATTTACAAATTGATTTAGTGTGATATTTATGCCTATATAATGTAATTTTATTAAATTTGTATATTATATACATATCCACGCCCCCAAAAGTGGGCGGTACGAAATAAATGGCATTTTCTATTACCCTTATTTATTTGGCAGGTCAAAGAACTTCTTATGTCATAAACATGTTTGATGTTTTGAACAAATGTAAGAAACACCTTTAAAAACTCGTGTTTTCTAAGATTTTTTTTAATTCTTCAAGGGAAACTTGTTTCCCCCTGGTCCGATTTCCCCCATTTAGAAGCCTAATCATCCTATGGTCATTAACTATGTTCGTGCTAAATTTCAGGGGTCTAGCTTTTTTGGTTTGGACTGCACTTGATTTAATATTATAAAATAAGTCATATTTTTAAAGTGCAGTTGCACAAAGCGGGCGCTTTTCGTGCAAGTTTCTATGACTGATTCTAGTAAAGGATTATACCGCTTACCACTGTATAAAAATATCTAAGGATAATGTAGGATAAGTCTTGACATTTTAACCTTTGAACTTATGTTTTAAAAAACTTCATAAAAAGAATGTTCTCAGAACGGCTATAACTACTTAAAAATTCAGTGCAATTTGGTCAGAATGAATGAAAATATTTTGTGCTAAAATTACCTTTTAATTGATGTGTATTGTTTAACAATTTTTCATTGATTTACCTTTCATTTGTAATTTTCAACTGAAGACTATTTAAAATATTTTTTTTTGTTTTTTTGAACTTTTACTAAATTTAACACAGTGCCAAGAAAGGAAGAATGGATAAATCAAAAAAGTAAAAATGCAGTCAAGCGTGGAAAAGTATAGGCTTTGGATATAAAATAACAATGTTAACAAAATCGTTTTTTTTAAATTGAATTGTTGCCAAGAAGCCCCATATAGCTGCCCCTATGTGCATTGTGTTGGACCTTTGCTTCCCTTAAGAACAGGGCCGGATTAACCTTGAGGCAAAGTAGGCAACTGCCTAGGGGCCCACTTAGAATAAGGGCCCACATTATGAATTTGGATTTTTTTTATATACATATATGTATTTCTTCAAGAGAAAATTATATTTTAAATTTAAATTTTAAATATTTTTATAACCATTGCCATGTTTTTATATTACATCGTCATATTTTCGCACATTAAGAAACGTGTTTCAAATTATTATAGAATAATATTAAACTTTATCAAGGCGATTTAACAACGACTTGTTAGAGGACAGGATGACAAGCATGGTCCTAAACACACTTGCAAGGGCCCCAGAGCCCCCTTATATTTGGAGTATTTAAATTTATTACACTACAACACATTTAAAAAAAAAAAAACATACTATTCTAAGCACCCGGGTGAAAATGACCATGTATGTTCATTAGACTGGCCCTTATTTTTAAAGTTGGTCCGAATCCCGCTCCCCGGGGCTTATTTCGCGAGGTTATCGGAAAAACTAATCCAAAACAAATTTCAGCTCATTTGGATCATTTTTGAGCTATCCCAAGACCGTAAAAGTTTTAAAAAACGATTAAATGGAAAAAATATGACTTTTTATTGATTTTCTTAATTTTGTTGACATTTTGAGTTAAGTTTTAATTCAAATGACTAATAAATTTTGATTTTCAGTAAATTGCATTTCTAATAAAGCAATAAACACTAAAATCGGACGAAAATCAGCCAAGATATTACAACTTCCCCGGGCAACTAACGTGTGGCAGACCACTTTGTCAAGGAAATCGAGCCCAATATTTAAATTTATTGAAATTATCTACTGTAATAAAATATTTTTATTCTTCAAGATCCAATGTACTAAGATGATAAGTATTTTTCATGTTGCGTTTTTCTAACTTGTTTAAAATGAATCCTAAAAGGGGTCTCAATTTTTCTAAACCGTTTTCAAATCTCCAATTTTATATTTTAGAATTTTTTGTTTAAGAAATTTAAAAAAATTGACTATTGGAGTTTTAAATATTATTCGGCACATATAAAGGAACAAACACTTCAAAAATTATAGGCTTTTCTTTTTTCATTTGGCTAGTCCAGTGATTTTGTTTGGTCGGATTTCGGGAAAATGTGATTTTTGTACCTTGTTTAGCTTTTAGTTACTTTGTTTGGTTTTTTTATAGCAAACTTCGCATGTTTTGGACCGAATTATTACAGAACAAGATAAAATACTTCAATTCTATAAGTAAGGCCAAAATTGAGATGTGAAAAACTGCCACTGTTCAAGGTCAAAGGTCAAGTTTTAGAAGATTTTGAATTTTTAAACATGAACAGATGTTCTGAGCGGATATTGATGATACTTGATTCTCTGAAACTACTTGATGTTATTTACACAGATAAAAATGAGTTGTTAGATCAAGCACGAAATACACTAGGTTGAGCATTATTTTAATTAAAAGTCATCTAATGAGGAAAATTGTTGGATCAAGCTCGAAAATTGTAGGTCAGTCATTGGCGGTTCCTTGATTAAACCAATGCTTGCTTTGAGTAATTTGTTAATTGTTATTTTTCTGTTATTTTTGATTAAACCAATGCTTGATTTGAGTGAGCGGTTAATCAATAATTTTTTGTTATTTTTGATTAATCCAATGCTTGATCTGAGTGAATGGTTAATCATTATTTTACAGTTGTAGTGTTTCTGTCAGTCTTTGTTTAAATTGTTTTTTTTTTTGTGCTTTATATTATTTTTTTTTTCGTCTTGTGTGCGTGCAAGTACTTTTCTATTTGACGACTAACGAAAACTGAAACAAAAAACGCAACAGCGTTCATCGCATTGTTACTCAAAGCCTACTATGATGAGTTTTTTTGTTTTTATGATTTTTTTTGTGAATTTTTTAGATTTGAGCAAATGGTTAATTGATTCAAGTAAAATTTAATTGAATGTCAAATTTTAAGCTGAGCCAATATTTAATTGTTTTTTTCCATCGAATATTTTTTTCTGTGTAAATAGGTCAAAAATTAAGTATTTGCATTTAAATTCAGAACATTGACCCTTAAGTGCTGTTGGGGTTTACATGACCCTATGAAAAATAAATACTTATATTTTCTCCATTAAACAAAAAAAATATAGGCCCTAACAGCGCTTAAGGGGCAATGTTCTGAGCTTTAATAATAAACCATTTATTTTTAAACCTATTAAAATAACATCAACTATTTTCATTAATATCCGCTCAAACAATCAAGTAGTTTTACTTATATCCGCTCAAAAAATCTGTTAGTGTTTAAAAATTCAAAATCTTCGAAAATTTGATAATTGACCTTTACCTGTGGCAATTTTTCACATCTCAATTTTGCTCTCACTTATAGAATTGAAGTATTTTATCTTGTACTGTAATAATTCGGTCCAAAACATGTGAAGTTTGCTAAAAAAAACCAAACATATTAACTAAAATCTCAAAAAGGTACAAAAATCAAAAATTTCCCGAAATCCGACGAAACAAAATCACTGGACTAGCCAAATGAAAAAAGAAAAGCCTACAATTTTAAAGTGTTTGTTCCTTTATATGTGCCTGATGATATTTTAAACTCCAATAGTCAAATTTTTTAAATTTCTTTAACAAAAAAATTTTAAATTTAAAATTGGAGATTTGAAAACGGTGTAGAAAAATTGAGACCCCTTTTAGGATTTGTTTTACACAAGTTAGAAAAACGCAACATGAGAAATACTTATCATCTTACTACATTGGATCTTGTAGAATAAAAATATTTTGTTACAGTAGATAATTTCAATAAATTTAAAAAATTGGGCTCGATTTCCTTGACAAAGTGGTCTGCCACACGTTAGTTGCCCGGGGAAGTTGTAATAACTTGGCTGATTTTCGTCCGATTTTAGTGTTTATTGCTTTATTAGAGATACAATTTACTGCAAATAACAATTAATTAGTCATTTAAATTAAAACTTAACTCAAAATGTCGACAAAATTAAGAAAATCAATAAAAAGTCAGGTGGCTAATCACGGAAAACGAAAACGATTGACGATGCATAAACGACATCAAAATACATATCGTTTTGAAGGTAAATTCGAAAGTTTTTCTTTATTATTTTATTAAAGAGTGTTGTCTAATCCAGAATCATTAACAAATATAGAAGTATTGTGTTTAGTTTAGGAGCAACAAGGCTCTAAAAACCGACGATAGTCAACTATCGTTTTACGTGCTCATACCCAGTAAAAACTTGGTAATAAGTCCCCATTACCGCCTGCATTCTATGTAATGAGGACTCGTTACCTGCTCGATTACTTCTTGTTAACAAATATTGAGTTACCGATAACCTCATATAGAACCGGATACTTTTTATTAACAAATAATGAGTTATCGATGACCTCATATAGGACCGGTTACTTCTTGTTAACAAATAATGAGTTACTGATAGCCTCATACAGAACCGGTTACTGGTAAATACGATTTAAAATATTTGATAAGTTGTCCAAATAATTTTTTTTTTATTTAAATTAAAAAATGCTAAAGAAAATTTAAAAAGAACTTGCACATTTAGCTTAAAAAATATTAACATTTCTCTACTTTTTCTAATAAAACTCCGTTAACAGAAATTTGAATTCAGGAATTCGGATTAAAATTGGGAACAGGCAAATTAAAGTTTAGAAACCCAAATTGATATTTAAAAACCTGGATCTAGCTGACACTTGATAGTGATTTATGAGCCTTAATTAGTCTTTACATAACTTCTATTGAAGTTTTTTGAATTTTAATTGGCTTTTTCTAAATTGTAATTGTTTTTCTAGAAATTTTGGGGCGTTTTCCAAATATTAATTTAACTCATTTGTTTGCCTTGTTGTTTAAAGTATGCAAAAACCGGTTAAAAGGTAAAAAACCGTCATAGACAGTATTTCCCTTAAAAACTTACTCACTCTTATATAGACTAAAATTTAAGATGGTGTTTAATGCGGTTTCCGTGGACTGAGCAGCAGTCGCTTCTGTAAATTTGTTATTGGTCCCGCCCTAAGCAGCCAAATGTCCCTTTCTACGATGTTCCAAGATATATTTTCGGTCCTTTTATTATTTCAATTTTACAATCAAACATTTGGAGGGATGGATATCAACGTAAACATTGGTTCCGTTGGCTTTTCTTACATTTAGATTGTAGAATTTTTCCCGCTTTGTTGCTCTTGAAATAACCGCGTTTTACATGAACTTTATCATCCTGACGAATAGGCATGAAGCGAACATTTTACTTTTGAAGCATTTCCTTGCTGAGGAAAGACGGCCAATTTTTAGGACTAATGCATGCTGCTATTTGGTAGCATTTTTGTAAGGAGTAGGCAACAAGTTATTTTTGGGCTACTGGTAGCTACTTATTTTTAGGACTAATGTATGCTGTTATTTGGTAGCATTTTTGTAAGGAGTGGGTAACGAGTTATTTTTGGGCTACTTGTAGCTCATTATTTGTGGTACTAATGTATGTAGTTTTTCAGTAGCATTCTCGTAAGCGAGTGGGTATGCGGTCATTACTCCAATGACATCGCCATGTTAAAATAATGAGTGTTTCACCAACCTAGTAACTAGATACCACTATCTATTTTAAGGCGAAAACCCCATTACTTGGTAATAGAAGTTTTTACTGGGTAGTCCATATTTTTCCCTTTTAATCGTTTTTTAAAACTTTGATGGTCTTGGGACAGCTCAAAAATGATCCAAATGAGCTGAAATTTGTTCTGGATTAGTTTTTCCGGTAACCTCACGAAATAAGCCCCGGGGAGCGGGATTCGGAGCAACTTTAAAATCGCCCATACAACGAAGGGCCGGTCTAATGTTCATATATGATGCATATATGGATGTACATACAAGTGCATATCCGTAATTTGTGGGTGCATGTACATTAATGATTAGGGATGTGCATTCCATGCAAATGCATGTTTTTTGTCGATAGTCTAAAAACGATATCGACCAATTATCTTTCCGAATCTAGAAATTTGTCTTAAAATGGCATCGATTTGTTTTTGCATATTTTAGTTAAAATGCATATTTTTGCATATTTTGGTTTTAAATGCATACTTTGTGCATATTTAAATCTTTTAAGTGCATATTTTGGTATTTGTTTCAAAAACTTTTTTAAAAATTTATTTTAAAAATTAGAAAAAATATTTTTGTTTTTTTAATTTTTAGATTGTCTTAATTTCTATAACAAATATTGCTTACATGAAGTTAAAAATGTTACTATTTAATCCGGCGCTATTTTTGTTTACTTTTAAAGAAGTTTTTCGTAATAAAATAAGATTTTTATTGCTCTCATTTTATTTTTTAGTGCTTATTTTAAGGTTTTTTAGTGCATATTTTGAAGTTTTTAGCACATATTTTAAGCGCATATTTTCGGTTTTTACGTGCATGAAAATCTCATCCCTATTAATGATCATACATTGTCATTAGAGATGCCAAACGGGATTGACATTTACAAATCCCGGGATTCGGGATTTTTAAATCCTAATCCCGGGATTTTTCGGGATTTCGGGATTTTTCGGGATCCCGGGATTTTTCGGGATTTCGGGGTTTCGGGATTTATTAAAATTAAGCTGTTTTACGTTATATTTTTAATAATTTTTTTTTATAATTAAATATTCAATGAATTCATAACTATTGAATAATTACCGTAAAGTTTTACATATTTAGCACAGAAAGTCGAAAATTTAGGATCAGTTATGACCGATTTGAATAGATTAGCGAGGGGAAGTAGTCCCCCAATATCCTCTGCCGATACAAAATTTTTATTAATTGTCCCATTGATAGGCGAATCGCATTTTCACAGTTTCCTTCCCTTTGCGATAAATGTTTACAAATGCGTATATTACGCTAAATATCAGAATTTTATCATTATTTATATTATTTTTTATATCCACGCTCACAAAAAGGGGCGGGACGAGAAAAATTGTTAAAAACGTGTCATTTTGGGTTTTCAGAGGCTGTTTTGGTTCTTCAAGGGAAAAATTTTCCCCTTATCCGCTTTTGCTCATTTACGCACTTAAACTATTAAAAAGAAACTTTACAGATGGATTACTTAATGGTCCCTTATAAAGTAAAAAAATCTTTCACTTTGTTCGGAATTTTCTAATTTTCAAGTCAAAAAGGAACCCAAAGACATTGCCCTGCAGGTCCAATATTGACTCCGACAATTTTTAAATTCGAATGATCCACCCTTTTGTATATTAAGTAAAACGACAAAAAAATTTAATTGTACTCCAAAAGAGTAAGAGAAATTAAGTCCAACATGCCACATTGGACAGATATTTCAAACACCTTTCAAACGATATTCATTTTGTCACCATCGGACAACAAATACTGAAGAAATAGTCAATTTTGATTACTTAATTTGACAAAAAAAATTTAACAAAAAAATCCCGAAATCCCGGGATTTTTCGGGATTTATCAATCCCGGAAAATCCCGAAAAATCCCGGGATTGAAAAAAATAAATCCCGGGATTCGGGATTTGTCAATCCCGAAAAATCCCGGGATTTCGGGATTCGGGATTTCCCGTTTGGCATCCCTAATTGTCATACATGAATTTGAATGCATATTTATTTTTTTGTTTTTTTTTTTGCATAAAACGACACAGAAAGAATTGAAAACGAAAGTCAATCAACAAAAACGCGGATTCAATTAATTTTTTAATTGAAACTCCTCCGATAAAGAAAATTGTTATATCAATCATCAAATTGTAGGTGATTAATTGATTTTTATTTCAATTATTCATTTTTTTGATTTTGATCAAAAATTTAATAAATTTTTTATTTAAAGTCAATTAAAATAATGATTCATTTAACAAATGAATTTCAAGCTTATGGAAAAATTATGGTGAAATTTATATTTTTTGCTTTCCAATATGTTGCCGACGATAAAAAAAAAGTAAAACCCTAGTATAAAGTATGTTTTTGAATTAATGTATTCAAATAAATTGAAGCGAAAAAAAAATCTGGAAAATAACAGAAATGTCGATCAAAACAATAATTGACTCATTTAAATTTTGTTGATCAATAGATTTAATTGAATTTTTTTAGCCAATAATTTTTTGTGTAGACTATTAATTGAAATTTTTTTAAATATAAATAATTTGTATTTATTTATGTCACTGTTTATACCCTACACCACACTGTGGTACAGGCAGGCGCGGATCCAGGGGGGGGGGAGAATGGGATTCCCCCCTCCCCCAAAATGGTTTCAAAAAAAGGAAAAGAAAATGGAAAAAGGAAGGGAGGAAGGGAGATATAAGGAAAATGACAAGGATGTAAGCAAATAGAGGCTGCTGTAACTGACGTAAGCTTATTTTACATCCTTAAAATGTTTCGGAATTAAAGAAATTGCATGTGGAAAACTTAAATGGCAATAGAGTCGTAGGCATTTTCTAACCGAATAACTTTCCTTATCAATCTCTAAAAAAAGTATTATCTATCTATATATGAGCTTTTCGGAAGCTTGTGTGATTAACTCCCATTTTCCCTTTTTTTGATTTTATGGTGTTAACACGTTGTATTTACCATAAACTATTTATCTGCAAAATCATATTACACTCCTATTTAGTTATCACAGCTAAAAGGCACTTTATTTTTTGACCACTGAAAAATAATTACAAAATTTCAGAAGCTAGTCAGCTTAACTCCACAAAAAAAATGTTAATGAAAACTTTGATTTCCGATATTTTTGTCAATATTTGTCGTATATTGACGATCAAAAGCTTATTTGAAGTATTTGTTAATATGGATTCGAATTCTGCATATGAAAATTTAAATTTTAATTCCAAAATGCATTTCCTATGCAAATGCAATTTTATCATTAATTTTTTCGGAGTATCCTCATGATTTTTAATTATTTTTTTTACACATTTGTAAAGTTCAGATTTTTTACATTTATTTGGTGTACTTAACTTTCACAAGAATGCATTTCCACAATTTTTTATTTTATTTCAAAATATTTTTATTATAAAAAAAATACAAAAATTTATTTCAATGAAAATTTTTCAAGTTTTTTCAGAAGCTAGTCAGCTTAACTCCACAAAAAAAAAATTTTAATGAAAAACTTTGATTTCCGATATATCTGTTAATTTTTGTCGTATTTTGACGATCAAAAGCTTATTTGAATGCCTTTTTTAAATGAATTCGTATTCTGCATATGAAAATTTAAATTTGAATTCCAAAATGCATTTCCTATGCAAATGCAATTTTAACATGCATTTTTTCTGTGTATTCTCATAATTTTTAATTATTTTTTTTTTACACATTTGTAAAGTTCAGAATTTTTGCCTTTATTTGGTGTACATTACTTTCACAAGAACGCATTTCCACTATTTTTAAAATTTTTTTCAAAATCTTCGTATTATAAAAAATATACAAAAATTTATTTCAATGAACTTTTTTTAAGTTTTTTCAGAAGCTAGTCAGCTTAACTCCACAAAAAAAATGTTAATGAAAAACTTTAATTTCCGATATTTCTGTAAATTTTTGTCGTATTTTGACAATCAAAAGCTTATTTGAATGCTTTTTTAATATGGATTCGTATTCTGCATATGAAAATTTTAATTTTAATTCCAAAATGCACTTCCTAGGCAAATGCAATTTTAACATGCATTTTTTCTGTGTACTCTCGTGATTTTTAATTATTTTTTTTTTTAAACATTTGTAAAGTTCGGAATTTTTACTTTTATCTGGTGCACTTAGCTTTCACAGGAATGCATTTCCAGTATTTTTAATTTTTTTTAATATTCTTATTATAAAAAAAATACAAAAATTTATTTCAATGAAAATTTTTTTAAGTTTTTTCAGAGGCAAGTTAGCTTAACTCCTGAAAAAAAATTAACGAAAAACTTTAATTGCTAATATTTTTGTTAATATTTGTCGTATTTTGACGATCAAAAGCTTATTTGAATGCTTTCTTCAAATGAATTGGTTTTCTAGATATGGAATTTTATATTTTAAATCCAAAATGCATTTCCTATGCAAATGCAATTTTATGATGCATTTTTTCGGTGTATTCTCATGATTTTTAATTATTTTTTTTACACATTTGTAAGGCTCAGAATTTTTACTTTTATCTTGTGTACTTAACTTAAACAAGAATGCATTTCCACTATTTTTTTAATTTTTTTGAAAATATTTTTATTATTAAAATATACAAAAATTTATTTCAATGAAAAATTTTTATGTTTTTTCAGCAGCTAGTAAGCTTAACTCCACAAAAAAATTTTAATGAAAAACTTTAATTTGCAATATTTTTGTTAATATTTGTCGTATTTTGACGATCAAAAGCTTATTTGAATGGTTTTTTAATATGTATTCGTATTCTGCATATGGAAATTTATATTTTAATTCCAAAATGCATTTCCTATGCAAATGCAACTTTATGATGTATTTTTTTGTTGTATTCTCATGATTTTTAATTATTTTTTTTACACATTTGTAAAGCTCAGAATTTTTACTTTTTTTTGGTGTACCTAACTTTCACAAGAATGCATTTCCACTATTTTTTTAATTTTTTGGGAAAATCTTCTTATTATAAAAATAATACAAAAATTTATTTCAATGAAAATTTTTTAAGTTTTTTTAGAAGCTAGTAAGCTTAACTCCTCAAAAAAATGTTAATGAAAAACTTTGGTTTGCAATATTTCGGTTAATATTCCTCATATTTAGACGATCAAAAGCTTATTTGAATACTTCGATTGTCATGACTCGCATTCTGAAAATGGAAAATATATTTTAATTCCCAAATGTATTTCCCATGAAAATGCAATTTTAAGATGCATTACTGTTAATATTTTTCGTAACTTATTTTTCAAAAACTTATTTTAATGTTTCCTTAATCTGGATTAGCATTGTAATTATGAAAATTTCTAAATGCAGTATATTTTCTGAAAAGTTCTGAATTTTTCTGTAGTATTTTACGGTATTTTTATAAGTCATTTGTTTATTTTGTTTATACAAAAAAAAACATTTTTTGGAAGCTAATAAAATTAACTCCATAAAAATATAAGTTCGAGTTCAACTTTAATTGGCAATATTTCTGTTAGTTCTTAACGTATCTAGATGTTCAAAAGCTTATTTGCATGGTACATTTACCTACTTTCCCATTCTGTGCACATAAATGGTATTTTAAATTCTTAAATGCACTTCCTATGAAAATGCAATTTTCAAATGCATTTTTTCCCTCCAAATAACAAATTTTGTAAGTTGTGAATAAGTTATTAAATTTTTTTTATGTGTTATTAAAGCATATTTGTGTTTGTTTGGAGTGAGTATTTACCAGGGAATTACGGAAAATCTAAAAATTTATCATTCATTTTCTCAATACTAGTTGAGTGGGAGTTAATCACACTAGCTTCGGAATATAGCTCATATATAAAAGAGTTGGGTGAGTGAGTGACTGACTGACTGATTCATGATCGCCCATCCCAAACCGCTGAAGCTAGAGACTTGAAATTTGGACTGTAGGTTCACCTCCCGAAATACAGATCCACTAAGGCTGGATTTTTGCCAATGTTGATTCTAAGAGGGTAAAAAGGGTAAAAAACAGTACTTTTGGTACCTTTTATATTTCCTTAAATAATGGTCCTAGAAACGTGAAATTTGGAATGTACTTTCCTTAAATAATGGTCCTAGAAACGTGAAATTTGGAATGTACTTTTTATAAAAAGTACCTTTTATAAAAAGTACCTTTTATAAAAAGTACCTTTTATTAAAAGTACCTTTTATAAAAACTACCTTTTATAAAAAGTACCTTTTATAAAAAGTACCTTTTATTAAAAGAGCCTTTTATAAAAAGTACCTTTTATAAAAAGTACCTTTTATAAAAAGTACCTTTTATAAAAAGTACCTTTTATAAAAAGTACCTTTTATAAAAAGTACCTTTTATTTATAAAAACTACCTTTTATAAAAAGTACCTTTTATAAAAAGTACCTTTTATAAAAAGTACCTTTTATAAAAAGTACCTTTTATAAAAAGTACCTTTTATTAAAAGTGCCTTTTATAAAAAGTACATTTTATAAAAAGTGCCTTTTATAAAAAGTACATTTTATAAAAAGTGCCTTTTATAAAAAGTACCTTTTATAAAAAGTACCTTTTATTTATAAAAACTACCTTTTATAAAAAGTACCTTTTACAAAAAGTACCTTTTATAAAAAGAACCTTTTATAAAAAGTATCTTTTATAAAAAGTACCTTTTATTTATAAAAACTACGTTTTATAAAACGTACCTTTTATTTATAAAAACTACCTTTTATAAAAAGTACCTTTTATAAAAAGTACCTTTTATAAAAAGTACCTTTTATAAAAAGTACCTTTTATAAAAAGTAACTTTTATAAAAATACCGTTTATAAAAAGTACCTTTTATTAAAAGTACCATTTATAAAAAGTACCTTTTACAAAAAGTACCTTTTATAAAAAGTACCATTTATAAAAAGTACATTTTACAAAAAGTACCTTTCATAAAAAGTAAAAAAAAAACATTCTAGGAAAAGTACTTTTTGAAAATTCCTTTTCTTCAGGGGTAAAAATAGTACTTATGGTACTTTTTTTATATCCTGAAATAATGATCATAGAAACTTTATATTTGGAATGTAGGATCCTTAAGTGAAAACATGAAACAATGGCTGGCGCAAATCCTCTTCCAAACCCTCCAGAGTGGGTGCCGGCTGGGCTACAAGCACTACAGACATATCCTGAAGGTAGCAGGTGGTGCTTGGCAGAGGTCAGGGTACACGTTTCTGGTATTAGTGTCGTCCTAGTGACACAGTATCGGAGAAATGTATCTTGACTATAGGAATCGGGGTAATTCTTTAGTGGCCAGTCGAAATTCTTGTCGGGGGACTAAAATGTTCATCTGTTGAATATGCCATATCTTCAAGAAGGACGGTAGTGTACTTACAACCCCTCCTTGTTTGTCAAGGATGGGTCGGCCTCTGCCTAAGTTTTTAGTATGGTCTACTCTCTGCTAAACTCCTAGGAAATGTATGTTGGCGGAGAAATGGTTAACTCTCTTAAAACAGAAACCCCTAATCTACGGTGGAACAGCATATGCCAAGAGATGCGTTGCTAAGAGGGTGCTTAGTAGTGAATATGCGAACTCTGGAAGTAGGTGAAGTCCAGTTTAATATAGCCTTCCCATGGTAGGGGGCTCTACCATGGGTGACCTTTATACTTCCCCTTAATATTGAACAAAATAGCATGGATACATCAACCAATAAAAAATTTTTAGTCGATGCAGCTGCATACTCTGTCGGAAATGCCACTGGGCTGTCCGACAGTACACAACATATTACGGGCGCTATAGAGCACCATATAATGGATTTATTATTATTATTATTAGTTCCTGTTGTTCCTAAGAGGAACATAGGGCCGTAACAAGATTCTTCCATTCGGATCTATTAGGAGCTATTGATTTGACTTCTCTCCAGCTAAGTCGAACTTTTTTAATTTCTTCTTGGATTTGTCGCTTCCATGTGTGAGCAGGACGACCTCTACGTCTACTTCCCTGCGGATTCCATTCAAGTGCCTGCTTGGCAACATCGTTGTTGTTTTTACGGAGAGTATGCCCTATCCATTTCCATTTACGCTTGAATATCTCGCTTTGAATAGAAATCTGCTGTGTTTTTTCCCACAGACGAGCATTAGAAATTGTATTGGGCCAGAATATCTTTAGTATCCTACGGAGACAGTTGTTAACGAACACTTGTACCACATTAACATCAGAATTGGCAGCATTCCACGTTTCACATCCGCAGTGGCGGGTACAGCTTTTGAGTCTGGGGGGGGGGAAATTTTTTTACTTTGAAGAAAAAACAAATCATCAATTTAACCGTTGTCGGATGAGCAGAAACAAGGATACCTCATGATCATTTTTCCATTTAGATTAAATTTGTTTTTAAAGAAAATTTTACATTTTCGTTTACATAGAAAAAGACTCAGGTTCCAACACATTTGCCGTATAGAAAAGTCTAAATCAGATACTTTTTCAATAGAAGAAATTCTGTCTATAAAGAAAATATGAGATTCTGGGACATTTTTCGTAAAAAAATGCTTTTTTTATAGAAAAAATGGCTAAGAATCTGAGACTTTTTCTTTACGAAAAATGTTTCAGAACCTGAGACTTTTTTCCTATAGAAAAATTTTAGAATTCCAAGAACTTATTCAAACAGAAAACGTGTCAGATTTTGAGGCATTTTACTACAGAAAAAATCTTATATTCTGAAGCATTTTCGAGATTTTTTTTAAGTTTTAACTTCTGAGACATTTATTCAACAGAAAAAGTCTAAGATTTCCAGACATTTTTTATACACAATAAGTTTCAAATTCAGAGATTCTAATAGAAAATGTCTCAGGTTCTTAGATCTTCTTCCTATCGAAAAAGTCTCAGATTCTGCGAACTTTTTTATGTTTACATGTTTCTTATAGATAAAGTCTCAGATTCTGAGTCATTTTTCCTTTAGAAAAAGTTTCAAATTCTGAGATATTTTTCTTTTAGAAAAAGTCTTAGATTCTAAGATATTTTTTCCTTTAGAAAAAGTCTCAAATTCTGAAATATCCTTTAGGACAAATTTCAAATTTTGAGACGTTTTTCTATAGAAAAATTCTAAGATTTTTCACAAAAAAAAATTTATCCTCAGTTTCCTTTTCAAATATTTGGGAAGAGTTCCCGAATTCTGAAAAAAAAAAAAAAACAAAAATTATTAGCGCTTGAGTCGCATTCTTCACCTGATTTAAATATTCTTGCCAATTTTTAGCAAAATATAAGATTCTTTGACATTTTTATTTAGTCTATATATATAATTTCCCTATTTGTGTGTTCCTCTTTTTTTGTCTATCCAGAGCTTTTTGAAGCCCCCTGATGAGCTACAAAGCTAAAAATTGGCATGCATATAATAAAACACCTGGGGCAGATCCTAACGTAGCCGGATTTTCGATTTTTTGCCTGTGGGCGGAGAAATAAGCGGGAAAGTGGGCGTGGCAAAATGCAATTTTTTGACGTTTTTGCTTAATTTAAAGCCCCAAAATGACTTAGGAATCTGAAAATTTCCTAGAATATAGTCCTAACGATGCCGCATATCCCCAAGTAGTCGGATTTAAAATTTTCGCAATGTGGGCGGAGAATTGAGGGGAAAAGTGGAGTGGCAAAATTTAGATTTTTTAAACATTTTTACTTCTTTTGAAGCCCCTAAATGACTTAGGAAGCTGAAAATTTCCTAGAATATAGTCCTAACGATGGCGCATATCCCCAAGTAGTCGGATTCAAAATTTTCGTAATGTAGGCGGAGAATTGAGGGAAAAGTGGCGTGGCAAAATTGGAATTTTTTAAAATTTTTACTTCTTTTGAAGCCCCATATGACTTAGGAAGCGGAAAATTGCATAGCATTTAGTTCTAACAATGAAGCATATCCTGAAGTAATTGGATTTAAATTTTTTAAACTGTGGAAGAGAATTAAGAGAAAAATGGGGCTTGCAAAAAATTGTGTTTTTTAATATTTAATTTGAAGACCTCAAATGATATATGAAGATGAAAATTGGCATTTTTGCTTATTTTAAAGTCCTCTAATGACTTAGGAAGCTGAAAATTTTCTAGCGTATGGTCCTATCGATGAAGCATATCCTGAAGTAGTAAAATTTTAAATTTTTGGACTGTGGGCGGAGAATTGAAAGGAAAATGGGGAGTGACAAAATTGAGATTTTTAACATTTTAACTTCTTTTGAAGCCCCCAAAGGAAGCGGAAAATGCACAGAATTGGCATGTATATAGAAGGTTTCATGTGGAAGATCAACACGAGCCTGGATTTTTGATGTCCAGTGTATGGGTGGAGAATAAGAAAGGCATAGGGCGTGTTAAATTTATTTCCATCTTTTTTCTGAATATATATTTTATTTTTTTGTGTTTCTCTTATTTTTTGTGTATCCAGCACCTTTTGAATCTCATTGATGTACTTAAAAGCTTAAAATTGGCATGTATATAATAAAACACCAGGGACAGATTCTTACGAAGTCGGATTTTTTGCCTGTGGGCGGCGAATTACGAGAAAAAGGGGACTTGGCAAAATTATTTTTTTTTTAACATTTTAGAGTATTTTTAAGCTCAGCCCCAATAAATACTGAATCTGAAAATCACTAACATGTAGTCCTTACTATGAAGTATATTCTAAAGTAGTCCGATTTAACATTTTTGGAATGTAGATGGAGAGTTGAGAGGAAAAAGGGGCAAGGCAATATTGTGTTTTATTTTTTTTATTTGACTAACTTTAAAGCCCTAATGACCTACGCAGCCGAAAATTGCAAGCATATTGTCCTGACACTGGAGCATATCTTTAAGTAGTCAGACTTAACATTTTTGGACTGTGGACGGAGAATTGAGAGGGAAAAGGGGCGTGGATACGAGTATAGTACTAACGATGGAGCTTATCATAAAGTAGTCAGATTTAAAAATTTTGGAATACACAGAAAAAACAGTTTAATTGTGCCAGCCGAATGAAGAGCCAACTGCATGGTTTAATTACAACAACTGAAATTTTCGGTTGCGATTACCGAAATTTATTTGGACCAACAGAAGTTAAATTTTCAAAACAAATTTTGGTTATGGCAACCGAAAATTTCGGTTGTTGTTATTAAACTATGCAGTTGGCTCTAAATTCGGCTGGCACAACTAAACTGTTCTCTCTGTGTAGGGACGGAGAATTAAGAGAAGAAATGGGCGTGGAAAAATTATGTTTTTTCATCTTACCTAATTTTGAAGACACCTTATGACCTTGAAAGATGAAAATTAGAATACATATGGTACGGACAATGGCAAAGATCAACTCTGACATGGATATCCAGTGAAAGGGCGGAAATACAAAAAATCCGTTGTGAATTTTGTTCAGTTTGTATATATAATCTGTAACGTAGCCGGATTTTCGGCCTTTAAGTCAGGGGGAGTGGCGGAAGACGGCGAAATTTAGTTTTTAAATATTTAAACTATTTCTGAAACCCCTAATGACTAAGGAAGCTGAAAATTGTAAAGCATAAAGTATTGACAATGGATCATATTCTTATGAAGTCAGATTTAATATTTAAACTGTGTACGGAGAATTATTAGGAAAAATTTAAGTGAAAAAATGTTTGTGTTTTTTTAACATTTTAACTAATTTTAAAACACTTCATGATAAAAAGAAAGATAAAAATTGTCATGTATATAGGAGTGACCATGGGACAGATCCACATGATGGATTTTTGATATCCGGTTTATGGACGGAGAGACGAAATGGGCGTGCTTAATTTAGTTCTAAAATTTTATCAATAAAACCTTTTATACTCATTAAATTTTTTTCCAGTTTGGGAAATATATTGATGTAACTCAATCTAGCAATATTAAATTTTTGAAGCACAAACATAATTTTTTTTAAAGTTTAATAAAATATTAGAACTATTGAGAAAAGTGATTTGGTGTTCCGCCTGGCAGGGACAGGCTATTCGACTAGTTTTTTATAATTATCAAATTTTCATTTTTCAAAAAATTTCAGATTTACTTACATTCAAAACTTTTTTTTTACATTTCTCCAAACAAAAATTTTTGGAATTTGAACATTCTGAAAAAACTTTCCAAAACAGTTTTACATACATACGTCAGACTATCAACAATTTTTAGATTTTAATATTTTTTGCCTATTCCTATGTAGTAGACAAATATTTTATATATGTATAAACCAAATTAAGATCCTCTTATTTTCTCATAATAAGAGCTTCAAAGTATTTTTTACAGAAAATTTTCAGATTTAGTCACATTTTGCGTTTAAAAATGTTCAAAAATTTCCTATAAAATTTTTCAGATTTCCCCTTAAAATATGGTCAATTTTTTTTTAGAAAGATTTTCGGATTTCAAGATTTTTTTCCTTTGGAACATTTTTTAAAAAACTTCCTTCTTCCTTTTTCTTCTTTTCTTTCTTTTCTTTCTTTTTTCTATCTTTTTTTTTTCTCTTTTCTTTTTTCCTCTTTTTTTTTTGAAATTTGGTCTGGGGGGGGGAAATTTCCCCTTTTTCCCCCCCCTTGTACCCGCGCATGCACATCCGTAAAGGACAACTGACTTAACGTTTGAGTTGAAAATATTCAACTTTGTTCTTATCGAAAGGATTGAAGACTTCCAAACTATGTTTAACCTTCCGAACGCCTGCGGTCCTTTCTTTACCCGGTCTAAAATAGCAGCACTAGATCCACCCTATTTATCAATGATACTACCAAGGTAACAAAAGGATTCTACCTCTTCAAGTTGAATTCCGTTGATGTGGAGAGGTGTGTTGTTAGGGGTGTGAATGCGTAATACTTTTGTTTTTGGAATGTTAATCTTAAGACCAGCAATTGAAGCATACTCGACAACAGTGCGAAGGTTATTTGTCATATCAACATGGGTGTGTGTAAGAAGGCATATATCGTCCGCGTATTCGAGGTCCACCAGCCTCTCTTGAAGTCCCCATGATATTCCGTTTCTTTGAGTTGTGGCCTGACGCATGATGACATCCAATACTACGTTAAAAAGAAATGGAGATAGAACGCAGCCTTGACGAACTCCCTTGTTGATGCTTATCTTATCGGACAAATCATTTTCATGAAGAATTCTGCATGTTGCGTTCGCGTACATTGCCTTTATAATTGCAACCATCTTTGGAGGAACTCCCTTACACTCTAATGCCCTCCAGTTCAGCGTATCAAATGCCTTCTCAAAGTCGATGAACACGAGGTAAAGTGGGGATCTCCATTCTACGGACTGTTCAACAATTATCCTTAAACTATTGACATGATCAACACAAGATTTTCCTTGGCGAAAACCAGCCTGTTCACTTCGTAGATATGGGGAAATGACATCAGAAAGCCTTTTCTTAATGATGTGGGCTATCACTTTAAGCAGCATATTTAAAACAGTGGTCGGCACCCATTGCACGCTGGAGCCGAACACAATCGGTTATTCACATTTATACAACACGAATGTCAACAAAAAATCAACAAAGAGCATAAAAAGAACAAATATTTTATTCAGTAGCAAGCTTACTTTCTTCAAAGCAGGTTGATGTCGCTTTGTTGAAGAAATACACCAACACATGCATATTTTTATTAAAACACAAACACTTTCATATGCCTCTTTCTGCCGACCACTGATTTAAAAGCGTGATACCTCTCCAATTACTACGCTCGGATAAATCACCCTTTTTCGGGATTTTAACGATAACACCTTCAAGTAATTCATCAGGTAAATGGTTGGAAGACCAAAATTGATCAATAAGTGGATGTAAAAGTTTGGAACTAATCATTGGATCGATCAGTAGTAGTTTGGGAGGGATGATATCTATACCAGCGGACTTGTTGTGTTTTAGTGCTTTGATGGCCTCATTGATTTCTAGAATCGAGGGACACTCCGTTCTTATATCCTGGTTGACCTCATGTGACTCGCATCTACAAAGTGGTTGTGTCTGGGTGATACTTAGATGTTTCAGACAACATTTCCTTGTAGAAATCAGTCCATAGCTGCATTTGTTTATCTTTAGATGTTGTGAGATCACCGTTATCATCCTTTAAGGGCCTTCCACCGAGTACAGCAACCTTTGTAAGTCTTTTGATAGCGCCATACATGTCTCGGCTACGATTGGTTTCGGCCGCCGTTTGTGCTTCTTTGGCAATATCATCTGCCCATCTTCTTTTGTCTCGACGTGCACTTTTTTTGACTTCACGGTCTAGTCTTGAAAATTCTACCTGACTTAAACTCTTAGCAATGCGAGTTTTGGCTGTGTTTATGGTGTTCTTAGCTATTTTTCTTTCTGCTATAAGCTTCCAGGTTTCATCTGACATCCAATCTTTCCGATTTTTCTCTTTGTAGCCAATATGACGGACGGCAGAATCGAAGAGCAATTTTTCCAATGCTGTCCAGCTATAGTTAGGAGAGGTAACCTGATTTGACAAAGCATCTTCCAGTTCTTGAGTGTAGTTCATGGCAATATTAGGATTTTTCAATTTGTTGACGTCGAGTTTTATTCTTGGTGAAGTCTTCTTAGTTTTTCTGATTGCTGCAATTTTCATACGGAGTGTAGCAACCACTAGATGATGGTCACTAGCGATGTCTGCTCCTCGTTTGTTGCGCACATCCAGAAGAGATCCACTCCATTTTTTGCTGATCGTGATGTGATCAATTTGATTTTCAGTCACGTGATCTGGTGAAAGCCAAGTTACCTTGTGCACTCTCTTATGTGGGAAAAGTGTACCACCAATAACGAGTGAGTTAATGGATTACCTAACTGCAACAGTGCAAACCCAAGATCATCCACATAATAGTGATATTAAAGTACCACTCACATGCACTGATTCTACCCCAAGTGATGCAATTGTGCGCACAGGTAAGTATCAACAAAGGCAGATCGAAGACGTGTCGCAGGAACTTGAATCTACGAATTCTGAAACCGACACGGAGACAATAGAATCCGATCTTAAAAGTATATGCTCCGACAGATCAGGAGCTACAATCATAGGCAGCAGCCTTGACAAACTGGGAGTACAAACGGGCACGCCATTTGTTAAATTTAAATCTGCCGAAAGACGACTTTTTAAGAAGGCCTTAGCCGAAGGGCAAACACGAGAGCAGGCTTTAGTGATTGCCAAAGCTCCACCCCAAAAAAGAGCCACAAAAAAACGTGGGTTGTCAGATGAAAACGTAGTCTCAATGAAGAAGAAAACCAAATCGAATGCCAACTCATCATACGTCGCTCTACCCCAGTCAACCAAACCATCTTTCAGCCAAGTTGTTGGCACAGTTAAAGTTGGCTTCGTTACAGACGACATGTCAAAGAATCCACTGACAAGTGAACAGATAGCTGTCTTGCAGGAAGCGATTATCGACGTAACGATAGCTCTTAGTGAAGAGGTCCAGCCCCAATATGATGGCTGCTTTCCGAGAACGGGATGACTTATGGTCGTATGCGCAAACCGAAAAACTGCGGACTTTCTCATTGGGAATATCGAGGCTGTGAGGACCGCTTGTGGTTTCAGCGTGGCGATCGTGGAGGAATCTAGTTTCCCACGCTCGCACTAAGTTAGAGGCTACTTTCCTCACAGCGTGGATTTTTCAAATGAGAAGGTTCTTGCAACGATAGCAGTTCAAAACGGCATCAGGGCCAAGACTGGAATTTGGTGAAGAGGGCTAATGAGGGTCAACTTCTCCAACTTCTTTTTGCGGTCGATGACCTGTCTTGGACTAAGCTATGTGAGCTTAATGGTAAAATTGCATACCGGTATGGTCGAGTCAAATTGATGTTAAAGGATCTCAACCGTGATTCTGCACAGAAAAAACAGCAACCGGCAAAATTACAAAGCCAAACGTTGTTAACGCAGAAGATGGCGGCAAAGCAGTAGTTGCTCCAATGGACGAGGGTCCTTCCACCAGTCGTGCTGCTCAACAAAAACTAACAGCTTCTACGCTACCACCGGTAGAAGCTAAAAAGCTCCAAAAGGAACGCCCCACAGAACAACCATAGACAAAACGGGCCACGGAGCGCGGTTACAAAAGTTAGCGGCAATCGCCATATCCGATTTTCCAGGATGATGAGAACCCTTAGGGTGCTGCAGGCGAACTTGCACCACGCTGAAGAAGCGTCGGCCACGTTGTGCAAGACCTTCGCCTGCGAACAGATAGCCATGGCTCTACTCCAGGAACCATGGGCTGTCAAGGGTAAGATAATGGGCCTTCAACATGAATCAGGTAAATTGATTTATCATCGTAGCGATTGTATCGATGTTCCGCCAAGAACGGTGATCTTAATAAATAAACACATAAATTTTCTCCCCATTCCAGAATTCATCCAGAGGGATTTTGTGTCGGCCATTACTGAGGTTCCAACGGAGAAGGGAACGAAGGAAGTAGTCTGTGCCTCAGCATACTTTGCAGGTGAGGGACCGATACCTCCAGTGGAGGTCACAAAGCTGGTAAGTTATTGTCAGAAAAACAACTTTCAGTTTATAATTGGGTGTGATGCCAACGCACATCATACCATATGGGGGAGTAGCAACATAAATGATAGGGGTAGGGATCTTCTTGATTATTTAGGTTTTAATCAGATAGATATTTTGAACAGGGGATCCAAACCTACTTTTATTAATGTTATTAGAGAGGAGGTATTAGATCTCACTTTAGCTAGTCCTTTCATATCCACTTATATAAACAATTGGATGGTGTCAGATGAAGTCTCAATGTCTGATCATCAGCACATTCGATTTGACATTCCGGGCAATCTGTCACTCACTCAAGAGTTTATATCAAGGAAAAATACTAACTGGATTTCTTATAGGGAATCTATCGCTTCTAAAGCTGACCTGCTGATCACCGATATTGGTTCCATAGGGGACCTAGAAGTGGCAGCAGGACAGCTTGATCAAGTGATTAAATCCTCGTATCATGAAAGCAGCACAATACGTCAACAAAAGGTACGACGTAAGGTCCCATGGTGGAGTGGTGCTCTTGATGATATGCGGAAGAAAGCTAGAAAACTTTTTAATGAGGCCAAACGTACTGGGAACTGGGATACTTATAGAAGTTCTCTGACTGAGTACAACAAGGAAATTAGAAGATCCAAAAGGGCATCTTGGATGAAATTCTGTGAAAGCATAGAAGATACTCCTACAGTCGCAAGACTACATAAAACGTTAGTGAAATCCTCTACGAACGAAATGGGTCTCTTAAGGGGAAATAACGGTATATATACCAAGGACCGAAAGGAGACTTTGGAGTTGTTATTACATATTCACTTTCCTGATTCGATCATTTGTGATCCTTCAGGAAATAATATTATGCCCGACCCCATAAGATTTTCTAGGAGAACATCCAATCTTTCAGGCGTCATCTTCGACCCGGATAAGGTTAGATGGGCCATTAAGTCCTTTTATCCGTTTAAATCCCCTGGGGGGACGAAATCTTGCTCGCTCTTTTGCAGAATGGGTTAGTCTTCTTTTAGATACATTAGTATCTGTTTTTAGATCCAGCTTTATATTTGGGCACATCCCTTCTCTTTGGAGGAAGGTAAATGTTGTATTCATATCTAAAGCTAGAAATAGACCGGCTGAATTGCCAAAATCGTATAGACCCATAAGTCTTACATCCTTCCCACTGAAGACTATGGAAAGATTACTGGATCTTCACTTAAGATCCACGCACTTGGATCAATATCCTTTACACAGGAATCAGTATGCATATGCAAAAGGCAAATCTACTGATTCGGCTTTACATCATCTGGTGACAGTTATAGAAAAAGCCCATAAGGACAAGGAAATAGCACTTTGTGCCTTTCTGGATACTGAAGACTATGGAAAGATTACTGGATCTTCACTTAAGATCCACGTACTTGGATCAATATCCTTTACACAGGAATCAGTATGCATATGCAAAAGGCAAATCTACTGATTCGGCTTTACATCATCTGGTGACAGTTATAGAAAAAGCCCATAAGGACAAGGAAATAGCTCTTTGTGCCTTTCTGGATATTGAGGGAGCTTTTGATAATACTGGTTTTGACTCCATTGAATCTGCACATCGGTGTAGAGATGTAGATCAGGGTAAATGTAGATGGATTAAGAACATGCTAAAGAGCAGGGAAATAACCGCATCTATGGGTTGCACTCGAGTCACAGTGAATGCCGTTTAAGGCTGTCCTCAGGGCGGCGTCCTATCTCCACTACTATGGTCCTTGGTGATAGACGACTTGCTTCAGAGGCTAGATAATATGGGTTATCAAGCAATAGGTTACGCGGACGATTTAGTAGTCATAGTAACTGGTAAATTCGATAATATCATCTCAGATATTATGTGCAACACTCTACGTTTGGTAATGGGCTGGTGCACTGAACAGGGTCTTTCCATTAACCCTAACAAGACTATTATAGTCCCGTTTACTAGGAGAAGAAATCTCAATTTAGGTATAATTTCCGTAGGGAATACTATTATCCAACTCTCTAAAGAGGTAAAATATTTGGGAGTTATCTTGGATACGAAACTTACTTGGAATTCACATTTAGACGGCACTATCAGAAAGGCTATTGCGGCAATATGGGCAGCGAATAGGATTGTTGGTAGGACCTGGGGATTGAGCCCCAAAATGGTCATGTGGATCTACAAGATGATTGTAAGACCGATCATGACATACGCTGCCATAGTCTGGTGGCCGAAGACTATGCAGAGGGATGCCACCGTAAGACTAGGCAAGGTACAGCGTCCGGCTTGCACTCTAATCACGGGTGCTATGAAAACCTGCCCAACTTTGGCCCAAGAAGTCATTTTGGGTCTCACACCTCTCGACATATTTATTAGATCTACGGCAACTATGGCTGCCGACGGATAGAATAAACACTGTGCTTCGCTTTGGAAGGAAATTTGAGATCGTGATACCGAGTAGACCAGAGTGGGATGAAGGTGGTCCATATGTGGATACTAGAAGCCTAAACTGGTATACTGACGGATCCAAAATGTCCTCTGGAGTTGGCGCTGGTGTCTACGGTCCAAACACGTGGATCTCCGAACCAATGGGTAGGTGGCCTACAGTTTTTCAGGCTGAAATTCAGGCTATTACAATATGCGCTAGAGTTAATATTGCAAAGGGTATGAAGGGTACTCATATTTCAATCTTCCCTGATAGCCAGGCAGCACTTCAAGCGCTGTCACTGGAATGTTTTGATACCCTTCAACAGCTGGCCGGGAGAAACAAAATTAGTCTATTTTGGATCCTATGACCGGACCCGAACCCTATTGTGGGGTAAACTAGTCCACCTTCTCGAACATGATTAAGTGTTTGGAAAGAACCGACTTCTTAAACTTGTGGAAAATTCAGGAGGTCTACGACAATCCAAAGCACTAATCGCTCCATTATCATATGGAAGTATACTTAATCACACCAAAAGTGACATTAGGTTACTGACAGGTTTTCTCACCGGGCATTATAAGGTAAATTATCACTTGTATAATTTAAACCTTTGTGCATCGTCTCTGTGTCGACTTTGCCTTGAGGAAGTGGAAACAACGCAACACATATTATGTAAGTGCGTTGCAATATGTAGGATCAGAAGACGGTTCTTAGACAAGGAATTGCTTAATTCTGCGGATATAAAGCTAGATTCTCCATCCTCTGTTATAATGTTCATTAGGAACATTGAACAGAGTTTGAATTAGATTAATGGATCTTGGCACAAAAGACCCTTGGAAAAAAAAAGTGAAAACAAATTCTGGAAAAAGTAATTTTTGAAATTTCCTTTTCTTAGGGAATATCACGGGTAAAAATTTAAACTTTAGGTACGTTCTTATTTCCGGTAGTAATGACCCTAGAATCTTGAAATTTGTAATTCTGGAAAAAATACTTTTTGGAAATTCCGCTTATTAGTAAGGTAAAATGGCCAAAAAAGGGTACTTCGTGTAATTTTGATATTTTCTGACTTAATGGTTCTCGAAACTTAAAATTTTGGATGTAAAATCGTTCGGTGAAAAACAAAACTTTGGGAAAAGTAATTTTTGGAAATTCCGTTTCTTAACGGGGTTAAAACGTATACTTTTTGTACGTTTAATATTTCCTGAAATAATATTCCGAGATAATTGCAATTTGTAATGTAGGATCCTTCGGTGAAGAAAAAACATACTGGAAAAAGTACTTTTTGGAAATTCCGTTTCTAACGGGGGTAATAAAGTGTAATTTTGGTACTAATTTTTTTTGTTCCTATAATAAAGACTTAGATGTTTGAATTTTGGAATGTGGGGTCCTTCGGTGAAAAAAAACAATCTGCTATGCTAAAGTATTTTAAAAAGATTCCGTTTCTAGAGGTGCAGAAAAGTGTTTTTTATACTTTTTATAATTCTAGAAATAATGATCCTAGGCAGTGAAAATTTGAATGCTGTATTTTTTAGAGAAAAAATATTTGGGAACAAGTACTTTTTGGAAGTTCTGATTCTAAGAGTCGTAAAGGGCACAAAAAGGTGTAAGTTTGGTACTTCTTATATTTCTTGAAATAAAGATTCAGAAAATTTTTTTTTTTGGAAAATTGAATTTTAAGTAGAAAAGGTGGCAAATGGTTATTTGTACCTATCTAACTATTAAAGGCTAGAAACTCAAAATTTGACGTGCAGTATCCTCCAGCCGAAATAACACCCAAGAGATGGACAGGGTAAAAAGAGGTACCTTAATTGGTACAAGTGGTATAAAATGGTATGTTTATATCTATAAGACAAATACAATAGCACTTTTTATTTCTGTAACGCATATTATATGGAGAGGAATGAAACTTGCATGGGGATTGAATTGGAAATGAAATGGAGTAGAACGGGGAACGAAATGGAATAGAGCGGGGAACAATATGGAATGATACTTTTTACTAAAATTTTTCGTATTAAACTTATTAACTCCATATTTTTCTCTCTATATGTTTTTTACCCAAATTTTTTTTTATTCCAATTTCTTTTTTCACTGAAATATTTATTCACTCAAGATCAAAAATACGATATAAGGGCTCGAAAATTGTCAAAATCTTTTTCACCGGAACGTACATGACAACGTATACGTATGGTAGACCACCGAAATTATTAAAATTTTATTGTTTTAGTTATTCAATGAAATATTATTTTATGAAAGACTTAAACATCCACAATTAAATAAAACAAAGACTACATGAGTCATTTTTTGAAATCGGTAGGGTAATCCAGATCCTTCTATTATCCGGTATTTAACATAACCGGTAACGAAGTTCCGGCGGGCGAGCTAGTCTTAAACATTTTTATAGAAAAACGTTTTCGAGTATAGGGTCACTAATGATTTTGATCCAAAATTTTGGTCAGAATCGCTCTATCTTGCTTAGTTTTCAAGATATGGGAATAGGGTCTTGAGAAATTTGATCATGAAATAACTCGAAAACTATAACTCAGAGGGCTTTCAGATCTTCGGCGGTCATATTCTACAAATTAAGGACTACATGTCTTTAGAATTTTTTTCCTATCTGCAGTATTACCAGAGTTATAGGCATTTGAAAATTCCGCGAAAATCGAAATTTGGATTTAAAGTTAGGGTCTCATGGGGTCTCCAGATGGGGACCCCAGATGGGGTTATTTTTATTTATTTTTTTTTTGCACACAATTTAAATTTGTTTCTTTTAAGTAAAACAAAATTTTTTAATAAACCCTTATTTTCTTAAATGCAATCAATTCGCCATAAATGTAAAGCATATATGTTAAATATAGTTAAATATAGCATATAGTTAAATATCTTTAACTTAATTAAAAAAAAAAAACAAATTAAGGAAAACTCTTGTGCTTTTTTAAGCCTTTGCATGTACTATCTTCAAGTTTATTTGCTTCGTTTTAAGTAAAACCACCTTATATTAAGATAAGTTGAAGTAAATTCAAAAAAAATGTTTCCTTAAATTAATAACAGTGTTTACTTAATTTCAGTATAGTTATTTTTTTCAGTGTACGAATTATGTTTCAGGATCTGAGAATTTTTGTATAGAAAAAAGTTCTTAGAATCTGAGAATAACTTTGAAATATGAGAATTATTTCAGAGGTTTTTTATGAGAAAAATATATTAGAATTAGGAATTTTTTTATAGAAAAAATTTCTCAAAATCTCAGATTATTTCTATTGAAAATTTTAAAAATCTGAGACATTTTCTATAAGAAAGGGTTTCAGAATCTGAACATTTTTCTGATAGGTTTTTTTTTTATATGAAAAATATTTTAGAATCTAAGAGTATTTCTGTAAAAAAAATGTTTCAACATCTGGGAAATTTCGTGAAGGATACATGCATAAAAATCTAATACTTTTTAATGTTTTTTCGGAATATTGGACTTTTAGTATAAAAAATGTTTTCGAAATTTTTTATATAAAATTTTACGTGTCTAGTCATAGTTGTCATAGACTAGCTTTGACTGTCATTAGAAAATTTTTATGATAAAAAGTCATAATATCAATCTTAAAATATGCAAATAAAATTTGAAATTTTTTTATTTTTTTGTCGGTTTGTATAGAAAAATATTTGATGTTATGACTGTGCAATCATAAACATTGGCTTATGATAGCCATAGTCAGTCAAAAGTGTGAATAAGCACGTTTGTATGACTATAAATGGTCCCATTTTGGAAGTAAATAGGTCTGACATGGACCCCTTGTGAAAAAATTTTTTGAGTAAAAAAAGTTCCCCACACTGAAAAAAATAACTATACTGAAATTAAATAAACACTGTTATTAATTTAAGTAAACAAATTTTTTTGAATTTACTTTAACTTATCTTAAAATAAGGTGGTTTTACTTAAAACAAAGCAAATAAACTTGAAGATAGTATATGCAAATACTTAAAAAAGCACAAGAGTTTTCCTTAATTTGTTTTTTTAAATTAAGTTAAATATTCTTTACATTTATGGCGAATTGATTGCATTTAAGAAAAAAAGGGTTTATTAAAAATTTTTGTTTTACTTAAAAGAAACAAATTTAAATTGTGTGCAAAAAAAAAATAAATAAGTACGTAACTTACTTAAAAATAGTATAGACATTTTCAAGACCTTGAATCAAATAAGTACTAATCTTTAATTCCAGACAGAGTTGCCAGTTTAGGGGTTTTGTCCCCAAATAGGGGATTTTTTTTTTGAAAATGGGGATGAAAATTTTGATTTGGGGATCCGGGGATTTCATGGGGATGACACTGATTTTTTCGGGGATTTAAAGGGGATGAAATATTTTAGATAAACAAGTGTTTTTTAAATACATTAATCATTAAATAATGATAAAATCGGTTAATTGAACTCTACTTTATTCAATCGTAAACATTCAAGCATAAAAAACCGCAAACGTAGGAATATTGTGAGATTTATAAAGAAAATACTCAGATTTTTTTTTGGTGTCTATCAATATCTGGTATCGTAGTGGTATCATGATTTTCTTTTCTTATGAACCAAATTGTAGATTTTCATACATTTTTCATAGTATATAGTTTTGGAAACCTATTCCGAAATGTTTGTAAAAAGTTAAAGTTTTTTACAGCAATATATATATCAAACCTTAAATTAAAAGAATTTTCGTTGTTTTTTAAAAGTACAAAAAATTTCTTAGGGCTGATGATTTCTGTTTGCTGCGAGAACCTTTGGGGAATTCAATATAAACACAAAAGTAAATCAAATTTGGACAAAAAAAAATACTCTATCGAAGCTGTGTAAATTAAAAATTCCTGATTCCTTTATAATACTTGCTTTTTTCAAATTACTTGTTGCATCATTTATTAGGATTTTTCTTTGGGAATTACGAAAAATTCAAAATTTTTGGTTGAAGTTATCGAAATTTTTTTACAAAACCATAACAAATACAGCAACAAGTAACTTGAAAAAGCAAGTATCATACACACTTGAGTTACCCATCCCCGGTTTTAAATAGTGTGCTAATCGCTCAACTTTTTATAAAATTTAAAACTTGGAAAGTTTTTTTACACGCAAAATACACTTACATTTTCTAGCCAGTATTTTTGCGTAGGTTAACCAAATTTTTGTTCTAAAAAATTGACTAAATTACGCAATTGCACTTGATGGGTTGTATATTTTTTGAAGAAAAAAAAATTGGGGATTTTTGGGGATGAGAAATTTTAAATTGGGGATAGCACCCAAAATAAAACTGGCAACCCTGATTCCAGAACGCATTTTTTTTAATTTAATAAATTTTTGTTTTAATTTAAGAAAAAAGTAATCTTTATTTTATTGATTTCATTAACTTTATTTGAATCCATATCTTCATCAGTTTAAGAAAAAATTTACTTAACCTAAGGAACAAATACTTAAGGTATTTTGGGGACGCCATCTGGAGGCCCCATCTGGAGACCCCATGAGGCCCTAACTTTAAATCCAAATTTCGATTTTCGCGGAATTTTCAAATGCCTATAACTCTGCAAATACTGCAGATACGAAAAAAAATCCAAATACATTTTTGTAGTCCTTAACTTGTAGAATATGACCGCCGAAGACCAGAAAGCCCTCCGAGTTATAGTTTTCGAGTTATTTCATGATCAAATTTCTCAAGACCCCATTCGCTTATCTCGAAAACTAAGCAAGATAGAGCGATTCTGACCAAAATTTTGGATCAAAATCATTAGTGACCCTATAATAGTGTATACACCAGTGACGGTCCGTGAAGTTGTCAGTGGGTGTTCTCTAATTTTTAAAAATAGCAAATTAACGTATAAAATTAATGTTTTCCTGGACCTAACGTGTTCCCGAGATATATAATGATCCGATCTTATTAGTTTTGTATATTTTTGAGTGAGATGCAGCCCAAATTCTATTTTGTGGTCATTTTGTTGCCTCACCACATCGACAATTAACAAAAAGCATTATTTTGCAAATAAATGGAGCATACAATGGAATTTTGGCTGCATGTCAATTAAAAATAATAAAATTTAGACTTTGTCTATCACGGGAATGTTTTACGTACAGAAAAACATACATTATATACATAATTTTGATATTTTAAAGAAGTAGAGAACACCCAGAGACAACTTCACGGACCGTCACTGGTATACACATACTCATGGGCTGACCCCATATATTGGGGGCCCGTAGGGTCCTCACATTGGGACTCCATAGGGTCCACAGAATCCGTAATTTTAAGGAAATTTTTACTTATTTTAAAAAAATATTTGTCCTCTGGATAAAAACAATTAAACTTATATTAAGTACAATTTTACTTACTTTTAAGATATATTTAAGTAAATGCATTACTATGTTTTAGGAAAAAATATACTTGGAAGAAGAATTGATATCTTTGGAGCCCTCGCATACCCTCCTTTTTTTAAATTAAGTTCAACATGCTTTAAAAATGGTAAATTTTTTTTTCAGTGCACAAATCCAAATGCTTGAAAAATCTTTTTTTCTTTGTTGTTAATTTGTTACGCAATATAAAAAATATTAACAAAAATTAACACAGTACCCGCCTTTAAACCAAACTTTGCTTTCCGATTTTTTAATTTAAAAAAATCTCCTCCCCAAATGAAATTCCTGGATCCGCGCCTGTATATATAGATAGAATATAAGATTTGGCAAATTCATAATGTTGATATTAAAATTTGATTCGAAAATTAAAATCAAACTTACATTTATGTGAAAACACATAAATTCACAAATCACAAAACACATCTTTGCAAAACAAAACAAAATAACACAATCACACTAAAAAAAATAACTATACTGAAATTAAATAAACGCTGTAATTAATTTAAGTATACAATTTTTTAGAATTTAATTCAACTTATCTTAATATAAGGCGGTTTTGCTTAAAACAAAGAAAATAAACTTGAAGAAAGTACATACAAATACTTAAAAGAGCACAAGAGTTTTCCTTAATTTGTTTTTTTTTTTAATTAAGTTAAATATTCTTTACATTTATGGCGAATTGATTGCATTTAAGAAAAAAAGGGTTTATTAAAAATTTTTGTTTTACTTAAAAGAAACAAATTTAAATTGTATGCAAAAAAATAAATAAGTACGTAACTTACTTAAAAATAGTATAGGCATTTTCAAGACCTTAAATTAAATAAGTACTTTTCTTTAATTTCACAACGCATTGGCTTAAATTTAATCAATTTTTGTTTTAATTTAAGAAAGAAGTAATCTTTATTTTAATGATTTCATTGACTTTATTTGAATCCATATCTTCTTTAGTTTAACAAAGAATTTCCTTAACTTAAATAAAAACTGCTTTAGGTATTTTGGAGACCCCGTTTCGGGACCTCATATGGAGACCCCTTGAGACCCTAACTTTAAATCCAAATTTCGATTTTCGCGGAATTTTCAAATGCCTATAACTCTACAAATTCTGCAGATACGAAACAAATTCCAAAGGCATTTTTGTAGTCCTTAACTCGTAGAATATGACCGGTGAAGACCCGAAAGCCCTCCAAGTTATAGTTCTCGAGTTATTTCATGATCAAATTTCTCAAGACCCCATTCCCATATCTCAAAAACTAAGCAAGATATAGCGATTCTGACCAAAATTTTGGATCAAAATCAATAGTGGCCTAATTATAGTGTACGCACATACTCATGTGTGGACCCCATATATTGAGGCCCCGTAGGGTCCTCGCATTGGGACTCCATAGGGTCCAAAGAATCCGTAAGTTTAAGGAAATTTTTACTTATTTTAAAAAAATATTTTTCCTCTGTATAAAAACAATTTTAATTATATTAAGTACAATTTTATTTACTTTTAAGATATATTTAATTAAGTAAATGCATTACTAGTTTTTAGGAAAAATATACTTGGAAGAAGAATTAATATCTTCGCATCCCCTCATTTTCTTAAATTAAGTTCAACATGCTTTAAAATTGGTAAAAAAAATATCAGTGTAACTAAATTCTAAGAAGATATTTACTAAATTCTCAGAAGTTATTAACTGAATTCTTCCTCAATTCAAAGAAGTGAAATACGATGATGTTTTTTTTAGTAAATTTTAACTAAACTTGAACTAAATTGTTTTTTAAGAAATATGTCTTAAAAATAAAGATACGTTTCTTAGATTTGTGTAAAATTTCTTTGGCAGTAAGAATTTTTTTCCAAATATTAAAAAATTCCATTTAAAGAAAACTACACGCAAAAAAAATCTGTATCAGATTGAGAAATCCTACTCGTAAAACTTTTTTCATATCAAAAAAATTTTTACCAAATTTTTGCTTAAATTGTGCTTGTCGATGTTAAAGTAACATAATTAATTTTTTATGTAAAATAACCAAGCCACTTGCACAATAACGCAAATTATTTGCACAAAAAAATTATCGAAAGAAAACAGAAAAAAAAACAAATACAGACCGCCATTTTCATTTTGTATTTTAGTGTGCGTGGTTCGTTTAATTTTTTATGTTATAAAAACGTTAAAAGAAATTGATAAATAAAATTAAAATAAATTAATAAATAAAAAAATAATTAGTTTTTTAAAAGATAAATAAATGTAAGATAAAAAAATGCTAAAGTTAATTTTGCTGCTATAACTAAAAACACCATTCATTTAGCAAAACCAATGGAGTCCCAGACAAATGGAATGATGGAGTGAGTATACCACAATTCCGAAGACACCAATAAGGTTTAATAGATTTTTAGTTAAAAATTAGTGTTTGGGAATAATTTTCTGTTTTTACAGGGTACTGGTCATTAAATTTTTGAAGCTATAGCGAATCCTTCACTACAATAAAGATTGTACTTACTTATAAAATTAAAACCTAAAAACTCATTTATATAGCAAAGCCAATGGAGTCCAGACCAGTTTTTATGACTTACAAATGGAATGACAAAGTAAGTGTTCTTCCATACCAAGAGACAAATGGGGTTAACTAGTTTTTCAAATTAAAAACTTGTGTTTTGTAATAATTTTCTGCTTTTACAGATTGATTTTAAATAAATTCGTGAGGCTATAGCGGATCCGTTACTTCAAGAAAAAGCGTAGGCAGCAGTCACTGGAGAAAATTGTACAAAAGGGTCAGTTGGTCGGTGGTAAATTAAATCCTACACAAAATTTACAGGCCTATTCTCAGTTATGACTAGTTATGACTAATTTTATTATTTTCAAACTTCATATTCCATGTGTTTGTTGTAAACAAAATCATAAAAAGTCTCAAAATTTAAAATTATTTGTCAATTTTGAGACAATGTGGGTAGCAGGTCTTTATTCTTTTGAAATTTTCAAACAAAATTTGAAATTTTTTATGATTGTTTACAACAACCACATGGAAAAAATTGAGTTATGATTGAGTTATGACTTTTTTTGTGAATAGGCCCCTTATTATATTAATATGGATTTATTGTGTGAAAATTTAATTTATTAATTGTGAAAAAACATGAAATTTTAAATTTAACAAATATACAAATTTTTACAAAAATTTAATAAAAAATTTATTTTAGCATAAATATGGTAATTTTTACCATTATTTTTAGTCACCTTTTCTAATAATTTTGGTATATTTCACAATATTTCTTTTGGTAATTTTCTTTAAAATTTTTTACATAAGCGTTTTGACTAAATTACGAAAACTACTTCGTCGGTTGTAATTTTAGCATATTTTTGGTTAAATTATGCCAGATTTTTGCTAACTCCGACACAGATTTTTTTTGTGTGTATGAACTAATTATAAGTAAATGAACTAAACTTTTTTCCTCATAGTTAACAAAATTTCTCATTTTTAGTTAAATTTAACTAAATTTTAGGAAAATTCATGATATATTTTCAAAGACATTCAAAGACAAAATCGTATATAGCGGTGGACCCGTCTAATACACATTCGTGCCAATGAAAAATTATAATCAGAATGTGTGTGTTGGAGGATTTAAACTGAACCAAATGATGAGGGTATGTGAAATTGTAAACTGTAAATTAATTAGGGTTTTCACAGTGACGATTAAATTTACCATTTTTAGTGTGGTATTTGGCAAATTTGCCATTTTACTAAACGTCAAGTATTTGCAGTGGCGGGTACAACTTTTGGGTTTTGGGGGGAATTTTTTTTTACTTTGAAAAAAAAAAAAATCATGAATTCACCTTTGTTGACGAGCAAAAAACGGGATACGTTTTTTTTTTTTGCAAAAAAAAAAAAAAAAGTGATGGGAAAGCTATGAAATCATCAAGTTTATTAGTTTTTTCCGAAGGAGGTTTGTTCTTGATGATCATATTTCGTTTAGATCATTTTTTTTTTAATTTGTTTTAAAAGAAAATTGTATATTTTTCGTTAAATTAGAAGAGAATTTTTTAATAGAAGAAATTCTTCCTACATAAAAAATTTCAGACTATAAAAAATAATATTTTCACGAAAAATGTCTCAGAATATAAGACTTTTCTTTACGAAAAGTGTCTCAGAATCTGAGCCTTTTTTCATACAGAAAAATCTTTTTTTCAATCTATTTTTCGTATACATAAGAAGTGTCTAAATCTGAGAATTTTTTAATAAAATAAATTCTTTCTACATAGAAAATATCAGATTTTAAGACATTTTTCGTGAAAAAAAAAATTTATTGGGAAAATGTCTCAGAATACAAGACTTCATCTTTACGAAAAATGTCTCAGAATCTGAGACTTTTCGTATAGAAAAATTTTCAGATTCTAAAATTTTTTTCCACAGAAAAAGTCTCAGATTCGGAGACATTGCACTATAGAAAAAGTCTCATATTTTAAAGCATTATTGAGACATTTTTCGTATAGAGAGGTCTCTGATTATTAGATTTGTTTCGTACTGAAAAAAATTTAGAGACTTTTTTTTCCACAGAAAAATTCTTAGATTCTGAGACTTTTTTTTCCACAGAAAAAGTCTTAGATTCTTCAACCTTTTTCCAATAGAAAAAGTCTCAGATTCGAAGACCTTTTTCCTAAAGAAAAAGTCGCAGATTCTGAGAGTTTTTCTTATATATAAAAAGTTTAAATTTCTGGCACTTTTTCTCTAAAGAAGAGGTGATAGATTCTGCGACCTTTTTCTGATTCTGCAATCCTTTCCTATTCTAAGACACTTTTCCTATGGAGAAAGTCGGAGATTCTGTGACACTTTTGTAAAGAAAAAGTCCCAGATTCGGAAATGTTTTTTCTATAGAAAACGTCTCAGGCTTTAAGACCTTTTTCCTATAGAAAGGTCATAGACTCTAAGACCTGTTTCCTATAGAAAAAGTCTGAGATTCTGAGACATTTTTCTGAGATTCTGAGACCTTATTCCTATAAAAAAAGTTTTAGATTCTAAGACCTTTTTCCCGTAGAAAAAGTCTCAGATTCTGCGACCTTCCTCCAATTCAGTAAGTTTCAACTTCTGAGACTATTTTTCAACAATAAAAAGTCTCAGACTTGGAAACCTTTTTATTTTTAAAAAAGACTCAGATTCTGAGACCTTTTTCCTTAAAATAAGTCTCAAATTCAGAAATTCTGAGACTTTTTTTCCCAAAGAAAAATTCTTCTGTAACCTTTTTCCTATAAATAAGTTTTGAGACTTTTTTCACATAAAAAAGTCTCAGATTCTGAGAATTTTTACTTTAGAAAAATTTTATTCTTTAAAAAAAAAAAATTAAAATAGTTTTACATTTCCTATTGCTGTGTAGAAGACAACATTTTTCTATATAAACCAAATTAAGATCCTGTTACATTTTTCTATACAAATTTATATTCTAAGTAATTTTTTTATGCCAAAATTCATAATAAGATTGACATATATTTTTCACAGAAAATTTTCAGATTAATTCACTTTTCCTTAAAAAATTTAAAAATTTTTCTTATTAAAATTTCCGATTTTTTTCTATGAAAAAATTTTGGACTCCGAGGTTTTTTTCCTTCGGAAATTTTTTTAGAAAATTTTATTCTTTCTTTTTTCTTTCCTTTCCTTTTTTTTTTTCCTCTTTTTTCTTTTCGAAATTTGGTCTGGGGGGGGGGGGGAAATTTCCCCTTTTTCCCCACCCCTTGTACCCGCGCATGAGTATTTGCCACCATTTTTTCTTTACACTCAAAATAATAACTCTGTAAAATACTCTGTAAAATAACTGTAATCTTAATTCAACAGATATTTGACAGAGTTTTCTGTCCAAATACAGATTTAAAGAAAATACTTTGTATTTTGTTGTGACAAAAAAACAAAGTTTCATCTGTTATATTACTTTTAACTTTGTAGTCTTAATTTTACAGATAACTTACAAAGGTTTCTGCTTAAATACAGATTTAAGCGAAATACTTTGTATTTTTTATAACCAAAAAACTAAGTTTTATCTCCATTTTTTCTTATTTCTTTGTAATCTTAATTTCATAGTTAAAAACAGAGTTTTCTGTAAAAACACCAGCTTTTATCAGTATTTTTTTGAGAAAATGTTAAAAAAGTACCAAAAAGAATCTTTTCAAAAATCTTATGAAAATTTTCCAGAATAACATGTATTTACTAAACTCTGTAAATTTACAGAGTTTTTTCTGTAAAATTTTGGTTGCATCAAATGCATTTTACAAATATATGTAAATTTACAGAATTTTTCTTTACTTAATGGTGTTTTATTTAACCAATACTTTACTGGAAACTCTGTAAATTAACAGTTTTTTATTGTCAAAATCATTTTACAGAGTTTTATAGTAAAATTACCAAGCTGGAAAAATATGGTGTACTCTGTTAAATTAGCAGAGTTTTTCTGTAATTTAACAGAGTTATTATTTTGAGTGTACATATCGTGAGCGTACTTTTTGTTAATGATTTGCACAAAATAACTTTAATTAAACTTAATAATTTTTTACATTCACAGTTTTAAAATAAACACAAAAAAATTGTATTTTTCTTTTTATATAAATATTTTTGTTGCCGCGTTCAAAATTTCAGCATAAGCAATCACATCTGTTCTCATTTTTACGTTTTTTTTATTTGCACTCTGGCATTTTCTCATTGGTGTAGGAAGCCAACATTTCTGGGGGGGCTAAAGCCCGCCTTGATTTTTTTTAATTTTTTGGTATTTTTTTTTAATAGAAAAACCTAGACCTATTCCTGAAGCGTTCCCTTTAACATGCGTCTAGGTGTCCTAGAAACGAATGCCCCCGATAGCGGTTAAAAATTCATATTTTTTGTTTTTAAATTTTGATTCTGTAGATTTTTCGGAAATTTAGAACTCCTAGCTAGATACGTATGTTTTGAGAATGAAAGATTTTTCATGTTTTTCCTATAGTAAAATCATTAGATTACTAGGATTTTTTTTAAGAAAAAGTTCTGATGATTGCAAAAGTTGATGATTATTAGTCAAAATTCTCAGAATCTTTCTTTCAATAACTTTTGTCTATAAAAAAAAACCCCTTAGAATTTAGAAACTTTTTTTAATCAAAGAAGTTAAAATGTTTTCCTGAAGGTAAAACCCTAAGATTCGGTAAAGTTTTTATCACTGCCAAACACATCAGATTCATATAAAAACTTTTTTCAATAATTCAGACTATTTTTCAATGGGAAAAACTATTAGATCTTATATAATAATCATTACGAGTCCTTAAGACTCATTGAATAATCATAACGAGTCCTAAAGACTCATTACATATTATTATTATTTATTGTTGCAAAAAAAAAATTAATGAAATTATTAAATTATTAAAAAAAAAATTTGAATGATTAAAATTCTGGGGGGGGCTAAAGCCCCCCCCCCCAGACAGGGCTATCTACGCCTATGCATTTTCTTTTTAGACAAGGTTTGGCACATTTGCCAAATACCAAACTAAAAAAGGCAAATTTAATCGTCACTGTGAAAACCCCAAATATAATTTAATTTCTATTATTTTGATATGAATGTATGTGTGCATGTTGATCATCACACAGAAATGAAAATATTTTAATGAATCCATATACATTTTTAACATAAATAAATATTTATGAGCATCATATACCGTACACATATCAGAGTATGGATATGAATATACTACGTATAATGCCTCATTTATTTGCTTCTATTGTTGGTGATCATTGTCGTCGATGATAATGACGATGATGGTGATGACCCAATGAAACTTTTTATTTTTCACTTTAACAAATAAATTGCTAATTAATAATAATTGACCAACACTACTATCGCACTACTGCACCCTGTTAGTGTATGTTCTTCTTTGTAGTAAGTACTTACTAGGGATGCCAAATAGGAAATCCTAAGGTTTCTACGAATAACGTCGTGTATTGTTTTACGACAATGTGTGGTATGAATAAAAGTTAGAATTTACTTTTTACTATTTACTTTTAGGAAAGTAACTTCCCAAGTAGAAATTCATGACGGTTATAAAAAAAAGCGTTTTTAAAGCACTCCAAAGTAGAAACTCATGACGGTAATAAAAAATAGCATTTTTAAAGCACTTCCAAGTATAAATTCATGACGGTAAAAAAAAAGTCATGACTTATCAAAAATAAAGCATTTTTAAAGCATTATTTCATAACGCTTTATGAACGTTTTGAAAAAGCTTTTTGAGATTCCTTTTTCGCCAAATTTATGTTGGTTTAGGAATACAAATTTTTACAACATTTTTTTACACTACTTTTTAAATATGGTTTACGACGACCAAAAAGCCGACATTAAAAGCGAATTAACTTTAGACGACCCCATAACAGATTTAGTTAAGTTTGAGGAGTGTGACAACAAGGTTAAAACTGATCAGCAATTTTGCAATTCACTGGTACAGTGGCTCAAGGTAATAATGGAACAGCGTATATTTGTTAGCAGTTCTTTAAAGACAAAGATTTAAATACTAAACCTGATTGTTATCAATCGACTATTTTTGAAAAAAATGCTACATAGGAAATTTTCCAAGCTTGAATTTAAGCTTGATAGCGTCCAGATTGAGCAAATATTGAATGAGATACGAGGGTCGCAATGGAAAATGAAATTATTTGTAGATATTTTTTTGAATTTTTTTTAAAAATATTTCTAAGTCGATTTTTTCCAAGTTCAAACATTAAAAATTTAAAAAATTACCCAATTATTTTTATTTAGTCATCAGCTTGTTTTTCCAACAATCCAAACAAAAAATGAAATTTTTTAAATACAATAGAAGAAATCCGCATTTTTTGACCTCCAACTCTTTCGACCACCAATTTGTTGTAAACAAAGAAAATATTTTATTGTTTATTAATTTGAGTACATCTAAGTATATAGTAATGAGATATAAGAATAATTAAAATTGTTCTTTGTTTACAAAAAATTGGTGGTCAAACGAGTTGGAGGTCAAAAAATGCGGATTTCTGCCACTGTATTTAAAAAATTTCATTTTTTGTTTGGGTTGTTGTAAAAACTAGCTAATAACTATATAAAAATTATTGGATAATTTTTTAAATTTTTAATGTTTGAACTTGGAAGAAATCGACTTAGAAATATTTTTAAAAAAATTTCAAAAAAACATCTACAAATAATTTCATTTTCCAGTGCGACCCTCGTATCTCATTTAATATTTGCTCAATCTGGACGATATCAAGCTTAAATTAAAGCTTGGAAAATTTCCTATATAGTACTTTTTTCAAAAATAGTCGATTGATAATAATCAGGTTTAGTATTGATAACTTTTCCTTTAAAGAACTTCTAAGAAATATATGCTGTTCCATTATTACTTTGAGTCACTGTATGTATTTTTCTATATTTACATTTGAATCAAAATCACTAATTTTTATTTTGTTATTCAGCGTGACCTGATGCGGTTAAAATGTAAGGCCGACTCATTATATGAGGCATGCATGGGACTATTTAAATAAATGGACTAATTAATTGACGATTTCATTGGCATTATATTGAAACTAATGCCAATGAAATTTTTAGCATTAGCATTGTTTCAATCAATGCCAATGCCCGTTAAGGAATTAGTAGCATTAGTAATGCCAATTATGAAAAATTTCATTGGCATTAATAAATGTCTTAATGAAAACAAAGCATTAGCAATATTAAAAGTCGTATTTCCGTCAACCAGTTGTGAAAATTTTTTTTTGGTTAAAACCACTGTTGGCTACCGTTACCCTTTCAATACCGTTACCGATTAAAAACCCTTTAATATTGACTACCGTTACCGTTACCAATACCGAAATAAAAAATGTTTAATACCGTTACCGATAAAAAACCGTTACCTTTATTCGGACATTTACCGGTATTATATCGGTTTTGTTTCGGTTGCATTAATATTATTTATTTTAATTTTGTTGTGGATTAAAAACATATTAAAATATTTTTAATATACTTCAAATAATTAAACAAATTTTTGTTCATTGCCAATCCAACCAATGATCACATTCGCAATTAACTAAATTCGAATATCGGTCTTGGACCTCGATTGTAAGCGATGTTCGTCTTTCCGTTAGTAAAAGACACGTACGGTCCGAAATAAACGTGCTACTCTGCTGGTACGAATACGTCTTTGGTCATAGGCTGGTTAAGTTCCGAAATGGGAAAATCGGACCAAATGAAAAAAAGGTCCACCTGAAAAACTTACAAAACATCAGAAAAACATGTTTTATTTAATTTATTGTCTATTTGTTTAGAAAATGAAACATTTTTATGCCGTGTTAAGTTCATTGACCAAGATTAGAAAATTCAAATTTTTTTAACAACAGGACAAACAATTTTGATCATTTTAACAGAGAAATCTGCTGATTTCAAACAAACAGTTCAAGCTGTTTATTTGAAATCAGCGGATTTTTCTATTAAAATCAGCAGATTTTTCAACTGTCTTGACGGATTTTTCAGCAGATTCTACCTGAATTATCCAGACAGAAATTTAGCAAACCGCGTCAGCTATAATCAGAGATTTCTCAAATGGCTTAAAATTCAGATTTCTCATATGGCTCAAAATGCAGATTTGTTTGCTTATTGGACAAAGGTGTCTCTACGAGCATGAGTTCGTATTTGTAAAATTACAATATTGCGTGAATGTTTTTATTTAATTCTGAGTTATTTCATAGTATTAAATGCTAGTACACATATAATTATGTATAGAAAATATACAGAATTTAGCAGTTTTTTAATTTTTTTTTATTTTTTACGCGTTTTTAGCAAATTTGTGACTGGTTAACATTTCATTTATAATACCGGTACGTACCGGTATTGATAATTCGGTAACGGTTCACCGTTACCGAAATTGTCGAAAATACCGTTACCTTTACCGTTACCTTTATAAAAAATATGTAATACCAATACCGTTACCGATACCGTTATTCGTTTCAATTGCCAACCCTGGTTAAAACTTAATATGGCTATAGGTCTGTTTGTTTACCCAAATTTCTTACTTTTTTTACTACAACTGGAAAGTTTTGTTTACTTTTTGTATTACAAATTTCCAGCTTTATTAAAATTAGTAAAAATGAGATAATTGTAGTTAGGTAAACGAACAGGTAGAGTTTCTGTTTCGGTTAAAACCGTAACCGAAACCGCGGTTATTGAAGCCGAAAACCGAACCCGAAACCGACCCATATATTTTCGGTTACCCGCTTTTCATTAATAGAATAGATTTTTTAATTTTTTTTTTTGCATTTAAAAAAAGTAATTTAAATTAAGAACTTTTTCCATATATATTGTATGTTTTTCGTTAAAAAAAAAAATATTAGAGGTAGGTGATACACAAATGTTAATATCCATGAATCCAACGACAAATTTTACAATTTTGGGTTCAGACTTACCCCCAGTTTCTATATTACTAACGTATGACGAACGTCAAAAATTTACATGTATTTTGTTACACTAACAATATGCATGCAAATTTTTGACGTTCGTCGTTCGTTCGTCATACAGAAACTGGGGGTTAATTTTGATTTACGCAATTCGGAAAAAAAATACAACAAACTAGCGGAGACAAATTTTAGAAATTTGAAGTTTCAGATAACTTAGATTGTTCGTCTCAATAAAAATACAGTTTATAAAGGGGTGATTAGACGATAGAGGTAACTTTTAAAATTGGAATGTTAAATAAAATTTGTTTATATATTTTTTATTTACTTTAATTCGGTTTCCAATCTACAAATTATTGACCAAATGTGCGAAAACAAATAATAATATAATGAAAATGGTAAGCAAAAACAATTATTAAAGAAATGAGATTTGACACAACAATTTTTAAAGTCAAAACTATATCACCACAGAGTTATGTTTTACTTTAAATCCCCGAGTAAAAATTTTTATATGATGCAATATATGATGATATATGACACAATATATATTAATACGCAATTTGATCCGAATAATGGTGGATGTTTTTGCATTAAAAAAGATCAACTTGTATAAAATATGATTTGATTTCATCCGAGTTTTGACCAGACATTGCCTTATATTGGTGGATCTAATTAGATCTAATTGAACAAAAACATATAAAATCCTGGTGTTTTTTGGTTGGGGTTGAGATACACCACAGGTCAACGATACATTCACCAAACATATAATTTTCAAAAAAAAAAAATGTTTGGGTACGCTTCGAACCAGATAGGTGATATACATTACCCTAACAAGGAAATGTTTAGGAACATTTTAAAAAGTTTCTTATACTTTGCCTAAAAAAATTAGAAAATTTTTGGTTAATTGGAAACATATATAGTTTTATATGGAACAGAATAAGCTATATATAATGTTATGTTAAATTATACAGAAAAACAAATTTTGTATTGACCCTCATATAATTTTATATAATTATATCAACCGTACACCTTTTAATCCGAATCATGATTAAATTATATATTACTACATATACTGCATTAAAAAAATTTAGAAAATATCTCAGGGATGTATAATTATATATAATTTATTATGTTTGTATCAAATTATATATTGTAATATATGTCTATTTTTACTCGGGTCTAGGGGTTTTCTTTCCCGTCTAAATGCGCCTTGATAGCAAATTTAAAATCTTTTTAATTTACATTTTTTACTTTACTATTGAGATAACTTAAGTGTTTAAATCCAGTTGAAGAATTATCCAGTTCTCCGACTGAGGAACTACTGGATCTTTGGAAGATGAACTGAATTCTTATTTTTAAAGACATAAGCGGAAGCTTAACCAAAATGGGAATTTAAACTGAATTCGATTTTAATAAAAAAATATTTTTAAATAAAGTTTTTTCACCGAAATAAAATTTCTACTGATAACCGAAAATAACCGAAACCGATCGGTTATTCAATTTTTTATAACCGAAACCGCGGTTACTAAATTTATCGGTTATTCAGAAACTCTACGAACAGGCATAATATCTCGAAAACTAAGTTAGATAGAGCAAAATGGAGGGCATTTTTGGTTCTTAGAATCTCCATAGTTTCGCCGGTCCTCTTCACATGTGTGGATTAGTTCCAACTAATGCCAATGAAAATTCAATGCCAATTAAAAATTCCCATGTATGATATAAGGCCATTGGAAGTATCCTTTCCGTTATAATGTCCCCAGGTTTACAGCAAATGTTTAGCGGCGTTGGAAAACCGACTAAAGGAGTTTCAAAAAAAATTTTTAGCACCATAAAAGTTTTGAATGAATTGAAAGGTAATATTATGCTGGCCAACAACTATATATCTTTGACCAAAACATGTATGTGTTTTTCACAAAACAATTTTAGGTATCAACCTAATTTCGTCCCTTCGCGTTATATTTTTAAAGTAAAATTTATATTAATAGAAACTTTTCAAATTTTTTTTTTTGATATTTGTGAAGTTTGCCTTACCGCGAAAGCATCAAATTAAGCAAATTTCTAGATCTTTTTTTAAAAGATTTAAAAAAAACACATCGCAGTTTTCGTCAGATCAGAAATGCTTTATACCTATTATATAAATAATAAATAATAATATATAATAAACTCATTTTGTTTTCCCGTTGCAGAACACCTTCTTCTACAATTTGAAAATGAGTCCGACAAGTCTATCGTGACCAAAACAAGCCGCTGACTAGCGGCAGCAGAAGAGAGAATAACTAAACGAAATTCTATTTAGTTTTTGGTATAAAAAAACAGTTATTTTTTATAAAAAAAAAAGAATATATTTATCTTTTCTTAAAACAATAAAAATTAAAACAAAAATAAATTTTCATTTGGTTTTTAAACTGATAGAAAATTACTTTAGGTTTTATATCTGAAATGCTTGTAAATTGCTTTTTTTTTTTTGCATATAAAGCACTTTAAAATTGCTTTACATACCGTTTTAAAAGTGATACATTTTTGGTTTTTGCAATGCTTTAAAAGCACTATAACGAAGCGTTCTAAAATCATTATTATAAATGTCTTTAAAAACGCTTCAAATAAACCGTCTAACGGTGCACAGTGAGACAACGCCGGCATTAAATACAAGGAGTCATTGTAGAGCTCTGAAATTTTGCACAGGTTACTTTTGAGACAATTCCAGTTTTTTGAAAAAAAAATTATGAAAATACGCCTACTTTTACGCCCACCTCCCATACAATCGAAAATTGTAAAATGCCGTATTTTCCGTAATACTTAAGGTATAACTTTGAATTTTGGTATACTTGAATGTTATATTGTTACAAACATTATCGGAAAAAATTTTGAACTTTGGCCCACTTTTACCCCCACCACCCATACAACCCCAACATAAAAAGTGACATATTTTCTAAAATATTTTAGGTACAACCTTCAAATTTGATATGACTGTAATTTATATCATTTCAAATGTTTCATGCAAAAACAACAATAACACGCCCACTATTACGCCCACCTCCCATGGAAATGCAATAAAAAAGAACAATTTTTTTTTTTCACTCTATCAATAATTTTTTAATATCATCATGGTGTTCTAATTATTTCAATATGTTAGAAAATTGCTAATCTCTTATCAAAAGAGATCATTACAAGAACACTCATTATTACTTAACCCAATAAATAATGCAACATCTAAATTCAATATATAACAATTTAACTAACCACATTAGAAAGTGATCATAACACAACTTCGATAAGAACAACAGCTTGCACTATCAATTTAAATTAAAAATTATGCAACTATCTAACCCAAAGTCAATGACCTTCAAAAAAATTATCAATCAAATGAATAATGTAAATAAAATAATAATAAACAATAAGGGAATATGTGTAAACAATTAAAAAAAAATAACATGCTATTGCATGCTTACATACGTATAGCGACAGAATGTGCGCGTTGCATATTTTTTGTATTTTTTTTGTATTTTTTTGTATGTTTAAAGTACTTTTGCAAACTTTTGCTATAGTTCCTTTACTTTAAATGAAAGCTGAGACTTCAATCTTTCATTTGATATAAGTCTTCACCTAGGGCGAGGGGCTGCTCTATATTTCCTAATCCATTGAAAATGCAAAATGTTCAATTTTTACACCACAATTCTCTTGTTAAGAAATTTTTTTTGTGTTTTTTATTTTTTTTATTTATTTTTTCATCTACTCATTCTACAACAACTAAATTAATTAAAAAAATACTTTAAAGTTATATTTATTATGTATTTTTTATTTAATAAGCTTTTGAATGTTACATATTGAACTAACATATTTCAAGTGCTTTGGCATACCTCAACTTTGGCTTGCTCTAGACCAAAAAGTAATGAAGTTATGAGGCTGAAATTTCAGGGAATTGTTACTCATATATCTGTTAATATACTGTAAAAATTTCATCCAAATTGGACGACACGCCAAAACCCATTTTTTGCCGCCGTTACTATAGGGCTGTCTCACTGTGCGGTGTTATCATTATGACAGTCTGAAAGCGCTTTGATGATGGTTTTCAGTATGGTCTGAGAGCATTCGTACTACCATATAAAGCGCTTTTAAAGCGTTTTAACGGTTGTATTTTTCTACCTGGGTTCTTAAAGTATTTACTTAATATCAAGGTTGGTTACCGAAACGAATAACGGTAAGGGTAACGGTAACGGTATCTAATTTTTATTTATTTCGGTAAAGGTAACGGTAAGTGTTTTCAAATCGTTTCGGTAACGGTATGTACCGGTACCGAACCAACCAAACCGGTACGTACCGGTATTATTAATTTAGTAAAAATTTGAAAAAAGATAGAACTGAAAGCTAAAAATATTTTATAGACCCAAAAACCAGTATAGATTTGATATGATTATTATTTTTGTCATTTATTTTATGATAATTTGCAAATTATAAATTTAAAATTATGTTAGCAAATTGATTTTATTTTTTTGTTCGTTAAAATCCCTTAAAACAGGTAAAATTTTGAATACCGGTACAATACCGGTAACTTCTAATAATTATAACGGTAACGGTAAGGGTAACGGTATTTTAAAAATATTTTTAGCGGTATCGGTAACGGTAACGGTATTCGATTTGAAAGGGTTTTGAATCGGTAACGGTATAATAAGGGTAACGGTAACCAACCATGCTTAATATCATATGAATAAAATAAACTTAACCGAAAATTCGGCTAAGTATTTTCTAAATATCAGATATGTCAGTCACAAAAAAATAAACCAAATAAAAAATGAAAAATATTTTTTTTTTTTTTAAACTTTAAAATCGAATTGTTTTTATGTAAATTTTGTAATTAAATTGGGCCATAAAATAAAAATGTGCTTGGCCAAACTATTGTTTAAAGCTGGGTAACGGCCTAAGTGCCTTTAATAAATAATGTGATTTTGCACCCTATTAAAGTGATTTAAATTTATTGATAAGGTAAGTGAGATTTTAAGATTTGACAATTCTGGACAAAAACCTTCTAAGCATTTGTAAACCAAATGTGCTTCTTGTCCAAAATCTTAATTCAGATTTGCAAAAATACAAAACGGAAAATTACACTTTGTTTAATCTACAGATTGACGATATTTTGGAACAGCGAGGACAAACACAATTGATGTAACCAAACATTCATCCTAGCCAGGGCTGCCAGACTTGGGGATTTATCCCCAAAGTTGGGGATTTCACTATAGAAAAAAGGACAAAAAATCTCATTTGCGGATATTTATGGGGATTTCAAAAATTATTTTGGGGATTTTTTGGGGATATTTAAAATTGTATATATTTGATACAACAAGCTAAATTTAATATAATCCACGATTTTTAACAAGATTACGAAGCGCATTCAGTAAAACGTGCATTTATCGGCTGAAAAATGTATTTTAGCATTGTCAAAACCCGTTAATTAACTCGTTAGGGGATTTTTTAAATCTACATTAAAATCTACAAAATAAAAAAAATACATTTTAAATCTACAAAATAAAATTAAAAAATTACCATCCATAAATTTTTCTTAAAAATTAACAAAAAAATGTTTGTGTGATTAAAAAAGAACGTATTTTTTTATTGCTTGGGGATTTTTGGGGATATTTGGTTTTATTGTTGGGGGCAACGGAAAAAAGTACCTGGCAACGCTGATCCTAGCGAAGCTTTCCTCTTGTTGTGTATCCATTAAAAAAATGAAAGTGAAGATTTCCAAATGGTTAACATCCAACTTTGAAAATATAAATCTGTTTAAACCTATAAAAAGTGATTTCTATAAAAAGTGTCTGATTCTAAGACACGAAAAATCTAAAAGTCAACAATTTCTTCGATTCTAAGACATTTTTTTCCAACGTCGGTAGAGGCCGCCGCGCTTAAAGGGATACCAAAAAGTTGTGGAAGGTGGCCAAATTCCACTACCAAATTCCAACGACCTTAGAGGCCGCCGCGCTAAATATTAGATTTTATTATTATTTTAATTTAATTTATTAAATAATAATTTAATAAAAATAAAATTTAATATTTAGAAAAATTCCCAGGATTTTCCAACAGAAAAGTTTTCATCAAAAAAATTTCAGTCTGAAAGAATTTTCAAACAAAAAAATTTCTCAAAAAATAATAGATTTTGATAAACATTTCGAATACAAAAATTAGCAGATCTAAAAGATATCTTAAACAGAGAAAAAATATATTTCTTTGTAGAAAAACTCAGGATCTGAGCATTTTGTCAGTAGAAATGTTTCCGATTCAGAGATTTTTATTTTTTTTTGCCGAAAAGTTCTTGGCAGATTCTGAAACATTTTTTCTAAGGAAAAATTCTCAGTTGCTGAGAAATTTTTCCTAAAGAAAAGTTATAAGATATTTTTCTCAAATTTTCAAATTACCTCCAGAGTCAAATAAATATCAAACCATTTTCTGAAGTCTGGAATTGTGAGACATTTTTTTTATAAAAATATAATACTTTTTCCTTGGAAAATGATAAGAAAAGTTATTCGGTTAGAAAATGTCCACGACGGTTTTTTAATTTTTTCATATGAATTTTCTTTAATTCCGAAACATTTTAATTCAAGGATGTAAAAAAATTCCTTAGGATGGGGGCTATGTGTGCTTACGTAAGCCATCAGCACACATATACCTCTCCAAAGGATTTTTATACATCCTGGTCATTTTCTTTCGATCCATATTCCTTTCCCTTCTCTTTTTCCTTTTTTCTTTTCCTTTTTTCTTTTTATTTTTCTTTCTCTTTTTTTCTTTTGAAATTGTTTTGGGGGGGGGGGGGGGGGGAGAAATCCCATTCTCTCCTTTTTTTACTGATTTGGGTTATGTACATTCTAAATAAGTAGTGTGTAAAAAATTATAGCCTATAGCTTGTCGAGCCGTTTTTGAAAAAACTCATTTTGAAAACCATTACTCGTTTTCTATTAAAAAAAGTCAATATTTAAATTTTGTAAATGCTGAAATAAAAAAAAATATCTGCAAGGAGGCTTCCGCTAAAAAAATGTATTGTCCATTCGATAAGATATTGCCCATGAGATATATCACATTCTTTAAGAAATTTCACATAATGCCTTGAAATATTGCATGGAAACCCCCATAGGAAGTGAAGATAGGTTGTTGGTATGTTCAGAAAAAATTTTGGGTTGTAAAAGTTAAGCAGGGTCAGTCTTGCTTTTTCCCCTCAAAGAGGCCCCCTTGGAGCGCACACTGGGTAATTTGAGCCAATTTTTAGGCCAAAAATAATTACAGCCAAAGTTTTAGACCGATATGGCTGAAATTTTAAATTCAAGAGTTTTTTGTGAACACGCACAGCTGGATTTTATGAATTTGGTAATCGTGGAAATTTTTAGGGTTGCCACCATACGAAAAAAAGGGAAAATACTGAATATCTCGAAAACGAATAGGCTAATTTTTTTGAAACTCGGCACGAAGAAAATACGCAAGAAGGCTAACAAAATGGCACATAAACCATTTTGTTTGATTTTGCTGAAAAAAGCTGTTATTTTTTGAGTGGGCCTTGTACCACCTTAACGAAAAATTTTCAAAAAAAGTTCGTACTATTTCCTTCAACGAACCCAAATATTGGTTTAAAACATTATTTTAATCAATTTTACTGACAACAAAATTATAAACAGCAACAGGGTTTTTTCTCTTAGTTCTTTTCCCAATCCAAACGTTAGAAAGTTCAAGATATGGCAAGATGAGGCTGTCTGAAAGAAAATTGATATCTCAAAAAGTGCAAAAAAGTGCAACGGAAAATTAAAAAAAATGAATTCAGAATTATTTTCTTTAAATTTTTCATCAATCAAAAACACGGCACACCACGGCTAACATTATTAAAAGCTAATGCGAAGTTAATATTCATTGAAAAAGTCATTTATTTAAGGTTAAGTTATAATTACACGTTTTGTTAAAAAAAGCAATAACGTCCACCAAAATATTTTGCTATTTTTTTATAACTTAATATCCCCTCTCTTCTCCATATTATACACGATATCCTTCTTTATGTTTAATAGCTGAAAAAATCGTTTGAATTTATATCAAAATTAGGCGTTTTATATTGCACTGTGCACGTTGCTTGAAAATGCCGAATTCGACTGCCCGTCAATCAGTTTATATTTGTTTTTTGGAAAAACCAAATATGCAGTTATTTGCTTTAATATTTTCTAAATCGAACGTAATTAACAAAAACATTATTATTGTTAGTTCGAAAAATGATTTTTGGCCAAGATTTCGGTTCAAATTACCTACTGTGGAGCGGTAGGATCGGATTTATTATAAAAAGTTGAAAAAATAAACAACATTGGTTGGACCTTAATGGTTGAAGATAGATGGTATGTTTTATTTTAGAATAAATTAGCAAAAACACAAATTGTAATTTATTTGTTTCAAAAACTATTTAAAATTTTAAAAATTAATTTTGGAAATAAGAAAAAAAATTTTTTTCTTTAATTTTTTTTTTTTTTTTTGGACTGTCCTAAATTCTAAAAAATCTTACACTGAAAAAAAAATTTACCATTTTTAAAGCATGTTGAACTTAATTTAAAAAAAGGAGGGTATGCGAGGGCTCCAAAGATATCAATTCTTCTTCCAAGTATATTTTTTCCTAAAACATAGTAATGCATTTACTTAAATATGTATATCTTAAAAGTAAGTAAAATTGTACTTACTATAAGTTTAATTGTACTTACTATAAGTTTAATTGTTTTTATCCAGAGGACAAATATTTTTTTAAAATAAGTAAAAATTTCCTTAAAATTACGGATTCTGTGGACCCTATAGAGTCCCAATGTGGGGACCCTACGGGCCCCCAATATATGGGGTCCGCCCATGAGTATGTGTATACACTATTATAGGGTCACTAATGATTTTGATTCAAAATTTTGGTCAGAATCGCTCTATCTTGCTTAGTTTTCGAGATACGGGAATGGGGTCTTGAGAAATTTGATCATGAAATAACTCGAAAACTATAACTCGGCGGTCATATTCTACAAGTTAAGGACTACAAAAATGTCTTTAGAGTTTTTTTCGTCTGCACACTGAAAAAAAAATTTACCATTTTTAAAGCATGTTGAACTTAATTTAAAAAAAGGAGGGTATGCGAGTGCTCCAAAGATATTAATTCTTCCTCCAAGTATATTTTTTCCTAAAACATAGTAATGCATTTACTTAAATATATCTTAAAAGTAAGTAAAATTGTACTTAATATAAGTTTAATTGTTTTTATCCAGATGAAAAATATTTTTTTAAAATAAGCAAAAATTTCCTTAAACTTACGGATTCTGTTGACCCTATGGAGTCCCAATGTGAGGACCCTATGGGCCCCCATATATGGGGTCAGCCCATGAGTATATGCGTACACTATTATAGGGTCGCTATTGATTTTGATCCAAAATTTTAGTCAGAATCGCTCTATCTTGCTTAGTTTTCGAGATATGGGAAAGGGGTCTTGAGAAATTTGATCATGAAATAACTCGAAAACTATAACACGGATGGCTTTCGGGTCTTCGGCGGTCATATTCTACAAGTTAAGGACTACAAAATGCCTTTAGAACAAAAATGCCTTTAGAATTTTTTTTCGTATCTGCAATATTTGCAGAGTTATAGTGATTTGAAAATTCCGCGAAAATCGAAATTTGGATTTAAGGTTAGGGTCTCATGGGGTCTCTAGATGGGGCCCTCAGATGGGGTCCCCAAAATACCTAAAGTATTTTTTCCTTAAGTTAAGTAAATTCTTTCTTAAACTGATGAAGATATGGATTCAAATATACTCAATGAAATCAATAAAATAAAGATTACTTTTTTCTTAAATTAAAACAAAAATTTATTAAATTAAAGAAAATGCGTTCTGGAATTAAAGATTAGTACTTATTTGATTCAAGGTCTTGAAAATGTCTATACTATTTTTAAGTAAATTACGGACTTATTTATTTTTTTTTGCACACAATTTTAATTGTTTTCTTTTAAGTAAAACAACATTTTTTAATAAACCCTTTTTTTCTTAAATGCAATCAATTCGCCATAAATGTAAAGAATATTTAACTTAATTTAAAAAAACAAATTAAGGAAAACTCTTGTGCTTTTTTAAGTATTTGCATGTACTATCTTCAAGTTTATTTGCTTGTTTTAAGTAAAACCACCTTATGTTAAGATATGTTGAAGTAAATTCAAAAAAATTTGCTTAGTTAAATTAATAACAGTGTTTATTTAATTTCAGTATAGTGATTTTTTTCAGTGCAGTATTTGCAGAGTTATAGGCATTTGAAAATTCCGCGAAAATCGAAATTTGGATTTAAAGTTAGGGTCTCATCAGGTCTCCAGATGGGGCCCCCAGATGGCGCTCCTAAAATACCTTAAGTATTTGTATCTTAGGTTAAGTAAATTTTTTCTTAAACTGATGAAGATATGGATTCAAATATAGTCAATGAAATCAATAAAGTAAAGATTACTTTTTTCTTAAATTAAAACAAAAATTGATTAAATTAAAGAAAAGAAAATGCGTTTTGGAATTAAAGATTAGTACTTATTTGATTCAATGTCTTGAAAATGTTTATACTATTTTTAAGTATGTTACGTACTTATTTATTTTTTTTGCACACAATTCTAATTGTTTTCTTTTAAGTAAAACAACATTTTTTTAATAAACCCTTTTTTTCTTAAATGCAATTAATTCGCCATAAATGTAAAGAATATTTAACTTAATTTAAAAAAACAAATTAAGGAAAACTTTTGTGCTTTATTAAGTATTTGCATGTACTATCTTCAAGTTTATTTCTTTGTTTTAAGTAAAACCACCTTGTATTAAGATATGTTGAAGTAAATTCAAAAAAATTTGCTTACTTAAATTAATAACAGTGTTTATTTAATTTCAGTATAGTGATTTTTTTCAGTGCAGTATTTGCAGAGTTATAGGCATTTGAAAATTCCGCGAAAATCGAAATTTGGATTTAAAGTTAGGGTCTCATGGGGTCTCCAGATGGGGTCCCCAAAATACCTAAAGTATTTTTTCCTTAAGTTAAGTAAATTTTTTCTTAAACTGATGAAGATATGTTTTCAAATAAAGTCAATGAAATCAATAAAATAAAGATTACTTTTTTCTTAAATTAAAACAAAAATTGATTAAATTAAAAAAAATGCGTTTTGGAATTAAAGATTAGTACTTATTTGATTCAAGGTCTTGAAAATGTCTATACTATTTTTAAGTAAGTTACGTACTTAATTATTTTTTTTGCACACAATTTAATTTTTTTTTCTTTTAAGTAAAACAAATTTTTTTAATAAACCCTTTTTTTCTTAAATGCAATCAATTCGCCATAAATGTAAAGAATATTTAACTTAATTTAAAAAAACAAATTAAGGAAAACTCTTGTGCTTTTTTAAGTATTTGCATGTACTATCTTCAAGTTTATTTGCTTTGTTTTAAGTAAAACCACCTTATGTTAAGATAAGTTGAAGTAAATCCAAAAAAAAATGGTTTACTTAAATTAATAACAGTGTTTATTTAATTTCAGTATAGTTATTTTTTTTTTCAGTGTACTTATATAAATTTTTAAATCTTACTATTTAAACCCGGCGTTACTTTTTGCTTTTTAAGAAGTTTTTCCTATGAAAACAAGATTTTTATTGAGCGAATTTTATTTTTTAGTGCATACCCAGCAAAAAATGTGAGGAGTACTTCTATTTGGAGTGCTTTAAAACTACAACAAATGTAATGAAATACAACAAAAATAACGGAAGGTAATGAGTTAAGAACTGAATAACTATGAATTCTGGAATAAAAAGAATGTTTGTGTGTTTGTGTCTTGTGCTTTTTGTTATTTTTGTTGAATTTCATTACATTTGTTATAGTTTTAAAGCACTCCACTAGGAAGTGGTAATGACTTTTTTTGCAGGGTATTTTTAGGTTTTTTAGTGCATATTTTGAGATTTTTAGCGCATATTTTCGATTTTTTAGTGCATGAAAATCTCATCCATAATAATTAGCAAATGCTAAATAAATTTACTAATGAATTTGTTAAAAAAAATATTTAAATATTTTGTTTCAATAGTTTTTTATTAATTTACAGGGTGGTCCAATAACAAGTATCTTTTTAAAAATGCAATGAAATGAACAATACTCAATATTTTTGGAATCTTATGACTTTATTTGAAAGAGCAAATCTTCCTATAGATGAATTGGATTCTTTACAATACCGTGCAGGTTTTCCGATCCCAAGATGTAGCAATTTGTTAACATAACAATTTGTTAACATTACCTCATTTAAGTGCTTTATTTCGGTTAAAAACTTTTTTTCCGAAAACGTACAGTTTGGCAGCGCAGTACTGCGCTACAAAGTGATACAGTGGAGCAAGCCGAAGACGCATCAATAAAGTCGTTTGCCATAAAAAATGGGAATGTTTGCTCTTTCAAATAAAGCCTTAACATTCCAAAAAAGTTGAGTATTGATCATTTTACTGCAGTTTTAAAAAGATACTTGTTATTTGGACCACCCCTTCACAAGAATTAATGATAATTTGAAAATTAAATTAAAACAAAACGTCAAATTTTCATTTATCGTCTTCGAATTATGTTCGAAACGATACGTTAGTGATGTGCTTACGTGAAGCAACATAAAATCATCATCGTTCAATCGTCGATTGACGATTCTCACTTTACATGATTACTGTCCTGGCTTTGTAGTGACATCAATGGAGTTTCATATTACTTTGCCAGCACTGGACAATTTGTGTTTTTCTGCCTGTCAAGTTATGTTTTTTTTTTTTATTTCTTGTTGTTGTTCTGGTTATGTTGCGTGTTTGTTATCGCTAATCTTTTATCACCTTGTGATAAACTTTGGCGCGTGCCACAAGTAATATAACACACTAACATACATTTACACATCCATCCAGTATGAATTTCTTTCTATGGATACATATTAGGGTGGCACGAGTTATGTGGCATTCACACTTGTTTTGAAGTGTTCAAGAGTGAGATATTTAAAAAAGTCTTTGTTCTGTGCCCATTACGTTTTTATTCTCTTACAGGTGTTTTGTTAAACTACTTGTTTAAGGTCGCAAGTGTGAATGTCATATTAATTTTTTTACTTTTTCGAATTTAATTTTAGTTCCTTTTGGTCTAAAAACTATATGTTTAGATTTTAAAAAAAATCGGACAATATTAACCCGTGTAGGGTTCTATAGTCGAAAAGTCGATTAATCGACTTTTTGTATGAAAAAGTAGAAAAGTCGAAATCGACTTTTTTGTTCTTAAAAAGTCGAAAACTCAACTTTTGCTTTCGACTTTTTTTCGATTTTTTTATTTTTTTTTACTTTTGCCAGATGAAAATAATTTCTTTCAAATGAGAGCCGAGTTTAATAAGAACTGAAGCTATTGGTATTTCCATGTATTTTGTATGTGAAGCAAAAATGTCAATGACAAATTCATGAGTTAGAAAGTGTTAAGTGCAATATTTACCAATATTTTTGATTATATTTTTGATATTTTTGATTATTGTAAACACCTCAGTGATAGGATTCTATAAATCGAAGGTCGACTCTTTTGCTTTCGATTTTTTCAACCTTTTCCACATTTTCGATTTCTTTGACTTTTTTTAATAAATAAAATACAACAAAAAAAATATCACCTAAATGCTTACAACAAGTCAAAACTAAACTTTAATTTACAAAAAAAATCTACTTTTTTAAAGTTGGAAAATGTCGAAAAAAGTTAAAAAGTCGAAGAAAGTCGAAAAGTCGAAAAAAGTCGACTTTTTAAAATGTCAAAAGGTCGAAAAGTCGACTTTTTAAATTTGAAAAATGTCTAAAAATCGACTTTTTAGAAATTGAAAAAAGTCGAAAAGTCTACTTTTTGTTGCGACTATATAACCCTAAACCCGTGCCGTTGGGGATTAAAGTTTTGCCCGAAAAAAATTTACAACTTTGCGATAGAACAAAAATCTTAAGTTCTGGGTGTAAAGTTGGTTTTTCGTACTTTTTACAATAACAAGTAACTTTGTTGAATATTAACCGATCTTAAAATTCGCGACGGTTTTAAAAAGAAGAAACTGAGACCTTTCGAATATGTAAACATGACATTTAAGTATTATTGAGACAACTGTACGCATTTCTCAAGCAAACTCGATTTTTCAAAAAATTATGTTTTTATTTACACTGAAAAAATAGGATTACAAAAATTTAGGAAAAAAATTTCTTTAAAAATATTTCATGAATTTTGTTAAAATTAAATTAAATTTAACTAATAAAAGAAACATTTTCCGAACTATAAAGAAAAAAACTTTAGTTCACGTACTTATAAATAGTTCATAGTTTGCTTAAAACGCAGTTCTTAAATATACACTCAAAATAATTACTCTGTTAAAAACTCTGTAAAATGACTGTAATCTCAATTCGACAGATATTTGACAAAGTTATCTGTCGAAATACAGATTTTAAGAATATACTTTGTATTTTCTTGTAACCGAAAAACAAAATTTTATCTGTAATTTAACTTTTTACTTTGTATTTCTATTTTACAGATAATAAACAGAGTTTTTTGTTAAAATACAGATTTTATAAAAAACTTGTGTTTTTTTCTCGTCACCAAAATACAAAATTTCAACTGTAATTTTACTTATTGCTCTGTAATAATAAAACCTGGTAAATTTTACAAGGATGTCGTGTAAAATTAAAGGTACTCGTAAAAAAACTTTCACAAAAATAAAAAAAAAGTAAATTTAGATTTTGGAAGCATTAAAGCGGGCAAATTTACTCGATGGCAGTTTCCAATTGTCAACACTACTTGCACATTAAGGAAAGATAAATTAATCAGAAATCAAATAGTAAATAAAATAGTCAAATTCTGGTCGCTTTTATCAATATTTTACAGATAATTCTGTAAATTTACAGTTTTTTTTATCGAAATAATTTTACAGAGTTTTCTTCGTAAAATAACAAAAAATCTTGCTGGTTGGAAATCTATGGTATTTTCTGCTGGCTCAGCAGAGTATCTCTGTAATTTAACAGAGTGATTATTTTGAGTGTATGGAGAAAAAGCCTTACTGTCAAAGAAATTTTCCCCAAATCTAAGAAGCTAATTTCTTAAATATATGTTTATAGAAAATTTAGATCAAGTTTAGTTCAAATTTACTACAAATAACTTCATCGTACTCATCAGAAATTTTGCTGAACGGCAGCAGCTTTTGGAGTCATGGAGCGCATCCAAACCTGCTGAATTCATGCATGATTCTCTAAGGCGATGTCACACTTTAGAGCGCTAGTTGGATACACCGAAAAAGCGCTCTTAAGATGCTCTGAACTCACGTTTCTTTAGAGCGCTGATAAAAGCCGTATAAAGGTGCTGTGAATTCATGTTCCTTTTTAGAACTGATTTAAGCAGAATAAAGATGAAATACATTTGACTATTTTTGAAATACCATTGGAAAATCTGGAAAACAATTGACTATTTCTGAAATACAATTGGAAAATCCTGAATTCAATTGAGTAATTCTGAAAATTAGTTGACTATTTCTGAAATCCAATTGAAAATGGTGTTAAGAAAAATTTAAATTTTTTTTTAAATACTAAAAAATATTTTAAAATCTGGCCTATTTATCATCATTCAAAATGTGTTAAAGATATTATGATTCATGCACTCTTTGCAGCGCCAATTAATATGTGCAATAATGATGCAGTAAAATCATTCGCAATATTTTTTTTTGCATTACACAAATTTCGTTACATACGTTAATTATAATACCTAAGATTCGTACTTAAAAATACTATAAAGTGAGAATAACATTTTAAAAGAGTTGGCAAATTATTAAAAAAAAGTTTGAAAAAAGTGGAATTTTCCATAAAAATAAATTAGCAAATATCTCAAAAACAAAAGCTAACTTTAAAATTTGGTGTGCAGATTCGTAATCGTAATCGTCGCGAAAGTTATGGCGGTTTAAAGATTTTAATTGAAAACAAAAATCTCAAAATTACAATTATTATTAGAATTTAACAAAATCAACGTTAATTAACGTTTCGTTCTATCCCGAATAAAAACAGGATAAATTACGTCCATTAACGGGGATATACAATCAGATTTTTACGTTAAAAGTTTGTTTTAAAAAGTTGCTTTCCTAATGCTTGATATGCAATTTAAGCGAAATCTAATGACGATGGACCAAATTAAAGGTCATATTCGGATTTAGCACCCTCAAATTAGTTAAGAAACTTGTGCATTATGCAATTTTTAAAAGTGATGCAATTTCTGATTAATGAAATTTTAAAAGATGCATAAAATCCACAATCTTCAAAATTCAATAATGCCGCTCAGTTTTGGGATAAAAACTTTATAAGTATGTACCAGCAACTGCCATTTTTAGAAATTAATTTCTGTTAGCGGTTTGGGTTTGTCCTGGCGGTTTATCTGGAGACAAAATTGGCGCATTTTCAGCGTACATTAAGTCCCAATTTTTGCACACGATCCATAATACGCATTACAGGCAATCGTCTGACGAGTATATTTTAAATCTAAATTCTTTTCGTGTGAAAATGCAAGCAAAAGTTTAAAATCGTGAAATGTCAGATTTTTGCAAAATATTTGCTAATCAAAATTTGAACACGCTATATTGATTTTATTTTAAAAAATCAACAAATATTTGGATCACGCGATGTGCTGGCCACTTTTAAGAAATATTGCGAATGTGCCTCGCAAAAAGTGGATTTTTGATGACATTCACGTTTTGTCTCTCAACCTTTGTCTTGCTAGTACTCCGCTCCTATTGAGAGCACATTCATGAGACCGGTTTTAAACTGTAGGGAATTACGACAGCTATCATTCTTCGTATTAGCTTTTGAAAAGTATGAAGCGGCGCAAATTTCCTGATCAAAAAACGACGAAAATTTGAAAACGAAGAAATTTTAACTTCAAACAGTTACCACCAAATAACTTTTTTGTAATTGATGGCACATTAAATTCATAAATACATCTTTTTTGGACAAGTATAGGGACCATACACTCAAAATAATCCTACAGTAAAAAGTACATTAAAAGTGTTATAACTTTAACTATACTACTTGTATGGACCTACAATGGACCTCAGAGTGTACGTGAGTTGACGTAAAACGTCAGCAGCCACTTACAACCTAACTATACTACTTTTTTAGTAATTACAGTATAAATTTAGTTTTACAGTATAAATTTAGCTATTTTTTTGAACTTGGAATTTACTGAATACTGATTTTTTAATAATTTTTGTTAGTAATTTTTTAAAATTTGGAAACTTATTTTTGACACCTAAAACGGTAAAATTTACATTTGTAAATATTTTTTTTTTCAAAAGCACATAACAAATTTCCATTCAAAAAAAAAATAAATGTATATATTTTTTTTTAAATTTCCGAAATGGATCATTGCCAGCCATCAAGCTCAATAATTATATTTTTTGAGCCAATTTTTTTATTAAAAAATTTGTCAAAATCGATTTTGGATAGGGTTTTTTTCGCTTTTAAATTTGTTTACTGTTTTTTTATAACTGCGTTAGTAAAAATTGACTAACGCGTTGTGGGACCCTTTAACACTAACAATTAGTAATAACTACCAACTTTTTAGTAAGGAATACTGTAGGATTTCTATGGGTGTATATTTTAAATCTTCGGAGAATACGTTTAACGGCGCAAGTACAATAGGCCAAAGAGTACATAATTTTTATGAAATTTCAATCGACTTTTCCACATTTCGGAAGTTTGATTGTCTCTAACTACCGCAAATTAAGATTTTTGGTCGTACGTGTTTGTAAGCTAATTGCATTAGAAGTCCTTAATACATTTCTATCAGTAGATAGCCATTTGAATGCAAATAAAAAAAGTTTTTGCCAAAAAACCAAAATTTCAAAGAAATGAAAAGTTAAATGGAAACGTCCATATAAATTGAATTCCCCAATGATTTCTTATATTGTGCTATATATATTTATATATAATTATTAGTGTCCGACCGAACAGTTCGGCCAAAAAACGGTATTGGCCAAAAATCAATATTTGCAAGCATTTTAACAGCTTTTTCTGATGGCCGTTTGTTTGTTTAGGCCATAGAAGACTATTCTGACTTTCAAATTTAATGGCGAGGACGAACTTAAGTTCGGTAACCGAACGTTCGGCCAAATTGAAAAAAGTTCGGTTACCGAACTTTGAAATTGCGGCTTAACTTTGTGCTCGTTCTTAAATTTTAAACTCAGAATCGTCTTCCATCGCGCCAGCAATCCTACCCCATATAAAACAAGTAAAAAAGTTAAATTCGGCCTTGCCAAATGTAGTGATACCCTCCATAATTTCAAAAAGATTATTGCAAAAAACTTTATTTAAAAGGAAATTACTTTTGAAAAAAAAAAATTTTTTGAAAATAAAATTTCCGCGAAAAAAAATTTTGGTAAAAAAAAATCCGCGATTTTTTTTTTTTGTCAAAAAATATATTCGTACTTGTTTAAATACCATTTGGTATTTAATTATGTTCACATATGTCAACCAGAAGCCGAATTAAAGCATTTTGTATTTTTAGGTTATGTTGAATATACACTCAAAAAAAAAGTGAACTAAAATCTGGGAAAATTAACTCAATTTTGAGAAAAAGAGGGAATGATTTGGCTCCAAAGATTTTTTTTCTTGGTTTTAGTTCATAATTTTCCCAAAAATGAGGAAAACAAAGTTATTTAATTTTAAGCCAATTTTAACTAGAAAATGGGAAAAATTATACTTCACATTTTAGAAATAGATTGGGTCTTGACCCTGGACCCATGGGTTCGGACCCCATTTAACTCGAGACTCTGTTGGGTCCTTTAAGGGCCCCCATAGATTTTGACCCAAAATTTGTGTCCGTTTCGCTCTAACTTGCTTAGTTTTTGAGATACGGTAAAAAGGGGCCTGATAGGGTCTTGAGAATCTTAAAAACCGGATAACTCAAAAACTATTAATCGGAGGGCTTTCGGGTATTTTGCGGAAGTGTTCTACGAGTCAAGAGCTAAAAAATGCCGTTGGACTTTTTCCGTATTGGCAGTATTTACCGCGATATGTGTATATATAAAATCTCAGGAATTTCAAAATTTAGATCTAAAATTAGGGTCTTGAGACCCCGACAGATATGCAGAGCTAGGCTATTCCATATTTTTCTTTGTAGTCTTTCTTTTGAAAATTTCATCCGTTTTGCTCTATCTCGCTTAGTTTTCGAGATATCGCCATTTTGAATTTTTAACTAAATTCTAAGAAGTTATTTACTAAATTCAGAGAAGTCATTTACTACATTCTAAGAAGTACACTTCCTCAATTCAAAGAATTGAAATCGATGATGTTTTTTTTAGTAAATTTTAACTAAACATGAACTAAATTGTTTTTTAAGAAATATGTCTTAAAAATAAAGATACGATTCTTAGATTTGTGGAAAATTTCTTTGTCAGTAAGAATTTTTTTCCTAATATTTAAAAAATCCATTTAAAGAAAACTTTGAACTTATTATAAGTAAATGAACTAAAATTTTTTCCTCATAGTTAAGAAAATTTCTCATTTTTAAATTAAATTTAACTAAATTTTAGGAAAATTCTTGATAAATTTTCAAAGACATTTTTTCCTTAAAATTAGTTATGTCTTTTTTTTCAGTGTACATATAACATAACCTAAAAATACAAAATGCTTTAATTCGCCTGCTGGTTGACATATGTTAATGCCAAAATCGTGTTGGCATTAAAAAGAGTCACTGATTGACAACACTTTAAAACCGTCGACTTTTGTTAACCTACAGTTGTAAACATATTAAGTTGTCAACACTTTTTATACCGAAAATTCGAAGTCTAAATGTCAAAAGTCCGAAAATATTTCGTAGATGCTATTTCCGTCCAACTTATTATTAAGTCGCTCTTGTTCTTTTCCTATTGTCATACTGGTAAGATCTACTCCAAATCCTTGTCCAAATAAAATATACCAAAATCCTAATTTCCTTGGTTTTATTTCTATTCTTTATTTCGTTTCATTGGTTATTTTATTACATGAGTAATAAAATCTAAAATATTACTCGTGCTCAAAGAGGCATCCTATATTAGCGCCAGGTTTCCTAAAGCTCCTCATTTCAACAAAAACAACATATGTGAATATAATTGAACACCATAAGGTATTTAAACAAGTACTAACATATTTTTTGACAAAAAAAGACAAAAATCTCGGATTTTTTTTCGCGGAATTTTTTTTTTTTAATTTTTTTTTTCCTTTTAAATAAAGTTTTTTGCAATAATCTTTTTGAAATTATGGAGAGAATTTAACTTTTTTACTCTTTTTTTTTTTGATTATTTTCTTTTTTTAATTTTGTTGCTGTCTCTATCAGCAGAAAATTTAACACTTAAACTGTTTGTGAAAAAAGTATTTTTTAACTCAAATATATGAATAACGAGACGGCACATTGATGTACAACAGTACTAGGAGGATTCAGCCACCGAAAAATAGCACCAACAATGAATGGTAAAGGTCAGGTATTCAGAGCAGCGTTGCCAGTTTTTGTTGTAATTTGTCCCCAAAAAAACCGCCAAATCGATATTAACTTATAACTTTCTAAATATATGCCGGATATCTTTTATTTTGGTCAAATTGGGTTCGCGAACATTTTTGCTTTAAGACTGATTCATAAAAAAAGTAATTGTTCATTGTAATATAACTTTAAATGTGTTGACTACTTAAAAAAAAGATGTACAATTTTCTATTCAACATTTTGCTACATAATTTTTTTGTACGTGGATCTGGACTTTCTTTAATTGGTCAGACTTACAGAAAACATGTTCACGAATCCAATTTGACCAAAATAAACCTTATCCCCCATTTATTATAAAAGTTATGATGAATCAAAGTCGATTTGCAGATTTTTTGGGGACAAATTACAACAAAAACTGGCAACGCTGATTCAGAGATTAAAACGATATTTTTTACGGAGACGACCGCGTAAACGTGTGCTTAGTTAAAAATACAACTGTGCATTTGAATCTTTTTTTAATAGAAATATTTTAAAATGTTTGTTGTATATTTAATAGCTTTGTTGATTTTATTAAAATTATTTTAAAAAAATGACAACTTCTTGTACAAAACGTCCTCTTTTTTTGAGGTAAACGTCCTTTTTTTTTCAAAATGGAAATGGCAACCCCATGCTATAGCATCTAAAGGTAGCAGTATGCTAAGAACATTTTTAATTTGTTTGCTGTTAACCGTACCGTGATCGCACACATACATACACAGAAAAAAATATGGGGGAAAAAAGTTTGAGTAATCACTTCCCAGTCAGAAATTACGACTCTTCTAAAAAAACAATACCATTATAACATTGGATATACAAAAATACGACTTTAAAAATTCAATACCTTGCAAACAAAAAATGCAATACCATTACAACATTGGATTTTAAAAGAACCAACGTTACATAAGAGTTTAAGATTATAATCCGAAAAGGTTTACTATGGTAAACTTTTACAAAATTTCTGATTTTAATTTATTTAATTGAAGGGCTTACTGCAAGAACTTGATAAGCAACATTTTATTTTTTCGTGTTTTTCGCCTTCTGCTGATGTTCCATTGATAGATTTTTGGCAGAAGTCTTGCTTTAACCCTTCGTACAAGTATATTGAGAATAAAAGTTCTGCAACAGTTCTATTTTCTACATTATTTTAAAAGTTTTAAGGCAAAAACCACCATAAAATAAAATGTTGCTTATCGAGTTTTTACAATAAGCCCATCAATTATTTCTTTATACCTTTTTTAACAATAGAAAATATTTTTTTGTGTAAAAATGCCACTGCATTTTTTTTTTTTTTTTTCATTATGTGCAAGGTGAATAAGGGTTCTATAGTCGAAAAGTCGATTAATTGACTTTTTGTATAAAAAAATCAAAATGGACTTTTTCTTTCGACTTTTTAGATTTTTCACTTGGTGGCAGATAAAAAAAAATCTTCTCAAAAAAATTTACCAGAAGAAAACACAAAAAAACGCAAAAAAATCGAAAAAATCTTTTTTTTTTAAAAAATGTAAAATTAAAAAAATTTAAAAAGCTTACGTTTAATTCTCTACAAACTGAAAAACTGATCCCAAATCGGTCCACCCGTTTAATCTGTGTTTGAGTTTGTTTAAAAAGCTGCAAATTTTTTGTTTCTGACAATTTTTATATTAAATTTTGGTAGAAATCGAAATATTAAATAAAAAAATATCGCATTCTTAAGTGTGAACCCCCTTATTCTTTGGCGGCTCGTTGTTACCATGAAGCAGAAAGTGTTTAGTGGATTTTTTTATACCCTCCAACTACAGTATGGAGGGTAACGCATCAAAATATCGGTCTAGAACCCCATACAGTATATATATTTATGATCAGTGATCGATGCTAAGAATTTCTAGCCATGTCCGTCCGTCTGTCTGTCCGTCTGTAGTTAACACTATACAGTCCAAAATAAAAGAGCTAGACTCCCAAAATTTGGCACGAATATGTCTTATGTTTCTAGACAGGTTAAGTTCGTAAATCAGCAAAATCAGACCAGGGGAAAAAAGTTTCCCCTTGAAGAACTTAACCAACCTCTGAAAAATACCATGTTTTTACATGATTTTTTGTGTTGCATCATTTTTATGCTAGAAGAAGTTCAAAGTTGTTTAAATAATGATAACCCAGATATTAAAAAAAATAAAAAATAAATTATTTTGAAAAATTTCTATTTTTTTAAAATTATTTTTATATACTGTATTTCTAATATAAAACACCCCAAATAACGTTATTCAGTGTTGTCTTTGAATACCATCCTAAGGTCATAAACTTATTATTACAATGTAATTTTAATCCAGTAAATTTGATTTTTTGGTGTTGTGCCGACGTCGGAAACAAAAGTCGGGCGATTGTTTTTTGGCGTTATCATTTCAATGTTATAGTAACATCATAAATTTTGTAAATAGGACCTCACTTTGGTGTTGGAGTGCCCTCCGCCAACTCTATTCTGACGTTATTCCGATTGCATTTTTCTGCCTGGGTTGTTTATATTTCAAAAAAAAAAAAAATGAGTAATTTTTTAGTTGACAGAATTAAAAGTTACTCAAAAGTTTTTAAAAAAATTTAAGTAAATAATCTATATACAGTCAAACTCGGTTATAACGAATTCTCGGTTATAACGAACTAATTCTAAAGTCCCGACGTTTTAGCATCAATTTTCACACAAAATACTTCTTTTATAACGAACTCGGTTATAACGAATCCTCGGTTAAAACGAACTGCTTATTATGGTCCCACGAACTCCCATAAATATTTTTTAATGTGTGGCAATCATGTTTATCATACTAACAATAGATAGGAATTTTTTGGTTTATATTATAATTTTGATAAAATATATTTATATTTTCAATGATTTCTTTTCAATAAGTAGTTTATTCTCGAAAAAAACATCATATTAAACAAAATTGGATCTATTTTTTTGGGAATAAAACTACCCGGGTAAAAATGAAATATATATGATCATATATGAGGATATATGGATCATATATGGATTTATATAACCATATATTATCATATATGCCTCCATATATGTTCATATATGATATGATCCGAAAATTGGCCCGATATGAGGTCATATCGGGCCAATTTTCGGATCAGATCATATATGAACATATATGGAGGCATATATGATAATATATGGTTATATAAATCCATATATGATCTTAGTACATTGGAACTTGAGGAATAAAAAAAATTAATTACAGTAGATAATTTCAATAAATTTCAAAAATGGGGCTCGAATTCCTTGATCAGGTGGTTTGCCACACGTTAGTTGCCGGGGGAAGTTGTCATAACTCGGCTAATTTTCAACCGATTTTAATTTTTAACACCTTATTTGATAGACAATTAACTCTTAATCAAAATTCAGTGACCATTTGAATTCAAACTGTACTTAAAATATCAAAAAAATTGAGAAAATGAAAAAAAGTCATATTTTTCCCTTGTAATCCGTATTTCAAACTTTAGGCTCAACCCGGAGGTACTCGGAACAAAAAAAAAATTTTTTTTAAATATGCATAATTATTTTTATCCCCAACCTCACATTTTTCAGTGCGAACACTTTAACTTTTCAAAAAAATTTCTACTATGGCCACTCTAATGATCATACATTACAAATTTCAAGATTGCTACCTGAAATTAGAACGTACCTAAAGTTTAAATTTCTACCCGTTCCACCCCCTAGGAAAAGGAAATTTCAAAAAATACTTTTTCAAGAATTTGTTTTCACTTAAGGATCCTACATTCCAAATATCAAGTTTGTATGATCATTATTTCAAGATATATAAAAAGTATTATAAGTACTATTTTTACCCCTTAAGAAAAATTTTCAAAAAGTAATTTTCCTACACTCATAATAATAACTCTGTAAAATACTCAGTAAAATGACTGTAATCTCAATTCAACAGATATTTGACAGAGTTTTCTGTCAAAATACAGATTTAAAGAAAAAACTTTGTATTTTGTTGTGACAAAAAAAGAGAGGAAACTCTGTTATATTACTTTTTACTTTGTAATCTTAATTTTACAGATAATTAACAGAGTTTCCTGCTAATATACAGATACTTCGTATTTTTTTATAACCAAAAAAGTTTTCTGTTTTGAGTAGTTTTTGTTTTTGTTACCAAACATCAAAATTTTATCTGTAATTTTTTGAAGTATTCTATCTCGTGCTGATATAATTCGGTCCAAAACATATCAAGTTTGTAAAAAAAACCAAAAAAAAATAAATAAAAGCTAAAAAAGGGCCAAAAATCACTACTTTCCCGAAATCCGCCGAAATTACATCACTGTAATAGCCAAATGAAAACAGCAAACCCTACAATTTTTGGGGTTTTTATTCCTTTATTATATGTGCTTAACAAATCCCTAAACTCCAATAGCCGATTTTTCAAAATTTCTTTAACAAAAAAAATAAAAATTTAAAATTGGAGATTTGAAAATAGTGTTGAAAAATTCAGACCACTTTAGCATTTATTTAAAACAAGTTAGCAAAACGCAATATAAAAAATATGTATCTTCTTAGTACATTGGAACTTGAGGAATAAAAAAAATTAATTACAGTAGATAATTTCAATAAATTTCAAAAATGGGGCTCGAATTCCTTGATCAGGTGGTTTGCCACACGTTAGTTGCCGGGGGAAGTTGTCATAACTCGGCTAATTTTCAACCGATTTTAATTTTTAACACCTTATTTGATAGACAATTAACTTTTAATCAAAATTCAGTGACCATTGGAATTCAAACTGTTCTTAAAATATCAAAAAAATTGAGAAAATGAAAAAAGTCATATTTTTCCCTTGTAATCCGTTTTTCAAACTTTAGGCTCAACCCGGAGGTACTCGGAACAAAAAAAAAATTTTTTTTAAATATGCATAATTATTTTTATCCCCAACCTCACATTTTTCAGTGCGAACACTTATGGATTTAACATTTTTTAATTTTTCTATATAACGCTATGGCCAGTCTAATGATCATTCGGTAAAAAAACATTCTGGAAAAAATACTTTTTGGAAATTCCGCTTCTTAGTAGGGTAAAATGGCTAAGAAAGTGTACTTCCGGTAATTTTCTGAAAAATTCTTCGGTGAAAACCAAAATTTTGGGAAAAGTACTTTTTGGAAATTCCATTTCTTAACGGGGTTAAAAAGTATACTTTTTGTACTTTTAATATTTACTGAAATAATATTCCTAGATAATTGGAATTAGTAATGTAGGATCCTTTGGTGAAGAAAAAACATACTGGAAAAAGTACTTTTTGGAAATTCCGTTTCTAACAGGGGTAATAAAGTGTAATTTTGGTACTATTTTTTTTGTTCCTATAATAATTGTCTTAGAAGCTTGAATTTTGGAATGTGGGGTCCTTCGGTGAAAAAAACAATCTGCTATGCTAAAGTATTTTTAAAAGATTCCGTTTCTAGAGGTGTAGAAAAGTGTTTTTTTTACTTCCCGAGTAAAAAAGTTCCTATATAGTTGTATATAATTTTATAAACATCACATATGATTAAATAGAATTATATAGAATTTGATGCGAAAAATGAGTCGATAAAACTATATAAAATTTGATCAATGCTTCATATATTTTGATAAATTTTTTATATAATTTTATGCGAAATTTGGACCCCTATTTTTATATAATAATAGCAAAATTATATAATTAGATATAATTATATAAAAATATATAAAATTGTATAAAACTGTATAAAACTATATAAAGTTACATAAAATTATATCAAGTTTTATATAAATCATAAAATTTTGTTTTAATCATATATATATATATATAATTTTATGTAACTTTATATAGTTTTATACAGTTTTATACAATTTTATATATTTTTATATAATTATATCTAATTATATAATTTTGCTATTATTATATAAAAATAGGGGTCCAAATTTCGCATAAAATTATATAAAAAATTTATCAAAATATATGAAGCATTGATCAAATTTTATATAGTTTTATCGAATCATTTTTCGCATCAAATTCTATATAATTCTATTTAATCATATGTGATGTTTATAAAATTATATACAACTATATAGGAACTTTTTTACTCGGGTTTTTATACTTCTTGAAATAATGATCCTAGGCAGTGAAAATTTTAATGCTGTATTCTTTAGTGAAAAAATATTTTGGGAAAAGTAATTTTTGGAAATTCTGTTTCTAAGAGTCGTAAAGGGCATACAAAAGTGTAAGTTTGGTACTTCTTATATTTCTTAAAATAACGGTTCAGAAAAAAAAGCTTTTTGGAAAATTTAATTTTAAGTGGAAAAGGTTGCAAATGGTTATTTGTACCTATCTAACTATTAAAGCCTAGAAACTCAAAATTTGACATGCAGTATCCTCCAGCCGAAATAACACCCAAGAGATGGACAGGGTAAAAAGGGGTACCTTAATTGGTACAAGTGGTGTAAAATGGTATGTTTATATCTATAAGACAAATACAATAGCACTTTTTATTTCTGTAACGCATGTTATATGGAGAGGTATGAAACTTGCATGGAGATTGAATTGGAAATGAATTGGAGTAGAACGGGGAACGAAATGGAATCGAGCGGGGAACAATATAGAATGGTACTTTTTACTAAAATTTTTCGTATTAAACTTTTTAACTCTATATTTTTTCTCTCTATATGTTTTTTTACCGAACATTTTTTTATTCCAAATTCTTTTTTCACTGAAATATTTATTCACTCAAAATCCAAAATCCCGATATAAGGACTCGAAAATTGTCAAAATCTTTTTCATCGGAACGTACATGACAACGTACCACCGAAATTATTCAAATTTTATTGTTTAAGTTCTTCAATAAAATATTATTTAATGAAAGACTTAAACGTCCAAAATTAAATAAAACAAAGACTACATATGAGTCATTTTTTGAAATCGGTAGGGTAATCCTGATCCTTCTATTATCCGGTATTTAACATAACCGGTAACGAAGTTCCGGCGGGCGAGCTAGTTTAATAAAAATTTAATAGTTTTTTAATTGTTTTTGTATTCTCTTAGTTTTTAGAATTCTTATTTAGTTTATTGTTCTTATACCCTCCAACCACGGTATGGGGGTATACTCATTTTGTCATTCTGTTTGTAACGCATAGAAATATCGGTCGGGGACCCCCTAAAGTATATATATTATTGATCTATGATCGATTATAAGTCATTCTATGAATGTCCGTCCGTCCGTCTGTATAAAGCACGATTCAGTCCAAAATAAAAGAGCTAGACTCCTGAAAATTGGCACGAATGTGTCTCATAGTTATAGGCCGGTTAAGTTCGGAAATGAGTAAAATCGGATAAGGGACAAAAAAGATCTAAAAAACCTCCCCGAGTAAAAATTAACATATATTACAATATATAACTTGAAACAAACATAATAAATTATTTATTATATTTTCAAAATTTTTTTTAATGCAGTCCTACGTAGTAATATATAATTTAATCATGATTCGGATTAAAAAGTGTACGGTTGATATAATTATATAAAATTATATGAGGGCATGCGCGGGTACCAGGGGGGGGAGGGTAAATTCCCCCCCCCCCAGACCAAATTTCAAAAAGAAAAAAAAAAAAAAAAAATAGAAAGGAAAAGAAAGAAGAAGAAAAAAAGAAAGAAGGAAATTTTCTAAAAAATTTTCCGAAGGAAAAAAATCTCGAAATCCAAAAATTTTTCATAGAAACAAGTCTGAAAATGTATATAGGGAAAATTTTTAAAGGAAAAATGTGACTTAATCTGAAAATTTTCTGTGAAAAAATATCTGTCAATATTATTATGAATTTTGGTATAAAAAAATGACTTAGAATATGTTTTTTTTTTTTGTATAGAAAAATGTTTCAAGATCTTAATTTGGTTTACATAAAAAATGTTTGTCTACTGCATACACAGAAAAAAATAAAAAAAAATATTTGAGTAAATTTTTAATACTATTGAGTAAAAAATGTTTGCACCAGTAAACGATTTAATAGTATTGAGTAAATTTTTAATAAAAATTTATTAAATGTTTGAAAAAAAAATTGAGTAAATGTTTAATTGACACAAGTAAAAAGTTACTCAAAATTTATTATTTATTTTTTTAAAAAGTTTAAAAAAGTTTTAAATTTTTTTACAAAAAAAAAAAACAAAAAACTTGTTTTTTCAAACTTTACTAACCATATTTATGTCTCAAAAACATAGGAACATTTTATAAAGACGGTTACAAACTTTCATAGACATACACAAAAAACTATAAACTAAACGAGAATTCGGAAAACTATGAGAGTTTAAAAAAAAATAAAAAACTATTAAATTTTTATTAAATTATTTACTTAAATTGCTTTTAAAATTTTTAAGTAAATTTTTAATTGCGTCAATTAAAAAATTATCCAATTTTGTTTTTAAATTTAAACAAGTGATTACTCAAATTTGTTTCCTCCATATTTTTTCTGTGTAGGAATAATATCTTAAAATCTTTAAAATATATGTAGTCTAACGTTAGAAAAACTATTTTGGAAAACTTTTTCAGAATGTGTTAGTATCGGTCACAGAATCTGAGACTTTTTCCATAGAAAAAGGTACAAAAAACTCCTCACATCCTCAAACAATTTCTTTTTCGGATTTTTCTAGAAGAATTCCCAAATTCTAAAAGTCTCAGAATCTAAGACTACTGAGGCATAAAAATTTGAGACTTATTTATTGGAAAAAAGGTCACAGAATATGAGACTTTTTCTATAGGAAAAAGATCTCAGAATCTGTGAATTTGAGACTTATTTTAAGGGAAAAGGTCTCAAAATCTAAATCTTTTTTAAAAAGAAAAAGGTCACAAAGTCTGAAAAAAAAGTCTCAGAAGTTGAAACTTACTCAATTGAAGAAGGTCGCAGAATCTGTGACATTTTCTATGGGAAAAAGGTCTTAGTATCTAAGACTTTTTCTATAGGAATAAGGTCTCAGAATTTCAAAATTTTAGACTTATTATATAGGTAAAATTTCTCAGACTCTGACACTTTTTCTTTGGGAAACAGGTCTCAGAATCTATGAATTTTTCTATAGGAAAAAGATCTCAAAATCTGAGACGTTTTCTGTAGAAAAAAGTGTCTTTTTTATATAAGAAAAAGGTTTTAGAATCTAAAACTTTTTCAATAGGAAAAACGTCTCAGAATCTGTGACTTTTTCTTTTGGAAAGGGTATCAGAATCTCAGACTTTTTCTATAGGAAAATGGTCTTTGAATCAGAATGTTACTCTTTTTCTGACTGAAAAAGTTCATACAATCTGAGAGTTTTTATAAAGGAGAAAGTTCTCAGAATCTGTCACTTTTCTTTAGGTGAAATTGTGAATTTTAGACTTTTTTTGTTTACGAAAAATCTCTCAGAATCTGAGACATTTTCTATGGGAAAAAGGTCTGAAAGTCTGAGAATTTTTCCTTAGGAATAAGGTATCAGAATCTGAGACTTTTTCGATAGAAAAACAGGTCTGACAATCTGAGATTTTTTCTATAGGAAATAGGTCTGAGACTTTCTCTATAGATAAAGGTCTCTGAATCTGAAATTTTATTTCGAACAAATCTAATAATCTGAGACCTGTTCTATAGGAAAAATATCTCAAAAATGCTTTAAAATATGAGAATTTTTCTATTGTAAAATTTCTCAGAATCTGAGACTTTTTCTGTGAAAAAAAGTTCTTAGAATCCAAAAATTATTCTATACGAAAAAAGTCTTAGATTCTGAGACATTTTTCGTTAAGAAGAAGTCTTAGATTCTGAGACATAAGTTCTATAAAAAATAATTTTTTTTCCCTCTGATATTTTCTATGTAGAAAGAATTTCTTCTATTGAAAAATTATCAGATTTAGAAAAAACAAAAAAAAAATTATCTAAACGATCATAAAAAACAAACCACCTTCGGCAAAAACTAATAAATTTTATGATTTTATAGCATTCCCATCACTTTTTTTCAAAAAAAACGTATCCGTGTTTTTGCTCGTCCGATAAAGCATTACGATTTTTTTTTTTGAAGTAAAAAAAAAAATTTCCCCCCCCCCCAAAGCCAAAAGCTGTACCCACCACTGTATGAGGGTCAATACAAAATCTGTTTTTCTGTATAATTTAACATCAAACATATTTAACATCATAACATATTCTATTATTCTGTTCAATATAAAACTATATGTTTCCAACTAACCAAAAATTTTCTAAGTTTTTAAGGCAAAGTAAAAGAAACTTTTTAAAATGTTCCTAAACCCTTCCTTATTAGGGTTATGTATATCACCCTGATAGGTGAAGCGTACCCAAACATTTTTTTGTTTTAGAAAATTATATGTTTGGTGAATGTATCGTTAACGTGTGGTGTATCTCAACCCAAACCAAAAAACACCAGGATTTGATATGTTTTTATGCAATTAGATCTAATTAGATCCACCAATATATAGCAATGTCTGGTCAAAACTCGGTTGAAATCAAATCATATTTTATACAAGTTGATCTTTTTTAATGCAAAAACATCCACCATTATTCGGATCAAATTGCGTATAAATATATATTGTATTACATATCATTATATGAGCTTTTCGGAAGCTAGTGTGCTTAACTCCCATTTTCCATTTTTTTGATTTTATGGTGTTAACACGTGTTATTTACCATAAACTATTTATCTGCAAAATATTGTAAAACTCCTATTTAGTTATCACAGCTAAAAAGCACTTTATTTTTTGATCACTGAAAAATACCCAAGCAGGAATTCATGACGGTTCTAAAAAAAAAGCACTATCACAGCACTATTTTCGAACGCTTTGAGAGCCTAGTCGAAAAGCATTTTAGGAGTACTTCATATACAAAAATTATGATTGTTCAGGGACGCAAATGGTTTAAAAGCTCTTTTAAAGTCCTGCCAAAAAACGTCTTGGCAACGTTTTCAAAAAGCTTTTTAGCATTGCTTGTAGAAAAAAATTCATGATTGTTAAAAAAATTAAATGGTTTTAAAACACTTTGAAAGTCGTGGCAAAAAACGCTTTGACAACGTTTTCAAAAAGTGTTTTTGCATTACTGGTATACAAATTTTTATGATTGTAAGGAAAATTAAACGGTTTGAAAACACTGGCTTAGAACGATTTGACAACGTTTTCAAAAATCGCTTTTGCACTACTGATAAAAAAAATATATGATTGTTTAGAAAATGAAATGGTTTCAAAACACTTCATAGTTGTGTCAAAGAACGCTTTAACAACGTTTTTCCATTACTGCCAGAAAATAACTCATAATTTTTCAGAAAATTAAATTGTTTTAAAACACTGGCTAAGAATCGATTTTTTTTGAAACGCTGTGAAAGGATCCTTTCACAACGTTTCAAAAAGTGTTTTTTGCATTATTGAAAAAAAAATCATGATTGTTCAGAAAATTAAATGGTTTTTAACCACTTTTAACGTCATGGCTAAGAACGCTCTGTCAACGTTTTCAAAGTTATTAAACGAAATTTATGATAGTGAGTTAAATATTTTGTTTATACTAATGGAGTTCACGTCAGAAATTTTAGTTTTGCAAAATTGCGCAATGTCAAAATAGCAACTTTATTTGCTTGTTTCTTTGTGAATAGAAGCAATTGTATTAATATTAAAATAAATTGCGGATATTTTCTTGCAACGACGCATCATATAAAAAGTAATAGAAAAATAAAAATTTTATTAAAAAAAAGTTGCAATATTGCACTGTTGTAAGAGTCAAAAATTTCTGAAGTGAATACCCTTATTTTAGAATTTTGCTCCTTTCACACATTTGCTAAACGTCCTTATATAAGTACCAGGGGGGTTATTGTGTAACTTGATAGTCGTCAATCGTATCGTTTCCATCGTTATTCCATTACCATATAGTGTCATTTTATGGTAATAGAATAATGAGCTAACGATGACGATTGACGATTATCAAGTAACATAATTAGCCCCCTGGTAAAGTTTTGAGGTAAATCGGTAAACTCTATGCGATTCACGCGAAAATAGGTAATTTCAAGTATTAGTCAAAAGGGCTCTAAATTTAAATTTAAAATAAAAATAAATTCAGAATTTTAGGAATATTAAACGAAAAAATTTTTTCTTTTACAAAAACTAAACAGGAAATCCAGAAACTCGGATTTTTCTTTCCTTTGAAAATACTTTATTAAAGCATTATTTTAGATCGCTTTAAAAACGCTTCAAACCACCGTGGAACGATGTTATCATATGGTGTGCTTAAAAGCGTCCTAAAGGTGGTTATATCTACGGTGTGAGATCAATCTTTTACATCGCTTCAAAAACGCTTCAAATCAACCTGGAACGATGTTATAAGTATTTAATAAAACGTTCTGAAAGCACTTTTTAACATTGCTTTAAAAACGCCTTAAACCACCGTGGAACGATGTTATCATTTAATGTGTTTTGAAGCGCTTTGAGGGTGGTAATCTCTACGGTGTGAGAGCACTTGTACCACCTCTCACAGCGCTTTAAAAACGTTTTTACGATCGTACTTTTCTACCTGGGTAATTACAAAATTTCAGAAGCATTTGTGTTAAACAAATAAAACCTTTTTATGTCAGAAGGAGTTAAAAGTCATACAGTTAGACCCCGGGGGCTACAAAATATTGTTTTTTTTGCCCCGCCCCTTTTTGTGGGCATGGATTAAATAAAAACATAAAAATTATGAGAAAATGGTATAACTAAAGTTCAAAAAGCATAATTAATAATTTAGTAAACATTTATCGCGTTGGAGAAGGTACCCCCCAGCACCCCACAGAGTCCCTCCCCAAAAACGCCTCTGAAATTTTTTTATACATATGTACTTTAACATGTTGGAGGGTATTAAAGATTCGGCACAGCCGAATTTAACACTCTCACTTGTTTTGTATATGAGGGTATGTATATAAAAGTTTGAAATCATCTTTATGAAATTTTTCTTGTCTTTAAGACATAATTATATTTGGTAAAAGTTTGAAAAAAAATAAAAAATTTTTGTAAAAAAATGTGAAACTTTTTTAAACTTTTCAATAACATAAATTGATAAGTTTTAACTAGATTTTTACTTTACACAATAAAAAACTTAATTAAAAAAAAAAACGAAAAATTTTTAGTAAAGTTTTAAATGTGTCAATTAAAAGTTTACTAAAATTTTTTGGCATACATTTTATTAATTTTTATAAAAAGTTTACTCAATACTGTTTAATTGTTTACTGGTGCAAAATTAAGTAATTTTTACTCAATAGTATGAAAAATTTACTAAAATTTTTTTTTCTGTGTACCTTTAACCGAATTTAATGTGCTAAAGTCGACAAACAAAAAAAAAATTAAAACACAAGAAATAATTGATATACAAGCTACCGGTCAGAAAAACATACAAACTTACAACAATAACAACTATGTAACATCAAAACAAACATTACCACTAAATAAACTTTCAAAGCATAAAATTTATTTCAAAAGTTTGACCAATTGAAAAAAAAATCATGCCATACACCAGGGGCGGATACAGCTCTTGAGTTTGGGGGGGGGGGGAAGGGGGGGGTTTAATTTAAACTCAAGCTCCATTTTTTAGAACAACCCTGGAAAACCATAAAAATGGTGCATTACTCAGTAATGCATAGCCTAGAAAAATGCAAAAAATGCGCATTATTTTTTCCCGACCGCTTACAATATGCATTACTTTTTATTATTTTTTGTAGTACGTAAAAATCACCCATTACTTTAAGTCTCATCAACAAAAAATATCATCAATGCTGTATAGGGTAAAGTAATTGTATGACTTTTATCTATTACACTGGTCAACAAATTTTGGGTCATCGCATTGAGCCTCAATGCCTTCAACGCCATATGAAAGTAGACCATCAGGTGGACAAAATCACCAAAAGGCTTTGCAAAGTCAGTTCGGATTTCTTTTTTATAGCCCACTGAAGTTTTAATATTTTTGTCAAAGGCGTTTGGAAAACGTCAAAAATTCTATAATAAAAACACATCTGAGCTTCAAAATATGATTTGATGTCTGCAGTGAAATATTATGGCGGTTCTTTTCTTAGAACATTTTAACCCTCTATCTGCCATTTTAAGAGGTCATTTTAGTCCTTTTTCAAAAAATAAACACAGAAGTCTAATAAAACGTCCATTTAGAGGGTTAAAATGTTCTACAAATATTTTCCTCATAAAATTTCACTAGGGGTTGTCAAATGGTAAAAGTTTGTGCGACATGCGCAAAGTGATTAAAAAGGGTCAAGTATAGGGCTGTCAAACGGGATCGGTTTTTTAAAATCCCGGGATTCGGGATTTTAAAATCGAAATCCCGGCATCCCGGGATTTTTCGGAATCACGGGATTTTTCGGGATCCCGGGATTTTTCGGGATTCCGGGATTTTTTGGGATTAAATTTCTTTGATTATAAAAGTAAAAAATAGTTCACTCTTTATGTTTCAATTTTATTGTGCATATTAAGGGGGCTAATTAAGCAGAGTGTCGCAGGTTTGATTCCCACGAAAACCCTTGGGTCGATTTCGCTACAACGAAATTATTAAAAAAATGATTTCTAATTATTCTGATTGTTATTTAAAGGCAATTAAAAAATTAATTATACGCCACCTATGCAGTTTTCAAGTAATAATTATTATTAAATATTTAGCAATATACAAAAAAAGCCTTGAGGGGTTTGTTATGGAAAATGACAACTTTTATTTGCTTTTGGTTTCATCCCATTTTAATTTTCGTTGTTGCACTGTACAATTTTAAAACTTATTTAAAGAAAATTTTAAATTATAAAATCATTTAAAGGAAAAAAGTAATAATATAATACATTAGACTTGCATTTTTATACCCTACACCACACTGTGGTACAGGGTATAATGAGTTTGTGCTGATGTTTGTAACTACCCGAAATATTGGTCCTAGACCCACCTTTAAGTATGCCGATCGACTCAGAATCACTTTTTGAGTCGATTTAGCGATGTCCGTCCGTCCGTCCGTCTGTCCGTCCGTCCGTCCGTCCGTCCGTCCGTCCGCCTGTCTGTCTGTCTGTCCATGCACTGAAAAAAAATTTTACCATTTTTAAAGCATGTTGAACTTAATTTAAAAAAAGAAGGGTATGCGAGGGCTCCAAAGATATTAATTCTTCTTCCAAGTATATTTTTTCCTAAAACATAGTAATGCATTTACTTAAATATATCTTAAAAGTAAGTAAAATAGTACTTAATATAAGTTTAATTGTTTTTATCCAGAGGAAAAATATTTTTTTAAATTAAGTAAAAATTTCCTTAAACTTACGGATTCTGTGGACCCTATGGAGTCCCAATGGGAGGACCCTACGGGCCCCCAATATATGGGGTCCGCCCATGAGTATGTGCGTACACTATTATAGGGTCACTATTGATTTTGATCCAAAATTTTGGTCAGAATCGCTCTATCTGGCTTAGTTTTAGAGATCTGGGAATGGGGTCTTGAGAAATTTGATCACGAAATAACTCGAAAACTATAACTCGGAGAGCTTTTGAGTCTTCGGCGGTCATATTCTACAAGTTAAGGACTACAAAAATGCCTTTAGAATTTTTTTCGTATCTGCAGTATTTGCAGAGTTATAGGCATTTGAAAATTCCGCGAAAATCGAAATTTGGATTTAAAGTTAGGGCCTCATGGGGTCTTTAGATGGGGCCCCCAGATGGGGTCCCCAAAATACCTCAAGTATTTCTTTCTTAAGTTAAGTCAATTCTTTCTTAAACTGATGAAGATATGGATTCAAATAAAGTCAATGAAATCAATAAAATAAAGGTTACTTTTTTCTTAACTTAAAACAAAAATTGATTAAATTAAAGAAAATGCGTTTTGGAATTAAAGATTAGTACTTATTTGATTCAATGTCTTGAAAATGTCTATACTATTTTTAAGTAAGTTACGTACTTATTTATTTTTTTTGCACACAATTTAATTTTTTTTCTTTTAAGTAAAACTAAATTTTTTAATAAACCCTTTTTTTCTTAAATGCAATCAATTCGCCATTAATGTAAAGAATATTTAACTTAATTTAAAAAAACAAATTAAGGAAAACTTTTGTGCTTTTTTTAGTATTTGCATGTACTATCATCAAGTTTATTTTCTTTGTTTTAAGTAAAACCACCTTATATTAAGATAAGTTGAAGTAAATTCAAAAAAAATTGCTTACTTAAATTAATAACAGTGTTTATTTAATTTTAGTATAGTTATTTTTTTCAGTGTGTAAACGGTGTAAACACGATACAGGTCGCAATTTTTAATCAATTGACATGAAATTTGAAACTTAAGTCTCTCTTGGCCCAAGGACGAAGCCTATTGAAATTCGAAAAAATCGGTCCATATTTAGACCTAGCCCCCATACAAAGGTCCTCTTTAGTTTTGGCTCAAATGACTCTAATAACCGTATTATAGAAGGTATCGCTTTGAAATTTGGAAGGTAAACATGTTTTGTCTTCACATATCATAATTCCGAATTTCAAAGAAATCGGACCAGTTCTTCTTGTAGCCCCCATACAAACCACCTTCCCGTTTTTCACATAAATGTCTCAAATTTCATGAAAATAGAAAATATTTAATTAAAATTTTGTTTGTGTATGTTAAACGCGTACTTAAATAACCTTATCAAACCTGATAATCATCGGACCAGTTTTGGACTCAGGCCCCTTGTGAAAATTTCGCCCGATATTCAGTTTAAGCGGTTTATTGTCAACAAATAGAAGCCTATTTCACTCAAATTTGATTTGTGAGTGTTTTCTACACTTATTAAAGGTTTTACAACACATAGATCTAATCGATTGATGGGACCCATTTTCCGGGAAACTTTGGTGTAGGATATTATATGGTCGGTCTTGACCGACTATAATTTTCTTACTTGTTTTGTATAAAAAAAGTTTTTCTTCCAATTTTGAACGTCCGGGAAAATTTTTATTCTCCTACGCCTAAACTTATGTGGTACAAATTTGAGGCCAATCGCAATCGTGGCGCCCCTCGATCAAAGTTTTGGTTTTTTAGAAAATTTTCGCCAACACCTGCAAACTTTGGTCAAAGGGCTTCGTGACTGTAGCTTAATGGTTAGTGCGTTGGACTATTATTCAGTAGAATTCTCAGCTCAGCCAAATTCGTGGCCAGCTACGTTGAAAACAATAACAATAACTGAACAAAGTTGTATTTTTAAAAATAAATTCTCATACATTTTTAATATTTCAAAAATCCCGGGATTTGAGCTTTAAAATCCCGGGATTCGGGATTTATTTTATGACCAAAATCCCGGGATTTCGGGATTGACAGCCCTAGTCAAGTATAAATAATCAATGTTTGTTATTATACCCTACACCACACTGTGGTACAGGGTATAATGAGTTTGTGCTGATGTTTGTAACTACCCGAAATATTGGTCCTAGACCCACTTTTAAGTATACCGATCGACTTAGAATCACTTTTTGAGTCGATTTAGCGAGGTCCGTCCGTCCGTCCGTCTGTCCGTCCGTCCGTCCGTCTGTCTGTCCATGTAAACGGTGTAAACACGATACAGGTCGCAATTCTCGATCAATTGACTTGAAATTTAAAACTTAAGCCTCTTTTGGCCCAAGGACGAAGCCTATTGAAATTGGAAAAAATCGGTCTATTTTTAGACCTAGCCCCCATACAAAGGTCCTCTTTAGTTTTGGCTCAAATGGCTCTAATAGTCGCATTTTAATAGGTATCTTTTCAAAATTTAGCAGGAATTAATGTATTATACACACAAATCACCATTCCGAATTTTAAAGAAATCGAACCAGTTCTTCTAGTAGCCCCCATACAAACCACCTTTCCGATTTTCACATAAATCTCTCAATTTTCATGAAAATAGAAAATAAGTATTTAATTAAAATTCTGTTTGTGTATGTTAAACGCGTACTTTAATAACCTTATCAAATCTAATTATCATCGGACCATTTTGGACTTAGGTCCCATGTGGAAATTTCGCCCGATATTCAGTTGAAGCGATTTATTGTCAACAAAAAGAAGCCTATTCCACTCAAATTTGATTAGTGATTGCTTTTTACACTTATTAAAGATTTGACAAAATATTGATCTAATCAGTCCATGTTTGAACTTGGGACCCATGGTCCGGGAAACTCTGGTGTAGGGTATTATATGGTCGGTCTTGACCGACTATAATTTTCTTACTTGTTTTTTTTTGCCAAAGCAGTGTTAAAAAATATCGACAAAAAACAGTGCAAATATACTTTTGAGCTAAAAATTATGTTTTGATGTGTTTTATAAAATTTTATGATGATTCTTTTCTTTGACCAAATTAACCCTCTAGGTCCCGTTTTAAAGGGTCATTTTTGTTCTTTTTTAAAAAAAATACAAAAAAGTCTATAATAAAGGCAGTTAGAGGGTTAAAATGTTTTACAAATATTATCTGCATCCAATTTTACTAGGGCAAGTCTAAGACAGAAAGTTCGTCCAGCATATAGAAAATGCTTAAAAATTTTAAAGAATTAAATTTTTTTTTTTATTTTTTTCGGCCCGAAATATAAAAAAAACAAGTAAAAAAGTTAAATTCGACTTTGTCGAATGTATTGATACCCTCCACAATGTAAAAAAGACATCTATTTGCAAAAAAAAAAACAAAAAAAAATAAAATAAAATAAAATCCGCGAAAAAAAAATTTTGGTAAAAAAAAAAACTTCAACAAAAATGTTTTTTTTTTAATCGGTGATCAATTCTGTTCACATGTGTCAACCAGCAACCGAATTAAAGCATTTTGTATTTTTAGGTTATGTCGGTCCCATTTTTTGACTCAAAAGAAAGCTTAGGTCTTTTCCCCAACTAATTCTTCTTCGTCCTCAAATATATTTTTGCTCTACCAACAAATTTCCGCTAGAACATGCCGTTCATGCACGCGACTTTTTCCCAAGATATCTGAAATGGTGATCACGGCCAAAGTATTTGTTAAACCCTGTTTAACAATGGGTTAATTGAGATGTCAACGGATGGTGATGTATATATTAAGCTCGTTTAATTTTGTATTGATCTCTTATACCAATTTGATTGGCTCATTTAAATTTGATATACACACTTTTCTTTGTGTGTATTAGTTTTTAGTAACATGATTTTTTTGTTCCTTTTTATTGTACAAAATAGAAGTTAGTTACATTTTTAGTATTAGAAGAACAACTCAAGGGCATTGAAGCCTATAATAAAAGCGCCTAGTTTTAAACAAATTTGGTTCGTGAAGAACATTAAATAAAACAAGGACTTTTCATTTCTATAATCATTAAACTGACTTTGGAAGTCAACATTTGGTCCTTCGATACCTCCTAGATTTGGCTAGGAGTGGAAAAGAATTAGTGACAAGTTGTCCACTAAAACCCCCGGCGGTTGCGCTCTACCCGAACAACCCCAACATCTACAGCAGCAGTCATACTGGAGGACTGTTTGGCTAATAAAATTACAAGGCTACATCCCGGCAGCAGAAGTAATTAAAAACAACTACATCATTATCATCAAGCGGCTCTTCATCAACAGCATCCCGTGCTTATAAACCGATCGAACGAGACGTCATAATTTTGTGCATCCCGGCACACAGATTATAGGATAATCACACCAAACCTCCAAGGCAGAACAATTCAAGAAGAATTTGTAAAGGTTTGAACAGAATTCAGGAATAAATAAGGTATGTAATGTGTTTTTATTGGTATTTTGTGCGACAATATTTTTTTTTCTCTACGAGATTGCAAAAATATTGAAAGAAATTATCAGAAGTGAGATATCCAGTACAAAAAAGATAAATCCCTAACATTTCCGTTGAATTGTACCATTAAATTGAAAAAGTACCACTAAAATGAAAAAAAAGTACCAAACTTAAATAAAAAGAAATCATCACTATTATCGATCATGCGCAATAGCAATTAAAAAATAGTCATATAGTTGTCCGCATGAAATTACAACAAAGTGTTTCGATTCCACTTCGTTCCTCATTGCATTGGAAGGTACAACAGAGGAAAAGACGAAATTTTGTTAAACCCACGAATTAAATTTCACACTGTAAATTATTTTTTTTAGCAGATCGTGTGTAAAATATTGCAAAAAAAATATTAATCAAAGATTAAATAAATAAAAGCAATATTTACAAAATATATTTCAAAAAAAATATATAAAAAAGAAAAAAAGAGTGTGAAAGTGAAGAAAAAAAGAAAAACGCAACAAGTGGTAACAAACAAAAAGGAGACAAGTGGATACAAAAAATATCATAAAGAAAGTGATAAACCAAAAACAACAAATACAACGGTTCTCCAAGAATTTGCTAAAATTGCATTCAATTCTATTGCAATTTTAATAATTCTTGTTTTTTTTTTTTCTACAAAAATATATGCCGCTAAATAATAAACAGTTAGAAACTGTCTCACAAAAATAACAACAACAATACTTGAAAAAAAAAAACACCACCATACGAAGAAAAAAAAGCAGGGTTTCCGATACCAGTGATCACCAGGGGAAAAATTAAAAAACCGGTGAGTTAGTTAATCGATTTTTTTTAACCCTGAAATTAAAGAAAAATAGTTTGGTGGAAATAAGTTGTGTTTTTGGAAAAAAAATAGTGGTACACGTCGAAAAATTGTTTGGCAAAATAGTGAGAAAAAAAGTGTACATTTTTAAATAAAAATTTCGTTGGTGATATTTTACAATATTTCTTGGAGAAATTATTGATACACTGACACAAAAGATTGTATACACGGAGAAAATTATTACACTGAAAAAAAAATATTTTAATGGTTGATTATTTAAGAAACTTCTTGGAGAAGCTTATAATCAAATTTTGGTACACTCAAACAAATTTTTTTGGTACACGGTGAAATTTTTTGTGAAAAATTTTAAGTGAATTTATTGGCTTTTTTAACACAATTTCTTGGAGAAATTGTAAAGCCACTGATATTGGTACACAATCACACATTTTTTGGGTACACTCAGCGAAAATTTTTTTATGAAGATTGTTGATTGATCGTTTACAAAATTTCTGGGAGAAATTTATGATTCAAAAGCTACTTATATACAAATTTTTTTCTCAAAGATTTATTTTATTTTGTATAACCTTTTACATTATATTTTTGATATTTTGGAAAACAAAAGGGGTTAGGCACAACGAGTTTTACTAGGTGATTTTTGCGCGATATATTTGTGTTTGTTTGTTAACACAATTTCTTGGTGAAATTGGCAAGCCAACAATTTGGTACACCGCGAAAAATTTATGTAAAACATTTGTCGATTATTTTGATTTGTTTACACAACTTCTTGGAGAAATTAACAAGCATTGAATTTTGATACACTAAAAAAAATCTTTTTTTACTAAAATTTTTTTATTGAATTTCAACACAATTTCTTGGAGAAATTGCCACACCATCGATATATCAGCACACTGCAAAAAATTTTTTGGTACACTGGAAAAAAATTTCTGAAAATTTATATCAAGTTTTGTTGATTTTCTTGTTTTTTAACACAATTTCTAGGAGAAATTGTCAAGTCTACGACTTTGGTACACGGCAAAAAATTTTTTGGAAAAATTTTTATCAATTATTTTCGATTTTTTTACACAATTTCTTGGAGAAATTGTCAAGTCTACGACTTTGGTACACCGCAAAAAATTTTTTGGAAAAATTTTTATCGATTATTTTCGATTTTTTTACACAATTTCTTGGAGAGATTGTCAAGTCTACGACTTTGGTACACCGCAAAATTTTTTGGAAAAATTTTTATCGATTATTTTTGATTTTTTTTTACACAATTTCTTGGAGAAATTGTTAAGTCTACGACTTTGGTACGCCGCAAAAATTTTTTGAAAATTTTTATCGATTATTATCCATTTTTTTTTAAAAACAATTTCTTGGAGAAATTGTCCTACCAATCAGTAGAGTTCACCGTGGAAAATTTTTAATTGAATTTTTTGGATTTTTAAAACACAATTTCCGGGGGAAATTGATAAGCTATCGTTTTCTGGTACACAGCGAAAAATTTCTTGGAAATTTTATTTGAGTATTGGGCATATTTTAATAAAAACGGAGAACATTGCAGAAAAGGAACAACCCGGTGAAAAGCAAGAAGCAAACAAAACAACAAGTCATCATTCGGGGTTGAAGTTGCCAGCATGTGAAATTCAAGTGTTTGAAGGAGGTTACTCCAAGTGGCCAGCTTTCCGCGATATGTTTAGGGCAGTCGTTATTAAACATCCGCATTTGTCTCAAGCGCAAAAACTTTACCATTTGCGAAGCAAAACAAAGGGGGAAGCTAATCAAATAGTTTGTCGTTTTGATTTAGTTGACGAAAGTTTCAATTTAGCCTGGGAAGCATTAGAAGATAGGTATGAAAATCCTCGTATCCTGGCCCATCAACAAATGAAGACGATGTTCGGGGTGCAGGCCATACAAAATGAATCTTCAAAGGCAATCCGGCAGATTCAAAGCGTTATCAACGAAAGTTTAAAAATTTTTGAAACTTTAGGGCTTACAAAGACTTGGGATGCAATATTAATACATTTGTGTGCATCACGGCTTCCAGAAGAAACCATACGGGCTTGGGAGGTCACTTTAAAAGATCACAAAGTTTGGCCAACATGGCAGAACATGAGTGACTACCTCTCCCAGAGGGTCGAAATGCTGGAAACAGTTGCTGATTTGCGAAAACCTTACGTAAAGGAAAGCCATTCGTCAAAAAATCAGTCTTTTCACGCGCAATCGGTTTCAGAAAAGTCTAAGTTTAGCTGCAAAAAGTGTAAGCAGAATCATCCCTTGAGGCTCTGCAAACATTTCAAATCCCTGTCACCGAAAGAAAGAGTAAAATATGCATACGATGAAAAATATTGCATTAATTGTCTCTCCCCGGGTCACTTCAAACCAAAGTGTCAGAGTAAAAATCTTTGCACCAGGTGCAATGAGAAGCACCATACGATGCTACACATCGAAGACGGTGATAAGCGCAAGAAGCCCGCAAATACAAGAACTACAACACATCCGTATCGTCATGATGACGAAAGGCCGTCATTTTCTGGTGCTCAGGCACAATCAAATGCTCCAAAAACTCAAGTAAACACAGCTGCAGCATCCACCGCTCCCGCAGAAAGGGTGCAAGCACATTTCGCTCAAAATGAAAGCACAACAGTTTTGCCTACAGCGTTAGTCAATATTGAAAAATCTGGAGAATTTTTCACCATTAGGGCTCTCCTGGATGCCGGTTCTGAGAAATCATTTGTCACCAAGCGTATTCAACAACAATTGGAGCTGCCAATGGAGGCTCATAATTCTCAAATTTCTGGTCTGGGAGGAACTGTCGTAGGTAGTTCTAAAGGTCGTTGCTTTTTGACGTTAAAATCAAGAGGGTCGAATTTTAAAATAAATATCATGGCTATTGTGGTTTCTAAACTTTCACATTTTTTGCCCTCCCGACGAGTAAAGGTGTCCGGTATAGAGAATGTTAAGCATTTAGATCTTGCGGATCCCTATTTTTATAAGCCGGCAGCTATTGACATGATCATTGGAAGTGATTATTTGCCATATATAAACCTTAGCGGTGTTCAATCAAATGTTTTAGACTGCTTCGAAGCTAGAGAATCGCATTTTGGTTGGTATTTGTCCGGACCAGCGGCAATAAGTGAGGTGCATTCATTTTCAACAATGGTTTCGCCATCAGCAGACTTCGTTCTCCACGAACAAATTAAAAAGTTTTGGGAGATAGAAGAGGTTGAAAAAGACACTGAGATATCAGAAGCCGATGATTACTGCGAGAAATACTACCAAAGAACCACTTTCCGACAGCCAGAGGGTAGATATGTCGTTCGCCTGCCGTTCAAAGAAGAATTTCCAACCGACATCTATTTGGGTCCTTCAAGGAATATGGCACTGGCGCAATATTTTCGAATGGAAAAAACACTTAGCAGGACGCCTGAATTAAGGTCACAATATAGTAAGGTTCTTCAAGAATACATCGACTTGAATCATATGGAACCCGTATTGCACAATGAAGCTCCAGCTGAAAAATACTCCTCGTTTTTTCTACCCCATCATGCGGTCGTACGACCTGAAAGTAAATCTACAAAAGTTCGCGTCGTCTTCAACGCCTCTAAGAAAACAAATAGTGGATTCTCCTTGAATGACGTTCTACATCAGGGTCCAATTCTACAATCAGATTTAATGAAAATCATTTTGCAATGGCGAAATTATAGATTTGTTTTCACCGGAGACATCGAGAAGATGTATCGCCAAATTTTGGTGCATGAAGCCGACCGCCCCTACCAACAAATTTTATTCAAAAGCGAATCTGAAAATCAAGTTAAAGCATACCAACTGAAGACAGTAACGTTTGGTGTGAATTGTGCGCCATTCCTGGCCATTCGAACTCTTCAAGAGCTTAGCAACGCATGCAAGAATCTGTATCCGAAGGCGTCGTTTATTTTGAAAAACGAAATCTACGTGGATGACATCCTGTCTGGTGGTCATGATCTGGAAGAAGCAAAAACCAAACAGTGCCAGCTTATAAAAGCTTTAAACTCAGCTTTCCTTCCAATGAAGAAAATAACTGCAAATGATCGAGTTCTCCTTGAACATTTGCCCCGGGAAGATCTTCTGGACGAAGATTTTTTAAAGTTTGACGATTCTAGCTCTATCAAAACATTGGGCATTCGATGGAATGCTATGACAGATTCGTTTTACTATGTTATTGACCCAATTGAAATTACCCCATTAGCTACAAAAAGACAGATCTTATCAGTCATCGCAAAACTTTTCGATCCAATAGGGTGGTTAGGCCCAGTTGTTGTAGTAGCAAAACTATTGATGCAAGAGTTATGGGAAGATAAGGCAGGGTGGGATGAAGGCGTTTTACCACACATTCTCGTACGGTGGAACAAATTTCTACAAAATCTCCCACATTTAGCAACCTTAAAGATTCCTAGATGGGTAAACTTTTCTCCGCAGCACCAAATACAAATCCACGGATTCTGTGATTCGTCCGAGAAGGCATACTGTGGCACAGTATTTATTCGGACAACCGCTCCTGACGGGTCAATTAGCTGTCATTTGCTGGTAGCAAAAACAAAGGTCGCACCTCTAAAAAAGCTGACAATTCCTAAGCTTGAACTGTGTGGAGCTCTGTTATTAACAACGCTTATGAAAAGCCTAATAACGGACTACAAGTTCAAATATGAAATGTACCTATGGACGGATTCCTCAATCGTTCTAGGTTGGCTGCAAAAACCGCCTGATACTTTAAAGACTTTTGTTTCAAATCGTATCAAGAAAATAAATGCTTTTGCAAATAAAACTCATTGGAAGCATGTAAAGACCGACGACAACCCCGCCGATCTTGGTACCCGTGGCTGCTCCCCTCAAGAACTTATAGTAAGTGAATTGTGGTGGCATGGGCCTTCCTGGCTAAGACAACCTCCCGAGCTCTGGCCAGAACCTCGAACTTTCGATCCAACCGATTTGGAAACGAAAAAAAGTCCTAAAACACAACTTAGCGCTAACTTTCATCTACATACCAATCATGGTGACGGTAAAGAAAAAAGGATCTCCTCGGTCACACCGACCGATGTGTCTGACGTGCTTGAAGAGTTTTTATCGCTTGACAAGGCGCTAAGAGTAATAAGTTATCGCTTTAGATTTATCAACCGCATCTGCAAGCGACCATTTTGTATTGATCCATACATCACTTCCAACGAAATTCAATTTGTGAAAACTCGTCTTATCATGGTCGCTCAGAAAAATCACTTCAACAGAGAGTACGATTGTCTTCAAGATAAAAGACCTGTTCATCAAAAAAGTAGAATACTTACACTAAGCCCATTTATAGATAAAGAAGGGCTCCTCCGAGTAGGAGGCAGGCTAAGTAACTCCGGGTTAAGCTACGACGAACGCCATCCTATAATAATACCTGAAAAGTCTCATTTTGCAAAACTCCTCGTCGAATATACTCATCGCATACTGCTCCACGCTGAACATCACATTATGCTACGTGCGCTTAGACAAAGTTTTTATATACCGCGGCTTAGAAGCCTTGTTCGAAAATGTATTCGAAATTGCCGAGCGTGCACCATCTATAAACACAAGTTCCAGCGTCAAATAATGGCTACACTTCCTCCAGAGAGAGTAAATTTTTCGTTGCCGTTCACCTACACCGGTGTTGACTTTGCTGGCCCATTCAACGTGAAATCATCACCTTTAAGAAACGCAAAATTAATTAAAGGTTACGCAGCAGTATTCGTATGTTTCTCCACTCGAGCAGTACACCTCGAAGCATGCTCCGACCTCTCCACAGAGGCTTTCATGGCCTGCTTCGCTAGGTTCACGGGCCGACGAGGTCTGCCTAAGACCATGTTTTCCGACAACGGTCGCAATTTCCTGGGTGCCAGCTACGCGTTATTAAAAATACATAACGTCTTTCTGAAAACCGCCGAACAAGCTTTAATTGAAAAGTACGGTTCCCACGGCTTTACCTGGTCTTTTATACCGCCATATGCTCCTCACATGGGCGGCCTCTGGGAGGCTGCCGTCAAGAGCATGAAATCGCATTTAAAGAAAGTTGCAAATAATCTCACGTTCACTTTCGAAGAATTCAGCACTCTCCTCGTTCGTATCGAAGCAGTATTGAACTCGCGTCCGATGTCTCCATTAAGTGAAAACCCTACCGAACTTCTTCCACTGACTCCAGGTCATCTGCTACGAGGCGCCCCACTGATAGCACCACCTGAAGCCCCTGAAGAGCCACCTGTAGAAAAAATAAGTTTCCTCAAACGATGGGATCGACTTAAAGCTCTTCAACACGTATTCGCACGACGATGGAAAAACGAGTATATCACTGAGCTCCAGCGAAGATTCAAGTGGAAGACTGAATGCCATAACATCAAAGAAAACGACTTCGTCATCATCAAAGACGATTTATTACCCCCCTCCGAGTGGCGGCTTGGCCGTGTTACCAAAGTGATCTACGGATCCGACAGCAAAGTTAGAGTTGCCGAAATCAAAACCCAAAACGGCTTGATACGGCGCTCAATAGTAAAACTATGCCTACTGCCCACAAACTGTGGCCCCCCTTCACCACTCCCAACCAACACTCAATAATCCACCAAATTACCAATCCACAAGAGATAGTCGCTTAACAGAATACTAATATGCACATTACATTATTTTTTTTATTTCTTCCCTTTTAACCTATTTAGACGATGTCTAGTAAGCCCCGCTGCCATCTGTGCTTTCTAAATCACCCACTCAACTATGGCTGGGTATTCCTGGAATTTAACCCTTTGTGAAGAGAATGGGTTAGCGCTGCTATGGTCGCGTAAACCACGACCGAAACATGTTAATATCAACGCCATTGTGAAGTAGGCAGCGTCAGATCCATATTGATGTTGCACGAATCATCATCAGTAAAATAATCAGATCATGTTCCAGTCAATTTTCCAGCCTCCTTGGCACAGGCAGCGCTGGCTCCCGAACATGTGCAAGCCTCCCTGGTCCACCATAGATCTGCAACTTGTCAAGAGTTGACGGCGTCATCGGGTATCTTACAATTGCCCAGATTTTGTTTAGCGACATCGTTCATCCAAAGCCGAGCCTTCTAAATGCATAACATCCGATCTTTGGCTGGGTCATTTCCGAAACGTGGAATGGGTGCTCCTTTCACTCCCGCCCGGGAATATGTTAAACCCTGTTTAACAATGGGTTAATTGAGATGTCAACGGATGGTGATGTATATATTAAGCTCGTTTAATTTTGTATTGATCTCTTATACCAATTTGATTGGCTCATTTAAATTTGATATACACACTTTTCTTTGTGTGTATTAGTTTTTAGTAACATGATTTTTTTGTTCCTTTTTATTGTACAAAATAGAAGTTAGTTACATTTTTAGTATTAGAAGAACAACTCAAGGGCATTGAAGCCTATAATAAAAGCGCCTAGTTTTAAACAAATTTGGTTCGTGAAGAACATTAAATAAAACAAGGACTTTTCATTTCTATAATCATTAAACTGACTTTGGAAGTCAACAGTATTAAACAGATAAAACAGATATATAAGACTTAGCATATTTACTTGTTGTTGCTCTAAGTAGGTTGGTATTGCATTTGAGCGAAATAAGTTCAGCGATTCAAAAGTTATGAACGAAAATGTAAGAACACCTCGAAAATTGTGGTACATTCAACATAGCCTAAAAACACAAAATGCTTTAATTCGGCTGCTGGTTGACACATGTGAACAGAATTGATCACCGAATGGTATTTAAACAAGTACAAACATGTTAAAAAAAAAAAAAAACAAACATGCATTTTTTCAACTTGAACCCAAAATATAATTAGAGCCCGTGCTCGATCTGTACTTACAGAAAAAATCAAATAAAATTACTGACAAAATATGTCGCCATTAGGCACGTCTCCGAAACAGAAAATGCAAATTCCTTCATTTGTGTCTGCAATTCCAGATCATGTTGGTAACCCTTGCGAAATAATGTAAGAGACAAAAAAGTTGAAAGAAAGTATGAAGTGAGGTTGAGATTGCTAGAAATAGAATTGTAGTGTTGGAAACTGTCAAAATTTATTCTGTAGAAACTATAAATATTCACATATACAAAAAACAGTTTTCATTAACAAGACAAACCGACGTTTAAAATTCTACTGATGATGACACTAACTGGGGTGTTTGAAACCGGTATAGGAAATACCAGAAATGTCTATAATTTTTAGAAGTTCAATTTTTCTTCTGCATTTTTTCAACTTGAACCCTTATAACAAATATAATTAGAGCCCGTGCTCGATCTGTACTTACAGAAAAAATCAAAAAAAACATTTTCGTTGAAGTTTTTTTTTTACCAAAAGTTTTTTTTTCGCGTATTTTTTTTTTTAATTTTTTGTTTTTTTTTGCAAATAAATTTTTTTTGTGGAGGGTATCAATACATTCGACAAAGTCGAATTTAACTTTTTTTACTTGTTTTTTTTTTATATTTCGTGCCGAAAAAAAATAAAAAAATTTTTAAGCATTTTCTATATGCTGGACGAAGTTTCTGTCTTAGACTTGCCCTAGTAAAATTGGATGCAGAAAATATTTGTAAAACATTTTAACCCTCTAACTGCCTCTTTTATAGACATTTTGTATTTCTTTTAAAAAAGGACAAAAATTACCCTTTAAAACGGGACCTAGAGGGTTAATTTGGTCAAAGAAAAGAATCATCATAAAATTTTATAAAACACATCAGAACATCATTTTTAGCTTAAAAGTATATTTGCACTGTTTTTTGTCGTTATTTTTTAACACTGCTTTGTTAAAAAAAAATAACAAACATTGATTATTTATAATTGACCCTTTTTAAGCATTTTGCGCATGTCGCACAAACTTTGAACATTTGACAACCCCTAGTGAAATTTTATGAGGAAAATATTTGTAAAACATTTTAGCCCTCTAAATGCACGTTTTATTAGACTTCTGTGTTAAGTTTTTGAAAAAGGACTAAAATGACCCCTGAAAATGGCAGTTAGAGGGTTAAAATGTTTTAAGAAAAGAACCGCCATAAAATTTCACTGTAGACATACTTTGAAGCTCAGATGTGTTGTTATTATAGTATTTTTGACGTTTTCCAAACGCCTTTGATAAAAATATTAAAACTTCAGTGGGCTATAAAAAAGAAATCCGAACTGACTTTGCAAAACCCTTTGGTGATTTTGTTCACTTGATGGTCTACTTTCATATGGCGTTGAAGCCATTGAGGCTCATTTTTCTTGTTGCACAGTGTAATTTGAGTATTTTCTTAACGAAAAATTACTCAGAATCGTTAAAATCTATACAAAAAATGTATCAGAATGTGAAATTTTCTATACCAATTTAAGACATTTTTTTACAAGAAATTTTGCTACACGAAAAATGTGTTAGAAACTAAGAATTTATCCGGATCTCAGAATTTTTTTTATACAAATCTGAGATTTTTCGTATAGAAAAATTCACTATACAAAAAATGTCTCAGAATCTGAGAATTTTTCAATACCAAAAATGTTTCAGAATCTTAGAATTTTTCAATACCAAAAATGTTTAAAGGAATCTCAGAATTTTTTAATGCGAAAAATATCTCAGATTCGGAAATATTTTTTTAAACGAAAAGTGTCTCAAAAACTGAGAAGTTTTTATATACATAAATGTTTTAGAATCTTTAGAGTTTTTCTGTACGAAAATTTTCTCAGAATCTAAGAATTTTTCTGTACGAAAAATGTTTCAGAAATTTTTAAGCATTGATCCCGGCCCGACAAAAATCTGAAAAATCTTTTAGGCCATAAGAATTCATATTCCGCTTCAAGAGTAGCAAAAATAAAAAAAAAAGTTTTTGATGAAACGCCCTAATGGGTACCCAGGCAGAAAAATGCAATCGGAATAACGTCAGAATAGAGTTGGCGGAGGGCATTCCAACACCAAAATGAGATCCTATTTACAAAATGTATGGTGTTACTATAACATTGCAATGATAACGCCAAAAAAACAATCGCCTGACTTTTGTTTCCGACGTCGTCACAACTCCAAAAAATCAAATTTACTGGATTAAAATTACATTGTAATAATAAGTTTATGGCCTTAGGATGGTGTTCAAAAACAACACTGATAACGTTATTTCGACATATTTTTGGCGGTATTTTGGGGTGTTGTATATTAGAAATACAGTATGTAAAAATAAAAATAAAATTTTTTTTTTTATTCTTACCGTTTTTAAAACAATTAATTAAATTATTAAAAAACAAATGTATCGAAATCCATGAAATTTTTCGATTAAAAAGCGAATCGAAACCTATATATTGACATTATATCGAATTCGATATCGATGAAATCGATATCGACTCATTTTGCATACTGGTAAAAATTGTCAGAAACAAAAAAGTTGCAGCTTTTTAAACAAAATCAAAATACAGGACCAATTTGGGATCTGTTTTTTATTTAATAAATATTTTTTGTCAAAAAAAATCGATTTTTTTTAGATTTTTTTTTTTTGCATTTTTTTTAGTTTAGCGTCGTATGTTTAAAATTAAAGAATCTACGTCAGGAACTAGATTTTTAAGAATCTACGTCAAGAACTAGATTTTTTAACATAATAATAATAATAAGAAAGACAATTTCAATCACACTTTTAAGTTGTAATTAAACTCGTTACTCCGCTGTCATTTGAGTGTTTTGGTATTTTTTTTTTGCGAAGATATTTTTCATCTGCCACCAAGTGAAAAAAACTAAAAAGTCGAAAATAAAAGTCCATTTTGATTTTTTTATACAAAGTCAATTAATCGACTTGTCGACTATAGAACCCTTATTCACCTTGCATCATAATGAAAAAAAATGCAGTGGCATTTATACAAAAAAAAATATTTTCTATTGTTAAAAAAGGTATAAAGAAATAATTAAATAAAATAAAGTCAGAAATTTTGTAAAAGTTTACCATAGTAAACCTTTTCGGATTATAATTTTAAAGTTTAAAATTTAAACTCTTATGTAACATTTGTTCTTTTAAAATCCAATGTTGTAATGGTATTGAATTTTTTGTTTTCAAGGTATTGCATTTTTAAAGTCGTATTTTTGTATTTCCAATGTTATAATGGTATTGTATTTTTAGAAGAGTCGTAATTTCTGCCTGGGTAGTCTCAACTAAATTTGGTTGATACAACAAACATTTGGAAAAAACAAAAAAAATACGTTTGTAACACCCAAAAATAGTAGCGACAACCGAATTTTGATTTGATACAACTGAAAAATTCGATTGGCTATTTATTTTTCTGTGTGTGAATGACAATCTCGATGTAATACATTTTCATTAGCGGCAAAATGTTGAAATTTCCAGCGATTAATATTTGCGATACAATGATTAGCACAAATAATACAATGCCAGGAACGTTATTTAAATTGCAACAGTTATATTAGGCAGGATCGCCAAATGTAGTGATATATTTCGCGATAATATTTTATTTAGTTAAACAATTTATCTTATATGTATAAAAATTTATTTGTTGTTTATTGATTGAATATCCAAAAATTAAGAATCAAAATATTTTGACCCTTTTACAAAATAAAAAATTGATTAACAAACAAAAATATTTATAAAACACAACAAGTATTTTAGGAACAAGTTCCTACAATTTACAAGATATATTTATTAAACCAAAATAAGTTTCCTGATAAAATTTAGATCCGGTTGATGGCGCTGGGGTGAAGTCATTAACAAAATTTTTCATTTCAATGAAATTTTACGGCACTTCAGAATGATTCGTCATGAGAAAATAATTAGTATGTATAAATGGACCCTATAGATGTTGCCGGGGAGAAGCTATTTAGCTATTCATGTCTAATTCAACCTGGGAAACGCCGGGCGCTTCAGCTAGTGATTTTATCGAAATTACTTCTTCAAAACTTTTTTACTAGGATAAAATATTTTACTGTGAAAATAGAATTGAAATCTTTCTCACATGACAAACAGATGTAAGTAAAGAGTAGAAAATATTGGGAACATTCCAATTATGAACTCTTTACTAACAATTAGAGAGTTTATAAACAAGGGGTGTATATTACCTTAAGGTAAGTAAGTTGTTCAGTTTTCACGTGAAAATCTGTTCAACTCCATTAAAAAAAAAAAAACATAAAATCCACACTAGAGTTGGGCACATGAGCAGATTAGAGCGTGATTCACGCGTGATCACGCGTGAGTGTGACTGAATTTAATTTTACTCACGTAATTGGGAGTGAGAGTGAGTGGGAAAAAATTGCGTATATGAGTGTGCGTGAGTAAGATTTTTGCGTGAGTGAGTGTGCGTGAGTTGACTATTTTGCGTGAGTTTGCGTGATTTATTTTATCTTCATATTTCCTCTTCCAAAAAAAGCCAAAAAAAAAAATTGTAAAATTTAGCTTAACTTAAGATTTAAATTTTCCTAAACATTTTTAAAGGCCTTTAAAATTTTAGTTTTTGATTTTTTTTTTTTATAAATAAGTGTTTCGTGAGTGAGAGTCATCATGAGTGTGAGTGAAGCTTGCGTGAGTGCAGAGTGTGAGTTAAATTAAATTTATTCAAGTGATTGTGAGTGAATTTGAGTAAAAAGAATATGCTCGTGAGTGAGTGTGCGTGATTCAAAAATTCCTGTCGTGAGTGTGTGTCAAAAATCACAAAAATGGTTTTACACAAGCGTTAAAATTTCACGTTAAATATTCTGTTCGCTGGTAAAAACTCAGTAAAATAATCCGGTTTAGTGTAGGAACAGGATAAGCCTGGCACGACTTTTTCCATACGAAATAAAATAAAAAAAAAAATGATTTTTTAGGCCCCGCTCTTTCAGGCCCCATCGCGTAGGGAAGGCGTGGTCGTAGGGGCGTAAAATTTTTCCTGAGTTATTTTTAAGTCAAACGGAAAAAACTGAGCGGGTACCATCTCAACATTTCAAACATTTACAAAATAAGGGACACTCTAATGAATATATATGGGGCATTCCATGTGAAATCGGACACTTTGAAAAACTTTTTTTTTAGATTTTCCCAATTTGTTTACAGTTTTTAGTACCCTTCGAAAACTCCTTCGTGGTAAATTTTCGGATTTTTTTGATGACCCGTTCAAAAGATATCGAATTTTATAAAATTGGTAGTTTGTTCCTTTACTCAAACTTGTTTTAATCATAACTTCTTCAATAATGGTCCAAATTTAAAAATTTTTTTTCAAAATTTTTGTTTTTTACGTACTTTCTAAAAAAAATCCCAAAAAATTCTTAAAAGCGCTCTAGTATGCGATTTTTAAGTTTTAAAATTTAAATCTCATTTTTGAAAATGGTTGTACTCTTCGATTTTTTTGAAATTTTTTTGTGTAAAACTTCTATCAATTCTACAAATTTTTTGCCCAGGAAGATCGTGGGATAACGATTATTACTATTTTTAAAAAAATTTTATTGTAATTTTTCAATCTTAAAATCATTTCTACTGCTCCAATGGTGCGTCATAGAGGGGTCCTTTATAAGACCGACCCCCATTAATTTTTACGTCTTAACATTTCTTTGGAACAAACTAATACCCTATCTCTAATTTCTAAGGGGGCTCCCACACAAAACGACATTTTTTAAAATTTGTTCCAACCGCTCTAACTGCCCTTAGAGCAACAAAATGTATGACCGACCCACAATATTTTTTTAGTCCAAACATTTTCTCTGAACATACCTACCCTCTATCTTCAACTGTTAAGGCGGTCCCCATATATTTTTTTTATTTTTTGTAAATTTGTTTTATTTAATCAGCTTCTACCGGTCCAATGGTGCGTCCGAGAGGGGTCATTAGTGAGACCGACCCCCATTTATTTTTACCCTACAACATTTTTTCAAAACATACCTACGCCCTATCTCTCATTCTCCCTTCCTGCCACATTTTCGCAACAAATTTTGATTTTATTCATTCACAAATGGTGTAACAAACGTACAGTAGTGCCAACTTGATCACATTGACTATGTGATTGGCGGTTTTTTCCGTAAAATTACGCTTATTTTATTAAGAGTTAGCACCACTGAACAAACAAATGACATTTTTTGCCATCGCCGTTCCCCGTCATTGATTGGGGCCTATATTCTCCGGCAACGGCAACCGTCCCCCGTGCCATGCTTGATCTGTTTCTACTCTTATGTTGCATTAATACAAATCAACACTATTAGCAACTTTTTTTTTTAATTGTGCAGACCATTTAAAAACCGTCGAAATAAGTTGTTGGCATTGTTAACATTATTTATTTCGGATAAAAATACAAAAATTAAAAAAAACAAGTGAGAGTGTTAAATTCGGCTGTGCCGAATCTATTATACCCTCCAACATGTAAAAAAATTAAAAAAAAAAAAAAATTGACAGAGGCGTTGTTTTAAGGGGGGGGGCAAGGTAGGGGGAGCGGTCGGTGAACTGGGGTGACTCCTTGGCCCTCACGGTATATGTTCACAAGTTCATTTTTGTCTGCTTTGTGCACTAAAGTATTATAGTTTTAGAATTATTTAAATTATTTTTTTATCCACGCCCTTAAAAGAGGGGCGGGGCAAAAAAGCTAAATTTTTTAATCCTCTGGGTCCAAGCGCAGGACTATAAACTTTTACGAACATAAAAATGTCTCATTTAGTTCACAAAAATACAAAAAAACGTTAAAAAATTAGCATTTTTAAGAGGTTGGTTTAGTTTTTTTTCCCCTGGTCCGATTTAGCCCATTTCCGAACTTAACCTGCCTAGGACCATAAGACATATTTATGCCAAACTTGAGGGGTCTAGCTCTTTTATTTTGGACTGTATCGTGTTAACTACAGACGGACGGACAGACGGACGGACGGACATCGGTAGAATGTCTTAGAATCGATCACTGATCAATAATATATATACTTTATGGGGTCCCCGACCGATATTTCGATGCGTTACACACGGAATGACAAAGTGAGTATACCCCCATACTGTAGTTGGAGGGTATAAAAATTTAAATAAAAGTTATTTTTAGTATGCGATGCGCGAAACATAACCAAAGTTATGAATGCCAACAATTTCGCTACAATTTAATTGATGTTTCAAAGCATTTTCTTTAGCGGTGAACAACATACAGGGTTTTAAATTCAAAAAAGAGAAGTAACAAATAAACAATATATGTGTGTAGGTAATTATTTGAACACCTGTATTTGTTTAAAATAATATAAATGCCCAAAAACACAACAACTACGCACACACAGACAGACTAATTTGCTTCGTCTGCCGTATAAATGGTCGAGTAGTGAAATAACTAACAATAAATAAAAAAAAATAATTCATTAGTGTAAAACTAATCAGAGCTATCCCAGCAAAGCCAGAGAAACCCCAAAACTTCTGAGTTTAACAAAATAACTTGATGTTTTTTAAAATGTACAAAATTGATATATTCTTCACCAGATTTTCTTTGAATTTTTAATTAGTTACCCGACTAAAAAAGTTTAGATATAGTAACATATTATATAATATATTTATATATGGCCATACACAGTACTTGACATAATTAGGTATATGTAAATGTATCTTGTATTAAGTTTTACACCCAAAATTTAATATGGTGCCATATAAAAGGATATCGAATCATGTGTTGCTCCACATACAATATATAAAGCTTTATTAAATTAAATATTGCATATAATATTTTATATGACTCCATGAATGACCTCATACAAGATTAGATAAAAAAATATATGATATACAACTCCATGTCTGACCTCATACAAGATGAGATATACATACTAGCATTCAGACTAGTTTACAACAGATTGAAAGTTGGTGTAGGGATAATTTTATAGTGCTTTACATATCAAAATCTAAGGAGATGGTATTTAATGACGGTGGTATTATTGTGCCTAGAATCTTCCTCAACAATCTTTTTTTTTTTTACTTCAAAAAAAATTTATAAATTCACCTTGTCGGACTAGCAAAAACAGAGATACGTTCTTTTGCAATTGATGGGAAAGCTATAAAATCTACAAATTTGTTAGTTTTAACCGAAGGAGGTTTATTTTTCATTATCATATTTCGTTTCGATAAATTTTTCTGAGAATTTTTCAATAAAATAAATTCTTCCTACATAGAAAATATTAGATGTTGAGAGATTTTTCGTGAAGAAATGATTTTTTTTAGGGAAAATGTCTCAGAATCTAAGACTTCTTCTTTACGAAAAATGTCTCAGAATATGAGACTTTTTTAAGAATTTTTTTCCACAGAAAAAGTCTCAGATTCTGTGACCTTTTACTATAGAAAGAGTCTCATACTTTAAAGCATTTTAACCAGAAAGGCCTCAGATTATAAGAATTGTTTTGCACTAAAAAAGTTTTAGATTCTGAGACTTTTTTTCTACAGAAAAAGTATCAGATTCTTAGACCTTTTTCCTATAGAAATAGTAGATTCTGAGAGCATTTTCTTACTAAATCTAAAATTGTGTCAATTTTTTCCTTTAAGAAAAAGTGAAAGATTCTAAAACCTTTTTCCTATAGAAAAAGTCTTAGACTCTGAGAAATTTTTTATTCATAAAAAGTCTCAGATTAAAAGCCCTTTTTCCGTCAGAAAAAGTATCAGATTCTGAAACTTTTTCCTGTACAAAAAGTCTCAGATTCTAAGACTCTTTTCCTATAAAAAAAGTCTAAAAAATTCTGAGACTTGTTTTCTACAGAAAAAGTCTCAGATTCTGAGACATTATTCCTATAGAAAAAGTTTAAAATTCTGGGATTCTGTGATTCTGAGACCGTATTCCTATAGAACAAATCTTACATTCGAGACATTTTTCGTATACAAAATGTCTCAGATTCTTCGAACTTTTTCAATGGAAAGATTCTGAGACCTTTTTCCTTAAAATAAGTCTCAAATTCAGATATTCTGAGATCGTTTGCTTATAAAAAAATTCTTAGCATTTTTTCTTATCGAAAAAAGACTCAGATTCTGTGATCTTTTTCCAATAAAATTGTCTCGAATTTTTCTTATAGAAAAAGTCTCTGATTCTGAGGCATTTTTCTTATAGAAAAAGTCTCAGATTCTGAGACATTTTTCCTATAGAAAAATTAAGAACCTTTTTCCTTTAGAAAAAGTCTTAGGTTCTGAGACTTGTAGATGTTGGGAGTTCTTCTACAAAAATCCGAAAAAGAAAATATTTGAGGACGTGAAAAATTTTAGTTTTTTTTTTAGTTTTTGTATAGAAAAAGTCTCATAAACAAAATCAAGATCCTGTATTCCATTCAAAAAACCATATTCTGTCATTTTTTTTTATACCAAAATTCAAAAGAAGAGTGACAGATATTTTTTCATAGAAAATATTCAGATTAAGTGACATTTTTCCTTTAAAAATTTAAAAATTTTCCTTATAAAAATTTTCATATTTTTTTATGAAAAATTTTCGGATTTCAAGGTTTTTTCTCCTCGGGAAATTTTTTTAGAACATTTCCTTCTTTCTTTTTGTCTTTCTTTTTCTTTCTTTTCCTTTTTTTTTCCTCTTTTTTTTTTCTTTTTGAAATTTGGTCTGGGGGGGAAATTTCCCCTTATAGACTGAAAGTGCGGGACCATGTAACATGTGATAGTTTTTTTGGGATGCTCGTTTAAGGCTTTTGTTAATGTAAGACTAATGACGCTTTTTTATAAAGCGCTTAAGTGCGGGTCACCAAACTACATTGTGTCCAGGTTTTGTTTTGGAAATTCATCAAGAAAACAAAAAAAAAATTTAGCCAATACAGGTCATTATTTTCTCCAAGGTTTCATTCGTTAGTCATAAAAAGGTCATGTATAGTTAGAGTTTGTAGTATCTGGAACTCTGTTATACCGTATTGTGAAAGGCATTTTGCTCACTCAGTGCAGGAATTTAAGGGCAAATTAATATCACATTTATGAATTCGTTGAATCTTTATGTTGGTAGTGGATATAATAAAAGATGTGTAACAAAAGAAAAAAAAATTAATATATTATTAGGGAAACATTTCCATATCCATATGTAGGGTTAAGTTAACATAAGTTCTTTTTAGAAAATAACACTGTGCTACACCAAAAATATGCAGGGGTTCTCATATAAAAATTCGGGTTGGTTGGAGTCCATAGAGTACTGATATACTCATAGTTTTTCTGGATCACTTCGTTAAGTACGTTTTTTATTGGCAAATGTGTTGGAAAACGGAAATTCTTAAATTACAATTTTAAAAAATTATTACTTTGTTAGTTTGCAACCGATTTTCGATTTTATGGATTTGTTTTAAAGGTATAGGTCTTACCTTTCAAACAAAACAAAAATATTAAAAATCGATCAAGAATTGGCTGAGCTACGATCGCTTAAGTAAAAGAAAACCGAATTTTTTGAAAAATTTGTCATATTCTTTACACCCTAAGTTGAAAGTGAATCATTAAACAATTTTTTTGAATTTTTTGTAAAAAAGTACAGTAAAGTGGCTTTCCAAAACACCAAAAAACATAACAATCGGTTAAAAAATTAATGAGTTATGCTAAGTTTTGTGATAGGACATTTTTAATTTTTTTCAGAAACGCTTGTAATTCAAGCATTATTCATAAATCTTGTTACTAGTAGTAATTTTATGCGCATATGCATATAAACTAGAGATGGAAACGTAATTAGATTTGTGCGTGATTCACACATGATCAGAAGTGAGCGTGATTGAAAATTAATTTTACTCACGTGGTTGTTAGTAAGTGTCAGTGTGAGTGGAATAAAAAAATGGGCGTGTCAGTTACTTCCAAATCCTATTTATAATTTTTTCGGTTTGTTTAAAAAATATCAGTGTTACTTCTTAAACAAAAAAATATTGAGAATAGGTTAAAAACAGGCTAAGGTGCGCTTGTTTAAGTAAAAAACTTTTTTTGAAGAGTTATACCTGCAACATTTTTATGACAGAAAAAGCTGTGCGCTTGCAAACATGTTTTTTTAAAACGAAATTGGTAAAATTGTGGGATCATTTGATGGAAATTTTACCTGTTTATAAATATACATGTGAGGCATTCCACACCAAATGTTCAGTGAAAAAAAAATTGTGTACCAAAATTTTTCAATGGGTCCCGGGTAAAAAAGTTTTTTATGTAACTAGGGTGAGATTTCCATGCAAATGCATGTTTTTTGTCGAAAGCCTAAAAACGATATCGACCAATTATCTTTCTGAATCAAGAGATTTGCATTAAATGGCATCGATTTGTTTTCGCATATTTTGCATATTTTGGTGAAAATACATATTTTTGTATATTTTGATTTTAAATGCATATATTGTGCATATTTCGAACTTTTAAGTGCATATTATTGCATATTTTGGCATAAATTAGCAAAAACACAAATTGAAATTAATTTTTTTCAAAAACTATTTTAAATTTTTAAAATTTATTTTGAAAATCAGAAAAATTACTTTTTTTTCTTCTTATTTTTTTTTTATAGATTTTCTTAATTTTTAAAAAAATCTTGCTAGACAAACATCTAATCTTTTAAAAAAAAAAATTACAAAAAAAAAAACAAAAGTGGCCGCATTTTTTATAAATGGACTTTTTTAAAAAATGGAAAATTTCAGAACGGGTTCTGAAAATTTTCCAAAAAAATTTTAATCGATAGCCGATACAAAACTATACAAGAATGTAAATTTTTGAGATTTTGGTGCATTTCGTTTTTATTTGATATATATTTAAACAAGGCAACTTGACACAAACTTGACCATTTTTCCAATATTTGACCACGCCTCCTAAGCCCAGTTTTTGAAAAATTTAACAACCAAAAACGTAATTTTCTTAGCTCCATATATGAGGCATTCCACACCAAATGTTCAGCAAAAAAAAAAAGTTGTGTCGTGTCAATATGAAATCATTTTCAAAGTATTCGCTCTTAGGGTACTATTAAATAACAAAAATAAAATTTAAGTTTTTTCAAAAAGTGGGCCTTGCAGGCGTGGTCAAAAATTGAAAACTTTTTTGCTTGAGCATCTTTACTTCAATATTTATGCAAATTAAATGAAACACAGTAAAGTCTTAAAGACAAAAGCTGTTTATAGATTTTTGAATGGGCTATCAATTAAATGGGCTAAAAATAAAAGCTGAATGGGCTATCAATAAAAGCTAAGAAAATGAAAATTGGAACATTTTCAGAAGAAGTTCTGAATTTTTTAAATTTAAACTTAAACTTTATTTATCAAAAAACATGCCGCAATTTTATTTGTTTTTTATTTTTTTAAAAAAAGTTAAAGGAATTTTCTATCTGATCTGAAATTTTTAGAGATGTGTTTTGCCTTGTTTTCGAAAAATCAAAATTCAAAAATTGCAACACGCTTATTTTATACAATAATGGTATTTAAAACGTGTGCGTATGAGTAATATCAATACTTAAAAAATATATTAAGAGGCGATGGTAGCGTGAGTGAGTTTTTAATAACGATTACGCACGCTTATGAAAGAAAAAATTTAGTCACGCACGATATTTTATTTTGCTCACGCTCATTCACGCACACGTGAGTAGAAAAAAATAAGTTACGGTCACGATGTTCACGTGAGCGTGAGTAAAATAAAGTATCGTGCTTGAATATTTTTTTTCTTTCATTAGCGTGCGTGATCGTGAATAAATATTCAGGCAAAAAAGTTTGATATTTTTAATATTTGACCACGCCTACAAGGCCCACTTTTTGAAAAAAACTTAAATTTTATTTTTGTTATTTATTAGTACCCTAAGAGCGAATAATTTGCAAATGATATCCCATTGAAACCACTATGGTTTTTCTGTAGTGGAACAGTTGGTGTGGAATGCCTCACATGGCTATCCATACAACCCATTTAAAAATTTACGGTTCACATGTTTTTTTTTCGCTGAACATTTGGTGTGGAATGCCTCATACGTATATTTATAAACAGGTAAAATTTCCATCAAATGATCCCACAATTTTACCAATTTCGTTTCAAAAATGTCAAATGTTTTTTGTCATAAAAATGTTGCAGGTATAACTCTTCAAAAAAGGTTTTTTACTTAAACAAGCGCACCTTAGCCAGTTTTCAACCGATTCACAATATTTTTTTGTTTAAGAAGTAACACTGATATTTTTTAAACAAACCGAAAAAATTATAAATAGGATTTGGAAGTAACTGACACGCCCATTTTTTTATTCCACTCACACTGACACTCACTAACAACCACGTGAGTAAAATTAATTTTCAATCACGCTCCCTTCTGATCATGTGTGAATCACGCACAAATCTAATTACGTTCCCATCTCTAGTTTATATGCATATGCGCATAAAATTACTACTAGTAACAAGATTTATGAATAATGCTTGAATTACAAGCGTTTCTGAAAAAATTTAAAAATGCCCTATCACAAAACTTAGCATAACTCATTCATTTTTTAACCGATTGTTATGGTTTTTGGTGTTTTGGAAAGCCACTTTACTATACTTTTTTACAAAAAATTCAAAAAAATTGTTTAATGATTCACTTTCAACTTAGGGTGTAAAGAATATGACAAATTTTTCAAAAAATTCGGTTTTCTTTTACTTAAGCGATCGTAGCTCAGCCAATTCTTGATCGATTTTTAATATTTTTGTTTTGTTTGAAAGGTAAGACCTATACCTTTAAAACAAATCCATAAAATCGAAAATCGGTTGCAAACTAACAAAGTAATAATTTTTTAAAATTGTAATTTAAGAATTTCCGTTTTTCAACACATTTGCCAATAAAAAACGTACTTAACGAAGTGATCCAGAAAAACTATGAGTATATCAGTACTCTATGGACTCCAACCAACCCGAATTATCATATGAGAACCCCTGCATAAATTATTTTTGGTCTTTTGTAGCACAGTGTAATTTAAATACTTATAATTACAAATTGTATGTGCCATTTGAACAACTATGTAATCGTTTTGGCCTTATGGGCTTATAGATTCCCGAGTAAAAATTTTTGTATGGAGCAATATACTTATGTTCTTATATTATTCCAGATCTGTTGATAGATCCGAGATTTGAAAGATCAGCACTGATCCGAAAAATGGATCGCTAAGATTAGATCAGTTTTAACCGGACGGATACAATTTGATCCGAAAAATGGGTTTATCTAATTAGATCAGTTTTAATCGGTGGGATACAATTTAATCCGAAAAATGGTTGGATCTTATTAGACCAAGACAAAAAAAAAAGACTTTTTTAGCTGGATAAAAAAAGATAAAATTTTATACGAAAGAAAAAAAAATTATTACAAAAAACTTTAGATAAAATTTCATCCGAAAAAAAATCTATTTTTAGAACTACATATAATTTTATCCGAACAATAAAATCTATTTTTAGAACTGATAAAGTTTTATCCAAACAATTTTTTTCAATATTAAGATATAAATATATATAATTAAAATTTATTTAAAAAAAAAAAAACTTCGAGCGGCGGGGAAATCGAACAGCTACCAACTGTTTTGTAATCGCAATCTCTACCCTCTGACCCAGCGGACGTTGTTAATAAATGACAACTTTAAAAGACTTTGTTTTAAAAAAACTTAGAAAATTTTTGAAAAAAGTTTATCATATATAATTATATCAAGTTTAACTTATATATAATTAAATCAAGTTTATCTTATCGTGCATATAATTGCATCAAATTATATTCGATTTGAATTTGAACAAAATTTTAAAAAAAGACTTTGAAAATTTTTGCTAAAATTTGTGATTTTTTTTTTTTTTTAGTTTATTTGCTGAGCTAATAGGGGGTTTAATACTGAGTTCAACAACATGATTTTCATCTTCCAATGCTCCTAACTTTTCAAGTTATAAAGCTTTAAAGTAAAAACGGTTTTTGGCTTATGAGCTTCACATTTTTCATCGGATCCAAATTTTATTTCTGCCGTTGTATATTTAATAAAAATACCTTTAAAATGGTATAAAACATGTATAAACTTTTTTACTCACCAACGGCCAAATAATGAGTTTTAAGTTTTTTTCGGAAGTTTTTTCAGACAAAAATAATTTTATCTGAAAATATTGCTATCATAAGTTCGAACCAAATACACTTTTAGTTATTGGCAACAAATAAAGCTTTGATTTGAGCTTGATCTGAGGACTTTAGCTCTCTTAAAACCAGAGATATTGATGGTTAAACATTAAAGTTTTAAAATATTTTTTTCTTCGGATTAAATAATATATCACAAAATCCACCAGAAAACACATAAAAAATGCTATTTTCTGACCTTAGGTCTTTCAATTTTCTTTATATTGACGGTATGCATTCTCAATAAAGCCAATAAAACATATCCATTTTCAGTTTTTTTAATTTTAAAAAAATCGCGATTTTTTCGCGAATTTAATTTTCTTCAAAAATTTAAAAAATCAAAAAAGTATGTTAATTTGAACAGCCATATCTTCAAAAGTAACTATCGGATTTCTACGATTCAAAAAGCATTTAATTCAAACGTTCGTCCTTTTTTATACCAATGCAATAAAAAAAAAGTTTTTCCAAAAAAAGTGCATTTTTGATGCAAATGCAATTTTTTGATGCATTTTTCAAAACTTTCTCCCCCTTCAATTTTTTTGAAACCTGCATAATTTGAAAATATGGCATTTTTTACACAAAATTGAGTACCGTTTTTTTTGTGACGGCGTTTCAAAAAATTTTCGTGATTTTTTTAAAACTACTTATTTGATTTTTTCCATACAAAAAATCTATTTAATGTTTATTTGGCAATTTTATCAAAAAAGTATGTAACTTTAAAAAGCCATTTCTTCGAAAGTATCTATCGGATTTCTACGACTCAAAAAGCATTCGATTCAACTGGTTATCCGTTTTTATACCAATGCACTAACAAAAAATATTTTTTTAAAAAAATGCATTTTTGATGCAAATGCAATTTTTGGATGCATTTTTTAAAACTTTCTCCCCTTCAATTTGTTTGAAACCTGCATAAATCGAAAATATAGCATTTTTTACATAAAACTGGGTGCATTTTTTTTGTGACGGCGTTTCACAAAATTTTCGTGATTTTTTTAAAAAATGCTTATGTAGTTTTTCCTTAGACTAAAATTTTTTTTTGTTATTTTATGAATTTTATGAAAAAATTGTATGGAAAAACCAATAAGGTATTATTAAAAAAATTACAAAATTTTTACGAAACTCCGTCACAAAAAAAGCTGTACGCAATTTTGTGTAAAAAATGCTATATTTTCGATTTATGCAGGTTTAAAAAAAATTGAAGGGGGACAAAGTTTTAAAAAATGCATCCAAAAAATGCATTTGCATCAAAAATGCACTTTTTTTTAAAATATTTTTTTTTATTACATTAATATAAAGTAAGACTATCCTCTGAAACGAATGCTTTTTGAATTGAAGAAATCCGATAGATACTTCCGAAGATATGGCTATTCAAAGTAGCATACTTTTTTGATTTTTTCAATTTTTGAAGAAAATTAAATTCGCGAAAAAATCGCGATTTTTTTTAAATATAAAAAACTGAAAATGGATATGTTTAATTGGCTCTATAGAGCACATGTGTACAAAAAATTAGATAAATTTGAAGACCCTCGGTCAGATTTTATAAAATCTTTGCTGGATTTCATGATATAATTATATCAAAATATAATTATTTTTGAAATATTTTTGTTAAAATTCAGTGATTTAACTTTTTTTTTAAATTTGAAGAACGAAAACGCATTAAAAAATCATTTAGATTAAAAAAAAATTAAAAAAAAATAATTTTTTTCTTGACTTACAAGGGAAGTCTCCCTAGTGTCACCCGCGGATCTTTATGGAATTGGTTTTATTTTGTAGAGCAGAAAAAATAAAGGGACACGTATTTTTTTTTAGCGGCTCAAATTCATATTTAGGGGGTAAAAAGGAGGGGGGAAGACAAGGCCATTTTTCAGTTTTTTTCGTTTATCTCCTATACTATGCAAAGAAACCTAGTCATGTTGCATACCAAATGAAAGGTCTTTGGAAAACCTATCTACGTGTGCTAAGAACGTGTCCAAACATGCACAACTTTTCGTCATATTGAGTAAAATACTAAAATTTTAGGACATTTTTGTTAATAAGTCGAAAAATATTAACTTCTATGGCCCGTTGTTAACACCACGAGATAGGTATTTTTAATACCTTTAATCTGATACCACACATGCCTATATTAATTTTGTTTAAATAGGCTTAAATCGTGAAAAACTGAAAAAGGTCAATTTCCCCCCATACAAATCGACCCCTCTAAAAAATGAATTTGGGCCGCTAAAAAAAAATACGTGTCGAATTAATTTTCGTTCTTAACAAAATATTCAAATTTCATGAAGATCGGAGGGTGACACCAGGGAGACTTCCCTTGTTAGTCGGGAATCGAACTCAGGGTCCTCAAGAATTATATATTATCATATATGATGCAATATAGAAAGTTATATTACTATATATAAATAATATTTATTTCTAAATATTATCATAAAAAATAAACTAATCAATATTTTTAAGTTTAGTAAAAAATTAAAGCTTCTAAAACATATTTTCTTTAAAAAAAAAAATTAAAAAAAACTAATTTTTTTCTTAGCTCAGCCGGGGATCGAACCCAGGGTCCCTAGGAACCATATATTAACTTATATGATGTAATATATAAAATTATATAACTATAAATAAATAATATTTATTTTTAGATTTTATCATAAAAATTTAATTATTCAATATTTTTAAGTTTAGAAAAAACAAGAAGCTTTAAAAACATATTTTCTTTTTTAAAAAATTGAAAAAAAAATAGTTTTTTTCTGGGTTGAGCCGGGAATCGAACTCGGGGTCCCAAAGCATCATATATTATCTTATATGATCTTATATAAAGTTACACACAACTATTTAAGTAATATGCATTTTTTTAAAATTTAATTTTTAAAATCCAATATGCATTTTTTAAAGTTTTAAAATACAATGGATTAAACAGATTTTTTTTCTATTTAAAAATTTATAGAATTTATATATATTTTTTTTTACTGATTTTAGGTGCTTTGAGAATCATATATAATTATACAAGCTCTCTTGTATACTTAAATAAAAATATATATGATGCAACATTAAAAAAAAAATATTGAAATACTGTCTTATAAAAGTATGCATAATTATATATAAAACATTGTGAAAGAAAAAAATATTTTTTACCTTATACAATTGTATAACATTTTATATAGCGTTACATGTACCACCATTTAAAATTATATATAGAGTTTAAAAAAAAATTGTATTTATATGGTACCTTACAAAACTATATGCGGTATCTCATAAGCCATTTATAATTATATCTTTGATAATATTAAAAAAATAAATGTTTGATGCCATGTATAGTTTTATATAACTGTACATAGAGTTATATGTGCGACCATATAAAATTATATTTGAAAAAAAAAAATTTCGTTTTTTAAGATGGAACCATATATAGTTTTAAATGGTTTCTTGTAAGTCATATATAATTTTAAATGGTTTCTTGTAAGTCATATGTAATTATATATATAGTGATATTGGATTTTTTTTAAATATGCTCGTATACGTTATTTGATATTAAGTCACATATAAATATGTATGCAATCAGATTAAGTTATATGTGTCACATATGATTATGTCTCCCACATGTATTTATATATTATTATGGTTATCATTAGATGTAATTTTATATAACTCCATTTAAAAAATTTGGAAAAACTCAATGCGAGATATAATTATATACTTTTTTTGATATGAAAACATATTATTTCATATGGCTATATATACATACATCAAATAATGTAAAATTATATGTATTCATTTTTACTCGGGTTATGAATAAATAAAATTGAAATTGAAAAAAAATTTAAATATATATATGGTGCCGAATCGGGGGAGAAAAGTTTTCTAAGTCCCGAGAAAATTTTTTTAAATTTCCAGACACAAATAATTTTTGTGTTTTGGAGGTAAGAATATTATGGGTAATTCCAAAAATTTTCGCCCCACTGTTCGGAAACATGCCTTTGGACGCCACTGAGAATTTGGCTCATAGATATCCAAGTTTATATGCGATATGTTGCATTTTTGGATTTTCAAAATTTGCTGTAGTTTTCAAATTATCGCGGGTCAAAGTTCGACTTTTTTAGCAAAAGTCAGAAAAATACATGACGTTTAACGTGCTCTAACTTTTTATTTAGTAATCCGATTATCACAAGTAATGGCTCATATGAAAGCTTAATTCTTCTTCTTTTAGGAAAAATTTTCAAAAGCATACGGTTTTTTTTCAAAAGTGTTGCAAAAATTCAAAAACATTTTTTTTTTGCGAATATTTAAAAAAACACATCTTCGATTTTTTTTAAAAAAAAGTTTGGTGATAAACAATACTGTTTTGTACAACATATCCAAAATTCAGAGTGGGATCCCAATGGGATCAAAAAATATTCTGGTTTTAGTACGAAGTTCTTAAATTTTACCTTAGAAAATTAAAATTTTATGTTTCTTAATATAAAAATTTAAATTTTCAAAGAAAATTATACTATTAAAATTTTGAAAACATTCAAAACATTAGAAATTTAAATTTTCTAAGGGAAAAATATGAGAACCTCGTACTTAAAACAGAATATTTTTTGATCCCATGGAGATCCCACTCTGAATTTTTAATATGTTATACAAAACATTGTTATTTTTCACCAGAATTTTTTTAAAAAAAATCGAAGACGTGTTTTTTTAAATATTCGAAAAGAAAAAATGTGTTTGCATTTTTGCATCATTTCTGTAAAAAAAACTGTGTTGTTTTAAAAATATTTTCTAAAAGAAGAACCCCAGCTTTCACATGAGCCTAAATTTGTGAAAATCGGGTCATTGGTTAAGAAGTTACAGCTCTTTAAACGTGATGTATTTTTCTTACTTTTGCTTAAAAAGTCAATCTTTGACCCGCCATAATTCGTTAAATACACCAAATGTAAAAAAACGATATATGGTACATATATCATATTTATGAGGGCTATCTATGTGTCAAGGTTCAAATTAATCTGAGACACCATTTCCAAAAATGACTAAAATTTGAGCTAAATTTTCTGGAATGGCCCTTATTAAAAATGATTTAAACAAAAAAAAAATTTGCCAAATTTTGAAGTCCTGGATAAAAAATATTTTTGGTACATATTTTGCGTTTTGAATTAAAAATGTATTATCAAAGTTTTAAGAAAATTTTTTTTAAATTTCGATTTTTTTTTTAAATTTTTATGTCCCGGACACATTTTTTTTGGCAATTTTTTTTTGCATTTCCCGAAAAAACTTGGGATAAATTTTAAAATTATGAGATAAAAAAATTATTTTATGCAAAATTCTACATATTTTATCTTATAATATGAAATTATATACAATTATATCAAATTAGATAAACCCAATATTCGGATCAAAAGCGATCATATTTAATCTAACAAATTTTGAGCTTTTTTGATCCACCAATTTCATCATCTTATTTTATCTAAATACGTGTTGGGCCATATTAAATTATATATGGCTCAATTTCAAATTATATATGGGCCTGTACATTTATTTTTAGTCGGGTATTAATATTATTATTAATGCACTAAAAAATTCAAAATATGCACTAAAAAATCTTAAAATATGCACTTAAAAATAAAATGTGCACAATAAAAAATCTTGTTTTCATAGAAAAAACTTCTTAAAAAACAAAAAATAACGCCAGGTTTAAGTAGTAATATTTAAAACTTTATATACCCGGCTAAAAATGTTGAATATCATCATATATGATATCATATATGAGACCATATGCAGTATTATATATACACGAGTAAAAAAAAGTTATATGACACAATATTTAATTATATATATTGAACAGATATGCTTTTATGTATTTCCATATTAATTTTGATCCGAAAATTGGCGGATCGAATATTATATTCGACCCGCCAATTAATCAAATTCTATTATTTTTGATAAAATAATATCAAATTTGATTAAGTTTGATCCCAAAAATGGGTCAATCTAATTGTATTAAATCATATCTTATCTGCTAAAATTTGATAAATTTTTATATAATTAGATGAAATCTGGTAAAATTTTTTGGAATTTTAAACGTGATATTAGAAATTATTTTATCAGATTGGAAAACATTATCAATAAGAACAGTTTTTATTGCATTCTTCGGAATTTTTTCGGGACTTAGCAAATTATTAAAAATTTGACAATTTTTTTACCCTCCAACTACATTATGGGGGTATACTCACTTTGTCATTCCGTGTGTAACGCATCGAAATATCGGTCGGGGACCCCATAATGTATATATATTACTAGCTTACCATCCCGGTACTTCGTTATCAGTTGCATTGAATATCGGATAATAGAAGGATCAGAATTGCTCTACCGATTTCAAGAAAATTCCCCTACGTAGTCTTTGTTTTATTTACTTGTGCACGTTTAAGTCTTTCATAAAATAATATTTTAATGAATAATTTAAACAATAAAATTTGAATAATTTTCGAACCCTTATATCGGGACTTTGGATTTTGAGTGAATAAATATTTCAGTGAATAAAGAAATTGGAATAAAAATAAGTTTGAGTGAAAAAACTTATAGTATAGAGAGAAAAAAATATGGAGTAATAAAAGTTAAATACGAAAAATTTGAGTAAAAGGTATCATTCCATATTGTTCTCTACTCTATTCCACTTCGTTCTTAGCCATTTTACCCCACTAAGAAGCGGAATTTTAAAAATTTATTTTTCCCAGAATGTTTTTTACTGAATTCTCCTACATTAAAAAGTTTTAGATTCTAGAAAATATAAAAAATTTCTATAAATATAATTTCAGAAAATAAGAAAGTACCAAAAAATGTACTTTCGGTACATTTAATATAAAGGGTACTTTTTATAAAAGGTACTTTTTATAAAAGGTAATTTTTATAAAAGGTACTTTTTATAAAAGGTACTTTTTATAAAAGGTACTTTTTATAAAAGGTACTTTTATAAAAGGTACTTTTTATAAAAGTTACTTTTTATAAAAGGTACTTTTTATAAAAGGTACTTTTTATAAAAGGTACTTTTTATAAAAGGTACTTTTTATAAAAGGTACTTTTTATAAACGGTACTTTTTATTAAAGGTACTTTTTATAAAAGATACTTTGTATAAAAGGTACATTTTATAAAAAGTACCTTATAAAAGGTTTTTATAAACGGTACTTTTTATAAAATGTACTTTTTATAAAAGGTACTTTTTATAAAAGGTACTTTTTATAAAAGGTACTTTTTATAAAAGGTACTTTTTATAAAAGGTACTTTTTATAAAACGTACTTTTTATAAAAGGTACTTTTTATAAAAGGTACTTTTTATAAAAGGTACTTTTTATAAAAGGTACTTTTTATAAAAGGTACTTTTTATAAAAGGTACTTTTTATAAAAGGTACTTTTTATAAAAGGTACTTTTTATAAAAGGTACTTTTTATAAAAGGTACTTTTTATAAAAGGTACTTTTTATAAAAGGTACTTTTTATAAAAGGTACTTTTTATAAAAGGTACTTTTTATAAAAGTACCTTCTATAAAAAAATACCTTTTATAAAAAGTACCTTCTATAAAAAGTACCTTTTATAAAAAGTACATTTTATAAAAAGTACCTTTTATAAGAAGTACCTTTCATAAAAGAACCTTTTATAAAAAGTAGTTTTTATAAAAAGTACCTTTTATAAAAAGTACCTTTTATAAAAAGTAACTTTTATAAAAAGTACCTTTTATAAATAGTACATTAAAAAATCTATGGGCCAAAAAGAGGGGAGGACGGCAGTTACATAATACGAAGTAACCATGAAATTGACCTCATACTAGAAGGAACAAATGTAGTTAAGCTTATTAAGGCCCAGAGGTTGCAGTGGGCAGGCCATGTAGCTAGAATGCCAGATGATAGAGCCTAAAAAATGAATCCTTAACGCTATGCCACACAGGACTAGAGTAAGAGGTAAACCAAGGTCAAGATGGCTAAATGGTGTTGAAGATGACTGCAGAAAAATCGGCATTAATAACTGGAAGAACTCGGCTAATAATAAATCCGAATGGAAACGAAATGTGAATAAGGTTAAGGCCGACCCCGGGCTGTAACACCAAAAGATGATGATGATGACTTTTTATAAAAGGTACTTTTTATAAAAGGTACTTTTTATAAAAGGTACTTTTTATAAAAGGTATGTACTCGGATATTTACTTAAGCAGTTATCGCTCATCAAACTACAACATTTTTTCATATTTTGTGATTTTTAAAAAATGAAAATCGCGAATAAAATCTCTATATTTTCGAATTTAATAAAACTTTAAATGGGAATGTATAAATGGTTCCATAGTGTATCTATGTACACAATCGAAAGATCCCAGGTCAAAAAATACCCTTCTCTCGTGCAGATTGATGGAAAAGGCGTATATTGTTCAAAACTATTTTTGAAAGTTGGGGGGGTCAAAACTGATTTTTGAGACATGGTTTGTTCGGCATTTTTTCTTAGAATTTTATGCAGAATCCAAATATCCCATAGATTTTGTCAAAAATTTTGCTCCGAACAATTCACTCCGCTCTAATGTTCGTAAACAGTGTAATAACATCAAATGATAATGATGCTGAAGTTTCATATTTTTGAGTTGCTCCTTAACTTGTAGTGAATTTTTGACATTATATTGTTCGGATACGATATTTTTCAGAATTTTACCAACAAATCTGGATAATTCATAGCACGGTACCTGACATATTTGAGAAAAAAATGCTAGGTGTTCAGAGAACACCTCCGCACATTAGACGGAGCGTCACTGCACAGGGAGGTATTTCTTGTACTTACCACAAGGTGGGTAAAGATGTGATGTGTTCTGTGACATGTCACTATTGAACCGGCACGGGTTTAGCAAGTAGGAAAGCTATATTCGGCTGTGACGAATCTTTAAATACCCTCCATTAATGTAATGATTTAAAAACGAGCGAGCTTTGAAGATCCACATTATGTTAGTTTGGGTATGATTACCATTGAAATATAAGTGCCCTACCGTTGGATTTGTTTTATTATAAAAAGATTCCGTTAGCTCCCACCCACGTAGATGATTTAAATGGTTTTTTAATCTTAACGAATTTAAAATAAGTGTTTTTTTTTTTTTTTTTTTTTGTTTTGGTTTTGGTTTTGGTTCCACTCCTGTTGTGTTATATTTGGTGATAATCGGACATTGTACTCTAGGCCCAATGTATTTAAACTGTTCGCCCACGATATGTTATGTGTTAGAGCTACTAAACTTAAAAAAATTTAGTATACTGAAAGAGGGTTCGAGCAATGTAACGCATATGCAACTCAAGGGTAAATAAGTGGCCATCTTCCATACCTGATTCTAAAAAAAGTGTATAATTCGGTGTGAATTTCGGTAAATTAATAACACGTTTGACAAAGTATCTTTGTAAGCAATCAATCTCGTCAAAATGTGAATGACCCCATATTTGAGCTCCACACGATTGTATGGAACGGCAAACCGCATTTTACAGGTGGGTTTTAGTTTGAAACGATATATCCTTTTTACCCAAAAAATTACTTCATGTTGAGTTTAATCAGTTTTTTGCAGAACTAAATCTTTTTGATACGTGTTTCGTAAATACACATTTTGGAGTTAGGATCATGCCAAGATAACAGTATTCGTTGACTATTTCAATTTCCTCCCCATTGAATACCCAAATTTCATGATGTGCCATCCGTCCGCCATTTCGAAATACCATTATTTTAGACTTTGCCAAATTTACTTCCAAGTTCCAGTAGTTGCAATAAGTTTTAAGTTTTTTTATCATTTTTTGTAGCACATTTACATCATCTGATATCAACACAATATCATCGGCGTATAACAACAGTCTGATATTTAAATTACCAACTTGTAAACCACCTTCAAGAAAATCATGGAGATCATTTATATATAATGAAAAAAGCAAAGGGGATAATATGCACTATGTTTAACTCCTGAAGCAGTTTCAAATTTTTCTGATAGTTCTTGCCCATTCCACACTGTTGAATATGTTTCATTGTATACGCTTTCAATAAAACGTACCATTTTCGTTGATACTCCCATAGCATGCAACTTATATATTAGGGATTTTCTTACGACTTTGTCAAAAGCCGCTTTGAAGTCAACAAAGAACGCGTAAACTTTTTTCCCCTCCTTAAACTTCAGGTGCACAATGGTCGTTAAATTATAAATATTGTCAACAGTGGAATATTCTCTTCTAAAACCGGCCTGGTACTCGGAGAGAATGTTGTACTGATAGACCCAATTATACAATCTTTCCGTGATAACAGCCATTAACACTTTAGCTATGGTGTTCATAAAAGAGATTCCTCTATAGTTACTTGTTTGATTAAAGTCACCTTTTTTAAAAATAGGGAATATTACACTTGTGGTGAAAGTTTTATCTGCTTGAAGATTATTATATAGAGCAGCGGTTACCAACCTATGGTACGCGTACCACTAGGGTAATTAGTAATTTGGACATTCGTTTTAGATTAACCTGACTTCCAAAGTTTTCCATAACGTGAGGTTTTTAAGACAGTTGAGGTCAAAGTTCACAAAAAAAAGTAGTTTTTTTTTGCAATTTATAGAGCAATTATTTGCGATATTTTGAGATCTGACCACTTATTTTCGATTAACCTTTCTTTCGATGCTGATTCCGAATATGGTTTTTCTATGATGTCAGGTTTTTGAGAAAATCACTGTCAAACTCAAAATGCCCTTTCATTGTATATACGAGTGTGTTTCATTCGAAAAGTCACGGAATTGTTGATCTGCCCTTGTATTAAAAAAATACATTTAAAAAAAATTAAAAAAACATTATATTTTCGCCCTCTGTGATGTGTTTTTGGAACTTTTTTTAACAGTTCAAAAAACGTCCTTTGTTTAAATTTTTGGTGTAGAAATGACTGTTGAAATCAGATTTGCAATATTTTCAGCTGTTTTTGCTCTGCAGAAAAATTGGCTCAAAGTCCGCGTTTTCAGGTGCATTGAACCACCCAAAGAGCGAAAATTTTTCCAAAAAAATACCACCATTGATTTGATCTCCCCTAAATCCTTTAAAAAAGATGTTAATACCCGCAGATCAAAAGTTTCAAAATTAACTCAAATATTTATATGAGAAGTTTTTTTAACGAAAACAAAAAAGAACTCGTTAGGAGGTACGCGGCTGACAAAATTTAAAATTAGGGGTACGCGAGCCAAAAAGGTTGGTAACCGCTGATATAGAGCATTATAAGCGTTTGCCATTTCGATAATTAACTCATGCGGTGCATTTTTGAAAAATTCGTAGGGAATACTATCCTCACCTGGTGCTTTTCCTGATTTTGCCTTCGCTAAAACTTGATATATTTCCGCTGTTGTAATATTGTTATCCAAAAAACTATCTTCATGGTACAAATGCGCATACTGAATATCTTTTGAATTCTGCAATGGGTTTAGTAGTGTCATAAAATAGGATTTGAAATCGTACGAGGATATGTTTGGCAGTTCTTGATCGTTTTTATTTCGGATCTCATTTGCAATCTTCCACCATGATTTACTATCATTTACTTTATTAAGCTTGAATTCTAGCTCCGTATAGTACTTATTTTTTCTTTCATTACAAAAAATTTTAAAATTTTCATTTGCCTTTAAATACTTTCTTTTGGATTCGGCATCCATATGTTGTTTATATTCTTTCAATAACTCAAAAGAAGTGTTTCTAGCTTTTTTACATTGCCAGTCAAACCATCTATTTTTAGCAACTAACCTTTTATTTAAATTATTTTGAGTTGTGGATTTGTTTATAATGTTCACTATATCCTCCAAATTTATTAAATCTTTTTGATTCTTTAAAATTCTCAGGTTGTCTAGAACTTTTTGGTTATACTGTCCTTTTAAATTATCATGTCAATGTAACTTTGGAAGCAGTTGTTGTATTTTATTTGGGGTATTTTGAAGTCTTACTTTAAAATTCAAAACTAAAAAAAATGGCAATAATTTCATCCGATCCTACTTCTATTTTTGTAAATTATTTTCTGTTTTGTAAGGAAATTAAAACTTCTAAAAATGTTCTAAATTACAAAAAAAAATTAATTCAAAAGACACATTCGATATTTTCGAAAAACCTATTCGAACTTTATGAATTGTTACCATTTATGTATCTTTATTATTTATTAGCTTTGATTTATTTCAAACCCACTAGAATGGGAATACATACGAAAAATCTAATCTCATCCTACTCCGTTTTTTGTAAAATAGTTTCTGTTTTCAAGGAAATTAAAACTTTTCTAATTTATATTCAAAATATTTTAAAATTTTGGATTACATGTCGGGTGCTACGCCCCATTGTGCGATTCCGCACATTTTTTTTTGTGATAAAATAACATTATGTTTGTTATTTCGTTCACATACATTTCACAGGTGTCAAGTTATAGAAATTTTTTTGTGAAATACAGCAAAATTTTAGAGGTACCTTTACATTTTACCTAATATCTTTTGAAATACTTGACCGATATAAAAAAAACGTATATAACCTTATGACCAGGAGAATTGCGCAACTTTAGTTACCCAAGCGTTTAAATCAGTTCCGGATTATTGCCAAAAACAAGTTTTCAACTGACGGACATACAGACAGACAGACAGACAGACAGACGGACGATCGATGATCATAAATATATATACTTTAAGGGGCCCTAGACTAATATTTTGATGTGTTACATACGGAATGATATCACTAGAGTAAAGGGAATACAAATCAAACAAAATTGTCTTTTTGGAACTTTTTGGAACTTTTAAAAAATTTTCCGGATTTGGGCGATTTTTGCCATAAAGTTTATTTCTGTCTTTTATTATTTAACAAAATTTATTTTGTTGAACTGAAAATATTTTTTTTTAAGAAATCTGAACAAAATTCAATTTTGTCGATATTTTACATACGATTTGGCGACAAAGCCAAAAAAAGTCTGGCAACCCCGTTAATATGACGAAGCAAAAAAACGGACACACACACACACATGCTATGTACATAAAAATAACTATAAATTTTTTTATTATTACTTAAGCTCCTATGACACTAGATTTTTTTGTATTTTATTTTTTATTAATTGAAAGAATGAAACAGCAGAAGAAGAAATGAAAAAGAAACATAAAAAAAACAAACAAAAATTGGTGATTACTTTCTTTTTGATAAAAACCCGCTGAATAAATTCAAAAAACCGTAAAAAAATTCAAAAAATCGCTTCATTTAATGAAAAACAGAAAAGTTGGCAACGCTTAATATCATTAATGCATAAATGTCAAAAAAATATGTAAAATTTTTACATTTTTTTTTGACATTCAGTCATTTGATAACCAAATTTATCGATAACACAAGAATAAAATTTGATGTTTACTATTTTTTTTTAGTATGCTTTTACTCTTCACACTTGTTCAGATTTCCTATAGTGGTATATTTGCCCTGTTTACATAAATTTCATCAATACAAAAAAATGTAGTGTCATAGGGGCTTTAACGAACTTTTTTTTATATTAAATTTAGATTTTGTTTTACATACTTTAAAGTTTTTTTGTAAAGATTTTTTTCTTTTTCTCCGTTTTTTTTCATTTCCGTATTCTTTGTTGTCAATTATTCGACTTTCACCTTTGTTCGAATAATTCAAATAATTGTTTTTCCTCGTTCGATCAAACGATTAAAGATCAAAATTTATTCGATTAATCGAAGAGAATAACGATTAAAAAAATTATTTTAAATAATATTTTTTTTAACAAAAAAAATAAACAATTCATACAAAAAAACTTAAAATAAGAAAGTTTAAATTTTTATTAACGAAAACATGCATAAAAAACTTAAAAATAATATAGTTAAAAGTTAAAAAAACTTAAAAATTGAATAACTGAAATCACTTTTAATTAATGGATGTCGATTTTAATACTTGTTGAGAAATAATTCAAATACAAATTATTATTTGAAGTATTCAGACAAAATATATCATAAATGATTTTAATTTTTGCCAAATAAGACAACTAAAGTTGTTTTAAGAAATACTCTTTTAAAAATAAAAGTTGACTCATTTTTTGTGCTTTCAAACGATTTTTTGTTTTTGTTTTTATTAAATTAGATTTTGAAAACACTCCTTCGCTAATTATTGAAGTAGGTGATATAGTAAGAAGAGCATACAAAAGTTTATCTAATTTTTCTGTTCTTTTTTCAGATTTTCCCAAATATACCATATCGTCTGATATATCGCTGAAGTCCTTTTTATTTTCTGAATTTTTAATACTTTGAATTGAATTATTTAACTCGCATAAAAGATTATTATTTTCATTACTAATAACTTCCTCTATTTCAATACTTTTATCTGAATTATTGTGATTACTTTCAACATAAAATATGGAGTATAATTCATTTGCGTATTCTTTTGTTTCGCTTTTTGGAGAATATTTTAAGAAACTTTCGTTGCTCGGAAAATTTCCAGAATTTAGAAAAATTATTAACGTATTTAACACTTTTATACGTCTCTCATTAATTCTTATTTTAATACGTTTAAGTCTGATGCAAAAGAATTATTAATTTTTTCTAAATTATTTATTAAAAACTTGATAACTCCCTCAAATTATATAATGGATGTGCTATCCAGGGCTATGGCTACAATATATTTTAACTTCCCTACATTTTGTATAAAATCTTTCAAAATTTATGAGAATAAATCAAATTCTAAGCATTTATTTAATTTTTTAATTAAAAAAAATTGTTCGATTAATCGACATTAATTAATCGATTTATTCGTTATTCGAAAATCGTCATTTTTGAATTATTCGAACAAGAGTTGGGTTTTGTTTGATCGATTAATCGAATTATTCTTAATCGACTGACAACTCTAATATCTACACAAAATATGAGTTAATTTAGGGTTATGTTGAAAACAACTAAGAGTTTTTTTCAGAAATTCACTCATAACTTTTAAAATACTTAACCGATTTAAAAAAAAAAACATCAGGTTCTTCCTAGGAAAATTCCGCAACTTTTGGTACCCCAGGCGTTTAAATCGGTTCCGGATTATTGCAAAAACGTGATTTCAACAGACAGACAGACGGACAGACGGACATCGTTAGATCGACTTAAAATCGATTAAGGATCATGAATATATATACTTTATGGGGTCCTAAACCAATATTTCAATGTGTTACATACGGAATGACAAACTTATATATACCTTCTGTCACCAGAGTGGAGGGTATAAAAATGAGAAAATTGCTAAGACGGTATTTACACACTGCGTTTTTTCTTGCACGCCTTTTTTATCTGACAAGGGAAGTCTCTTTGGTGTCACCCTCCGATCTTCATGAAATTTGGATATGTTGTTAAGAACGAAAATTATTCGACACGTATTTTTTTTAGCGGCCCAAACTCATTTTTAGGGGGGTTGATTTGTATAGGGGGAAATTTACCTTTTTCAGTTTTTTACGATTTACGCCTTTTTAAACAAAATTAATATAGGCACGTGTGGTATCTGATTAAAGGTATGAAAAATACCTATCTCGTGGTGCTAACAAGGGGCCAAAGAAGTTAATATTTTTCGACTTATTAACAAAAATGTCCTAAAGTTTTGATATTTTACTCAATATGACGAAAAGTTGTGCATTTTTGGACACGTTCTTAGCACACGTAGATAGGTTTCCCAAAGACCTTTCATTTGCTATGTAACATGACTAGGTTTCTTTGCATAATATAGGAGATAAACGAAAAAAACTGAAAAATGGCCTTGTCTTCCCCACTCCTTTTTACCCCCTAAATATGAATTTGGGCCGCTAAAAAAAATACGTGTCCCTTTATTTTTTCTGATCTACAAAATAAAACCAATTCCATAAAGATCCGCGGGTGACACTAGGGAGACTTCCCTTGTGAGTTTTTTTTGAGAAGCACAGAAGAAGGAAAACAGAATTCGTTATTTTTTTTTCTACCCCGTTTTCCTTTCACCCCCGTTTGCCTACAAAAAAAAGTTGCAAGACTTTATTGCAAGCAAAAAAAGGCTGTGTATTAGACCGACTCACCTCATATGGGCAAAAAAAAAGTACAAGTTGTACCCCGCCTCAAAATTAACTTTGACATGTTTTATGAAGATTTCCAAAATATTTGGGCTCTAGCGATAATCTCCCGTGAGCTAAACTGCCTCAAAAAAGGTCCAAAAATGGTATTTTTCATGAATAAATTTTTTTTTTTGTCCAATGAGTGACCAAATTTTGATTCTGCATTAAAACATTTTAAAAATCTAACCACAGACTCGAGATAACGAGATGTTTATGTCAGTTTTTTTTATGCTTTTCAATTGGATTTTACTGAAAACTTAAATAACTTTGGTATTTTTTGTCCGATATTCACTTCTAATACATCGTTAGAAAGGTGTTGACCACCGCATGGGATTTTATTCAAAAACTAACCCTTGACTGCACTGTCGTACTTTTTTACAACATTTACTTCGACATCATTAAAAAACCATTTTATAACCACAAAAAGCATATCTTTGTGCAGGAAACCCGTTTAATTAATATATTTGGCCACAATTAATTTAACCCATGCATGATCAAAATATTTTGGCAAACATTTTTAAAAAAGTTTTTGCGGAAATTATTGAAAGATAGTTCTAATACTTTAAAAAAAATAAAATAAATAAGGTTTTTGTTTATCTAGACGTGCTTATTAATATCAAATAATTATTACGTGTAACACTTTCCCGGTAAAATTATTTTTTCGTAATTTGTATGTGCAAATTAATTTTAAACATAAAATATAAACAAATTTTGTCTTAATCGCCTATATTCGTTCAAAAAGGCATTTAATAAATAGATCTTAATATTTTTTATTTAACCCATTTGCCCAACATTTTTCTGAGGATATGCCCAACATTTTTCTGAGGATAATTTTTAACAATATTTTTTGGAAAGTATTGAAGCATTAATCTCTGTGCTCCTAGCTTAATTAATTTCTTCCCAAAATATCAATTATATTATTTTTTTTTTTAGGTATTACGACTGGACTTAAATCTTTCCACATTTTTTTTAAATTGGTCATGAATGGGTTAAATAAAAAATATTAAGATCTATTTATTAGATGCGTTTTTGCACGAATATATGCGATTAAGAAAAAATTGGTTTATATTTTATTTCTTAAATTTATTTGCACATACAAATTCCGAAATAAACACTTGATCGGGAAAGTTTTACACGTAAAAATTATTTGATATTAATAAGCACGTCTTGATAAACAAAAACCTTTTTTATTTGATTTTTTCTGTAAGTACAAATCGAGCACGGACTCTAATTATATTTGTTATAAGGGTTCAAGTTGAAAAAAATTCAGAAGAAAAATTGAATTTCTAAAAATTATAGACATTTCTGGTATTTCCCATACCGGTTTCAAACACCTTAGTTAGTGTTATCATCAGTAGGATTTTAAATGTCGGTTTGTCTTGTTAATGAAAACTGTTTTTTATATATGTGAATATTTATAGTTTCTACAGAATTTTTTATTTTATTTTTTTTAAAGTATTACAACTAGCTTTCAATAATTTCCGCAAAAACTTTTTTAAAAATGTTTGCCAAAATATTTTGATCATGCAAGGGTTAAATTAATTGTGGCCAAATATATTAATTAAACGTGTTTCCTGACCATCCCAATTGGTGGTCAACACCTTTCTAACGATGTATTAGAAGTGAAAATCGGGCAAAAAATCGCAAAGTTATTTAAGTTTTCAGTAAAATCGAATTGAAAAGCATCAAAAAACTTACATAAACATCTCGTTATCTCGAGTCTGTGATTATATTTTATAAATGTTTTAATGCAGAATCAAAGAATTCCTAAATATCTATTATATTTGGTCATTCATTGGACAAAAAAAAATTACTGAATTTTTTATTTATGAAAAATACTAATTTTGGACCCCCTTTTGACGCGGTTTAGCTCACGGGAGATTATCGCTAGAGCCCAAATATTTTGGGAATCTTCATAAAACATGTCAAAGTTAATTTTGAGGGGGTACATCATCAACTTTTTTTTTTTTGAGTCACTCTACTGTGTATAAATAAATACCGTCTAAGAAAAATCATGTTACAAATAAATAGTATACATATTTGAGTTTCTAACCTATTTACAGATTTTTACTGACATATTGTTTTGAGTGTAGTATTTAAGATGATAATGAATAATGCATTTCATAGTTTTTATTTTATATCTTTTTGGAAATTTTTGTGAATGAACGAATGAATGAACTGTATAGAATACTATGATGCGATGCAGTCACTAAATAGGAACTACAAACAGCATTATATTTATATGCATAATTATCGGAATTAACATTCATGTAAAATCGTATAGAGGAAAGGGCCATTATGTAAATTAGATGTTTTGTTTTTTCTTAAGTTTAAATCGTCTGGTTCCGTTAGTGATATTAAAATTAACAAGTAGAAAAGTTAAATTCAAATTGGCCGAATCTATGAATACCCTCCACAATATTAACCAAGGTTGAGATTATAAATAATGTATGTATTTATTTACATACTAGCAGGCCCGGTCCGCGTTGCTGGCCCAAATATAAGATCAGTGTTATATTTAGTTTCTCTTTTAATCTTTAGCACTGCAAAAAATGTACTTAATTTCTTGGCTTAGAAAAATTTGTGGGCGTGGTTTTTAAGATCCGATTTTTTTAAAGGCAGATCAATCATCTTCAAATTATATTTCAGAAATTAAAAAAACTATTACCATATCTTTGACTTGCGAACTGTATAAATTTAAAACTTCTTTATTATCATTACGATCAACAAAAAAAAAAATTACGCATATCCTTCGTTCTTATCGTGAACTATTTTCTTGAGCATTCTTGAGTTCATACAAACAAACCTTTATAGTTTTCCCGAATTTTCCATTTTTCTGGGACACTTTTCTCATTTATCTTTCCTTAAAAACCAATTAGAACTGTTACTAACAAAAAAAATCGGTCCGGTATTCGACTTAAAGCGATTTCACATATTTAGACTAAAGTGGGCATTTAAATTTGTGTGGTAAGTTAAAATTGTACATAACAATATCCAAGGATTTGAAATCATTTGTACCAAGTTTAAGTGGAATCAATAAAGATTTTTTTAAAAATATCGAATTAGAGTAAATATAAGTTTTAGATATATCGAAAAAAAGTTGGCGAGGACAATTTTTCTTTCCGAACAACAGTATGGACTATTACGAACATTTAACACAACAAAAAAAAATAGCCAAATCAGTCCAGGCATTCTCAAGTGTTGAAAATTTTAAAGATATTGAAAAATATGGGCGTTATAGTGGTCGAGGACAATAATTATTTTCGTAAAAACCTTATTTGGACTGTGATCATTAAAAAAATACCAAAGGCCAGTTGTTCTCCGATTTTAGATATATTGAAAAAAGTGGGAATGGACAATTTTTTTCCCGTAAACCCCTTAGTTGGACTATGACAAACGTTTACAAAAAATAGCAAAATCGGTCTTGCCGTTCTTCTATTTTAAATATTTATATCGAAAAAAAGTGGGCTTTAAATTTTTTTTTGTCGTTTAAACCTAAGTTAAAAGGAAGCGTAAAAGAGGGCGTGGTTAATTTGTTTTCCGTAAAAACTTAACACGAACATTTAAAAAATATAATCCAAATCGCTACAGCCGTTCTTAAGTGATGCGATTACCAATGAACGGCATTAAATTTTTATTTATCTATGGGGCATTCCATGTCAAATCGGACACTTTGAACATTTTTTTTAGATTTTCATAATTTGTTTACAGTTTTTAGTACCGTTCGAAAACTACTTCGTGGTAAATTTACAGATTTTTTTGATGACCCGTTCAAAAGATATCGAATTTTTAAAAATTGGTAGTTTGTTCCTTTACTCAAACTTCTTTTACTCATAACTTCTTCAATAATGGTCCAAGTTTCATTATTTTTTTTTTAATTTTTGTTTTTTTACGTACTTTTTAAAAAAATATCCCAAAAAATTCTTAAAAGCGCTCTAGTATGCGATTTTTAAGTTTTAAAATTTAAATCTAATTTTTGAAAATGTTTGTACTCTTCGATTTTTTTGAAATTTTTGTGTGTAAAACTTCTGTCGATTTTACAAATTTTTTGCCCAGGAGGATCGTCGGATAACGATTATTACTATTTTTCAAAACTTTTTGAAAAAAATCTATTGTAATTTTCCAGTCTTAAAATCATTTCTACTGCTCCAATGGAGCGTCATAGAGGGGTCATTTATATGACCGACCCCCATTAATATTTACGGCTTAACATTTCTTTAGAACAAACTAATACCCTATCTCCAATTTTTAAGGGGCTCCCACACAAAACGACATTTTTTCAAATTTGCTACAACTGCTCTAACTGCCCTAATAGTGCCCTTAGAGCAACAAAATGTATCACCGACCCATAATATTTTTTTAGTCTAAACATTTTCTCTGAACTCACCTACCCTCTATCTCTAATTGTTAAGGTGGTCTCCATACAATTTTTTGTATTTTTTGTAAATTTGTTTTATTTAATCAGCCTCTACCGGTCCAATGGTGCGTCCGAGAGGGATCATTAGTGAGACCGACCCCCATTTATTTTTACTCTTCAAAATTAAATTTTTATAAAATTTGCTCCAACTGTTATTTGTATGGGAGCCTACTTAGGGAGTGGAGGTAGGGCGTAAGTATGTTTTAAAAAAATGTTGTAGGGTAAAAATAAATGGGGGCGGTCTCACTAATGACCCCTCTCGGACGCACCATTGGACCGGTAGAAGCTGAATAAATAAAACAAATTAAAAAAAATTGTATGGGGACCGCCTTAACAATTAGAGATAGAGGGTAGGTGTTTTCAGAGAAAATGTTTGGACTAAAAAAATATTGTGGGTCGGTCATACATTTTGTTTATTTAAGGGCACTATTAGAACAGTTAGAGCGGTTGGAGCAAATTTAAAAAAAAAGTCGTTTTGTGTGGGAGCCCCCTTAGAAATTGGAGATAGGGTATTAGTTTGTTCCAAAGAAACGTTAAGACGTAAATATTAATGGGGGTCGGTCGTATAAATGACCCCTCTATGACGCACCATTGGAGCTGTAGAAATGATTTTAAGATTTGAAAATTACAATAAAATTTTTTCAAAAAATTTTAAAAAATAGTAATAATCGTTATCCCACGATCCTTCTGGGCAAAAAATTTGTAGAATCGATAGAAGTTTTACACAAAAAAATTTCAAAAAAATCGAAGAGTACAAACATTTTTAAAAATGAGATTTAAATTTTAAAACTTAAAAATCGCATACTAGAGCGCTTTTAAGGATTTTTTGGGGATATTTTTTTTTAAAGTACGTAAAAATACAAAAATTTTATTAAAGAAGTTATGAGTAAAAGAAGTTTGAGTACCCGAGTAAAAATAATTTAATATGATCTTATATACTTTTATATAGTCATATTATTTCATATATGATCATGTGTGACACTATGTCTTGCGAGATAAATTTATATAATAAATTTTGATGTGCGATTTTTTTAATATATCGCCATACATAATTATATGTTGCAACATCTGGTCCCATGCATCATTCCAAATTTCTAAGTGTTTTATATAAAATTTTATATGCCTCCATTATTTTTTAATTTTTCTAAGTTTTTCCAAGAACATATTTTTATCGAAAATATTTGCAACGTGTTTTATATAAAATTTCATATGACTTCATATTTGTTTATTTTTCTAAGTTTTTTCCAAGCACCACTTTTTTATCACGAATATTTTCTAAGTGTTTTATATAAAATTTTATATGACTCCATCTTTAAAATTTTTTCTAAGTTTTTTTCAAGGACCATTTTTTTATCGCAAATATTTTCTAAGTGTTTTATATAAAATTATAAATGACTCCATTTTTTTTTAATTTTTCTAAGTTTTTCCAAGGACAAACTTTTCATGAGAATATTTTCTAAGTGGTTTATATAAAATTTAACATGACTCCATTTTTTGAAATTTTTCTAAGCTTTTTTCAAGAACAACTAATTTTTATTATTTTAATTTTTCAAATTTTTATTAAAAACAAAAAAAAACATGCGATTTATAAAATTGTATAAATTTTAATATAATTGGATATAATTTTATATCATCGGATTAGACCAAAACTCGTATCAAATTCGATATAATGTTATATAAACTGATATTATTAGATAATATTCGATCAAATCTTATGAAACCATTTTTCGTATAAAATTGTATCAAAATAGACACGAGCTCATATTAAATTATATATTGCGTCATATCACTTTTTTTACTCGGGTAATGGAACAAACTACCAATTTATAAAAATTCGATACCTTTTGAACGGGTCATCAAAAAAATCTGAAAATTTACCACGACCCGGGTAAAAATGAAATATATATGATCATATATGAAGATATATGGATCATATATGGATTTATATAACCATATATTATCATATATGCCTGCATATATGTTCATATATGGAGGCATATATGATAATATATGGTTATATAAATCCATATATGATCCATATATCTTCATATATGATCATATATATTTCATTTTTACCCGGGGAAGTAGTTTTCGAACGGTACTAAAAACTGTAAACAAATTATGAAAATCTAAAAAAAAATGTTCAAAGTGTCCGATTTGACATGGAATGCCCCATATATACTTTATGGGGTCCTAGACCAATATTTTGATGTTACACACGGAATGACAAACTTATATATACCATCTATCACTGGAGTGGAGGGTATAAAAATATCAATAAAATAAAAAGAAACACAAACAAATGTCAATAATAACGTCGAATCTAATGAGAATCATATTGATGATGCTAACAATAGAATTTGACACTACAAAAAAAAAACATGATGGTCAGTTAACCATCAGACACCACCAACACGTATTTAACACGTTCATATGACACACTCACAAAAATAACAAAAGCCAAAACTTTTGTGTTCAAAATAAACACAAAAATTGAACCTGAATTGTATATACCTAAGTTAATTTGTGTCTTTGACTAAAAAAAAAGTTGGACCAATTTATTTACTTATGGCGTTTTCTTTTTTTGGAAAAAAATGTCGCACTCTCTGCCCTTTTTATACCCTAAACCACTCTGTGCTACAGGGTATAATGACTTTGTGCTGATGTTTGTAACTACCCGAAATATTGGTCCTAGTCCAACTTTCAAGTATATCGAACGAGTTAAAATAACGTTTTAGGTCATTCTAGCGATAGAACTCGAAAATATCATTTATTCCTTATGAAAAGCTTCTGTGGTTTCTGTTAATACTGAAAACCAGCGGTTACCAACCTATGGTACGCGTACCACTAGGGGGTACGCGAATCTGCCCGCGTTATTTTTGGTGCAGTTATTTTTGGTGCATTTTTTTTAAATTCTGTTTATCAGAATTCAAATGCAGGGGTTCCCATATAAAAAAATTAGTTGGTTGGAGTCCATAAAGTACGGAAAAACTCATATTTTTTCTCGATCTCACCATTAAGTACTTCCTAAATTCCTAAATTAAAACTTTAAAAAAATTATAACTTTGTTGTTGTATAACGAATTATTTGTTTTTGTGTGAAAGATATATTGTCACCTAAAATGCAAAAGGCCCTAACTAACAAAAAATTCAAAATCAGGGGGGTAATTGTGTATTTCGATTCGAAAAGAGAAGCTATTCGAACGACATTTTTTTCAATTTCAAGTACCTAACATAGTTTTTATCTGATCGAAAATCTTTTGGCATATTACACTCAAAAAAATAAAACTGTAAAGTTAACAAAATTTTTTTTGTTAACTCGAGTTTACTGGCTTTTTAGCAAATTTTTAGTTAAAATCAGCGTTTTAACTACTCTTTTTAGTTAAGTTCAATTTACGAAAATACCAGTTTTGTACAAATTTTGAATTAAATTTTTTTGTTGACTTTAAAAATGAGTTTACGATTTTTTACTAATTAGTTTGCTGATTTTTTGTAACATTTTTGTCAAGTGAAAAATTTTAAACATTTCTTGTGTAGCCTCCTATGCAAATCTCATAAGTCCTACTTAAGCTGTGAAAAAAATAAGAAAAAAAAGTGAAGTGTTAGTGTTTAAAACCAATATTTAACAAACTTGAAATTTTTTACAAAAAGTTTAGCTGAATTCAACTTATAAAAAATGTTACGAAATTTTCAGCTGAATTTTTAGTTAAAATTACGGTTTTTTTGCTACATTCATTCTACGAAAAGTTAACTAAATATTTTTTGTTAAATTAACTAGAAATTTTGTAGGTTCAAAATCAGGTGTTTTTATACCCTCCACTTAGTGATAGAGGGTATATATAAGTTTGTCATTCCGTTTGTAACTCATCGAAATATTGGTCTGGGACCCCATATAGTATATATATTCATGATGCCCGATCGATTTTAAGACATTCTAGCGATGTCCGTCTGTCCGTCTGTCCGTCTGTCCGTCTGTCCGTCTGTCCGTCTGTCCGTCTGTCTGTCTGTTGAAAATGCTCTAGCGGACAAAATATTGCACAGAGATGACTGAAACTTAACATATATATTGGAATTTCTCCCGAGAAGTTTGGTATTGCATTTGAGCGATATCGGTTCAGCGGTTCAAAAGTTATGAACGAAAATGTAAGCACACCTAAAAAATTTCAGTACATTCAACATAACCTAAAAATACAAAATGCTCTAATTCGGCTGCTGGTTGACATATGTGAACATAATTGAACACCAAATGGTATTTAAGCAAGTACGAACATATGTTTTGACAAAAAAAGAAAAAAATCGCGGATTTTTTTTTTACAAAATTTTTTTTTCGCGGAAATTTTTTTTCAAAAAATTTTTTTTCAAAAGTAATTTCCTTTTAAATAAAGTTTTTTGCAATAATCTTTTTGAAATTGTGGAGGGTATCACTACATTCGGCAAGGCCGAATTTAACTTTTTTACTTGTTTTAGTTAAATTTAACTAAATTTTTTGCTAACTTTACAGTTTTTTTTTTTTTTGAGTGTAATGATTATCCTTTCATTCTAAAAATAAAGAAAAAAATATTTTTTTCATAGCGAATTACATTTTACAAATGATCAAAATTTTCCGAATCCGAACAGCTTCTTTCGAATCGAATTACACAATTACCCATCCATCTAACTGTATGTCCTAGTTTACTAGGTCTATTGGGGCTCTCCTCTTCAGTCTTGAAAAAGTTGATGATTAACCCATCAGGTTTGAAGCAAGCTGATTCGGATGTTCTGTTATATGAGACATGTATCGATTGGCATTTGTGCGTATTTCATCCTTTACTAAAGGAATTTTAAGTTCTTTATGCAATTGAGAAATGCATTTTAGGTGACGATATGTTTTACCTCTTAAACAAAACAATAAGATTGAGAGTCAGTTTAAAATTGGCAAAGCTAGGGTCCTATAATTAAAAAAAAATACACACTTTTTCAACAAATGTTCACTATCTTTTTATTCAAAGTTGATCGAATTCCTTGAACTCCGTGAAACTCAATTAGCTACAAAAAATAAATTGATACTGGGGACCCCTACATTTTTAAATATTTATTTTTTAAGGAAGTGTTTAATAGATGACATATAAAAAATGGTAGTTTTGGGAGATATGTTTAATAAAATTTTCTAAAATTTAAAAAAATCACTTTAAAGTAGGTACCCTCCAAAAATATGTGGTACATCTTTACACAAAACTTATGGCCTAATTTTGTAAAACGCAACGCGTCGCGTTGTCAAAATTTCAATACAATTTGTTGTTGAAACAAAAAGAAGTTACACAGAAAATTTGACAACGCGGCGCGTTGCGTTTTACAAAATTAGGGGGTTAGTATTACTCACTAATTTTTTGATTGATTTTTATATTTTTTGATGTTTTGTAAAGTTAATGTACCATACTTTTTACAAAAATCCAAAAATGAAATATTTTAATGACTCGGGATCAACTCGGAGTAAAAAGAAAGCGATTTTTTTTTTTTTGAAAAAGTGTCTTTCTTTTAACTTAAAGGACCTTATCTCAGCCGATTTTAAACAGATTCTCAATATTTTTCGAACAAAATAGAAAATTTGATATAAAACAACAAAGATATATATTTTTAAAGTTTTTCGCCGCTTTCCCTAAAAAGTAATTCACATAAAAAATTTGAAAATGAATATTTCCGAAACTTTTTTGGTGTTGTAGATTTCACTTCCGAATAATTTTATTCCTTTGGTTTCACATAAAACATTTTTGGTGAAAGTAAAACAAATGCACTTTTTTCGTAATAATTTTGAGAATAACTAAAAATTCGATTTAAACTTTGAATGAATACGTAAAAAAGAGAACTCCGAATTTGATTTCGTGTGATTCGGACAAATTCATGTGGACTGAAAAGTTGAGAAAGACAGAACAGATGCTTTTATTTAAGAATTTCGGGTTTTCAACACAATTTCTAACAAAACAAGTACTAAACGAAAACTATGAGTATTTCCGTACTCTATGGGCAATAATCAACCCGAATTTGTATATGACAATCTCCGCATATTTTTTTGGTTTCCTTTGAAGCACTGTGTATAAGTTTCATAAAGAAGTATAGGTAATACAATTATTTAAACACGACATAATTTGTTTTAAATTTCAAACCATATTTATATTTGAAGTATTTTGACGAAAATAAAAACTTGTTTGGGGGTAAGCGGCTAAAAAAATTTAAAATTAGGGGTACGCGAACCAAAAAGGTTGGTAACCGCTGCTGTAAACAATAAGCCATAAAAGAAAAAAGGGCAGAAAAAGAGAAAAATGCCATTAGATAAGTACGCACAGAAAATAATATTGAGAAAAACAATTTAAGTAATCAGTTGTTTAATTTTTAAAAACAAAATTTGAGTAATTTTTTAATTGATGCAATTAAAAATTTACTCAAAAATTAAAATAAAAATTTGAGTAAATAATTTAATGCAATTTAATAATTTTTTTAAATATTTTTTTTTTTTATTCTCTTGTTGTTTTGAATTCTCATTTAGTTCATAATTTGTATATGTATATGAAAGTTTGAAATCATCTTTATGAAATTTTCCTATATCTTTAAGACATAAATATATTTAGTAAAGTTTGAAAAAACATTTTTTTTTTTTAAAAAAATGTGAAACTTTTTTAAGCTTTTTAAAAAAATAAATTTGAAAATGATAAATTTTGAGTAAATTTTTACTTGACACAATTAAAAAGTTACTTAAAAAATTTTAAGTAAAGTTTTAATTGTGTCAATTAAGAATTTACCTAAATTTTTTCGTAAGCATTTAATAATTTTTTATTAAAGTAAATTACTCAATACTATTAAATCGTTTACTGGTGCAAAATTGAGTAATTTTTTTCTTAATAGTATTAAAAATTTACTTAATTTTTTTTTTTTCTGTGCGGTGGTTCTTAAACAAAATGCTTCGAAAAAAAAACATGTTGTTAATTTTTTTTAATTGTTCTACACTTAAAAAAAAAAAACTAATTAAAAAATGGAAAAATTTATCCAAGGAAAATTGATAATCGGGGCTATTCCTGTTGTCATAAACGCGTTTAAAACGCGACGAAAGTAATTTTTGGTATTCCTGAATACGTTGGAGATGATACAGACGAAAAACATATGTTTTTTCGTAATCGTCGCCATTCGACGTATTCCTCAATTCGTCTTCGACGCCAGATTCATAAAATTTTGTTCGACATCTTTTTTGGCGCGTTTTTATAGAAAATTGTGTGTTTTTTAACTAAATCATTAAAACTCATAGAATTTTTTTAAATATTAAGTGTTTTATTTTTGTATAAATTATGTAATAAAAATGTGTCCGGCAGAATAAAAACCATGAAAATGCAAACAGCATTTGTTCCCGGACTGTGCCACACAGAAAAAAAAAAAATTGAGTAAATTTGTAATACTATTGAGTAAAAAATTACTCAATTTTGCACCAGTAAACGATTTAATAGTATTGAGTAAATTTTCAATATAAAAGATTATTAAATGTTTGAAAAAAAATTTGAGTAAATTTTAAATTGACACAATTAAAGATTTACTCAAAATTTATCTATTTATTTTTTTTAACGTTTAAAAAAGTTTTAAATTTTTTTACAGAAAAAAAATTGTTTTTTCAAACTTTACCATACATATTTATGTCTCAAAAACACAGGAAAATTTTATAAAGACGGTTACAAACTTTCATATACATACACAAAAAACTATAAACTAAACGAGAATTCAAAAAACTATGGGAGCTAAAAAAAAAATAAAAAAACTATTAAATTTTTATTAAATTATTTACTTAAATTGTTTTTACAATTTTTAAGTAAATCTTTAATTGCGTCAATTAAAAAATTACTCAATTTTTGTTTTTAAATTTAAACAAGTGATTACTCAAATTTGTTTCCTTCATATTTTTTTCTGTGCATTGTAAAAAAAATATTAAATAAATAGCCAATTTAAACTTTTTTACAGAAAAAGTTTTTAATTTTTACAAACTTTTTGCGACAAATTTGCATGTTACCGAAAATTTTAAATATTTTATTAGAACTTGTTGTAAAATGAGCTGCAGGCGGAAATTTGGTACCAAAAATCGCGGCGATTTTCGGCTGCAGTGCGATTTGCCAGTTTTGGTAGCAAAATTTTTAAAACATACAAACTTGTTAAAAAAGCACTGCGTCCTAATTTTTTTTTTTTTATATTTATTTATTGAAATAAATCGCACCAAAAATGAAATATGTCCCAATGGAGAAAAAAATTAAATAAGTCCCAACTACAATGAAATAACGCCCACTTAAAAAAATAAAAAAGTGCCAATGAAATAACTCCCACTAATAATGAAAGAAGTCCCAATAAAAAAAGTAAGAAGTCTCAACAAAAATTAAACAAACAATACGAAAAAATTTATCAGTTAAGTCGAGCATGAGGATCCTGATCTTACTTTTGGTGCAATACAAACATGTTATAATAATATGTTACTTTAACATCGACAAGCATAATTTTATCAAAAATTTGGTAAAAAAATTTTTTGGTATGAAAAAAAATTTACCAAGTAGGATTGCTCAATCTGACACAGATTTTTTTTTGCGAATAATTTTTAACTAAAAATCAAGGTTTGCAATCGAAACGAATAACGGTATCGATATCGGTATTGGTATCGTTTTTTTTTTTATTTCGGTATCGGTATCGATTACGGTATTTGAGTTGAATCGGTTACGGTATTACCGATACCGAAACGTCGATACCGGTACGTACCGGTACTATCGAAAAAAATGCTAAAAATATAAAAAAACGCATAAAAACTTAAAAAAAATATTTTTTTTTTTCAATTTTAATACTAAGGACCATGTCATAGACTCAATTCCGTTCGGAAGTGGAATAATTAAAATAGCGTTTTCTTCGGGGGTCGGCGGGGACGTTGCCGGACCACACTTACAAAAGGGAGCGGGCCAAAAAAAAAATTTTCTTATCCCCTTGATCAAAGTGCAGGACTTTGAAGTTATTCTGACATAAAAATGTTTCATTTGTTAAAGAAAAGTAAAAAAAAATATAAAAAAAGGAGAAGAGTTAAATTCGACTTAGCCGAATCCATGAATATCCACGGTGCCCTTTTTAAGTGATAATTAGTTTTCTAACTTAAAAAAAATTAACAATTTTGATTAGAAATATTTTATTTTGAGTAAAAAACTTTTTTTTAGTCATTTTTGAAAAAAAAAAAATTACAACATTTTTTTTTGAGTGTAAATTTTTTTTCGAGTATAAGTTTTTTTTTGCTTAATTGTAAAAATATTTGTGAGTGACAAAAAATACGTTGTAAAATAATTTTCTGACGTTTTTCAACACGTGAACTAAAAGTGAAACCAATTTTAAATTCACGGTTTTGCTAATAATTTTTGAACCACGAAGTCCTATAAATATCAAAAAAAAATCCTTGGACACCCACATCGCGGATTATATAAAAATCTCCAAAAAACTAAACTATACTAAGGGGTTCAGAAAGTTTCTATTGAGAGTCTAAATGATTTCAAAAAAAATTCGTGAAAATCAATCATTTTCTTCCGCTCCCGCATAGCGGTTGAAATTATGATTTTTTTGGAAATTTTTACTTAATCCGCGATATGGGTGCCCAAAGATTTCTTGATTTTTATGAGACTTTGAAAAGGTTTTTGGAGTACGATTTTTCATTTACAAAAACCAAAAAAAAATTAAAAATGTTCTATTATTTTTTTTTTTTTTTTTGTAAAAAAAACATGTTTTTTTAGGAAAACCCGTTTCAATACCGGTACGTACCGGTACCGAAGATAAAGGTTTTTGGATACCGGTATCCGATACCAAAACTGAGTTTCGGCATTGGTATTGGTACCGGTATTCAATTTAAAGGGTTTTGAAACGGATAATGGGGTATAATTTCTTTATTTTTTATTTGTAATTCATCGAAACATACATCTGGGACTCCATCGGTTTTACTAAATTAATGGTGTTTTAAGATATGACAGCAAAATTAACTTTAGCATTTTTTATCTTTATTTATTAATTTATTTTATTTTAATATATTAATTTATTTTAATTTTATTTATCAATTCCTTTTTAAGTTTTTATAACACCAAAAATTAAACGAACCACGCACACTAAAATACGAAATGAAAATGGCGGTCTTTATTTGTTTTTTTCTGTTTTCTTTCGATGATATTTTTGTGCAAGTAATTTGCGTTGTTGTGCAAGTTACTTGGTTATATTACATAAAAAAATAATTATGTTACTTTAACATCGACAAGCATAATTTTAGCAAAAATTTGGTAAAAAAATTTTTTGGTATGAAAAAATTTTTTTCCAAGTAGGATTGCTCAATCTGACACAGATATTGTTTTGCGTGTAGGAAACAATACTTGTAAAATTATTGATACAGTGGCGGGTACAGCTTTTAGGTTTAGGGGGGGGGGGGGGGAGGAATTTTTTTATTTTGAAAAAAAAAAATCATAAATACGCCTTTGTCGGACGAGCAAAAACAGGGACAAGTTTTTTTTTGCAAAAAAAAAGAAAAGCTATAAAATCTACAAATTTATAAGTTTTTGCCGAAGGAGGTTTGTTTTTCATTATCATATTTCGTTTAGATCAATATTTTTTTTTAATTTGTTTTAAAGCAAAATTGTATATTTTGTATACATAGAAAAAGTCTCAGATTCAACACATTTGGATTTTTCAATTGAAGAAACTCTTCCTACATAGAAAATATCAGGTGTTGACACATTTTTCGTGAAGAAATGATTTTTTATAGGGAAAATATCTCAGAATATAAGACTTCTTCTTGACGAAAAATGTCTCAGAATCTGAGACTTTTTTCGCATAAAAAACATCCGATTCTAAAAACTTTTTTTCCACAGAAAAAGTCTCATATTTTAAAGCATTTCTCAGATTAAACTCATACTTTTATCATACCGAAAAAAATTTAAATTCTGAGACCTTCATTTTAAAGAAAAAGTCTCAAATTATTACACCTTTTTTGTAGAAAAAGTCTCAGATTCTTAGAGCTTTTTCCTATAGAAAAAGTCTCAGATTCTTAGACCTTTTTCCTTTAGAAAAAGTTTCAGATTCTGAGACCTTATTCCTAAAGAAAAGTTTTTTTTTTATAGAAAAAGTCTCAGATTCAGAGAGCTTTTTCTTATATAGAAGAAGTCTAAAATTCGGTCAATTTTTCCCCAAAGAAAACGTGGCAGATTCTGAAAACTCTTTCCTATACACGGTGCCCTGGTTAGGATTTAAATAAAATGTTGGTGTTACTCCAATTTTTAAGTGGATTATGTTTTTAGAAGATAAAAGAAAGAAAATGAGCCAAAAAAGAAAAAAAGTACTAGGCGCTTTTTTTTGGCGGGCAAAAAGATGAATTTAAAAAAAAAAAAAAGAATTTATTCTTTCAAATGCATTAAAATTTGTATATGCGGATGTAAATTCATCACATATTTACTTATCAGTTAGATTTAGATATATATGTAACATATTTTTCCAGATATGAGACTTAAAAGAATAATTTCACTATTAATTGAAACTAAATGAAATATGTCCTTGTAAATTATTTATAAATGTAAGTTCTTAAAAGTTTTCAGTGTACTACTCAGACGGACAGCAGAACACAAAGTTGCCTCAGTTTAGACCTTAGTGAGTCATATAATTTTAAAAGAATTAATACTTTTTTGTTAAAAATGTTTTTTCAAAAATAAGAAAAATCAGAAAACGATAGTAAAAATCATTAAAAATGTGTTTGCAATGCCTAATAAAGTAAATAGTTTAAAAAGAGATACAGAAAGTGGCTTGGACCATTTGTTTATTGCGAAACTTTTGGATGGACTAAATATCCTTTTTTAATTTTGTTTATTTCGCCAAAAATCCTTTGTAAATTTTGTTTGTATTGTTGGGGTAACTTCCCCCCTTCAAAATTTAGAAACAGGATCAATATTAAATGTGAAGTAACTGCTAGAGTTAAAATTTTCATTAAATTAAAGAAGAAATTTGATTTAGTCTCACTAAATAGTGAAATTATTCTTTTAAGTCTCATATCTGGAAAAATATGTCACATGTATATTTAAATCTCACTGACAAGTGAATATGTGATGAATTAACATCTATATAAAAATTTTTTAATGCATTTGAAAGAATAAATTCTTTTTTGTTTTTTTGAAATTCATCTTTTTTCCCGCCAAAAAAAAAAAGCGCCTAGTACTTTTTTTTCTTTTTTGGCTCATTTTCTTTCTTTTATAGTCCAAAAACATAATCCGCTTAAAAATTGGAGTAACACCAAAATTTTATTTAAATCCTCTCCAGGGCACCGTGTATAGCAATAGTGTATCGTATATGAGGCATTCCACACCAAATGTCCCGCTACAGAAAAACATGTGTTCCGAAAATTTCTGAATAGGTTGTTTGGATAGCCCTATATGGAACTAAGCAAATTGCGTTTTTGGTTTTTCTAATTTTCAAAAACTGGGCTTAGAAGGCGTGGTCAAATATTGCAAAAATGGTAAAATTTGTGGCGAGTTGCCTTGATTAAATATTTATCACATTAAAACGGAATGCACCACAATCTCAAAAATTTACATTCTTATATAGTTTTGTATGGTCTATCGATAAAATTTTTTTTTTTTAATTTTTTTTTTTCTATCGATTAAATTTTTTTTTTTTAATAAATGTCAATTTATTAAAAAACATGGCATTTTTTTTTTCTATTTTAAATTTTTTTGTAAAAGTTTAGTTGTTTGTCCATCCACACAAAAAAATTCAGAAACACGTTCTTCGTTTTTTTCGAGAAAATCGCATTTGAACTTTAAATTTCATAACAATTTTGTAATTTGCTTGTATTTTCTTGATTTAACGTTGCGAATGAGTAATATCAATTGCATAAATATTACTCATTCGCAACTTTAAATCAAGAAAATACATGCAAATTACAAAATTGTTATGAAATTTAAAGTTCAAATGCGATTTTCTCGAAAAAAAACGAAGAACGTGTTTCTGAATTTTTTTGTGTGGATGGACAAACATCTAAACTTAAAAAAAAAATATTAAAAAAGAAAAAAAAAAGTGGCATGTTTTTTAATAAATTGACATTTTTAAAAAATGGAAAATTTCAGAACGGGTTTTGAAAATTTTCCTAAAAAAAAAAATATTTATGCGATAGCCCATACAAAACTATTTAAGAATAAACAATTTTGAGGTTGTGGTGCATTCCGTTTTAATGTAATAAATATTTAATCAAGGCAACTCGCCACAAATTTGACCATTTTTCCAATATTTGACCACGCCTCCTAAGCCCAGTTTTTGAAAAATTGAAAAACCAAAAACGCAATTTTCTAAGTTCCATATAGGGCTATCCATACAACCTATTCAGAAGTTTATGGTACACGTTTTTTTTTCGCTGGACATTTGGTGTGGAATGCCTCATATATACTATAGCAATAGTGTATCGTATATCTATAGAAAAAGTCTCTGACTATAGTCAGAGACTTTTTCTATAGAAAAAGTTTTACATTACACAATGTCTTTCTCAGTAAAAAATATTTTCAAATCTTGGGCTTTTTCTATAGAAAAAAATGTCTTAGAATCTAATACTTTTTTTTAGAAAAAATGTTTAATATTCTCAGATTCAGGTTCCGAGACATTTTTCTCAGATTCAGGTTCCGAGACATTTTTGCTATAGAAAAACCTTAGATTATGAGCCATTTTTGCGATTGAAAAAGGTCGCAGATCATGAGAAATGTTTTCTATAGAAAAAGTATAAGATTCTGAGTAGGTTTGTTACTCCAATTTTTAAGCGGATTATGTTTTTGGACGATAAAACAAAGAGAATGAGCCAAAAAAGAAAAAAAAGTACTAGGCGCTTTTTTTTGGCGGGCAAAAAAAAAGGAATTTAAAAAACAAAACATCTATTCTTTTAAATGCATTCAAATTTGTTTATAAGGATGTAAATTGATCACCAGGGCAAGGGGGTTCATGTAAATACATGTTTGTTGTCGTTAGCCTGAGCACAACTTAAAGTATTTATCTTCGCGAATCATCGAATTCGCTTAAAAATGGCATTGATTTGTTAGTGCATATTTTTGCATATTTTGATGAAAATGCATGTTTTTGCATATTTTGCTTAAACTACATATTTTCTTGCATATTTTTTAATATTTATCAAAAAAATTTTTTTTTTATTATTTTTTGAAATTAGCTATTTTTTATGAAAAATGTGCAAATCGGTTCGTGCATTTTGATAAGAAAGATGTAAAAAAAATATTTTTTTTTGTCAAAAAATTAAGGCAAAAATTGCGGGGAAAATATAAATACAATTTTTATGGAGTAATTTCGGTCAAGGGCTGCATCTAAAAGACGGAAAGGAGTGTTCCTATTTTTTTTATTAAACTGCACTAACAATGAGATAAAAAAAAACTTAATTTATAACTGAATTTTTATTTAGTTCGGTATGAGTCCATATTAATTATTTCTGAGAAATAATAATTGTTGTACAATGAAAAAATCTGAAAAAAAAAATCAATTGACAACACAATTTATATAATTTTTTTTATTTCTCTTGTAAAAGGGTCCTAATTGACGATCGTTTTCAAAAAAATTAGAAAAAATCCGAATTCGGGACGCGATAACATACATATTTGTTAATGTTTACACTATGGTGGAGCAAATTTAGTTTTTTTTTTGTTGGGGTCGGAAAAGTTGCCTTTTCGGGTCGATATTAACACAAATATATTGGACCTGTAGGACCATGAGTTTGAACAAAGTGAAAAATTAACTTTTTTGTTGTTTAAAATATAAGTTTATATTCGGACATTACTAAAAAAGTGTTCTTATGGGTTTTTTTTTTTTGTCAGTAAAATTTTTTTTTTATTTTTTGTTTCTTGCTTTAAAAAAAATATTTTATTTAGTTTTTGCTGAAAATTTAACGTAACATTCTCTCAGTGTGGAGAAGAGTATATTTTTAAATATCGTATTATTTAATTTGGCCTTTAATGCATTTTGAAATTAATTAGAAAAAAAATATATATTTTTAAAGAAAAAAAAATTTACAAGCAAAAAAAGTTACAAATTTTTGTTCACTTTATTCGGAACTTTCCGATTTTCAAGTCAAAAAAGGAACCCAAATCCATTGTCCTACAGGTCCAATACTTTTGTGTGTTAATATCGACCCTAAAAGACAACTTTCCCGACCCCGACTATTTCGTAATTCAAAAAAAAAAGCTAAATATGCACCGCTGAATTTTATGTTTTGCGATTTTTTATGAATAAATATTAAAACAAATCAATTTTTCAACGCATATTTTTTTAGTTTTTACCGCATATTTTTAAATTTTTGATACATATTTGTAGCGCTAAAAACGCGATTTTTAGTGCATGAACTTCCTTGCCCTGTTGATCACATATTTACTTATCAGTGAGATTTAAATACATATATGTGTAACATGTTTTTCCCGATTGAAGAATTAAAAGAATATTTCACTATTAATTGAAACTAAATGAAATTTGTTCTTAAAAATTATTTAAAAATGTAGGTTCAAAAAAGTTTTTAGTGAACAACTCAAAAGGACAGAAAAACTCAAAGTTGCCACACTTTAGACATTAGTGAGTCATATAATTTTAAAAGAATTTATAATTTTTTTGTTAAATTTTTTTTTTCAAAACTAAGAAAAATGAAAAAAGGTAGCAAAAATCATTTCAAAATGAGTTTGCAATGCCTAAGGAAGAGTAAAATAATCCCGAGTAAAAATAAACATATATAACAATATATAACTTGATACAAACATAATAAATCATATATGATTATACATCCCGTGAGGTATTTCCTAATTTTTTTAAATGCAGTCATATGTTGTAATATATAATTTAATCATAATTCGGATTAAAAGGCATACGGTTGATATAAATATATGAAATAATATTAGGGCCAATACAAAATTTGTTTTTCTGTATAATTTAATATAAAATTATATATAGCTTATTCTGTTCCATATATAAATGTTTCCAATTAACAAAAAATGTTCTAAGTTTTTTAAGCAAAGTACATACTTATAAGAATCTTTTAAAATGTTCCTAAACATTTCCTTGTTAGGGTAATGTATATCACCTATCTGGTTCGAAGCGTACCCAAACATTTTTTTTGTTTTAGAAAACTATATGTTTGGTGAATGTATCGTTGACCTGTGGTGTAACTCACCCAAACCAAAACACACCAAGATTTTTTATGTTTTTTTTGCAATTAGATCTAATTGGATCCAATGAAATATGGCAATGTCTGGTCAAAACTCGGATGAAATCGAATCATATTTTATACAAGTTGATCTTTTTTAATGCAAAAACATCCACCATTATTCGGATTAAATTGCGTATAAATATATATTGTGTCATATATCATTATATATTGCATCATATAAAAATTTTTACTCGGGATGTAAATAGTTTGAAAAGAGATGCAGAAAGTGGTTGGGATAATTTGTTTATTGTCAATCTTATGGATGGACTAAATATCCTTTTAGAATATTGTTTATTCCCCCAAAAATCCTTTGAAAAATTTTGTTTGTATTGTTGGGATTACTTCCCCCCTTCAAAATCTAGAAATAGGATCAGTCTTAAATGTGACGTAACTCCTTGAGTTAAAATTTTTATTAAATTAAAGATGATATTTTATTTAGTCTTAATAAATAGTGAAATTATTCTTTTAAGTCTCATATCTGAAAAAATATGTCACATATATATTTAAATCTCACTGATAAGTGAATATATGATGAATTTACATCTGTACCCGAGTAAAAATAAACATATATTGCAATATATAACTTGATACAAACATAATAAATTATATATGATTATACATCCGTGTGATATTTTCTAATTTTTTTTAATGCAGTCATATGTAGTAATATATAATTTATTCATGATTCGTATTAGAAGGTGTACGGTTGATATAATTAAATAAAATAATATGAGGGTCAATACAAAATCTGTTTTTCTGTATAATTTAACATCAAATTATATATAGCTTATTCTGTTCCATATAAAACTTTATATGTTTCCAAACAACCAAAAATTTTCTAAGTTTTTTAGGCAAAGTAAAAAAACTTCTTAAAATGTTCCTAAACATTTCCGTATTAGGGTTATGTATATCACCTATCTGGTTCGAAGCGTACCCAAACATTTTTTGTTTTAGAAAATTATATGTTTGGTGAATGTATCGTTGACCTGTGGTGTATCTCAACCCAAACCAAAAAACACCAGGATTTTATATGTTTTTATGCAATTATATCTAATTAGATCCACCAATATATAGCAATGTCTGGTCAAAACTCGGATGAAATCAAATCATATTTTATACAAGTTGATCTTTTTAATGCAAAAACATCCACCATTATTCGGACCAAATTGCGTATAAATATATATTGTGTTACATATCATTATATATTGCATCATATAAAAATTTTTACTCGGGTATAAAAATTTGTAATACATTTGAAAGAATAAATTATTTTTTCTTTTTTTGTAATTCTTTTTTTTGTCCACCAAAAAAAAGCGCCTAGTACTTTTTTTTCTTTTTTGGCTCATTCTCTTTCTTTTATCGTCTAAAAACATAATCCGCTTAAAAATTGGAGTAACACCAAAATTTTATTTAAATCCTCTCCAGGGCACCGTGACTTATCGATAAACTTCAAATTTATTACCACTCCTTAGACAAGACTTCCTTGGAAAAAATATTTCATGTATTTTTTTGTAGTTGGCTTAAAACCGGATTTATTGTCATGTTTTGGGTGTTATTTCATCATTATCATCTTCATTGAAATCAAATGTCCAAATATCTGAAACAAAAAAAAATTGAATTATATAAAATACATACAGTTTTAACTTACCCGCAAGATTTGCAACATTTTTCATAAGTTTGCTTTAATAATCCAGATTTTGGTGAAAAACGTCCGAACACAACTAAACTTTTATTTTATTAAATTATTTTTTTTATTTTTTTTTTGACGTTTAATTTTTTTAATCGAAATAAAATCCCAACAAACAATTAGTCAAGAGTGCCAATAAAAAATAATTTTTTAGTAGAATTTTACTATCAATCATTTATCATTTTACTATCAACATTTCCCGTTGTCGGTACACATTTTTAATTTAAGCAAATAACTTGGTCAAGACAGAAAATGTAGACAAAAAAATATGGTTGTACTTACTCAATATTTTTCAAAAGCGTTATAAAATTTTCGTTTTTGTAAATTAACGAACTTATTAGTTGTTAATACTTCAATTCTGTTACGACTGACATATAACTATTACTGTTTGTAAATAATTTGGTATAGTGATAAAAACTTTAGAATAACAATAAATAATTTTTCTGGTTGATTAAAAATCGATTTTTATTGTAGGATTCCAACTAAACAATTCTCTGTGTGCTCGTAATTTTGAATGCGCCAAAAATTGGTAAAATAACCAATTTAATTGGTAAAAATACTATTTTAAAACCGGAAAAATAAAAAAAAAAATGGTAAACTTACAAGAAAAAAATGGTAAATATGATTAAAAAAATGGTAAATTTACAAACCAAAATGGTAAATTCACAAAAAAAATTTGTTAAACAACATAAATCCTCGTAATAAAATCATTTTTGTAAATAACCTTTTTTTGTAAATTTACTAGAATCCTCGTAATAAATTTTTTAAAACTTTGTCAACTTTTTTTTTAGATATTTTTTAATAAAAAAAAAAAATATTGTCCGGGACTTGTAAAATTTAAAAAAAAAATAGAAAATTTACAAAAAAAAATCAACATAAATCTTAGTATAACATAATTTTTGTAAAATAACAGTTATTTTTTGTAAATCAACTAGAATCCTCGTAACAAAAACTTTGTTGTAAAATTACAGTTTTTTTTTTTTGTAAAATAACCTTTCAAAATGGTAGAATACAATTACGAAAATAAATTTGTAAAATTACCAATAAAACTGTAGTTCTCGTTAGAGCAAAGTAGAAGATTTAAAAAAAAAAAAACAAGGAAAATTGTTAAATATTGGTAGGACGGGATTACAATGCATTTTACCAGGCGCTTTACCAGTTTTTTTTAGTGTAATGGCGTCCAGATTGAGTAAATAATAAATTTGCTACGATGGTCGATCTGGAAAATTAAATTATTTGTAGACATTTTTTAGAACATTTTTGAAAATATTTCAAGGCCGCTTTTTTCCAAGTTCAAACATTAAAAATTTAAAAAAATATCCAATAATTTTTATTCAGTGATCAAATAATTTTTCTAACAACCCAAACAAACAGTGAAATTTATTAAGTACAGTTGAAAAAATCCACATTTTTTGACCTCCAATTCTTTTGACCACCAATTTTTTGCAAACAAATAAAAGTTTTAATTATTTTAATATTTCATTGCTATAAACTTAGTTGTACAAAAATTAATAAACAATAAAATCTTTTCTTTGTTTGCAAAAAATTGGTGGTCAAAAGAATTGTAGGTCAAAAAATGTGGACTTTTTCTACTGTACTTAAAAAATTTCACTGATTGTTTGGGTTATTGGAAAAATTATTTGATCACTGAATAAAAACTATCTGACCTTTTTTTGAAAAAAAAAATATCGGCTTGAAAATATTTTTAAAAAAATTTCTACAAATGTCTATAAATAATTTCATTTTTAAGATCGACCATTAAACTTAAATTAAAGCTTTATAAACCTACATAGCTTTTTTCAAAATAACACTCGTTTGATAATGATAACGTTTAGTATTGTTAACTTTGTCTTAAACAAATTGCGTATACTGTAAAAAAGTTTCCAATGTATTGTTGCCCACTGTATATGGAAACATATATCGTCGCTGCGCCTAAAAATGGAGTCATGTGTTTTGGGGCAAGTGTTCAGGAGAGCAAAAAAACTGTTTTTTTTCGTCCCTTCGCGATATTTTTTAAAAGTTTGTTCTACAAAAAATTCTTGTACCGATATGCTATCCACATACTGCAAAAAAATTATGAAACATTTAGCGGTTTTCCAATGGTGCAGAAATTTTCAAAAAACATACACATAACTCCTTTTTTAAGTACTTTTTGGAACAAAATTTAAATAAATGGAAATATTTTTTACACATAACTCCTTTTGCTTATGAAACCATTCTTATTGTTAATTTCTTTTCGAGAGGGACAAAGACTAAAAATAGTTTGTTGGCGGTGTAAGGCGACATTAGTTAGACAAGGTCCTTAAAATTTTGATATTTAAAAGCTCTTTACTAAACAGCGAACTACAGATTTTTCGCAAAACTGGTGCTGATTTTTTGTTTTTTCTAGTAAATATTTAAGAGCTTTGACATAAATTGACATCTGCGAAAGATGCTGTACTTTAGATACTAAAATTTACCGCCATCAATGATTTAATGGCTTTCACAAGGCTTTATTACCCGCCATTTAGGATTTAGATAACAGGATGAAAATTTGCAAATATTTTCCAAAAAATCTTGACAAATTCATTCAAAATACTTGGATGCTATGTGTGAACCTCATATTACTAAAATAGTGGTCCATTTTGTCACGTGCTGTTAGTTTTTTATCAAAAAAAGTTATGTGTAGCTTAACACATAACTCCTTTTCAGACCTTTTTTTAGTATGACGAACAATAGCTCCTTTTACTAACTTTTGAACCAATCAAGATATCAAAAAACGGTTTAGTGAGTAAACGTATGACCAATAGGGGATCAGAAAGATGTAATAAAAAAAAATTTAAAAAACTACACATGATATGTGATATATATTTATATATATAAAATATGTATACAGGCGCGGATCCAGGGGGTGAATGGGATTTCTACCCCCCCCCCCCCCCCCCCTCTAAAAATGATTTAAAAAAAGAAAGAAAGAAAGAAAGAAAGAAAAGAAAGAAAAAAAAGAAAGAAAGAAAGAAAGAAAGAAAGAAAAAGGAAAGGGAAAGGAAAAGGAAAAAGGAAGGGAAAGGAACAAACATAGAAGGAAAATGGCCAGGATGTAAAAAAAATCCTTAGGAGAGGTATATGTGTGCTGATGATTTTCAGTACACATAGCCTCTATAAAATGTTTCAGAATTAAGGAAATTGCGAATGAGAAACTTAAATGACAATCGAGTCGTGGGAATTTTCTAACCGAATAAATATCCTTATCATTTAAGGAAAAAGTATTATCTCAAATATTTTTTATAAAAAAATGTCTCAGAATTCCTGACTTTATGATTAAAAAAAAAAATTGGATACTTATTTATCTCTGAATGTACGAATTTTTTATTTAAAAAGTATATAAAATTTTAGGAAAAATCTCCTTTCTATAGAAAATATCCCTAAGAAACTGGAAATGTTTCGTCAGAAAAAACGTTTCAGAATCTGACAAAATTTTTTCTGCAAAAATATTTCTCAGAATTGGATAACATTTCTACAGGACAGACGTTACAGAATCTGAGTTCTTCTGTGGCGAAATATATTTTTTTTTATGGAAAATTGTTTAAGAATATGAGAATTTCTCTTTTTGAAAAATCTTTTAGAATCTATGAATTTTTCTATAGGAAAATTTTATCAAAATCTTTGATTTTTTTTGTCGGGAAAATGTTTTAGAACTTTTCTATAGAAAACTATATCAGAACCTGAGATTTTTTTAGTACGAAATATCTCTAAGAATTATAATTTTTTTCCGTTAAAAGATTCTGAGAATTCAGAAAGCACTATAACCGTTAACTTTTTTATTGAAAATTGCTATAAAATTTAAGGTCTTAAATATATATAAATAGGTTTCAGGGTCTAAGAATTTTTGAACACAAAAAAGTTTTTAGAATCTGAGAAAAACTTTAAAATATGAGAATTATTAGTTATTAGCAGGGAAACCAAAAATATGCTCTAAAAAACACGTTTTATGCGCTTAAAAAATGCTCTTAAAAACGGAAAATATGCTCTAAAAACAATAAAAATATGCTCTTAAAAAAATTATGTACTCCTTTTTGCGGTGTGTTTTTTACAATTTGTTAGAGAATAGACCGAAAAAAACTATATTGTTCAATCAAATAATCTAATTTTGGAAAAAGTTTGAAATTGTTGTTTAATATATTTTTTTTTTCTAGCAGAGTTACCAGACATTTCAAACAAGACAACAAAATTAAAGCAAACATTTCAAAACCCTTACAAAATTAAAAAAAAAATCCCACAAAAATAAAAATACAAGTAAGAAAGTTATAGTCGGTCAAGTCCGACCATATGATACCCTACACCAGTGTTTTCCGAAAAATGGGTTCCAAGTCCAAGCATGGACCGATTGGATTAGTCTTTTGTTAGATCTTTATTTAGTGTTGAAAACACACACAGATCAAATTTTAGTGGAATTGGTTTATTTTTCTATCGAAAGACCGGTTTAACTGAATATCGGTCAAATTTTTTTTTATGGGGGACTAAGTCCAAAAATGGTCCAATTATATTCCGATTTAATTAGGTTACTAAAGTAGACGTTTAACACCTAAAACTACAAATTTTTATCAAATATTTCCATTTTTATAAATTTTTAGGGAATTATGTGAATATCGGTAGGGTGGTTTGTATGGGGACTACCAGACGAAATAACCCGATTCCTTTGAAATTTGGAATGGTAATTCGTGCAAATTTGATTACCTGCCAAATTTCAAAGTGATATCTATTATAATACGGTTATTAGAGTCATTTAAGCCGAATCCAAAGGGGGTGTTTGTATGGGGTCTAGGTCTTAACATGGACTGATTTCCTCCAATTTCAATAGGCTTCGTCCTTGGGCCAAATGATGCTTAAGTTTCAAATTTCAAGTCAATTGATTGAAAATTGCGACCAGTATCGTGTTTAAACCGATAGATGGACATACGGATGGACGCACGGACGGACATTGCTAAATCGACTTAAAAAGTAATTCTGAGTCGATCGGTATACTTGAAGGTAGGCCTAGGACCAATATTTCGGGTAGTTACAAACATCAGCAAAAACACATTATACCCTGTACCACAGAGTGCACGGTGCCCTGGAGAGGATTTAAATAAAATTTTGGTGTTACTCCAATTTTTAAGCGGATTATGTTTTTGGACTATAAAAGAAAGAAAATGAGCCAAAAAAGAAAAAAAAGTACTAGGCGCTTTTTTTTTGGCGGGCAAAAAGATGAATTTCAAAAAAACAAAAAAGAATTTATTCTTTCAAATGCATTAAAATTTTTTTATACAGATGTAAATTCATCACATATTCACTTGTCAGTGAGATTTAAATATATATGTGACATATTTTTTCAGATATGAGACTTAAAAGAATAATTTCACTATTTAGTGAGACTAAATCAAATTTCTTCTTTAATTTAATGAAAATTTTAACACTAACAGTTACTTCACATTTAATATTGATCCTGTTTCTAGATTTTGAAGGGGGGAAGTTACCCCAACAATACAAACAAAATTTACAAAGGATTTTTGGCGAAATAAACAAAATTAAAAAAGGATATTAAGTCCATCCATAATTTTTGCAATAAACAAATAGTCCAAACCACTTTCTGTATCTCTTTTTAAACTATTTACTTTATTTTACTCTTAAGAGTTTAAATATATATGTGACATATTTTTTCAGATATGAGACTTAAAAGAATAATTTCACTATTTAGTGAGACTAAATCAAATTTCTTCTTTAATTTAATGAAAATTTTAACTCTAGCAGTTACTTCACATTTAATATTGATCCTGTTTCTAAATTTTGAAGGGGGGAAGTTACCCCAACAATACAAACAAAATTTACAAAGGATTTTTGGCGAAATAAACAAAATTAAAAAAGGATATTTAGTCCATCCAAAAGTTTCGCAATAAACAAATGGTCCAAGCCACTTTCTGTATCTCTTTTTAAACTATTTACTTTATTAGGCATTGCAAACACATTTTTAATGATTTTTACTATCGTTTTCTGATTTTTCTTAGTTTTGAAAAAACATTTTTAACAAAAAAGTATTCGTTCTTTTAAAATTATATGACTCACTAACGTCTAAACTGAGGCACCTTTGTGTTCTGCTGTCCGTCTGAGTAGTACACTGAAAACTTTTAAGAACTTACATTTATAAATAATTTACAAGGACATATTTCATTTAGTTTCAAATAATAGTGAAATTATTCTTTTAAGTCTCATATCTGGAAAAATATGTTACATATATATCTAAATCTCACTGATAAGTAAATATGTGATGAATTTACATCCGCATATACAAATTTTAATGCATTTGAAAGAATAAATTCTTTTTTTTTTTTTTTTAAATTCATCTTTTTGCCCGCCAAAAAAAAAAAGCGCCTAGTACTTTTTTTTCTTTTTTGGCTCATTTTCTTTCTTTTATCTTCTAAAAACATAATCCACTTAAAAATTGGAATAACACCAACATTTTATTTAAATCCTATCCAGGGCACCGTGTATAGGAAAAGTCTCAGATTTTAAAATATTTTTTTCCATGAAGAAAGTCTCATATTCTCAGCAATTTTTTTCAATGGAAAATTTCTTTGATTCTGGACTGTGATCACGTAAAACGATAGTTAACTATCGTCGATTTTTAGAGCCTTGTTGCTCCTAAACTCATCAAAATATTTCCAATTTTTTCAACATTTATGGATTAGACAACACTCTTTAACGATTTAATAAAGAAAAACTTTAAAATTTCCCTTCAAAACGATATGTATTTTGATGTCGTTTATGTATCGTCTATCGTTTTCGTTTTACGTGATTAGCCCCCTGAAATGTACTTTTTTTTTTGTAGAAAAATTCTCTGATTTTTGTAAAAATTTTATAAAATTATTTTAAATTAATAATATTGTTTTAAAAAATAATAAAAATTTTATTTCAATGGAAACAGTGTAAAAATAATATTGATTTGTGCAACCATATAACGCTTTTTAAAATTCGGTCACTCTAACCAATGTCAATTTTAACATAAAACAAGTATGAAAATTATAGTCGGTCAAGACCGACCGTATAATACCCTACACCAGAGATTCCCGGAAAATGGGTCCAAAGTTCAAACATGGACTGATTAGATTTACATTTTGTCAAATCTTTAATAAGTGTAAAAAGCACTCACAAATCAAATTTGAGTGGAATGAGCTTCTTTTTGTTGACATAAAAACGCTTTAACTGAATATCGGGCGAAATTTTCACATGGGACCTAAGTCCAAAAATGGTCCGATTAAAATCAGATTTGATAAGGTTATTTAAGTACGCGTTTAACATACACAAACAGAATTTTAATTAAATATTTTCTATTTTCATGAAATTTTAGAGATTTATGTGAAAATCGGGAAGGTGGTTTGTATGGGGGCTACAAGAAGAACTGGTCCGATTTCTTTAAAATTCGGAATGGTGATTTGTTTGGATGAAACATGATTACCTGCTAAATTTCGAAAAGATACCTATTAAAATGCGGTTATTAGAATCATTTGAGCCAAAACTAAAGAGGACCTTTGTATGGGGGCTAGGTCTAAATATGGACCGATTTTTTCCAATTTCAATAGGCTTCGTCCTTGGGCCAAAAGAGGCTTAAGTTTCAAATTTCAAGTCAATTGATTGAAAATTGCGACCTGTATCGTGTTTACACCGTTTACATGGACAGACAGACGGACGGACATCGCTAAATCGACTCAAAAAGTGATTCTAAGTCGATCGGTATACTTAAAAGTGGGTCTAGGACCAATATTTCGGGTAGTTACAAACATCAGCACAAACTCATTATACCCTGTACCACAGTGTGGTGTAGGGTATAAATATTCCGTTCTTACGATAGCATTTACCGGTAGAGACAACTGAATTACTATTGGAGCAACTGAATATTGTGATAGTTCGTAGAACCGCAACTAAATTTTATGTGTGAGGAAATCCTCCACTCAGAAAATTATGTCATTAACTGTTTGTAGTTTATTTAAAAAATTTTACGTTTAGTCGTTTTTAAAGAAAAAACATTTGTTTGATGTTCAGTTTCTATTAATGACTACTTCTGTCCTTTGTTTCAAAAATAACACACTAAAAAATAAAGACTTTCATTTATTTTTTAAGTCATTTATTTTTGTTCTGTAGGTAAAAACTACTGATTATTCTTTAAATTTTTAATGATTTGTGTAAGTATTTTTTTTTTTAAATTGTAGGTATTTTTTAATGAGATATCATTTGTTTTTACCTACACAAGTAGGTTATTTTTTTTTTTTTTAAATTCAAAAAATTATTTATAGAATTATAAAAACATGTTTGTATCAAGTGACTTTGGCACGATGGGTAGAGTGTCTGGCCAGAATGTAGTTGATTGCGGGATCGATTCCCCAAAATTTTTTTAAAAATTTTTAAAAATATATTTCAACAGAAAATTGTAAAAAATAACCTACGAAATCATTAATTTTTAATGTTTTCGTAGGTTTTTTTTTTTGGAATTTGTTGGTAAAAATAACAGAACTATCGTTAATTTTTAACGTTTTCGAAGGTTATTTTTTTCGAATTTGTTGGTAAAAAAGAATGAAAAAAACGTTATTTTTTAATGTTTAATGTTATTTATTTTAGAAAATTTTGTCAAAAAAATAAATGTTGATGTTTGTAAAAACAAATGAATAATTACTGGGATGGTTTTCAATTGTTTATTCACTGGTTTTAAATGTGGTTTTCATTTGTTTTTGCCTACAAAATATTTTGAGTGTCGTAATTTTACGAAAATTTTACCTTTCTCCTATTTTACGAGAATAGCCTCGTAAAATCACGAGATTTTTTGGTAACTTTACAAGTTTTTTTTTTTTGAGTGTAAGCTTTTCAATATATTTTTAATTTTTTTTTTCAAAATAATACTCGTTTGATAATAATAACGTTTAGTATTGTTAACTTTGTCTTTAACAAATTGCATCTACTATAAAAAAGTTTCCAATGTATTGTCGCCCACTGTATGTCATATATGATCATATAAAGAATGATACACATTTATTTTAAGACGGGTTTTTAAAAAAAAAATTATTTTTATTTTTTTTTTTAGTTTAAAATATGAAAAGCAGGCGCACAGTAACGCATTGTAAAAAAAATATTAAATTTATAAATAGACAATTAACACTTTTTTACAGAAAAAGTTTTTAATTTTACAATCGGGTTTTAAAATAAATTTTGAAAGCCAAATTTTGTAATGTTAATTGAAAAAGTTTTCGGGCACAAATTGAAAACTTTGTTACACTCAAAATAATAACTCTGTTAAATTACACTGTGCAACAAGAAAAATGAGCCTCAATGGCTTCAACGCCACATGAAAGTAGACCATCAAGTGAACAAAATCACCAAAGGGTTTTGCAAAGTCAGTTCGGATTTCTTTTTTATAGCCCACTGAAGTTTTTATATTTTTATCAAAGGCGTTTGGAAAACGTCAAAAATACTATAATATGAACACATCTGAGCTTCAAAATATGATTTGATGTCTCCACTGAAATCTTATGGCGGTTCTTTTCTTAGAACATGTTAACCCTCTAACTGCCATTTTAAGGGGTCATTTTAGTCCTTTTTCAAAAACTAAACACAGAAGTCTAATAAAACGTCCATTTAGAGGGTTAAAATGTTCTACAAATATTTCCCAGCAGAAATAAATCGAGATTTTGGCGACACAGCATCTGTTTATAGCATACCGTAGCGCATCCAAAGAGCGCTCTTAGGGATGCAGTAAAAGGAAGGGGAAAAAATTTTAATTTTTTTTTAAGATTTTTTATATAAAACTTATAATGTGTAATTATTTTTTGATAAAATTTTACACTTGCTTTCCTTTTTAATATTTTTAACACTTTTTGAATAAAAAAACATGAGTTTTAGACAAAGACACATGATTTGACTGCATCATTATTGCGCATTCAATCATAGCATCTTTGACCGCTGTTCCCAAAAAAAATCCCATAAAAAATGTGAAAATGAAAATTTCCGATATTTTTTTGATGTTCACTTCCGATTTTTTTTTTTTTTCATTTTGTTTCACATAAATAAAGTTTTGTAAAGTAAAACGAATGAATTTTTTTGTTATATTTTTTTAAATTTTAGTTATTTGATTTCAACTTTGAATTTACAGCATCTTTATTCTGCTTAAATCAGCTCTACAAAGATACATGAATTCACTGCATCTTTAATCTGCTTAAATCAGCGCTAAAAAGATACATGAATTTACAGCATCTTTATTCTGCTTAAATCAGCGCTCTAAAGACACGTGATTTCAGTGCATCTAAAGAGCGCTGTTTCTGTGTATCCAACTAGCGCTCTAAAGTGGGACATCGCCTTAGGGAATCATGCATGAATTCAGCGCAATTGGATGCGCTCCTTTACTCAAGTTCCCCTTCCAAAAGCTGCTGAACGTTCAGAAAAATTTCTGCTGGGTTTCCTCATAAAATTTCACTAGGGGTTGTCAAATGGTAAAAGTTTGTGCGACATGCGCAAAGTGCTTAAAAAGGGTCAAGTATAAATAATCAATGTTTGTTATTTTTTTTTACCAAAGCAGTGTTAAAAAATATCGACAAAAAACAGTGCAAATATACTTTTGAGCTAAAAATGATGTTCTGATGTGTTTTATAAAATTTTATGATGATTCTTTTCTTTGACTAAATTAACCCTCTAGCTTCCGTTTTAAAGGGTCATTTTTGTCCTTTTTTAAAAGAAATACAAAAAAGTCTATAAAAAAAAGGCAGTTAGAGGGTTAAAATGTTTTACAAATATTTTCTGCATCAAATTTTTCTAGGGCACGTATAAGACAGAAAGTTCGTCCTGCATATAGAAAGTGCTTAAGAATTTTTAAGTATTCAAATTTTTTTTTATTATTTTTTTGGGTCGAAATAAAAAAAACACAAATAAAAAAGTTAAAATCGACTTTGTCGAATGTATTGATACCCTCCACAATGTAAAAAAGTTTACTTGCTAAAAAACAAAACAAACATTTAAAAAAAAAATCGACAAAAAAAAATTTTTGGTAAAAAAAAATTCGACGAAAATATTTTTTTTTGTAAAAAAATATGTTTGTACTTGTTTAAATACCATTCGGTGATCAATTCTGTTCACATGTGTTAAGCATCAGCCGAATGAAAGCCGAATTCAAAAAAAGTCCATAAAAAAGGCAGTTAGAGGGTTAAAATGTTTTACAAATATTTTCTGCATCAAATTTTACTAGGGCACGTCTAAGACAGAAAGTTCGCCCAGCATATAGAAAATGTTTAAAAATTTTTAAGTATTCAAATTTTTTTTTATATTTTTTTGGGCCGAAATATAAAAAAAACAAGTAACAAAGATAAATTCAACTTTGTCGAATGTATTAATACCCTCCACGATGTAAAAAGTTTATTTGCAAAAAAAAACAAAAAAAAAAAAAAAAAAAAAAAACAAAAAAAAAATTTTTTGATAAAAAAAAAAAAATCGACGAAAATGTTGTTGTTTTTTTTTTTAATATGTTTGTACTTGTTTAAATACCATTCGGTGATCAATTCTGTTCACATGTGTCAACCAGCAGCTTAATTAAAGCATTTTGTGTTTTTAGGTTATGTTGAATGTACCACAATTTTCGAGGTATTTTTATATTTTCGTTCATAAGTTTTGGTACCGCTGAACCGATTTCGCTCAAATGGAATACCAAACTACTTAGGGCAAGAACAAGTAAATATGCTAAATCTTAGTTATATCTGTTTAATACTTTGGCCGTGATAACCATATCCACAGACGGACAGGCATCGCTAGAATGTCTTAAAATCGATCACTGATCAATATTATATAAGGGGGTTTTCGTGTCGTAGATCGGTATCAACTTTTGATACCGATCTACTATTCTATTGGATAGCAGTGCAGACACAATTTTTCAACGAGATCTGTCAAGGACTCTCTGAGTTAGATGGGTCGAAATTTGACATTTTGGCCAAGAAGTGTTTATTCTCATCCATATAACTTCTTACCAATTGTTTTTAGCAAAATGTGTCCCAAACAGTTTGGATAGCTATTTCTTCAATCTTGCGAAAAAAAATTATAAAAAAATAAAAAAAAATAGTTTGATTTTTTTTTTTTTAAATCCAAAACTTGTTTGGCTTTTTTGTCAAATCGGGCCCTTTTTTTGGCGCAAAAGAAAGCTTAGGTGGTTTCCCCACCTAATTCTTCTTCGCCTCAAATATATTTTTGCTCCACCAACAAATTTCCGCTAGAACGGCATCACGCGACTTTTTCCTATGATATCTGATATGGTGATCACGGCCAAAGTATACACTCAAAAAATTATGTAGGTAAATTCCAGTGAATATTCACTTAAAACAAATGAAATTTTATTTAAAAACCATTCCACTGTTTTTTCATTTAAAATAAAAACACATTGCAGTCAATTTTAAATGTTATTATAATGACTAACCAAAACATTAAAAAATTACTGAATATTCACTTATTTTGTATTGAAAATCAGTAAAACTATAGAAGAAATTTTTTACTGCCGAAAATGAATGTAACAGGAAATTCGTTTTTAAAAAAAAAAATTTAATACTTTAAAATGTTTAAGCATTTTCTATATGCTGAACGAACTTTCTGTCTTAGACGTGCCCTAGTAAAATTTGATGCAGAAAATATTTTTAAAACATTTTAACCCTCTAACTGCCTTTTTTTTATAGACTTTTTTGTATTTCTTTTAAAAAAGGAGCCCTTTAAAACGGGAGCTAGAGGGTTAATTTGGTCAAAGAAAAGAATCATCATAAAATTTTATAAAACACATCAGAACATCATTTTTAGCTCAAAAGTATATTTGCACTGTTTTTTGTCGATATTTTTTAACACTGCTTTGGTAAAAAAAAATAACAAACATTGATTATTTTTCCTTGACCCTTTTTAAGCACTTTGCGCATGTCGCACAAACTTTTACCATTTGACAACCCCTAGTGAAATTTTATGAGGAAAATATTTGTAGAACATTTTAACCCTCTAAATGGACGTTTTATTAGACTTCTGTGTTTAGTTTATGAAAAAGGACTAAAATGACCCCTTAAAATAGCAGTTAGAGGGTTAAAATGTTCTAAGAAAAGAACCGCCATTAAATTTCACTGAAGACATTAGATCATATTTTGAAGCTCAGATGTGTTCTTAATATAGTATTTTTGACGTTTTCCAAACGCCTTTGATAAAAAAATGAAAATTTCAGTGGGCTATAAAAAAGAAATCCGAACTGACTTTGCAAAACCCTTTGGTGATTTTGTCCACTGTATGGTCTACTGTAATGTATTTATTACACATCTCTAATCATTTATTATCATTTATTACACATCTCTAATCAGCTGTATAATTTATATTTTGAATCAGCTGTTTTTATAATCAGCTGTGTTATTTATTTATTTATTTATTTATTTATTTATTTATTTATTTATTTATTAGTAAATAAACAATATTCTTATGTATGTATGTGTAAGCATATAATTGCTTGTAAATAGTTAGATTAAGGATTAGATTTAAGTACCGTTATTTTAGTTTATAAGGAGACAAATTTTGTAATAAAGGATCATTCAAAATTCTAACTCGAAACTTAGCCGAGCAATTGGCTCTTTGTTTTCTTTTTAATTTAAACCACCAGCACTCCAAGTAGTGCTTTGCCTTGGCGCTTGTTAGTGCCGGCATTAACATTAGTGCCAGTGGCGTTTCAAACGCCGGCCAAATTAAATTACCCAACAGAAATAGGGAACTCTTTTTATAAATGACCACCAGTCATTACATGGCGATCCTGCCTAATTTGGAAAAAACTTCTGTGCCGGTCACTGGTAATAATTACACGACAGCACCTACCAATACAGGAAAGACTCCAGCTAAACAACAACCACAACCAATAACCATCGAAGAATATTTACAGCGGCAGCAGCGCAGAAAAGAAGAAGAGTTGACTGCAATCCCGCCAACACAAAAACCAAAAAGAAGGAGAGCAGGCAGAATAGTGAAGCTGCGAAGGAAATTGGCTTCGTTGAAAAACATTGTTTCGTCCGAAACTCCACCATCTTGGGAACGGGCCACTGAAATTTGGGAGCAAATCGATGCGATCACGCATGAGTTAAAAGCTCACAAAAACAAATGATTTTTTTATTATAAAAAAAAAAACATAAAAAAATAAAACACGAAAACACGCCGTTATGAGGCATTAAAAATATTTTTATTTTATTTTGCTAAAGAAAAATACAAATTGTACAATATTATTTTATTTGAAAAAAAACACAACACTTGATTTTAAAGTTTGAGGAAAAATTTAATTGAATTTAAAAACTTTAAATTAGAAACTTTAAAAATTTATTAAATTAACACTTGTTAAAAAGAAAAAGCACATTAAAAGGAATACGAAAAAGTCATCTACCGATCAGCTGACAATTAAACGTCAACCATCGTAGAGTTGTATTTTATAGATCAGCTTATCACTGAACATCAACCATTACAGGGTTGTATTTACCCATGCACTTAGAGTTGTATTTTGTATTTGAGTAATCGGTACCCATACACTTAGAAAAATTATTGAAGTAGAAAGATAAAAATTTCTTTTAACTAAATTTGTTTTATTTAAAACTAATATTAAAATGAAGTACTCAAATATTTTGTATATTAATACACTTGGAGAAATTATAGTATTAAATTAACAAAAATTTTATATTAAATATATTTTTTTTATTTTCATTTTATAAATGAATTTTATAAATGAATGTATTGAGGAGTTAGAAAGGCTCAAATTGAATATAAAAAAGAGCAAAAACAGAATTTATGAAGAGAAATATAAAGAAAATAAATTAGAAAGATTAGCGTTTTTAAAAAATAGCGTTGAAGAGTTTACTTTAGATAGTGAAGATAAAAATAGTGAAACACTTAAAATAGAATTTGAAAGTTTGCACAGGGAATTAATTGAGATAATTGAAAATATAAATATAAAGAAGAGAGATACTGAACAGGATAGGCAAGAAGGTAATTTACCAAAAATGGCTAATTTTGATATTGGTATGGTTAGTAAAAACCTACAAGTTTTTAAAGGTTCTTACGAATACTTAGAGGATTTTATAACTCAATCGGAATTGTTACATGATTTGATAAAACAAGAAGATAGAGAAATATTCGTTAAGTACATCTACAATTTTAAATTATCGGTAAATGTGCGAAGTATTTTAGGTCGTTCAAACCGACCAGTAACTTTTGATGATTTGAAAAAAGCATTGGAAAGCGCTTTTCCTAATCCGAAAACGCTTCAACAAGTTCTGACAGAGTTAGGTACTACAAAGCAAGATAAGAGTAACATATCTGATTTTAGGAAGAAAATTGCCGAACTTTCAGACCATATGAGTAATTTTGAAATTAAAAATTTACCAAACCCTACACAAGAAGCTAAAGATGCTATTTACAAAGTGAGTGATAGTGTTGCGCTCAATGTATTTATGAAAGGAGTGAATGTTGAATATCAACCACTTTTATTGGCAAATATGCCAAAATCATTAAATGAGGCAGTTGAAAGATGCATGACGGCAGAAAGAAATTTAGGAGTAGATAATATGAACCTTTTTCGCATAGATAGCCGTTCAAGTAACAATTTTAGAAAAAACAATGGTTTTAACAACAATTATAGAAACAATAATGGTTTTCACAACAATTATAGAAACAACAATAGCTCAAACAACAATTTTAGAAAAAACAATAATTATAACAACAATTACAGGAACAGCAATGGTTCAAACAACAGTTACAGAAACACCAATGGTGCGAACTACAGTTTTAGAAAAAATAATGGCGATTTTGGAAACAACAATTATAACAATAAGAATAATGGCAACAACAACTTCAAAAATAGTAATTATAATCAAAATAAAAACCCCACTAGAAGCAACGGTTTCAATGAAAATAGTGATAACAGCAAGAAAGCACAAAGTAGTAAAAATAACGCATACAAGTCTTTACACTATAATGCTGATGAGGGAAACTAAGGGGGCCGGGTAACAGAAAAAGTTGCCCAATGAGGCCAAAGTTAACAATATATAAAATATCGAGCAACATAAATGTATACATAACTTTAGAATGTTGTAATATTAATAGGAGTCTAAAATTTTTAGTTGATACGGGGGCGGATATTTCAATATGTAAAAATAAAAATTTCTGTAATATAAATACAACAGAAATTGTCAGATTAACCGGTATAACAAAAGAAGCCGTAGATTGTATAGGCACAAAGAATTTAAATCTAAAAATTGGAGAAGAAACTTTTCAACACAGTTTTCACATTGTGGAAAATGATTTTCCAATCCAAACCGATGGAATAGTCGGACGGGACATTTTGGAAAAACACTTATGTAAGATAGATTTTGAAACATACACAATCACTTTTAATATAAATGAGAAGGAGGTTGTCATACCAATGAATTCAAAAACAATTCAACCGATAAACATGGTTGTACCAGCAAGAACAGAGGCAATCATTCCTTTTGATGTAGAAGTAAATGAAGACAGCATTGTGCTGAGTGAGGAGTTAGCCGAAGGGGTATTTTTAGGAAATACTTTAATACCCGCGAAAGGTATAGCACATGTTAAGGTACTAAATACTACTGATAACAGTGTAATTTTTAAGAGTGAAAGTTGCAAAATAAAACCACTTAAAAACTACAATGTATATTCGACGAGAAAATCGAGTCAGCATGACAGTGACAGATTAAGTACACTTTTGAATATTTTAGATATTGGGGGAAGTGACCCACATGCAGAAAAATCTCTAAGAGAAATTTTTAAAGAATTTCAAGATGTTTTCCATCTTCCAGGGGAAGAACTAAGTGTTAATAATTTTTATACACAACAAATACAAACAACAGATTCAACACCGGTATATATTAAAAACTACAGACTTCCACAGACACAAGTAGAGGAAATAAATAATCAGGTTGACCAATTATTAGGCGACAACATCATTGAGAATTCGGTTAGCCCATACAATTCACCACTACTTGTGGTACCAAAAAAGTCAACAGATGATACAAAAAAATGGCGTCTAGTAGTAGATTTCCGTAAACTAAACGAGAAGATAGTCAACGACAAATTTCCGCTGACAAGAATAGAAGATGTGCTCGACAAACTTGGTAGAGCCAAATATTTTTCAACGTTGGACATGACAAGTTCATTCCATCAAATAAAGTTACATAAAAATTCACGCCCTTTGACAGCATTTTCCACAGGAAATGGTCATTACCAATTTAAGCGATTACCTTACGGTTTGAAAATATCTTCAAACAGTTTTCAGAGAATGTTAACAATTGCGCTTAGTGGCTTAGATGCTGAAGCTTTTTTATATGTGGATGACATTATTGTATTTGGATGCAGTTTAAAGCACCACAACGACAATTTAAAAAAGGTTTTTCAAAGATTAATGAAATACAACCTCAAATTAAATGCAAGCAAGTGCAGTTTTTTGAAACCAGAGGTAGTGTATCTTGGGCACCTCATAACAAATAAAGGAATTACAACAGATCCAGCTAAGGATGACGTGATAAAAAACTATCCAGTTCCAACAAGTGCAGATGAAGTAAGAAGATTTGTGGCTTTTTGCAATTACTATCGCCGATTTATACCAAAATTTGCAGACATAGCTAAAAATTTAAATGCACTATTAAAGAAAAACAAACCTTTTCTATGGAACAAGGAATGTCAAGACTCGTTCGAAACACTAAAAGAAAAGCTTATGAAACCACCAATACTTCGATACCCAGATTTTACCAAACCATTCATTTTAACCACAGATGCGCCAAATTATGCTCTTGGTGCAGTTTTATCGCAAGGTGAAGTTGGAACAGATTTACCAATTTCATACGCGAGCAAATCATTATCAAAACATGACCTAAACAAACCTACAATAGAAAAGGAGTTGTTAGCTATTCATTGGGGAATAAATTTTTTTAGACCTTACCTATATGGTAGAGATTTTATCGTAGTCACTGACCACAGACCGTTAATTTCTCTATTTTCACACAAAAACCCGTCGTCAAAAATGACACGAATTAGAATGGATTTATCTGATTACAATTTCGAAATACAATACAAGAAAGGAAAAATGAATACGAATGCGGATGCATTATCAAGAATAGTTTTGAATAGCGACACATTGAGAGCAATGATCCCAGAAGTGGATGAATCAGCTAAGAAGGTGTTAGCAATAACCAGAAACAAGAAAAAACAATTGGAAAATGAAAATAACCCTGACATTACAAACAATGCAAAATGTACGTCCGAGCAAAGGCCTGATCAACTTTTTGTCTGGGACTGCACATCGATATCAGATTTACGTAAAACAAGAAAACTTAAGTTTCAAATACATAAAGATTTTAAAAATAATTTAATAGAAGTATCGGAAAATGAAATCATAGCAAGATGCAGCGATAATTCATCGAGCACAACGTTGACGTTGAAGAAACTGTTATCAAAAATGCGTGATTTAAGAATAACCGAGCTAGCGTTGAGTAAAAACGATGAAATATTTAAAACCATGGCCATGGACAAATTTAAAAATTTATACAACAAATTACAATTGAAAACAAAAACAAATTTAAAAATATTAATATATGAAGAACCAAAACGAATACTTTGTAAAGAAACACAGATGAAACTTATAAATGAATACCACAATTCAACTCATGGAGGACATTTAGGCATCAGAAAGACGGTTTTAAAGCTGAAGCAGCGCTACATATGGAAGAATATGAGCAAAATGGTGAAACAACATATTTTGAATTGCAAACAATGCAAAATAAATAAACAAACTAAACATACAAAAGAAAAAATGATGTTAACAGACACACCAGGAACTAGCTTTGAGGTGGTGTCAATCGATACGGTTGGACCTTTGCGTTTGTCAAACTACAACCGATACATACTTACAATTCAATGCGAACTTACAAAATACGTGGTAGCATTTCCTATGGAGACTAAAGAGGCGAAAACAGTGGCAAAAACACTGGTAGAACAATTTATTTTGAAATACGGTAATTTTAAAATCTTAAAATCAGATAAGGGTACTGAATTCACAAACGAATTAATGTCAGAAATATGCAAATTGTTAGATATAAAACAAATTTTTAGCGCACCTTACCATCATGAGACTTTGGGCTCATTAGAACGAAATCATAGAGTACTCAACGAATTTTTATTAAACTTCTGTAAAGATAGTGAATGGGATAATTGGGTTCAATATTTTACATTCGCGTACAATACAACGCCACACATAGATACAAATTACACGCCATATGAATTGGTCTTTGGGAAGTTACCTTACCTGCCAAATGATGAGATTAGAAGTAATGAAAAAATTTACAACATAGAAAATTATGCAAAAGAGTTAAAGCAAAGATTAAAATTTTCTTTAGAGAAAACAAAAGAATATTTAGAAATAGCTAAAGTCAGTAGAGTGAATAAATTTCAAAACACGAAATCTCTTAATTTAGAAGTAGGAGAGCTAGTGCTACTAAGAACAGTAAACAGGAAGAAAAATCAGGCACCATATCATGGGCCATACAGGATAATAGAAAAACAAGGAGTTAATTCTATTTTAGATATAGGAGGAAAAATGAGAAAATATCATAATAATATGTTAAAAAAATATAATTAAATGAATTGCATTATATAAAAAAAAAAAAAAATTATATTTAATTTTTTTTTTTTCAATAAAGGGTGAGGGTGTAATGTATTTATTACACATCTCTAATCATTTATTATCATTTATTACACATCTCTAATCAGCTGTATAATTTATATTTTGAATCAGCTGTTTTTATAATCAGCTGTGTTATTTATTTATTTATTAGTAAATAAACAATATTCTTATGTATGTATGTGTAAGCATATAATTGCTTGTAAATAGTTAGATTAAGGATTAGATTTAAGTACCGTTATTTTAGTTTATAAGGAGACAAATTTTGTAATAAAGGATCATTCAAAATTCTAACTCGAAACTTAGCCGAGCAATTGGCTTTTTGTTTTCTTTTTAATTTAAACCACCAGCACTCCAAGTAGTGCTTTGCCTTGGCGCTTGTTAGTGCCGGCATTAACATTAGTGCCAGTGGCGTTTCAAACGCCGGCCAAATTAAATTACCCAACAGAAATAGGGAACTCTTTTTATAAATGACCACCAGTCATTACACTACTTTTATATGGCGTTGAAGGCATTGAGGCTCAATGCGATGACCCAAAATTTGTTGCACAGTGTTACAGAAAAACTCTGCTAATTAAACAGAGTACACCATACTTTTCCAGCTAGCAACATTTCTATTCCAGCTAGCAACTTTCTTAATTAGAGCCTGAGCTCAACTTTCTTTACAGAAAAACAAAAATTTGAAAATAACGACTATAAGTCGGCCTATGTGGCAATAATAGTATCTTTGGAAAAATGGCAACACCTGACATTTGTGTCTACAAAATATAGACCATGTTCTGGCAAGGTTGCAAAATAAGAACTTAGATCAGAGTTGATGAAGGAGAGGAGGACGAATGATGATTACTAAAAAATTGAATTTATTCACCATAATGCAATTACACCTTCTTCTGTACGAAAAACAACAGCAACAACCAAACAAGAATTGAAAAACCACGATTTAGTTGATACTTGCTTATACCCACTTTACACTATTATACTTTTCCATTATACAAGCGTAATTTCACCATGTTAGAAATATATTTTATAAAATTTTTTTGCCAGAAATTGTTCACTTATTAGGTACGACCAGGTTTCTATCTAAGTGGTCAATTTCGATGTGTATAATGGAAAAGTGTGATAGTGTAAAATAGGTATTAACAGCCAACTTAGCGTATCGGTCTAGAGTGATCGTATCTAAGAGGCAGTTAATAGCAAAAAAAACATTACAGATCATGGGTTCAATCCTTGGCGGCTGCGATCTGTAAATAATTTTCACATATAGAATATAATTGACTATTAACTGAATAAATTTGGCATTAAAAGCTTTTCTGATGATTATAATAACTGGATTATATGAAACTAGTAAAAAACGAACCAGGATGTCTTATATTTTTAGAAAAAAAAATTTTTCTTTCACACCTTTCTCAATTCAAACCATATATAATTTCTTGGTAATTTTACTAAAAAAATTTGTAAAATGATTTTGACAAAAAAAAACTGTTAATTTACAGAGTTTCTAGTAAAATAAGGTTAAATAAAACACCATTTAGCAAAGAAAAACTCTGTAAATTTACATATATTTGTAAAATGCATTTGATGCAACTAAAATTTTACAGAAAAACCTCTGTAAATTTACAGAGTTTAGTAAAATACATGTTATTTTTTAAATTTTTATAAAATTTTTGGTACTTTTTTAACATTTTCTCAAAAAAAAAAAAATACAGATAAAATTTTGGTGTTTTTACAGAAAATTCTGTTTTTAACAATGAAATTAAGATTACATAGAAAGAAATAAAAATACAGATAAAACTTATTTTTCTAGTTGTAAAAAATCATAGTATTTCGCATAAACCTGTGTTTTAGTAGAAAACTCTGTTAATTATCTGTAAAAGGGTTATTCTTAGTGAAATCAATCAAAAGTAGCTAAAAATTTTCATGACCCCCTCCGTTTTTGATGAAATTTGGTTTAGTTGTAACACAAACAACAAGTGATAAACTGACGCACACTTATTTTCAGCCCTCTAAGTAAACAGTGGCCGAAAATACGGAGGGTCAAAATTTCCCCAAAAATCTCCCTGTCGCGACACTTTGCACCTTAAAAACTTAATATCTTTGGTTCTATTATAGAAGAAGGTCCATTTTTGGTTTGATTTAAAGCTCATAATAAGCTCTACAACCCCTACCATAGCCAACAAATTTTCGAAAAAAAATATCTTAATGTCGGGATATAGGGAGGAGAAAATGGGGAGGATGGTATTCCCGATTTTTTTTTTTGTTGATAATCTTACAGAGAAAGTCCTATGCAATATATTCTAATTTTTTGGTTATGGTAGGTCTTGTATAACATATTATGAGCTTCAAAACAAACCAAAAATGGGCTTTGTAGCTATAATAAGTAGAACCAACGATATTAAGTTTTTACGGTGTAAAATGTCGCGACTGGGAGATTTTGGGGGAAATTTTGACCCTTCATATTTTCGGCCCCTGTTCACTGATTGTGAGTGGGCTGAAAATTTGCATTTGTTAGTTTTTAACGTAGTGTAAAAACTGAACCAAATTTCATCAATATCGGAGGGGGTCGAAAATATTCCTGATTGATTTCACTAAGAATTACCCAAAATTAAGATTACAAAGTTAAAAGTAATTTAACAGATGAAACTTTGTTTTTTTGTTACAACAAAATACAAAGTATTGTCTTTAAATCTGTATTTGGACCGAAGACTCTGTCAAATATCTTTTGAATTGAGATTACAGTCATTTTACAGAGTATTTTACAGAGTTATTATTTTGAGTGTAGTAATGGTAACAGACTTTTTTGTAAGAAATACTAACATATTTTTATGAGTGTACAAAAAATTTGTTAATGCAATTTTTATTCAAAACAATCGATAAATTCATTGCTGACTGTATTTTATTTTTATTCGAGAATGGTCTACCGGTGGGGTGTTCTGTAATTTATGCGAAAAGTTTTCGCATCGAAAAGTATGAAACAAAAAATTCCATCGTTTCTCGATTCCGGAAAAAAAATTGTTTCTGTATATCAATGCGAAAACGAAAGCATTTTTATTGGAATATTCCAAATCAGCTGTCAACAAAATAATTAAGGCGAGAAAATAATAAAAATCACAACAAAAAAAAAACGCAATTTCACATTTTTTTTAAACAACACTCGTAACATTGACAAACAAAAATGGAATAATAAATCAACTTACAATTAATGAAAATAATGTGTAGTATATCAAACCTGACCAACCATCCCGCTTTTGGCGGGATTATCAAGCTTTTTGATGTCTCATCCCGCCTTGAATTCCGATCCCGCTTTTTAAACAAAAGTCCCGCTTCATCCCGCTTTATCCGGCTTTTTGACTTTTGGAATAGCAAAGTATGTACAATTTTTAGGTTATTTTAATAATATTTAGTTATTTTAATAATATTTTGAGAAATATATTTTTGAGCATATTAACTATTTCTTACCGTATAAAGAAAATTTTAAGAAAAATTTTGTTTACTAAAAAAAACCACTCACGAGAGAACCCTACTGGACTGATTTAAATCAAAAATAAATTAAAATTAAATTTTTACGTAAAATTTTTTCATTGCGATACTTCAAATATTCCGAAAAAAGCTTTCAATAAAAAAGTATTTAATATAAATACATTTTTTGTAATTCTCAGATTCTTAGAATTTTTTTGTGATGCTGAAACATTTTTCATAAAAGAAAAATTTCAGATTCTAAAAAATATCGGTTTCTAAAAAATTCTTCCTTGAAAAAAATATGATACCCTTTTCTAAAAATAAATTCTTAAATTTTACAGCCCCGTGAAAAAATTGATTAGATCTGGTCTGATTTGTAAAAATCTAATGATGGCATTTGTATCTGATAAGATCTACCAGATACGAAATATGTCTCCAATTTCAAACTCTGATCCGTAATTGAATCTGATCAGATCCTGAAATTGTGGAAAAACGTCGGATCAAAAAGACCTGATGAGATAAAATTATATTTTTTAGATCCAAACAGATTAAATCAGATCCAACCGATTTTTTTTAAGGGGCATTTTTCGATAGAAAATATTTGAGAAGGGGAAAAAAATGAAGGGAAATTTTTAAAGTTCCAATGTTTTCTAAGATAATTTCATATAGAAAAATTATTAGGTTCTAAGGCATTTTTCTAAAGAAAAATTTAAGACGCAACTTCAGAAGAAAAATTTACAGACACACTTCCTTTATAAAATTTCTCAACAGAAATATTTTCAGATTCTGGGAGATTTTTCATACAAAAAAACTTAGATTCTGATATAATTTTCTATAGAAAAATTCCAAAACATTTTTCTCGTTGGAAAAAATCATAAATTTTGAAAAACTTTTCCTATCGAAAAATTCTCTGATATTATTTAAACAGGAAAAATCTTTTTTTCCATATAATAAATTCTAAGATTCTGAAATATATTTCTCATAAAAAAACTATCAGATTCTGAAACGTTTTTCCTGTAGAAAAATTATCCGATTTCAGATTTTTTTTTTCCAGAAAAATTCTTGTCAGACTCTAAAATATTTTATTCTAAGGAAATTAACAGTTGCCAATGGATTTTTTCTATAGAAAATTTATAAGATTCTTAAACATTTTTCCTACAGGAGAATTCTTAAAATTTTAGATAATTTTTCTTTTCAAATATTCTTAAATTCCCCTGGGATTTTATATTTCTTTACTCCTGGTTTTTCTAGCCATGAATAAATTAATATAAAAGCCTTTTAAGGAAGCACAGCTGAAGTGCTCTGGGACGCCTCCACAGGTTGCGGATAGTGGATAACCCTATCATGTAGTATGAAGGGTAACTGCGAATTAAATAAGCAGTGGCGGACAGTTCAGCGGATTGGAGAAGAGGGTCTCAGTTGGACACGCCTGGCAACGTGCATCTTTAAATCCTGAGTGCCGTAGAGGCTCCAGTCGGCATGGCGAAATATTGGCGCCATTCAATAACCAATGCCAGAAATTTCTGTTCAGGAATTTCTTTTTTTTTTTAGGTCCCTCGCCTTCAAGTAGGTTGAGCTGCGGGCTAATAACCATCTCTCATAAAAAAACTACTATTACTGAAACTACAATGAATTTAACACGATCCCCCACCACGATGACGAAATTTGGCTTTAAACAACGGATAATGATTGTAACTTGGAACATACGAACTCTCTCTGATCCATCAAGACTTGAACAAGTTTGTAATGAAATGAAGAACTACAAAATAGAAATTCTCGGCCTAAGTGAAGTTAGACGGTTGAACAACGGTTCCACGCGTACGTTAAACGGCAATACCTTCATCTACTCTGGTAACTCGGAGAAACGTATTAACGGTGTTGGCTTAGTACTCTCCCCAATGGCAAATAAGGCCCTAATCAATTATACTGCAGTATCGGATCGTATCATCTCGGCCCGTTTTAACTCAAAATTTTGCAAAATCTCCGTGATCCAGTGCTATGCCCCGACGGAACCAACCGACGATGTTGCTAAAGATAATTTCTACAGCCAACTTGAAGCGGTGCTACAGGCGATACCGGGTGGTGACCTAAAAATCTTGCTCGGTGACTTTAATGCTAAGGTAGGCTGTGATAACGCGAACCTCCAGGCGGTTATGGGATCCCAAGGTCTGGGTGAAAGCAGAAATGAAAACGGCGAAAGACTTGTGGACTTATGCGCACGTCACCGTTTATTTATTGGTGGTACGAAATTTATCCACAAAAACATCCACAAGTATACCTGGGAGTCCCCTGATGGCTTTACGCGCAACCAGATTGACCATATAATGGTCAGCAAACTATTTCTAGGTTGCTTATTAGATGTAAAAACAAGACGTGGTGCAGATATAGACAGTGACCACAAGCTTTTGGTAGGCATGTTTAAACTTCGTCCCGCAGCAATAAACACACAGAAGGGTGCGGTAAAATACAACACGTCACGTCTTCGCAACCCGGAAGTGGCCGCTCGTTACTGTACTGCTCTCAATGAATCACTACGATTAAATAACAGGGAGATGCATTCGCGGACAACCATAGCTGAGAGCTGCAGTCAAACCGCTAAAACAATTCTTGGTGTTAGAAGAAAAAACCACAAGCCTTGGATAAGCGAAGAGTCTTGGGATGAAATTGCAAATCGCAAGCGTCTGAACAATGTCTTAACACGATCCAAAACACCGGATGCTAAACTTGTGGCCAAGCGTAACTATCGTGAATGCGCAAAAACTGTTAAATCCCTAGTTCGCGCTGACCGTGAACGCCACTACAACAGTATTGCTGAAGAAGCTGAACAAGCATCCAGCATCGGCAACATGCGCGGTGTTTAGGTTAGGTTAGAGTGGTTGTGAGTCCTCCAGAGGCTGCACCGAATTAGCGAAAAATGCCGTTTTGAAACCACGAACCTGAAAAAAAAGAAGGTTAAAAGCCATCATTAGGTTTTAGAATCAAGGCTATAGCCAGTTGGTTTTAATTATATATTTCAAAATGGAATCAATACTTAGGTTACCGATTTCTTTAAGGTTATCGATAAAAGGTTTGCCAAGAATTTTCATTCTGTAAGGGGCAAGAGCTGGGCAGTAAAGTAGGTAGTGTTCTATGCTTTCCTCCTGAAGTTCATCATCACAACTGCGACAATATCTACGGTATGGTATGCCTAGCCTTGATGCATGCTCACCAATTGGCCAATGTCCCGTTATTACTGCTGTAAGTTTAGATATATTTACCCTATTATTAGATAAAAGGTCCTCTGTACGTCGCCTATTGTAGCTTGGCCACATACTACGAGCTCTCTTACACGTCCCGAGTTCCCTCCAGTGCTTGTTGGCTTTTTCTAGGAGGTGTTGGTCTATTAAATGACCAGCCCCCCTCAAGGGCATTTTAATGTCCATCGACAAGCTGACATCCAAGCTGGAGCCCGTTCTCGCAAGTTCGTCAGCTGCTTCATTTCCCGGTATATTGCAGTGTCCCGGTACCCATACTAGGGTGACTCGCGTTGCTGTACCCAATTCATTCAATTCACTCCTGCATTGTGTTACTAGTTTCGATTTGATATAATCTGATGAGAGTGCTATTATTGCGGCCTGACTGTCCGAGAAAATGTTTACCGATTTTCCCTGTATTTCCTGCCGCAGCAGTTGACGACATGATTCACCAATGGCGAAGACTTCCGCTTGGAAAACACTGCTATAGTCCGGTAGTCTTATAGACAAAGACATGTTTGGCTGTTCACAATGAACTCCAGATCCTACTCCACAGCTCATTTTTGAGCCATCAGTATATCCCGCTATGTCACTATGTAGAGCTGGACAGTCCCTGCCCCATGCTTCTCTACGAGGTATCATCGTTTTGAAAGACCTATACAATTCCAATCTAGGAGTTGTATAATCCGTCATATTTGGCAGTTCACCAACTGGAAAAGTATTCAAAATGTTACTATGTCCATGGTTTCTTGGCTTCCAACACTTGATTTCCCTTAGTCTCAGCGCGCTTTTCATCGCAGAGCTTTTGACGAAGAGATCTATTGGTAGCAGGTTTGTCATCACGTTTAAAGCATCCGTTGGGCATGATCTTAATGCACCAGTTGAATTAATGCATGCTGTTCTCTGAATTCTAGACATCTTCAGTCTGTTATCAGCTTTTTCAAGAGCTTCCCACCAGACAAGTGCCCCGTATGTTAAAATTGGTCGAACCACGGCGCTGTACATCCATTGTACCATACCTGGCCGCAGACCCCACGTTTTACCGAATGTTTTTCTACAGGCATAAAAAGCCACACATGCCTTTTTAACCCTTTGATCAGTGTTGTAGTTCCAATTCAATTTGTTGTCGAGAAACACTCCCAGATATTTTGCAGTCTCGGAGAGCTTCAAAGGCTGTCCATTGAGCAAAGGCAATTGAAAAGGCGGAAGCTTTCTCCTTGTCGTAAAAAGCAGCAGTTCCGTTTTGCTCGGATTAACTCCTAGACCACAGCCTGTAGCCCACGAGTTGACCTCAGCAAGAGCATTATCCATGATATCGCTTACCACAGATAAAAACGGGCCTGACACCAATACGCAAAGATCATCCGCATATGCAACTACCTTTACTCCTTTTCGTTCCAAATTTACCAACAATGTGTCCATTACGGCTATCAATAAAAGAGGTGATATGACCCCTCCTTGAGGTGTACCTCTACTAACGGCTCTCTCCGTGGTTGTATTGCCCCAGTTAGCATGTATGATTCTTGTTTTCAGCATGGATACTAACCATCCAACTATCATTTTGCTAATACCAAGCTTGATAAGAGCATTTTCAATGCTTTTTGTGGTTACGTTATTAAAAGCTCCTTCTATGTCCAAGAACGCAGCCAACGTATATTGTTTAAAGTAGAGACCCCTTTCTACTGTCCTCACCACCTCATGTAGAGCCATACAATGCACCCCGATGGCACTGCCCACGGCGGCTCTGGTATTTTGATAAGAAATAACATTAAACACTTTGTCATTAATCCGTTTTACAAAGAGGAAATCCAAGCCACAAATATAGTAGTTGAGGATTGGTGCAATCCAATCACGATATCTGCAATATATAGTCCTCCGAAACACAAAATTACTAAAGAAAATTATTCCTCCTTTTTCAAAACCCTCGGCCACACATTCATTGCTGCGGGACATTACAACGCCAAACATACCCTGTGGGGATCCAGATTGTCTAATACTAAAGGCCGACAATTAAAATCTGCAATAGACAGTACACTCATAAAAATATGTTAGTATTCCTTACAAAAAAGTCTGTTACCATTACTAAAAAAGTTTTCAATTTGTGCCCGATAACTTTTTCAGTTACCATTACAAACTTTGGTTTTCAAATTTTAGTAAACTCAAAATAACTGGTAAAAATTAGTAATACAGAATTTTTCTGTACGATTTTTGTAAAATCAATTTTAAAACCCATTTGTAAATATTATTAACTTTTTTTGTAAAAAAAATGTAAATTGTGTATTTATAATTTTTGGTATTTTTGTACAATATGTAAACTGCGTATTGCGCTTGTTGCCGCCAATTACTATTCCAATGAAACTCAATTTTTGTTAGAATTGTTGATCTAAAATATATAAGAGAAAATATTAAACACAATTTTTTTAATAGAAATTATACGTACCATTAATGCGTTGAAAATTGTGTTGTTGCGATGTTGAATATATGTATTTATTTGTGTATGATGTTCTAGAAAAAAAATATCAACATAATTTTTTAAATGGAACACATAAATATACAATTGTTACCTGTTTCAGCATTTCCTATTTTGTTTTACGAGGGTTTTATTTGTTATCCTAAAAAAGGAGTTAATTTTAAATAAAAAATACTTTAGAATTTGGTTACCTGCTATGTACTTTGTGTTGTAATATTTGTAAATTTTTCTTCATTTCGTCTGTTGCGCTTGTTGTCGCCAAGTACTATTCCAATGAAACTCAATTGTTGTTGGAAATAACATTAATGCTTTGAAAATTGTGTTGTTTACATGTTGAATATGTGTTGGTATTTGTGCATGATGTTCTAGAATTGACAATATCAATATAATTTTTTAAATGAAACACATAAATATACAATTGCTACCTGGTTTCAGCATTTCCTATAATGTTTTACGTGGGTTTTATTATCCAAACAAAACGAGTTAATTTGAAATAAAAAAACTTTAAAATTTGGTTACCTCCTTGTGTTGTAATATTTGTTTGTTATTAATTTTTTTGTTCATTTCGTCCGTGTCGCGACGTTTAACTTTCGAGTATTATTTTGTGACTAAAGAAAATAAAGAAAGAAATAAAGGAAATTACACAAAGAGTCTCTTCACAATACAACAGCAAGCGGCAGACAGAAAATATCCTCATTTATTTTTTTTGCTGTTGTCTGTATAAAAAATGTTTCTGTCTGCTGCTGTATTGTGATTCACAATTTAAGAAGAGACACAAAATATAATAATAATAATATACTACTCTCAGTAATAAAAAAAATCAACCCTTCAATAAAGACACACGAGAACAAAAAAACAAACTATTCATAGGAAGCATAAGGAAAAAAGTAACGCCAGTTGAGAACAAAGAAAAAATAATTTATTCTATTATGTTGTTTTTGCATATCTTCTTTTCACTATATTTCCTTCCTTTTTTATTTGTGCTTCTTTAATTGGAAAAAACAAATGCAAATAAGAGTGGTTCAATTTTAAAAGTAATAAACATAAATATATTATTAATATTCATCAAAGCGTTGGTCCACTGTTTTAACATTAAAAGAAAAAAAAATAATATTATATATATTTTAATGCTCTTTTTAATTTCCAAATATTTTAATAAAATTTAAATTTTTTAATAAAGTGTATTTTTTTCTAGAAAAAAAACAAAATTTACTAAATAATATTGTAAAATTTACAAAATAATTATCAAAAGTTAGTACGATAATTTTTAAAAAATCAACTGAAAAAATTATTAAAAAATCAGTAAAAAATCAATAGTTTGTAACACGAGTTTACAAAAAAGAATTACTAAAAAATAATTTTTTAGTAAGAATTAGTAAAAAACCTGTAAAGTTGGGTTACAAACCATTTTACAAACTTTTTTACTGACGTATTTTTTTGAGTGTATGAATCTTAAAACATTTTCCAGTGGGCAGCCAACATACTGGCCCACAGATCCTGATAAAATACCTGACTTAATAGATTTTTGTGTGGTAAGGGGTATTAAAACAGAGAGTATACAATGTGAGCCCTGTTGGGATCTCTCATCAGATCACTCTCCTGTGAAGTTAACACTAAGCAGGAATATCGTAAGAAACCCGCCATCATGTGTTCTTCATAACAAGCACACAGATTGGACTCAATTTAAATACATGGTTTCAACTTCCCTAGACAAACACATACCATTAAAAACAGATGAAGACATAACAATGGCCGTAGAACATTTTAACAAAAGCATACAACAGGCAGCCTGGAACTCTACTCCGGTTCCAAAAGACAAAGGTTCTGACAAATTTCTCCCATTTAATATAAGAGAAAAGTTAGCAGAAAAACGAAAATTAAGAAAGACATGGCAACAAACAAGACATCCATTTGATAAGGCTGCTCTAAACAAGGCCACCAAAGAACTCAAATCGATCTTAAGTTCAGATAGAAATCAAAAGTTAAATACGTTTTTGTTAAACTTAGATTCCACAAAGGCATCCGATTACTCCTTATGGAAGGCCACAAAAGATATAAATAATTCCATTAAACATATACCACCAATTCGTAAGCTCGATCGAACATGGGCAAAAAGTGATTTAGATAGAGCTGAAACATTTGCAATCCATTTAAAAGACGTATTCGTTCCAAATAATTATGATGGCCCGCCAGAATTCTTAAACTCTGTTGATATGATTCTGAATCAACCATATCAACTTGACTTGCCAATAAAAAAATTTTCCATTAATGAAGTGAAAAGTGCAATTGGGAAACAAAAAGATAAAAAATCGCCTGGTTACGATATAATCACAGCAAAGATACTCAAAGAGCTTCCAGAAGAGGGTTTGCAGTTTATTACGTATATTTATAATGCAATCCTGATTAAATCATTTGTTCCTCCGCAATGGAAAGTCTCACAAATCAAAATGATTCCAAAGCCTGGAAAACCCCCATACGATCCGAATTCCTATAGGCCCATTAGTCTATTACCTATTCCGTCCAAAATAATGGAAGTACTATTCCAAAATAGGCTTAATCCAGTTATCGAATCCAAACAACTCATCCCAGATCACCAATTTGGTTTCCGAAAACAACATAGCACTATTGAACAGGTCCATAGGCTAGTTGAGCATATACATATTGCATTTGAGAGAAAGGAATACTGTAATGCAGTATTTCTAGATATTTCCCAAGCCTTTGACAGAGTATGGCATAAGGGCTTACTTTGTAAATTAAGAGAAACAATACCCACAAACTTTTTCCTATTTTTGAAATCATACCTTGACAATCGTCATTATTTTGTTAAACAAGGTAATGAAATATCCTCCTTATACAGGTTAAATGCAGGTGTTCCACAGGGTAGCATATTGGGACCCTTGCTATATCTATTATACACTTCTGATTTACCCACTACTGAAGGAACACTACTCGGCACATTTGCAGACGATACAGCCGTAATTGCTTCCGATTCCAATCCAATTCAAGCCACACGAAAATTACAAACAGGGCTCGATAATATTAACCAATGGTTACAGAAATGGCGCATTAAATCAAACGACAGTAAATCTGTCCATGTAACGTTTACTCTGCGAAGAAACACTTGTCCACCAGTTTATATAAACAATAGCATAATTCCCCAATGTAGGGATGCAAAGTATCTTGGTATTTATTTAGATGACAAACTTACATGGAGAAAACATATATTTACAAAAAGAGTAGCTCTTGGAATTAAACTAAGATCATTAAATTGGATGCTCAATAGTAGATCCAAACTTTCTCTTGAAAACAAACTCACTATATATAAGTGTATTTTGAAGCCAATATGGACCTATGGAATACAGTTATGGGGTACTGCTGCAAACTCAAACCTTGAAATATTGCAAAGATTTCAGTCAAAAATATTAAAACAAATCGTAAATGCACCACAATATTTTCCGATTTCTCAATTGCATAGTAAACTAGGACTTACAGTTAGATGGATGGCGCAATGGCGACATACCATCACAAATATTATTTAGTTTTAAGTAGTTCATAATCTAATGTATTGCTGAATGTCTTACTATCTTGTAAAAAGACAGATTGCAATAAAGTTACATAGTATAAAAAAAAAAAAAAAAAAAAAACCTCATGTAGAGCCGTCTCTGTAGACTTACCCTTCATGTAAGCGTGTTGGTTACAGTTAAGTCCTCCACCATCTAAGGATTTACGAATGTGTTCATCTAAAATTCTTTCCAGAGACTTAAGTATAAAGGAGGAGAGACTAATTGGCCTAAAATCATTTGAGGCCTCATGGCCACTCCGCCCAACCTTTGGAATAAAAATAACCCTTACCTTTCTCCAACTATATGGAATATGATTCAGCAGTAAACTAGCTTTAAATAGAGGTATTAGCCAGCGACACATAACCTTTTGCAATTTCTGTAACATAATAGGTAATATGCCATCAGGCCCCGGCGATTTGTAGGGCGAAAAGCTGAAAAATGCCCAATTAAGTTTTTCATACGTAATTAATTCCTCAATCAGTGCAGGATCTGGGGTTACTAGTTCACATTCAGAACTAAATAACTGGTCCGTTGGATTCTTGCACCCTGGAAAGTGTGTCTCCATAAGGGCACATAAGGTTTGGTCCGGAGATACTGTCCACGTACCATCAAGTTTCCTTATGAATGATGGATTTGTGTGCTCTTTAGATAGAATCTTGCTTAGTCTGCAAGAATCTTTCAGGCTATCAATGGACTCACAATAGTCAGCCCATGAGTTTTTTTGGCTTCCCATATGGCACGCTTATATTCCCTTTGTGCCTGTTTATAGGGCTGCCACGATTTACTGATGTAACTCTGATTGTAAACTTTCCTAATTTTCCTTCTCAGTTCACTAAGCTCCTTGTTCCACCATTTGGGGTATGTCTTCTTAGATTTGATGACTGGACAAGACCTTTTGTAAGCAGACGTTAAAGCTTTCTCCAAAAAGTTCGCGTTGCCCTCTAGTTCATCCAAGGATATAATTTCACTTTGTGGTTCCTTATTTAGTTTATTTTCCGCTATTTTAACGAATTTGCCCCAATTCGTATTTCTCGGATTTCGAAAAGGTTGTGACTTCTTATATTCTATAAGTAGCTTAAAAGATATTAGCATGTGGTCAGAAAAGAGCAAAAATCTTGGAGGCAAGAATATAAAAAACACCTCAATGCTTAAGGATCAGCATGGCCGTGATCTCACAACACCACAGGAGAAGTTACAACGTTGGCAGGAATTTTTCAGCTGTGATAGTATCCAAAATAACACTATTGATTTTAATATTAACACCTGTCCCTGGCTTTCCCGGCGCCGCAATCCATGTAGAGAAATAGCAACATCTCCACCAACATACCATTAAATTGTCTCAACTTTACTTAAGTTAAAAGATTCTAAGGCTGCCGGCCCCGACACAATGCAAGCTGAGCTTCTTAAATATGGTGCTGTCCCGGTTGCCGAAGCTCTTACACCAATTCTTCAGGCTGCATGGATTAATAACCGAATACCGGAGAGCTGGAAAACTGGTGTGATCATAACCATCCCCAAAAAAGGTGACCTTAGCCATTGTAAAAACTGGCGAGGGATAACATTACTAAACGTAATAAATAAGGTAATGGCTCTACTTCTGTTACAAAGGATTTCACCAGTCATTGAGCCACTTCTACGTCAGGAACAAGCCGGTTTCAGGCCTGGTAGATCATGTGCTGATCACATAAATACTCTCAGAGTTATTATTGAGCAGTCGCAGGAATACAACAGCCACCTGTATATGCTGTTTGTCGACTTTGAACGTGCCTTTGACACCGTATATAGACCGGCTATATGGGCAGCGCTTAGGAGCAAAGGTGTACCTAATAAGATAATTGATCTTATTCGCGAGCTATATAATGGTGCTGAATGCAAAGTAAGATTTGAAGGCCAAGAGATGATATTTGTCTGATGGCCCATCGATTCGACGATATAGAACAAAAGCTCATATGCCTTGATAAAAATGCAAGAAAAGTTGGTCTTAAGATAAACGTCAATAAAACTAAACTGATGCGGGTTGGTACCAACAATTTAACTCCTCTCTCAATTAATGGATGCGTAATTGAGGATGTTGACTCTTTCTGCTATCTGGGAAGCCGTATTACCAAGGATGGAGGTTCTGGTATGGATATAGTTGACCGTATCAACAAAGCAAGAGCCGCATTTCACTCTCTTCACAAAGTTTGGCGTGCTAATAATATATCCCTAGACACAAAACTAAGAATATTTAACTGCAGCGTAAAATCTGTCCTGCTTTATGGTTGCACCACCTGGAGCACAACCCAAACCACCCAACGAAAACTGCAAACGTTTGTTAACCGCTGTCTTAGACAAATACTTCGAATATTCTGGCCCCGTTGGGTAACAAATGACCAACTTTTATGTATGGCAAAGTGTTTACCGATTGAGATCGAGGTAAAACGTCGCAAATGGTCTTGGATAGGCCATATACTACGCAGACCAAGCAACGAAATCACCAGAAATGCACTTGACTGGAACCCACAGGGTCACCGTCTGCCAGGCCGTCCTCGTAACACCTGGGTGAGAATGGTAAAAAGAGAAATCGAAAGCTGTAACAAAACATGGAAGCAAATAAAGTATTTAGCCGCCGATCGTACAAAATGGAGAGAATTTACAGACGCCCTATGTTCAACATGAACTTTTATATATTTTGAAGATATTTTGTTTTTAATGTCAGTTAATTTGTATAAATAAAAGGAAATATATATATTAAATTCTGAGTCAAATAAGTATATAAATATTTTCTAAAGACAGTCTCAAGTTCTGAAACATTTTTCTATAAAGAATATATGAGATTTACTTTCTCTTAGAAAATGATAAGAAAAGTTATCAGATTCAGTCTATGACTCTAATTTAATTTTAGTTTTTCATATGCAATTTTTTTGATTCTTAAATATATATGGTAAAAAAATTCCTTAGACTAGAGACTATGTTTGCTGACGTAATCAAAATAAAATTTTTCTAGTCAAAGTTCTTATGCATTTTTTTACACAAAAAAATTACAATCCCATAAAAGTATTTCCAGAATTTTGTGCATTTTGGAGGGTATTCGTGGGTTCGTTCAAGGCCAATTTCACTTATTAAAAAAAATCCCGCTTTTTAGATCAAAATCCCGCTTTTTCAACCTTTCGATCCCGCTTTTCAGTCAAAAGCAGTTGGTCAGGTTAAGTATATCATTAATAATATTAGTTGATAGTATTTTCTTGAAAAAATATTGTTTTTATTAATTATAGCTCAAAAGTTGTTTAATTTACGAAATATCGCACCATTTTTAAATGTGAGTGATTTTGACACTTCAACTTCAAAAGTTTTCGTTCAATTGGTTTACAGAAACAGTTTTTCTCGTATCTTTCCAATAATTTTGAAAAAAATCATATTTAACAGAAAGTTTCCGCATAACAAAATTACAAAAACAGTCGAATGCGAAAAGTCAGGTTCTGTGCCGATTCACGATGTTTCTGTTTCGTTTATCATGTTTCATGTGAGAAATCTTTCGATTCGAGAGTTATAGAACACCGCTACAGAATACTTTAAAAAGCCTTTTCTACACAGTAAAAAAATTTAGGATAATTTTAATTCCGAGCTGGTGTGTATGTATATCAAAGACAAAAAATAATTAAAATTATTCCAATAAAGTATACTTTTAAATATTCAAAAACAATTCCTTATTCGGAATCAACACTAAATTTAATTGCAAAGAAAATTGAATTTAATTTCAAAGTGGGTTTTAAGTTAAAAACGTAAACCAAAACTTTTTGCTGTGTATTCTTGGTCGAGGTGATTTTCTTTACTCATTAAAACCATGATATTCTCATATTTAAATATTTTCAGGAATAGTACCACCCTAATGCATAAGTTATGTAGCGTAAATGATATACCTTGTTTGAAACTACATGCTTAAAATTCATTTCAGATTGAACGATAATTTGTTCATGATTTGTTTAAGCAATTAATACATTTGAGATGTTAGACAAATAAATATCGAAATAAGGTAAACAGCTACTTAAGTACACACAAAGATACATCGACTTATGTTTTCTTAAAATTAGTTTATTGTTACTTAAACAAAAAAAGTTAGTAAACACATGTCACTCTTTTACTAGAGTAGTGTCATAACACAAAAAACGTGATTTTACACATCGAAAAAATCCATGCAACATTTTACGAAATAAACTTTCGTAGCTAAGTATTTCTTTCGTAAAATACACGAAAGTTTCGTTTATTTAACGAAAATAAAATAAGGAAACATTTTTGAAAATTTACGAAATTAAGAATATCCTTCGTAACATTTTATTTCATAGAATCCACGAATGTGTCGTTAATTTTACGAATATATATTTTTTAATTTACGAATTAAATTTCAAAACAAGTAAGAAAATTATAGTCGGTCAAGACCGGCCATATAATACAAATTTGATAAGGTTATTAAAGTACGCGTTTAATACATACTTGCTGTGTTTTTCAATAAGTGGATTTATTTTCGGATTAATGTTATTTAGTTTAAAATAAATAAATTAAAATGCCATAACAAATTTGGAATATTTTTTTCCATAATCTACGATAAATAAGCAATTATTATCCGAAAAAATAATAAAAAAATCTGGAAAATTAAAAAAGTTATAAATAAATCAAAATAAATCCAACTAAATTTTAGGATTTAATAAATCCGTTTTGGATTAATTTTGTTTTATTTATAACTTTTTTCATTTTCCAAATTTGTTCATTATTTTTTCGGATTATAATTGCAAATTTATTGTAGATTACTGAAAAAAATATTCCAAATTTGTTTTAGTATGTTAAAATATTTTTTTATGCACAATAAGATTAATCAGAAAATATATCCACTTATTGAAAAACACAGCAACTAACTTAATTTTAATAAAATATTTTTGATTTTCATGAAATTTGAGAGATTTTTGTGAATATCGGGAAGGTGGTTTGTATGGGGGCTACAAGAAGAACTGGTCCGATTGCTTTAAAATTCAGCATGGTGATTTGTGAATACAAAACACGATTACCTGCCAAATTTCGATGGGACACCTTTTATAAAACCGTTGTTTAGAGTCATTGAGGCAAATTAAAAGGGGACGTTTGTATGGGGGCTAGGTCAAAACATGGACCGATTTTTTCCAATTTCAATAGGCTTCGTCCTTGGTCCAAATAAGATTAAATTTCAAATTTCAGTCAAATCGGTTGATAATTGCGACCTGTATCGTGTTTACACCGTTACACGGATAGACAAACGGAAGGACGGACAGAAGGACATTGCTAAATGGACTCAAAAAGTAATTCTGAGTTGATCGGTATGCTTGAAGGTGGGTCTAGGACCAATATTTTGGGTAGTTACAAACATCAGCACAAACTCATTATACCCTGTACCTCAGAGTGGTGTAGGGTATAATTAAATGAAATTACGAAATTTTGTTTTTATACACCACACTGTGGTACAGGGTATAATAAGTTTGTGCTGATGTTTGTAACTACCCGAAATATTGGTCCTAGACCCACTTTTAAGTATACCGATCGACTTAGAATCACTTTTTGAGTCGATTTAGCGATGTCCGTCCGTCCGTCCGTCTGTCCATGTAAACGGTGTAAAAACGATACAGGTCGCAATTATTAATCAATTGACTTGAAATTTGAAACTTAAGCCTCTTTTGGCCCAAGGACAAAGCCTATTGAAATTGAAAAAAAATCGGTCCATATTTAGACCTAGCCCCCATACAAAGGTCCACTTTAGTTTTGGCTCAAATGACTCTAATAGCCGCATTTTGATAGGTATTTTTTCGAAATTTGGCAGGTAATCATATTTCATTCACCCAAATCACCATTCCGAATTTTAAAGAAATCGGACCAGTTTTCTTGTAGCCCCCATACAAACCACCTTCCCGATTTTCACATAAATCTCTCAAATTTCATGAAAATAGAAATATTTAATTAAAATTCTGTTTGTGTATGTTAAACGCGTACTTTAATAACCTTATCAAATCTGATTATCATCGGACCATTTTTGGACTTAGGTCCCATGTGGAAATTTTACCCGATATTCAGTTGAAGCGATTTATTGTCAACAAAAAGAAGCCTATTCCACTCAAATTTGATTAGTGAGTGCTTCTTACACTTATTAAAGATTTGACAAAATATAGATCTAATCAGTCCCTGTTTGAACTTGGGACCCATTTTCCGGGAAACTCTGGTGTAGGGTATAATTATAGTCGGTCAAGACCGACCATATGTCTTGACCGACTATAATTTTCTTACTTGTTCCTTATGTAGATTATAAAAATAATTAAAAAATTGGAATTTAAGTGGAAAGGAATGGGAAATATTTTTGCTTATTACGAAAATATTTTTGTTTATTACAAAAATATATTTATTTGTTACGAAAAAATTTTTGTTAATTACGAAACTAATTTTCAAATTATACGAAATTACAAAATTTGTTCTCTTTGAACAAAATAAAAACTATTTTTTTTTTTTACATCCCTGCAGGAAAGGTTGCCGGTCCTTGATAGGTAACGGAACTAAATGATCTATCACAAACATAGCACCTAACATATAAAAACACCTGTCACTTTTGTGAGGAAATGTCTCAAGCCTTGATACATCACTTGTCACGGAGAACATCACTGTTTTATCGGGACTTAAAAAAATGCAGAAATTTAGAAAAAATCTCCAAACTATTTTTTTTCTAAAAGCATTTTAATTAATTTTTTTACTTCAAAACTCAAAAAAATTTTAATACAAAAGTTTTTGTGTCCGGGATTTAAAGTTTTTTTTTTTTCAAAAAAAAAAAAATTTTTAGAAAAACTTTTAAAAAACTTTGTCATATGATAAATTTTAAGGCATTTTAATAATATGGAGTCACGGGATAGGTAATTTTGGATCGACCTACACCCTTTAGTGATGTTTTTTGCTCTGCCTCAACCGCAACAATTGACCTTTAGTATAATTATTTTTATGTAAATCATAGTAAACAAACACACTCTCTTTGCACTCCAAAATGAGCTTCAAAAATATAACAAATATTTAAATTTTTGTATAAAAGTGGCTCATCCAAAAAACCCCTCTTTTTAGAATGAAAAATTTGTATTTTTAAACTTAAATCCGAGTACAATACCAGTTTTCATCGACAAATGTTCAAACAAAATACTTTCTACAGTATTTTTAAGCTCTTCTGAGACATTTTTTGTGGTGTTTTTGGAAGACACTTTTTTATCTCCGAAAAAAATGTGTGTTTTTGACAATTTTTGATACCAAAAAAATTTTTTTTTTAATCATTTTGGATTCTGAAAATAGTGCTCTCAAAAAACACAAATTTTCTTATTTTGGAGCGTTCTAACGTTTGTTGGATGGGATACTTGAAATTAAAACAAATTTTAGAGCGTTCTTCATAGTCCAAAATGATTCAAATATGAAACAATATTTTTATTATCAAAAAATGTTTGTCCAAAATCATTTTTTTTTTTAAATAAAAAAGAGCCTTCCAAAATCACTCCACAAAGCAAAACACTCCACAAAGTATTTTGTTTAAAAATTTGCCGATAAAGACTTCATTTTTGGTTTTATTAAACTTTTTTTAGAGTCTAAAAAGAGGGCTCGTTTAGTTGAAGCCATACATAAAATTTAAATATTTGGAGTCGTAATTTAAATATTTTGGTGTAAAATAGAGTGAATTTGTTCACTGATTGTGAGAAAAGTAAAATTATTAAAAAAAGTATTTCTTTTTTATTAAAAAAAAAAATCACTTCATAACTTGTATCATTTTGTACAAAACTTTCCTATTTTCGTGCATTCTACGAAATTTTCAAGTAAAAATACAAAAAAAATTCATTAAGGTCACGAAATATTTTCGTAAGTATCCAAATTAATTTTTGCTTTTTACGAAATTATTGATTTTAAATACAAATAAATTTCGTTTATTTTAGGAAATTTTGCATTAAATTTACGAAATATTTTCGTATTATACATAAAATATTTTTGTAAAATTAAAAATATTTTTCGTACAATGTACGAAACATTTCGTGTATTTTACGAATGTCTTTCTTTGTGCAAAATCACGAATTGTACGAAAGGATTCGTGTATTTTACGCATGGATTTTTTTCGGTGCAGAATTATGCGTTATATCATGCTTTATATTGTGTCAACGATTCGTAGTAATATCTTATAAACTCACCGTTTGAGAAAAAAACACGGCATTATTATTTTTTCTACGTGCGTTCAATGGAAAACCAGTTTCAATTGTTAACTTTAACACGTTTTCTGCAAAATCAAATATTTTGAGTTATGACATTATTCTAGTAAATGAGCGATGTGTAAAACGTTTTGTAATTACTGATGTTAAGAAGCTAGCCCACCAACATAAATCCAATTTTTTATACATCACATTTCAAAACTAGTAAAAAAGTTAAGTTCGGCATTGCCGAATATACTAATACTCTCCACAAAGTAAAAACCCGAGTAAAAATTTTTATATGGAGCCATATATATATTCTTATATTATTTCAGATCTGTTGATAGATCCGAGATTTGAAAGATCAGCACTGATCCGAAAAATGGATCGCTAAGATTAGATCAGTTTTAGTCGGATGGATACAATTTCATCCGAAAAATGGGTTTATCTAATTAGATCAGTTGTAATCGGTGGGATACAATTTCATCCGAAACATGGTTGGATCTTATTAGATCAAGACAAAAAAAATATTTTTTTAGCTGGATTAAACTAGATAAAAAAAATATATTCCCGCCCGAGTAAAAAAGAGTTATATATAGCCGTGACAAATTAGATCCCAAATATGGTGGACACAATTGTTTCAAATATTATCTTCGGTTATCCTACAAGATCTGAACAGATAGTCTTATACATAATATGATACGTAAAATGGGTCTATCTGGTTTTATCAGTTTGATCCGGACTGATACAATATAAAATAAATTGAGACTATAAGACATAAATATATATGGTTTGATATTGCTCTACATAAAGAACATATTTTTTTATATAACATTACATAAAGTGCATATGATTATATATAATGTTATCCAACTTATATGACGTTATAAGGAGCAATATATGATCGTTTATAATGGTTTAAAATTATATTTAATCGTATCAGTTTTCTCCAATTGATATAATTATATAGACCCAATTCACGTATCACATTATGTATAAGGTCATCCCGCTAGATCATAAAATATACCCTTAGATAATTGTTAAAGTAATTGTATCCGCCATATTTGGGATATAATTAGTCCCCGAGTAAAAAAGATCATATATAATTATATATAGTTTTATATATACATATATTATTTTGTAAAACTATATGTATTTTTTGTTGCATCATATGTGATTTTATATATTTGCACTTCTAATTTGTTTCTTATATAAAATTATATAACAGAAAATATTAACTTTTATATAATAACATATGATTTAAAGTTCGTTTATATAATTACATATGAACTTTAAAATTCTGTCTTCTTTTTTATATAATTTGATAAAACAAAATATTTGAAGAAATTTTATATAAAACTTTATGCAACTGTTTTTAAATTATATGTTATCTTATATGAGTAAAATTTAAAAAAAAAAAATCTAAGTCCTTTACATATAATTTAATATAACTTTTGAAAATTTTTCTAAGTCCAGATGTTTTTTTTTTTGAAAATTTTCAAAGTCCTAAAAATATTTTTGAAAATTTTTAAGTCCTGGAAACAAATTTTTTTTGTCAATTTTTTGCGTTTTGGGGGAAAACATTTTTTTCTTATATATAAATATATTTAATTATATATAATTGCATCAATTTTATACAAAAAAGGGTCCAATTTTCGCATATAACTATATAAAATTATATTAAAATTATATCAAATTTGATCAGATTTGATCAAATTTGATAAGTTTTTATATCGTTTTATCGACTCATTTTTCGCATTAAACTATATATGATTATATATGAAGGCTTTATATAATTTTATATGAATATATATAATCTTTTTTACTCGGGTCATGAACTCTTTTTCTTTTTTTTACTAGGGCGATTAAAAAAAAGTTATATGACGCAATATTTAATTTTATATGAACAGATATGCTTTTATGTAAATCCATATTAATTTTGATCCGAAAATTGGCGGATGGAATATTATACGATTATATCCCATTCTATTATTTTTGATAAAATAATATCAAATTTGATGAAGTTTGATCCCAAAAATGGGTCTATCTAATTGTATTAAATCATATCATATCTGTTAAAATTGGATACATTTTTATATAATTAGATGAAATCTGGTAAAATTTTTTGGAATTTTAAACGTGAAATTAGAAATTATTTTATCAGATTGGATACATTATCAATTAGAAGAGTTTTTATTGCATTCTTCGGAATTTTTTTTATTAAAAATTTGTCAATTTTGTTTTCTAAATCATTTTTACGGGATTTAAAAATTCCAAAAAATGTTTGTGTCTTAGAAAATTTAAAAACAATTTTTCGGAACTTAAAAATTTTTCAAAAACATAAAGTTTCTTCTAAAAACATTTGCAATGATTTTTTTACTCCAAAAATAATTGCCAAAAAAATTTTGTGCGGGACTTTGGAAAATTTTCATAAAAATTTTTAGGACTTGAAAATTTAAATTTTTTTTTAATTGTGCGGGACTTGGAAAATTTTGAAAACTTTTTCGGGATATAATTACATATAAATAAAATCATATATCTTTTTATATGCCATATCTAAAAATTCCCGACCTTATATGTCATATCTAATTTCATATAGATCGGTATATAAGTAGATATGAATAAATCAAAAAATAAATTCAGTCATTCAATTTATAAGTTTTTTACTTATTTTTTGTTAAAAAAAAATATTAATTATTTTATTTTTAAGCTTTTTGTATGAATTGTTTATTTTTTTGTTAAGAAAAATATTTTTCAATAACCACTTTTTTATCCGTTATTCTCCTCGATTAATCGAATATTTTTTTAGATTTAATCGTTTGACCGAACGAACAAAAACAATAATTTCAATTATTCGAACGAAATTGAAAGGCGAATAATTAACAACTCTAACTATTGCCCAAACCGTTGAATCATGATAATGTTTTGCTTAACAAATCACGGTGTCCTTGAACCAACTTTTAATGAAGGGTCTTAGCACATAGTTTTTATACCCTCCACTCTAGTGATAGAGGGTATCTATAAGTTTGTCATTCCGTTTGTAACACATCGAAATATTGGTATAGGACCCCATAAAGTATATATATTTATGATCCTCGGTCGATTTTAAGTCGATCTAGCGATGTCCGTCCGTCTGTCTGTCCGTCCGTAGAAAACACGCTAACTTTTGAAAGACTTTACAGAGGCTACTGAAGTTTGGCATATATGTTTGTCATTTACCTGGTCAGGTTGGTATTGCAATCCAGCCAAATCGGTCCAGTGGTTCAAAAGTTATGAGCAAAAGAGTAAATTTCGGCAAGGGTGTTTCAGGAATTTACGAGATAAAAAACACGATAACTTTCGAAAGACAATCATGAGACTACCAAAGCTTGACATGTATCTTTGCCGTTCCCCGGGTCTGTTTGGTTTTAAATTTCAGCTCAATCGGTCCAGTGGTTCAAAATTTATAAGCGAAACCCTGAATTTCAGATTAGTTTCATCTAAAATGCCACTTGTTTTAACAAGTTTTAAAAGCATTGGTGGTAACTAAACAATGCTTTTCAAACTTGTTAAATTTTAAAGCAATGCTTTTTAAACTTGTTAAGTTTTAAAAGCATTGGTAACTTAAAAATTACTCTCGAAAAAAATTTTACACTCAAAAAAAATTTTTACACTCAAAAAAAAATTTACACTCAAAAAAAAATTTATACAAAAAAAATTTTGTTTTTTTTTTACAAAAATGGCAATATTTTGTGTACATACTTACGTGCATTTACTCAGAAATGTTTTTACAGTAAAAAAACATTACACTCGAAAAAAATTTTACACCAAAAAAAAATTTGTAATTTTTCTTTTTTTTTTTAATGAAAAAAAAAGAGTTTTTTACTCAAAATAAAATATTTCTAATCAAAATTGCTAATTTTTTCACTTTAAAAAATGTACTACCCTTTAAAAAAATGCATTGTGGAGGGTATTCATAGATTCGGCAAAGTCGAATTTAACTTTTCTACTTGTTTTTTACTGATTTGGGTTATTTGCATTCTAAATAATATTTGCATTTGAAAAACATTACCCGTTTCTACTAAATCTTTCACAGGGTACCCACCGATCGTCCTGAAACTTGAATCTGGGAATGGGGGAAAAAAAAAAAGTTACCTGCTTTTTTTAGCTGCCCAATCTCAAATTTAAAAAAGAGTTGCCACCTTATCATTAGGATGTTATCATTAGGGATGAGATTTTCATGCACTAAAAAATCGAAAATATGCGCTAAAAAATTCAAAATATGCACTAAAAAACATAAAAATATGCATTAAAAACAGTGTTGCCACTTTCTGGATAATTATCCAAAAGTGGGACAATTTCAAAATCCTTGGATAATTCGTGGATAATGATATTTTTTGTGTAATTTTTGTGTAATTTTACCTCAATAAAGTTCCAACTTTTTTTTATAATTTTATAGCCATTTTTGGCTTAAAAATCATTGACAACATCGACTTTAAAAATTTTTATTACGAAATACAAGCTAATTAATGACGAACATGCATATTTGGACCATTAACGCACCATCTACACGTGGGAGAATTTTTTCATGAAAGCAGAGATAACGTCGGCAGAGAAACAGTTGGGAAATTTCAATATTTATCTCAATATCAAATGGTGTGGAAAACGAGCTGCAATTATCCTTATGAAATTTCATAATTTGCAATCAGCCGTGGAATAACTATGTATGTTTTTCATCATAAATATATGTACAATCTATTATTTAAGCACATACATTTGTTTATACACTTATTTTTAATTGTTTTATTTTATTTTTCCTTTTTTCGACGCCATTTATACCAAAAAAACAATTGTAAACATATAAATATAAGTGAATTTGACACTTGATCTCAAGGGATTGTTGTTATGAGATTTCTCATGACAACTATCTGATGAGATCAAATACTGAGACTAATATTTAGTCCACACCTGAGAAAAATTTCTTTGCGATTGATTTTGACGTTTCTTAATACAAATATCTCAGTGTTTCTCCCAGGTGTAGACAGCGGGTAAAGCATTAATTTTCTTCATGGCCGCTGTTCCAAAAAAAGTAATTCACATAAAAAATGTGAAAATGAAAATTTCAGAATTTTTTTGGTGTTCTAGATTTCACATTCGAATTTCTTTTTTGTTTTGTTTCACATAAATAAAATTTGGTGAAGGTAAAACGAATGCACTTTTTTCCTTATAATTTTTTAAATTTTAATTATTCGATTTCAACTTCGAATGAAAACGTGATCAACAAAACACTAATACTATGTTTAGACCAAACAAAAACTAACTTGTTTTTGGCAAAAAAGAATTTTGGAAAACCAAACTGTTTACACCGAATAAAAAGAGTTTTTGTTTGTCAAATCAAATTAATTATTTTCTAAATTCACTAAAAAACACAAAATAACAATAGCCACACGTTATTAAAAAAATTAAATTACACATTTGTTTACTTTTTTAAAAGATTTGAATATTAATTTCACTAATACGGTATTTACACCAACGAAAACAACTTGTTTTTGAATATTTTTTTGGTTTTTGGCAAAAACTACATAAATTTTCCATACAATTTAAAAACTGCGTTGCCAACTAAAACTGGACAAAAACTAGAATTTAGGTTCTGGTCAATGCTACTATTAATTCAGTGTGAATGTTTTTTTCAATTTTCTTTTGGTAAAAACGAATGTCAAAATAAAAATATTTGTTTTTTTGTGAAATTAATATTCAAATCTTTAAAAAAAGTAAATAAATGTGTAATTTAATTTTTTTAATAACGTGTGGCTATTGTAATTTTGTGCTTTTTAGTGAATTTAGAAAATAATTAATTTGATTTGACAAACAAAAACTCTTTTTATTCGGTGTAAACAGTTTGGTTTTCCAAAATGCTTTTTTGCCAAAAACAAGTTAGTTTTTGTTTGGTCTAAACATAGTATAAAAAACAAATATTTTTATTTTGACATTCGTTTTTACCAAAAGAAAATTGAAAAAAACATTCACACTGAATTAATAGTAGCATTGACCAGAACCTAAATTCTAGTTTTTGTCGAGTTTTAGTTGGCAACGCAGTTTTTAAATTGTATGGAAAATTTATGTAGTTTTTGCCAAAAACCAAAAAAATATTCAAAAACAAGTTGTTTTCGTTGGTGTAAATACCGTATAAACTTGATTTCATGTGATTCGGAAATTTTCATGTGAATTGAAAAGTTGTGAAAGACAGAATAGAGGCCCATGACTTAGATCTAGATTTTTTATTATGGACTGCAGTATGTTTTATACAGACGGACGGACGAACATTCAGAGAATGTCTTAGAATCGATCAAGGATCAATAATGTAAATATACTTTAAGGGCTCTCTGACTGATATATATATCGATATTTTAGTGTCCACAACTGACATAACGTCAACATTTTTATAGCAATAATTGCCTGGAAATTTTTCTTAGCAACTATTGCTGGCAACTAAGCAACTAAAAATCGTACGCCATCTTTGTTTGGAATTCTTCAAAATAGACGCAAAGCGGTTTTTTTTTTTCATTTTGCATACGTTATTGCTTATTACCACCAAAAAAATCAGGTGTAGACAAGGGGTTACAAACGGAATGACAGAATTAAAAAATTTTGTGTAATTTGTGAGATTTTGGATCATTTTTTGTGTAATATCCAATTCTATTGGTGGCAACACTGATTAAAAAATAAAATGTGTGCAATAAAAATTTTGTTTTCATAGGAAAAACTTCTTAAAAAGTAAAAAATAACGTCGTGTTTTTAGAAATAAAGAATTTCTTTAAAAAAAATTAAAAAGAAAAAAAAATTTTTTTTTTCTTATTTTCAAAACCCGAGTAAAAAAGAATTTATATAAATGTATCTTATTTTATATGTTTTCATAAAACCATATAAAACTATATGAGTCAAAGTATAAAATTATATCTCACTTTGAAATTTTCCAATTTTTTTAAATGATGTCATATAAAATCATATCTAATTATATTGTTCATACCCGCCCGAGTAAAAAAGATGTGATATAATCATATATGCTATTATATAGTTATTTATATTTATATATGGTTATGCATGAACTTTGATATGGACATACAAGTTTATATATAGCATTGTATTTTTCCTTGTTTTTTAATATGATAGCATACATATTCATATCTATTTATACACCGATCTATATGAAATAAGATATGACATATAAGGTCGGGAATTTTTGGATATGGCAGATAAATAATTAAAAGATTTATAATTATATCCCGAAAAAAATTTAAAAAATTTTCGAAGTCCCGGACAATTAAAAAAAATTATAAAAATTTTCCAAAGTCCCGGACACAAAATTTTTTTGGCAATTTTTTTTGGAGTAGAAAAATCATTAAAAATGTTTTTAGGAGAAATTTTATACTTACTTTTACTTTACTTTATTTGGCCATGTATAACAACCTATAATAGGTCTTTGGCCTGTTTCAAAAGAAGTTTCCAGTCATCTCTATTCTTAGCACGAGTTCCCCAGTTTCGCACACGAAGTCTCAACATGTCTTCGTCAACTTGTTTACCCCACTGGAGCTTGGGGCGACCTCTTCCGAGAATGCCGTGGGGGTTTTCCAAAAGGGCTTTTCTTGCCGGTGCAGTGTCATCCATGCGCTGGACGTGACCACCCCATTTTAGTCTTTGTATTTTAATACGCTTAACTATGTTGGTATCTGCGTATAGTCTATATAGCTCGTCGTTTGTTCTTCGACGAAAGTCATCACCATTACGAGCGGGTCCAAAAATTCTTCGTAGAATCTTCCTCTCAAAGACTCCAAGCATGGCTGCATCTGCAGCAGATAACACCCATGTTTCCGCGCCGTACAACAACACAGGCAGGATGAGCGTGTTGTATAGAGTAATTTTCGTCTGCCTTGAGAGGCTTCGTGAGCGCATCTGCTTTCCAAGGCCAAAATAGCATCTATTTGCCAAGGTGATTCTTCGCTTGATCTCCAGACTGACATCATTTTTATTATTTATGAGAGATCCGAGGTATACGAATTCGTCCACTACTTCAAAATTGTAATTTTGGACAGCTACGGATCGCCCAGTACGCTGCGATTCCTTAAACACTGACTGCATCAATTTGGTTTTGCCTTCATTTACCATCAGACCCATTTTTTTCGCTTCTTCTTCAATTTTCATAAAAGCTGCAGTAACGTCTTCTAGAGTGCGTCCTATAATATCAATATCATCGGCATATGCCAGCAGCATGATACTTTTACTATAAATTGTGCCCCTTGGCACCCTATCATCGAATGCATTACGCATAACTTTATCCAAAAGTATGTTAAATAAAACGCAGGAGAGTGGGTCACCCTGTCTAAAGCCACGCTCAGTATTAAACGGCTCAGATAGATCTCTCCCAACCTTTACCGAAGATCTAGTGTTCCTTAGCGTCATTTCACAAAGTCTTATTAGTTTCGATGGTATATTGAAATAAGACATTGCAGTAAAAAGTGAGTGTCGTGTTGGGCTGTCAAAAGCGGATTTGAAATCGACAAAAAGATGGTGAGTGCCAATGCCTTTCTCACGGGTCTTCTCTAAAATTTGTCGAAGTGTAAATATTTGGTCCATGGTAGATTTTCCAGGTCTAAAGCCACACTGGTATGCACCAATTTTTCCTTCAACTATGGGCTTTAGTCTCTCACATAGTATGCAAGACAGAATTTTGTATGCGATGGGTATTAGACTAATTCCACGGTAGTTGGAGCAGTTCGTGGGATCCCCTTTTTTCAGAATCGGGCAGAGTACACTAGTATTCCACTCATCTGGCATGCATTCTTCAGTCCAGATCCTGCATATGAGGTGGTGCATGCGCCCCAATAAGACATCGCCGCCGTTCTTAAACAGTTCAGCTGGCAAGCTGTCGGCGCCCACAGCCTTGTTATCCTTAAGGCTTGACATAATTGTTCTAAATTCCTGCAGGTCAGGTGGTGGTATTACGATATTATCATCAATACATGGTGGTCTCGAGTCATTACAGCTGTCTGCACCATTGATGTCATTTAGCAGCCGGGAGAAATGATCTCGCCATAGTTTTAGTGACTCTTCCTTATCTGTTACTAAATTTCCGCCATCATCCTTGCAGCACGCGGCCACAGTGTTTAATCCTCCAGACATCTGTTTAATTCTTTTATAGAATTTTCGTGCATCGTTTCTATTGCGGCTCATTTCAATTTGTTCGCACTCACGTCTTTCCAGTTCGCGTTTTTTTCGCTTAAACAGGCGCTTTTCCTCCCTCCTCTTTTCTCTATAAAGGTTTCTTGCCGCAGAATCTAGTTGGTCATTACCAGTTTTTTGCAACGCTGCAATGTAGGCTGCGCGTTTTTCGTCAGAGACTCGTACACAGTCGTCGTCATACCATGGGTTCCTCGGTGCACGACGTTGGAAACCAAGCACTTTTTCGGCAGCTTCAGCCATTGAATTGGATATATGCATCCACTGTGTGCCTACATCATCGAGTTGAGGTGCTGTTTGCAGAATATGGGAAAGTTGGGTTGAAAAATCAGTAGCTATCTGTTGCGAATGAAGTTTGTTGACGTCATATTTCCTTTGTGTATTGGGTCGCTCATTATATGCACCGCAAATTCTTGTACGCACCTTGGCAGCTACCAAATAGTGGTCAGAGCCCACATAGGCATGACGAATTGATTTCACATCTAAAACACTAGATGCGTGTCTGCCATCGATCAGCACATGATCAATCTGATTTTCAACTTTCGTGTTATTTGAACACTTCCAAGTGGCCTTGTGGATATCAAGATGTTGAAATCTGGTACTACTTATTACTAAGTTTCTCGATGCAGCAAAGTCGATTAACCTCATTGCGTTGTTGGTGATGGTATGTTTATGAAGGCTAAATTTACCAATCGTGGCACCAAACACGTTTTCCCTTCCGATTTTTGCATTAAAATCCCCTAATACAATTTTAATGTCGTGACCTGGGCAGCGGTCATATGTTTCTTCTAGGCGTTCATAAAAATCTTCCTTAGTGTCATCGTCTTTTTCTTCTGTAGGGGCATGGGCACATATCAGAGTAATGTTGAAAAATTGTGCCTTTATTCTGATTGTGGCTATACGTTTACTCACAGGTGTGAAACTTGAGACAAGGCGACGGAGCCTTCCACCAACTGCAAAGCCACAGCCAAATTCGCGTTTTTTCTCATGTCCACTGTAATATATATCACAGTTGTTGTGGCTTTCACAGCCATGTCCCAACAAACGCATTTCCTGAAGTGCAATGATGTCAGTTTTATATTTCTGTATCGCTACTTTTAGTTCTTCTTTTGCACCATCTCTGTACAAGGATCGTACATTCCAAGTGCATATTCTTAAATCGTGTTCCTTTTTTCGTTTGCGGGGTTCGTCATCATTATAGGGGGTCATTTAGGGAGAAATTTTATGTTTTTGAAAAATTTTTAAGTTCCGAAAAAATGTTTTTAAATTTTCAAATTGTAAGACACAAACATTTTTTGGAATTTTTAAATCCCTTAAAAATGATTTTAGAAAATGAAATTGACAAATTTTTAGTAAAAAAATTCCAAAGAATGCAATAAAAACTCTTCTAATTGATAATGTATCCAATCTGATAAAATAATTTCTAATTTCACGTTTAAAATTCCAAAAAATTTTACCAGATTTCATCTAATTATATAAAAATTTATCTAATTTTAACAGATAAGATATGATTTAATACAATTAGATAGACCCATTTTTGGGATCAAACTTAATCAAATTTGATATTATTTTATCAAAAATAATAGAATTTGACATAATCGTATAATATTCGATTCGCCAATTTTCGGATCAAAATTAATATGGATTTACATAAAATTATATCTGTTCATATAAAATTAAATATTGCGTCATATAACTTTTTTTACTCGGGTAATATATTAATATAAATGGTAGATGTAATCATACGTTGCACATAAAACTTAATCCGATTTCATACGTTATTATACGTGATTTTATATCTAATTATGTATAGGACTTTACTAAACAAAAAATCCAGTATCAATTTATGTATAATTATATATGACTAATATAATACCATTTAAAACTACCCAGGCAGAAACTGCCAACCGTTCCAAAGAAAAAGTCTCGGCAAAGCACTTTATTTTTTGTGTAGAAGATAGTATGAATTCCAAAAAGTGCTTTGCAAGCGCTTTGCCAATGTTTTTCAATTTAAATCCGTTCAAAGTATAGATTTTTTATTAAAATTTATTAATTTTCATAACAATTGGAATATTTTTTATTTCCCTGCAGGATAAGTGGCCGGTCCTTGATAGTTCTCATGATATGTCACTTATACACTATGACCAACATATTACAAACAGGTGTTTTTATATAAAAGGTGTCAACCTTTTATATAAAAACACGTGTTTCTTTCGTGAGGAAGTGTCTTAAACTCCGGATACATCACCCTTAAACTCCGGATACATACCCGTTTCGGTTCAATACACCACTTTTTTCGGGACTTTTCAAATTTTTTTCCTAAAATCATTTTTAATATTTTTTTATTCCAAAACGCAAAGAAAACTGCAAACAAATTTTAGAAAATTAGAAAATTGTTCAAAGTTTGTTCAAATTTTTTTTATCCTAGTAAATGAATCAATAAATTTTTTATCCTAATTTAAAAAAATTTCTTTATTCAAATAAACACCAAAAAAAGTTGTGTCTTATGGACTTATGTATACAATTTAGATACGTCCCATTTTTTTGTTCTGAAAGTGCTATAATAGTACCATATTTTTTGTTTTTAAAGCGCTTTCAAAGCGCTTTAAAATAGCAACGGCATACCGTTTACCGTGGTTATCATTTTGGACGCTGGGAGAGTACTAAACTGTGATGCTTTCCCAGCACACAAGCGACCATAAAAGGTACTTTGCCAGCGCTCTCCCGTTCGTATTTTTCTTCCTGGGTATATATGGTTCCATACAAAAAAAAAATTTCAACAAAAATAATAGATATAATAGGTCTGTTTGTTTACTTAAATTTCTTACTATTTTTACTACAACTGGAAAGTTTTGTTTATTTTTTGTATTGAAAATTTCCAGCTGTAGTAAAAGTAGTAAAAATGAGTAGATTGTAGTAAGGTAAACGAACAGACCTAATTATATGTGTCTTTAACGATAACATATCTGTGTTTGTATGGTACTATACATACGCAAATTTCGTCTAAACTCAATATATATATTTATAAATGGTCGCACATGTAATGGAATATATATTTTGATATCATCATATATATATAAAAAATATATAAAAATATATAACAAAAATATATAACAAAAAATGATGAAATTTTAAATTTTTGACCATGCCTCCAAGGCCCACTTTTGAAAAATCTTAAATTTTATTTTTGTTATTTAATAGTGCCATACGGGCGAATACTTTGCAAATGATATCCTATTGAAACCACCATCTTTTTTCTGTAGTGGAACAGTTGGTGTGGAATGACTCATATATGGTTATACAAAACTTTTTATTGGATCATATAAGATTACAAATGATTTTTGGGAACCCGAGTTCGATTCCCGGCCCAGTCGAGAAAAAAAAATTTTTTTTTTTATTTTTTTAAATAGAAAACACTTTTTTATTGCATTTATTTTCTTTAGAACTAAAATTTTTTTTTTTTTTTTAATTTTTGCAATCATTTTTAAAAAATTATATTACATTTATATAGTTAATAATAGCTATATTTGATTTATTATCAAATTATCAATGATTTTTGGAACCCGATTTCAAATCTAATTCTGATTTCCTGATTCCATGAAAAATTTCAAACTTATAAGCGAAAGTCTTATTTCAATTTGGAAGCCTATTACTATGACTGGAAATAAGGCATATCGCTTCATTAAAATTATTGTTTAAGCTTACCATGGAAGCCCCTAATAGCGCTGTACGTCATTCCAATATTTTTTTTTTTGCAAATTTTATCAAAAAAGTCTTTTTGAAAATTGTGTACAATAGGGTGGATCGAATTTGGCTTTTTGGCGAATTTCGTTCCGGCTCACCGAAGGATGTGTTGGAATAAACCTAAAAACAATGTGGTTAAATTTTCATGTAGATCGGTGGTCATCTTCCGCTGCCGAAATGACGTTGAAAATCCGCGATTTTTTAAAAAATAGTATTTATTTTAAAAAATTGCCAAAATTATAAAAATCACTTAATCTTCTTTTTAATTTCAGTCAATCTTTTCAAATTCGATAATATTTTCTTAGAAAAAAATTGCAGCTCTATAGGACATTGTTAACCCCTCTAAAACGGTTGCCGAAAATGACCCATACATTTTGCCCTAAACTCAATACCACCAAATTTAAAAAAAAAAAAAAATTTTGATTTTAAGTTGCACAATCTAAAGTTTTTATTGCATTTATTAAAGTATGTATAAGTTCGTTTGACAAAATTTTTTTTTGAAAAAATACGAGATTCTAAAACAGCGCGTGTAATGGTCTCTTTTCAGGACATTTTGGGAAAATTGCACTTTTTTTAAAAAAATCAACATTTTTAGTTAAAAACTTTTAATTTTGCACTAGATTTATTATAAATTATAAAACTTAATATAAAAATGTTGGATTTTAAGAAATTCTTTAACCCTACACAGCTATGGGCCCAAAATGACCTATGATGAACAAATGCATCTAGCAATATACCGCTTTAGGCGGGCGAATAGCCATTGGGAACATATTTTTTCAATTAAAAATGGGAGTGTGAGTACAGATAGGAGTGTGAGTAGAGATGGGAGCTTGAGTGAATTCGATCAACTCACGCTCACGAGAAAAAAAAATTTCTCACGCAAGAAATTTTTGAATTTTGCATACATTTTACGCAGGGTTACATGAGTGTCACATTTTAATTTCAAGCTGAATTTTGACGTGTTTCATTTTTCTGTCACCATAAAAAATCATGCAAACTCACGAAATTTTACTCACGTTTAACAGTGCAATTTTAAAAATTATATTTTTAATGCAAATGAAATAAAAGGAGTTCAAATAGCATTCAAATAGTATTCCCGCTTAAATGCACCCACCCTTAAAGCTTTTTCAGTACCCACCATTAACCATTTATTTATATTTGACTTAAAAAGTAATTCACATTTAAACAAGAATATTGCTGAATAATTTCAATAGAATATTTACTTGCTGCATTCTGGCATTTAAGGGGATAATGCTTTCGGGGTGGGTGCATTTAAACGGGAAATATTATATAAACTTGTTTAAATAAAATATATGGATCACTTTTTTATTTTGCATTAAAAATATAATTTGTACAAATGCACACGTGGCACGAATTTCATGTGATTCACTCGTAAACGTGAGTGAAATTTCGTGAGTTTGCATGATTTTTTATGGTGACAGAAAAATAAAACACGTCAAAATATAGTTATGTTGAGTTTTCGTGAGCGTGAACGAGTTTAATATGTTTCGCTCACGTGATCCTGCATACAAACTTAAAAAATTTCCTGCGTGAAATTTTTTTTTCTTCGTGAGCGTGAGTTGGTCAAATTCACTCACGCTCTCATCTCTACTCACGCTCCCATCTTTACTCACGATCCCATTTTTAACTAAAAAAATATGTTCCTAATGGTTAGTCGCCCGCCAAAAGCGGTTTATTGCTAGATGCATTGGTTCATCATGGGTCATTTAGGGCACAAAGTTGTTTAGGGTTATAGAATTTCTTAAAATCCAACATTTCTATATTAAGTTTTATAATTTATAATAAATCTAGTGTAAAATGAACAGTTTTTAATTAAAAATGTTGAGTTTTAAAAAAAAGTGCAATTTTCCCAAAATGTCCTGGAAACAGACCGTTACACGCGCTGTTTAAGAATCTCGTATTTTTTCAAAAAAAAATTTTTGTCAAACGAACTTATATGGGTGAAATCAAAAAATGTCAACCAAACCATGTAATCGTGTAATATCTCATACATGGGTTAAAGTATTCGCATATTTTTTAATGTACAACGTCGCATAGATTGGCGTTCTACATAACTAACAACAATCCGGATACTAGTAAGCTATTTTAAACAAGTTATTTTCATTTTTGTAGGCCAAATGTAAACTCCGTCGCCAGTAACATTTTCAATTTTTAAACTTTAACCGGTTATATCTTAAAAACCAATAACCCAAACTCTTAATAATTGACTACATTTTTAAAGAGGGCATGTTGATGTTCTTAAAAAATATTTTTGTATAGTCATAACTATCTCTTTTACTCATACAAACACGGCTTCAATTGTGTAACGATTTTTCGACACTTTTTTTAGACATTATGGAACCTGACAATTTTGTTGTTTTTAACGTATTGTGTTTAGAAAAATAATAGGTTATTGCCCCATTTATTAAACGCGAGGCTATAAAGTAGCATTTTGCATCATTGGTTTCAAATTTGCTCCCTGCATATTAATTTCCCTGTATGAAAAGCTAAATCATAAATGAAAAATCGAAAAATGCTGTAAACTCCGTCTCCACGTTTACAACAAAACTACTTAGCGTGCATCTGAAATATCGTCATATTTTGACGTATCTAGTTGACATCTATTGATTTTTTTTCGGAAACCAATTTCCGACAAATAGTTTTCGAAAAAAAGGGCAAAAAGTGATGAAATGTAAACTCCGTCTCTGTAAACTCCGTCAACTTTTTTTTTTTTTTTGCAGATTGCATTAAAAAACCTTATGAAGTTGTTAAAACCGACGCAAATATTAACACTAGTCATTCAAAAAAGTAAAAAACTTATTTTAACAGAAATAATAATAAATTTATTTTACATTTCCTTAGAAAAATCCTATTAAAATAAAAAATAATTGTAAAATCTTTAATAACAACAACCAGAAAAAAATCCTAATTACAAAAATTGTTAGCAATTACATAAATAAGTGTTTTAAATTACAATAAAATGTTTTCAAAGAAAATTCAAAACATTTAATGTATTTTTCTAAGGTGAATGTAAACTCCGTCACCAAAAAAATCATAAAAATGTCGATAAAATTTGTTTAAAACAGTTTGTAGAAGAGATATTTTATAGTTATATTAGTAGTGATGTAACATATCGATTTTAATAAAAAAATTTACCAAAAATTTAAATTTTTTGTTTGTACAATTTTGGCTCAAAAACACTGACATTTTTTTATTTCACCCATATATACTTGAAATAAATGCAATAAAAACTTTAGATTGTGCAACTTAAAATCAAAAAAAAATTTTTTTTTTTAATTTAGTGGTTTTGAGTTTAGTGCAAAATGTATGGGTCATTTTTGGCAACCGTTTTAGAGGGGTTAACAATGTCCTATTAAACAGAAATTTTTTTCTAAGAAAATATGATCGAATTGAAAAGATTGACTGAAATAAAAAAGAAGATTCACTGATTTTTGTAATTTTGGCAATTTTTTAAAATAAATACTATTTTTAAGAAATCGCGGATTTTCAACGTCATTTCGGCAGCGGAAGATAACCACCGATCTGCATGAAAATTTAACCACATTGTTTTTAGGTCTATTGCAACACATCTGTCGTTGAGCCGGAACGAAATTCGCCAAAAAGCCAAATTCGATCCACCCTAGTGTACAAGTGAATAACATATTTAATTGGATGTAATCATATATTACTATATGTTAGATCAATTTGATATAATTAGATGCGATAAATTTATTTAAAACTAAGTTTTTTAAAGATGTTATTTGCTAACAACGTTCCCTGGTCTAGAGGGTAGAGATTTCGATTACAAAACGGAAGTTTTTTTTTTTTTTTATTTATTTTCAGTTTGAAATTATTATATCTAACAAGTAAAAAAGTTAAATTCGACCTTGCCGAATGTAGTGATACCCTCCACAATTTCAAAAAGATTATTGCAAAAAACTTTATTTAAAAAAAAATATTTTTTTTTGAAAAAAATAATTTCCGCGAAAAAAATTTTGGTAAAAAAAAATCCGCGATTTTTTTCTTTTTTTGTCAAAAAATATGTTCGTACTTGTTAAAATACCATTTGGTGTTCAATTATGTTCACATATGTCAACCAGAAGCCGAATTAAAGCATTTTGTATTTTTAGGTTATGTTGAATGTACTGAAATTTTTGAGGTGTGCTTACATTTTCGTTTATAACTTTTGAACCGCTAAACCGATATCGCTCAAATGCAATACCAAACTTCTCGGGAGAACTTCCAATAAATATGTGAAGTTTCAGTCATCTTTGTGCAATATTTTGTCCGCGACAGCATTTTCCACAAACAGACAGACAGACGGACATCGCTAGAATGTCTTGAAATCGATCGGGCATACTTTATGGGGTCCCAGATCGATATTTCGATGAGTTACAAACGGAATGACGAACTTATATATACCCTCTATCACTAAGTGGAGGGTATAAAAATAAATCTAAAAATAGAAACATTTTTTGGATAAAAATGTATCCAATAATTTTTTTATAAAATCAAGATATCAGATATAAGATAACTTTGGCGCGGCCAAATTTCGGATGAAATTACATTATATAATATCTAATTTCATATAAAATCATGATATCGGATATTTTAAGATAACTTTGGCGCAGCCAATTTCCAGATGAAATTACATCATATCATATTTAATACAAAACTATGATAACAGATAATTTGGGATAACTTTGGCGCGGCCAATTTCCGGATGAAATCACATACAATCAAATATTAAACTGTAACTTCATATATTTTAAGATGTAATGAGATAACTTTGGCGCGGCCAATTTTCGGATGAAATTTAGCAAAAATAGATCCAATAAACATGTTCTACCATACAATTTTTTTTTACTCGGGAACATTTAAATACCAACAAAACATTATCCAACTTTTTTTAAGATATCTATATTTTTAATGGTCAAAATTAATTAAAAATTAAAAGTTTTTTAATTTTTTTGAGAAAATCGCCATTTTGAAAAATTGATTACTCAACACCATCTTAGAATAAAAGGCTGTCCAAGTTGCATTTAATAAGTCCTAAAACATATCCAAAAATAAAATAAATAAATAAAAAAATAAAATAAAAACAAATCGAAAGGGGTCGGATCTAAAAGTGAGTGATTTGGCCTGGAATGCCCCATATATATAATGCCAACATTTTTTGGAAAAATTTTCACTCCTTTGGGTGGTTCACGGTTCATGGATTTTCTGTAGAGAAAAAACGGCTGAATGTATTGCAAACCTGATTTCACCAGTCGATTCTACAGGAAAAAATAATACAATGGAAGTTTTTTTAATTCTTAAAAAAAGTTCCAAAAACCCACAGCAGAAATATCGATATTTAAAAAAAAAATTTTTGTTATTTTTTTAGTCGTGCACGATGAAGAGGAAGTTTTTGCTAAGAAAATTGGTACAAGAAGCACCTTTCTATCACCACCCATTTAGATGTTATAAGGCTTCAAAGTTTTTTTATAATGACAAGATTATAAAAAAAAACAGACCGACATTTGAAATTTTTTGGATGGGTCAGTGGTTTGGACACTCGTTTTCGATTAACATTTCAATGCTGATTTCAAATCTGGTTTCCAAAGTTTTTCATAAAAATAATCCAAAAATTTTTAATAGAAAAAATGACTTAGACTTTTTCTATAGGAAAATGTCTCAGAATCTGAGTTGTTTTCTATATGAAAAATGTCTCAGAATCTGAGACTTTTTCTATAGGAAAACTGTCTCAGAATGTCGGACTTTTTCTGTGGAAAAATGGCTTAAAATATGAGACTTTTTCTACTGGAAAAGTGCCACATAATTTGAGACTTTTTCTATAGGAAAAATGTCTCAGAATCTGAAACTTTTTCTATAGGAAAAATGTATCAGAATCTGAGACTTTTTCTATAAGAAAAATGACTCAGAATCTGAGACCTTTCTTTTAAGAATAATGTTTCAGAATCTGAGACTTTTTCTATAGGAAAAGTATCACGGAATTTGAGACTTTTTCTATAAAATCTAAAACTTTTTCGATAGGAAAAATGTCTCAGAATCTGAGACCTTTTCTATAAAAAAATGACTTAGAATCTGAGACCTTTCTTATAAGAAAAATGTCTCAGAATCTGAGACTTTTCCTTTAAGCAAAATGTCTCAGAATCTGAGACTTTTTCTACAGGAAAAAGAAGAATCTGAGTCTTTTTCTATGGGAAAAATGTCTCAGAATCTGAGACTTTCTATAGGAAAAAGGCCTCAAAGTCTGAGACTTTTTCTATAAGAAAAACGCCTCAGAATCTAAGACTTTTTTTATAGGAAAAATGTCTCAGAATCTGAAACTTTTTCTATAGGAAAAATGTCTCATCTGAGACTTTTTCTATAAGAAAAATGACTAAGAATCTGAGACTTTTCCTATAAGCAAAATATAGGAAAAATGTCTCAGACTCTGAGTCTATATAACACTATATATATTTATACGCAATTTAATCCGAATAATGGTGGATGTTTTTGCATTAAAAAAGATCAACTTGTATAAAATATTATTCGATTTCATCCGAGTTTTGACCAGACATTGCCTTATTTCATTGGATCCAATAAGATCTAATTGCATAAAAACATAAAAAATCTTGGTGTGTTTTGGTTTGGGTGAGTTACACCACAGGTCAACGATACATTCACCAAACATATAATTTTCTAAAACAAAAAAAATGTTTGGGTACGCTTCGAACCAGATAGGTCATATACATAACTAGAGTTTGCAAAACGATTAAAATCGTAATCGTAATCGCGATTAATCGGACCAATTAATCGTAATCGACAAAAAAATCATTCGATTACGATTAATCATTATCTATAAAATACACTGTTTTTAAAACGAATTTAAAATATATAAAGTCTTGGTCCAATATTGTTTGGAATTTTTTTTTTGCTTTTTTCTCGTAAAATTTAAAGTAAAATTTAAAATCTGATCTATTTAACCCCTACATTTTTTTGTAAAAATATATTTAAAAGGCTTTACCGGAATTGGTCAAAAAATTCGGACATGAAATTTTGTTAAAAAACGTATTTTTGTCCAAACTTTGACCACTGGTTGCCGTCTGAAGATGCTCTTGCAAAAATTTTAAATATATTTTCCCCCAATCAGCCATCGGCAGGTATTCCGACACGACCTAGCAGATATTTTGCTTAGCTGGGAGCAGTTTTTGGAAAGTAATCTCGAGTGAAAGGGCGCATCCAAACCTTCAAATTTAGGGAAGATTTCTGTGAGCGATTTGAAATCTTGTATTTTATCCAAAAATCATAATTTACACCTTCCGACAAAAATTAAAAAAGTCGTTAAACACAAACTTGATAATATACGTTTGAAACTACACTCAAAAAAAAAAAAAAACTGTAATGTCAGCAAAAAAAGCTTGTAAACCTACAAGAAAATTTGCTGATTTTGAACCCACAATTTTTTTGCTAAAGTTAGCAAAAATGTTTTGCCAATAATTAGTTAACTAAATTTTTTTTTTTTTTTTTTTTTTTTTGACTTAGTTCATACACATTTGAGGACCCCATTGGGTTCGGACCCGATAGGTCCAGACCCCAATGGGCCTAGACCAAGTTGGGTTCCTTAAAAATCGTCATAGTTTTTGATCCAAAATTTGTGTCCGTTTCGCTCTACCTTGCTTAGTTTTTGAGATACGTGATACTGGGTTCTTGAGAATTAGAAAACTCGATAACTTCAAAAATATTACTCGGAGATCTTTTGACTTGTTCTACGTATTGAGAGCTACAAAAATGCTTTTGGACTTTTTGTTGTATCGGCAATATTTACCGAGATATGAGCATTTTAAAATTTTCGGGAATGCTAACTTTTTTGGATCCAAAGTTAGGGCCTATCAGGGTCCACACATGTGAAGAGGACCTGCGAAAGTATGGAGATTCTAAGAACCAAAAATGCCCTCCATTTTGCTCTATCTGGCTTTGTTTCCGAGATAGCGCCATTTTAAGTTTTCTGAAAATAAAAAAAAATTTACCATTTATTTTTGCTAATGTTAGCAAAAAATCTTGTAAAAATGTTGTCAACTCAATTTCAAATTTAGCAAAAGAAATTAGTTCAAAGTTTGTTTAAAATTGCTAATGTGCTAAATAAAGTTTACAAGAATTTTTTGCTAACATGCTAATCTCAACTAAAAATTTGCTAAAAGTTAGCTAACTAGCATTAGCAAAAAAAAATTTGTAAATCTACTAACGTATTTTTTTGAGTGTAGAGACTAAATGTAGTAAAACTGCGTTTACAGTTTTTCTTTTCTTAATCGTGTTTCCTTTTATAAGGACTTCAAAGTTTTAGAGGATTAAATTTTATAAAATATTTTTTTAATATTTGTAATTGTCCAAGAAGGCAAAGTGATTGCAAATTTTCCGATTTTTGTATTTTTACATATCAGAAAAAAGGAGGTTAGCTACATCCTTTCAAAAATGTTTCCTTCAATATCATTCAAAATTTTCAACAAAATATTTTGATAAAATTTTCAAATGACTTTATTCACATCATTTTATCCTGATATGGCTAAATAAAAAAATGGAAAAATTAGGCGAGACCTCCTCTTTTATTTTCCATCACCAGTGCCATCCTAAGACAAGTACAAATATTGCAAAAATATTTTAAAAAATGTAGGCTTTAAAATTTTGAAGTCCCTTTAAAAGGAAAGGATCACGAAACGAAAAACTGAAATTGCAGTCTTACTCTATTGATCTCTATTACTTTCAGACGTTAATCACCCTGTTCATGTTTAATATTGGCTGTCAGACGGTGTTTTTTTCCCCTTACTTTTATTGCATTCTAACGAGCTCTCCTTAGATGCGTTTTGATATGCTATAAAAAGAAGCTGTGCTGCCAAAGTCTCGATTTATTTTTGCTCGGGAATTACTAAAGTTTATGGCCCTTACCACAAGAAAACAAAAAGTCTATTTTAACAAAAGTCGATTTTAAAAACCAGAACAATTTGTATGGAAATAAAATTAAAAGCTCATTTTAAATTTATTTTATTTTCTTGTAGTAAAGCTGTATGATTTTATTTCTTAAAATTATTAATTTTTGTATTTTCGTACGTTCTGAAATGTAAATTTTAGAAGAATTTTTTAATAAATCTGTAGCAATTCAAATTATTTAAAAAATTCGATTAATCGATAATCGCGATTAACGGCGATTTTTTTAATCGTAATCGCGATTATGGAATATCTCGATTATTTGCAAACTCTATACATAACCCTAACAAGGAAATCTTTAGGAACATTTTAAAAGTTTCTTATACTTTGCTTAAAAAACTTAGAACATTTTTGGTTAATTGGAAACATTTATATATGGAACAGAATAAGCTATATATAATTTTATATTAAATTATACAGAAAAGCAAATTTTGTATTGGCCCTAATATTATTTCATATATTTATATCAACCGTATAACTTTTAATCCGAATCATGATTAAATTATATATTACAACATATGACTGCATTTAAAAAAAATAGCAAATACTTCACGGGATGTATAATCATATATGATTTATTATGTTTGTATCAAGTTATATATTGTTATATATGTTTATTTTTACTCGGGCTTATAGAAAAAATGTCTAATTCTTTTTTTCTATAGGAAAAATGTCTGAGAATCTGAGACTTTTTCTATAGGAACAAGGCCTCAAAATCTGAAACTTTTTCTATTGAAAAAACGCCTCAGAATCTGAGACTTTTTCTATAGGAAAAACGCCTCAGTATCTGAGACTTTTTCTATAGGAAAAACGCCTCAGAATCTGAGACTTTTCGATAGGAAAAACGCCTCAGAATCTGAGACTTTTTCTATAGGAAAAACGCCTCAGAATCTGAGACCTTTTCGATAGGAAAAACGCCTCAGAATCTGAAACCTTTTCTATACAAAAAAAATCTCAGAATCCGAGAATTTTTCTATAGGAATAATGTCTCAGAATCTGAGACTTTTTCGATAGGAAAAACTGTCACAGAATCTCAGACTTTTTCTATAGGAAAAATGTCTCAGAATCTGAGACTTTTTTATGGGAAATATCTCAGAATCTTTTTCTATGGGAAAATTGAAAATCTCAAAATCTGCGACTTTTTTTGTAGAAAAAATTCACAGAATTTGAGACCAATTAAGAAGCATTTGAAACTTTTTCTCATTTTGGTCGAACTATTGTTAAAAAATTAGCTGCAGTTTTTTCTAAAAATTATTATAGCTTTCCCATTACTTTTTTGAAAAAAATATCCTTTTTGTTGGTTGTTCGACAACCGTGAACTGATGATTTTTTTTTTATTCGAAGTTAAAAAAAATTTCCCCCACCAGACTCAAAAGCTGTACCCGCCACTGATATTTGAGAGTTTAAAACTTCTTAACGGGTTGTGATAGAACGGAAATTTTGGTACCATTTTGTTAAGCTGAAAAGTCCCTTTAATCGTGCATATTTAAAAAATTAATTTAAAAAAAAAATGGAAAAATCTTATATTTCCGCCCTCTGTGGTGGGTTTTTGGAACTTTTTTTAAGAGTTCAAAAAACGACTATTGTATTAATTTTTGCTGTAGAAACGTTTGGTGAAATCAGATTTGCGATATATTCAGCCGTTGTTGACTTGAAAAATCAGCTTAAAATCCGCGATTTCAGATGCGTGAACCACCCCAAGGAGCAAAAATTTTCCCAAAAAAATACCGGCATTCTTTTTATCTAACCTAAATCCTTCAAAAAAATGATGATACCCGCAGATCAAATTTTCAAAATTAACTCGGATCATTTGGGCACAAAAAAATACGATTTTTAATATTTAAAAATTTGTTAAAAAAATGAGTCATAACTAGTGTTTGGGGTCCGGGAATTCCTGGGTCGGATTTCCAGGGAATTCCCGGGAAAAGACTGACGGGAATTCCCGGGAATTTTTTTTTTTTAATTTTTCCCGGGAAATCCGGGAATTTTAAAAAATAAACCATTTTACATAAAAATCGTTTATTTTAATTTAATTTTTATTTTTTTTTTTTTTAAATAAAGGTATAATTACATTTGCTATTTTTTGTAGTTTTTCTATTTTGAAGTACAGTGCAAATATATTAATATTCATAGCAAAACTGGCCAAATATCAAATATAAAAAATTTTAAAAGTCAAAAAATATACCTTATAATTTTGTTAAGACTTTCAAAAAAATATAAAAGTTTTGAAGCTAGAGTTTACATTTTTAGAATAAATATTAAAAGTACTGCCAACTATATTAGTTTTTGCTCGAATAACGCAGTTTTTAAGTTTTTTCCAATTTTTAGCTATTTTTTGCGATTTTTTGTGGGGAAAAAAGTTCCAATATTTTTTTTTGTTTTGTTTTATTGTATTTCAGGATTTTTAACTTTTATTTTTTGATTTTTAATAGTTTAATTAATTTTTTATCTGTAATAAAACTGTTTTTAATAAAAAGTTGATCAAATTTTAATGTTTTTTATGATTTATATTAATAATGAAAATTTCCCGTGATTCCCGGGAATTCCGGGAAATAAATTTTTTTTTCCCCGTTTCCCGGGAAATTGAAAAGTCCGGGAATTCCCCAACACTAGTCATAACCCTAATGTAAATCCTCTTTACTTCTTTTCACTGTACATATTCTTATATTTACATCCAGGCATATATGTTTGTAACATACATATGTACAATGTATGTATAATTCCATATGCACGTTAGTCAAATGTAATGAAATAATTTCTAAATATATGTATGCACAAACATATTTTGGTATTGGCACCTCAATGTTAGTCTTTAATCACCAAACCCCACATTATCCGTTGCAAATACTTGTCAGCCAGTTAACCAGCCAGCCTAATAGTCTAGATGTCTGGTTGGTTTACTCCTTTTTTGTAGCAGTAGCAGCAGTAATGTTACAACCACTGTTGCCAGATTTGACGATTTCTCTGCATTTTGACGATTTTACTCCCCAAAATAGCAAAATGCTGATTTGACGATTTTTGCCCAAAGAATGGCGATTTTTTAAAGTAACAAAAACTTGACAATTTCGTCTACTTTTGGATTTTTTTATTATAATTTTAATGTTTAATGAATCTTTTCTTTGCTAATTTTTCGTTTAAAGGTATCCCCCAATATTTATTTACAAAATGTAAAAAATAGGCCTTTTTTAATACTTAAAATTTAACTAAATTTTAGTCCAAAAGGACCTAGTGCAGAAATTGGTAACCAATACTAAAATTTTTTACTAAAATTATTGAAAACCAGTAAAAATGACCAATTTTAGTACTTTGAAGTTACTAAAATTAGTAAATTATTAGTAGATTTTGGTAAAAAATCACTTACTAAACCTTTTACTGTAGAACTATTTTGAGTGTAGTGTTTGGGGTCCGGTAATTCCCGGGTCGGATTTCCCGGGAATTCCCGGGAAAAGACTGACGGGAATTCCCGGGATCTTTTTTAATTTTTCCCGGGAAATCGGGGAATTTTATAAAGTAAACCATTTTACATAGGTTAGGTTGGAGGGGCGCTCGCCATTTGGCGAGTTCACTCGGAGGCCATAAGGCCCATTGTGATTCCCCTAATCATATTTCCCCTCTCTCTCCCTGATACAAAGTTCTACCTTTTAAACCACCCCGTTTCCCTGAGGTATTCCGCTAGAGACGTCAATGAGACACCGCTTAGGCAGTTTAGGTCATCGAAAAATCTTTGCCCTAAATGCTTAAGGCGGCTCCTCATCAGACCCGGACATTCGCATAGTAAGTGCTTCACTGACTCCTCTTCCTCCACTTCCCCACAGCTCCTACAATAGTCCCTATCAGAAATTCCCATACGCACGGCCATTTGGCCAATCATACAGTGTCCTGTAAGTACTCCAACTAATAGGCTAACCGTCCGTTTGCCAAAAGTAAGAAGACTTTTTGTCCTCTTAGGATTCGGCAGTGGCCACAGGGTTCTGGATATCCTGCACGTAGTCAGTGATGTCCACCTATCCTTCATACTATTTTCAGATATCCTATCAATTTCGTTCATCAATTCTACTATAGGAACCGAGATGTCAGGTTCTACACGTTCCCCCACCGATTCAGAGCCCTTCCTCGCACACTCATCAGCCAATTCGTTCCCAGCGACCCCACTGTGGCCTGGGACCCAGATTAGCTTGATTGTGTGCTGACCGATTCGACGAAGCGATTGTATACAATTCAAAACTATTCCCGATTTTACAGTATTTGACTCTAAGGCCTTCAGAGCTGCGAGACTATCCACGAAAATGTTAATGACCATTTTACATAAAAAACGTTTATTTTAATTTAATTTTTAATATTTTTTTTACATGCAGGTACAATTACATTTGCTATTTTTTGTAGTTTTCTATTTGGAAGAACAGTACAAATATATATTCATAGGAAAACTGACCAAGTGTAAAAAGTATGACAATATCATGAAAAAACTTAAAAAGTCAAAAAATATACGTCGGTTAATGATAATTTTTCTAAGACTGTCAAAAAAATATAAAAATTTTGAACCTAGAATTTACATTTCCAGAACAAATATTAAAAGTGCTGCCAACTATATTAGTTTTTGCTCGAATAACGCAGTTTTAAAGTTTTTTGCGATTTTTAGCTATTTTTTGTGGGGGTAAAAGTTGTAATATTTTTTTTTTGTTTTATTGTATTTCAGGATTTTTAACTTTAATTTTTTGATTTTTTATATTTTAATTACTTGTTTATCTGTAATAAAACTGATTTTAATAAAAAGTTGGTAAAATTTTAATGTTTTTTATGATTTATATTAATAATGAAAATTTCCCGGGAATCCCGGGAAATAAATAATTTTTTGACCCATTTTGGACCAAGATTTAATTTAATTTTTCTTTTTTGGAAAAAGGTACTTTTTTAAGGTAATTCGCACCCGCTAATCTCAAAAATCTTATCAAAAAAAATTTTCAATGTGCCGTTTTGCCAGAAAAGCCTGAAAAAAGTTGAAATTTTTATGCAATTTTGATATTTGGATTTATTTGCTATTTTATTAATTTATTTCATTATTTTCAAAATAAATAGTTTCAAAATAATTCAAATAAGTGGAATTTAATAATAAATTAAATAAAAAAAAAAATTTAAATTAATCAAAAAAATTTAAAGCAAAATTTTTGTAAATTGCGGTGGTCAAGGGGGAAAATTTTTTTTTTAATTGCAAAAAGATGAGATCTTAACTAGAGATGGGCACATGAGCAGATTAGAACGTGATCACGCGTGAGTGTGACTGAATTCAATTTTACTCACGTGATTGTGAGTGGAGAAAAAAATACGTGAGTGAGTGTGCGTGAGTCGATTTTTTTGCGTGATTTATTTTCTCTTCATATTTCCTTTCATACCAAAAAAAGCAACAAAGAAGTTGTAAAATTTTTCTTTTCTTCCCAAAAAAACCAAAAAAAAATGTAAAATTTCGCTGAACTTTAAATTTTGCTGAAAATTTTGAAAGATTTTTGAAATTTTAGTTTTTGAAATTTGTTTTGTATAAATAAGAGTTTCATGATTGTGAGTCAACGTGAGTGTGAGTGAAGCTTGCGTGAGTGCACGTGAGTCGTATTAAATTTACTCACGTGATTGTGAGTGAGTGTGAGTAGAAAAAATATGTTCGTGAGTGTGCGTGATTCAAAAATTCCTGTCGTGAGCGTGAGTGAGTGTGAGTCAAAAATCACTCACGCGCCCATCTCTAATCTTAACATTCGTAACCATATTTACCTGAAATTTAACCTCTTTCATACATAAATATTTTTTTTAAAATGGTGTTCTTTACTGTTCGAGAAATCGAACAGAGGATCACAATGGGTTAAAAAGGTAAACAAAAAATATATTTTCAGAGGTAGGTGTGGTTCTGCCTCTTCTGATTTTGCCCATTAATGAACTGAACCAGCCAATGGCCATTTTTGTCTAAAACTGCATGGATTTAGCTCTTTTGTTTTTGGAGTGCAACTAGTGTTTGGGGTCCGGGAATTCCCGGGTCGGATTTCCCGGGAAAACTCTGATGGGAATTCCCGGGAATTTTTTTTTTTTCCCGGGAAATCCGGGAATTTTATAAAATTAATATTTTTACATAAAAATGCGTATTTTTATTTAATTTTTAATATACTATATTGTACCAGAAAATTGTTAAATTGTTTAAAAAGTGTCCACTAAAAACAGCATCTATTGAAAAATATGAAAAAGAAGAATTTAGGAAAGACTTCGGGAGTTTTTTAATGAATTTTTTGCTCCAAAAAGCAACAAAACAATTTAGCATTTTTAATAAAAATGTTTACTCCAAAACGCAAAAAAAAATTGCGAAAAATGTTTGTGTCCGGGACTTTCAAAATTTGTGCAAAAAATGTTTTTTAAAATTACATATTAGTAAAATTCCTTACTCCAAAACAAAGACACTAGACGTTTCATGCGGGAATTTGAAAGAAAATCGTCCTTATTTCATTAGTTACTGAGCTGTTTGGAGCTTGGAAGGTCCTTTGCTCCAAAGCGCAAAAAAATTAAAAATTGTAATTTTTTAATTTTTCTCTATTACTTCTCTTACTTTTATTTTACTTTTTAATCTTTTTAATTACCCAGTTGGAATATGTGTCACTGAGAGAATTTCCACAGTGATTCCTTGAGGAAATGTCTTCAGGTTCTGACAATCATAGGTAATCCTTGATGACATATCCTAACATTGTCAGCACTGAATGTTTGCTTTAAGAGTATGGATAATTCCTCTAAGACGTCCAAAAGGAAATGTTTTCCGAATAGCAGTATATTAAATTATAATTTTAAATCTGGGCAACTCTTCAATTTCCAAGAAAAAGATGGCAGTATTATCGATTTATTTAAAATAAAATCAAAATCTAACAAGTAAAATAAAAGTAATAAATAGACAAACAATTTTCAAAATAAAGTTTGGAACAAGTAGTTAGGTGTGGGACTAATAAACTGGATGTTCCGGGTTCAAATCCATTTGGGATTAAAAAAGGCGAAAAGTTTTGTCTAAAAGATATTTTATAAAGGAAAATTGATAAAAGTAAAAACTATAGGAAATACGAAAATTTATTGTATTTTTGCATGACCTACGTCAGACATTTCCGCAAAGAAGTCTTAGGTGACATGTCCCCAGAAGGTCAGCCCTGACCACAGCTGACTTTGAGTGAGGACATTTTGAAAATTTGTATGAAACTGTCCTCAACCCAGTACATAGAGATGTCTTGTGGATGTCAGCAGTGACTCTGACATGTCACCGCTCCGTCACTGAGGATGGCTCGAGGACGTTGCCAACTGGGTTACTAAAAAATCAAACTTGGGAAATAGTGGAGCGGCCAGTGGGCAGAAAAATAGTTGAATCCAAGTGGGCCTTACGTACTAAACACAAGTTGAATGGTTCAATTGAATGTAGAAAGGCTCGCCTTGTCGCAAAAGGTTTTACACAGAATCCTGGTATCGACTACAACGAAGCTTTTGCGCCCGTTGCTAGAATGAGTTCAATACGTTTTCTTATGGCAATAGCGGCCGAAATTGGTTTGGAAGTCCATCAACTTGATTTCGTTGGAGCTTTTTTAAATGGTGTTATAGAAAAGGAAATTTACATGCAATTGCCTGCTGACCTCCATCAGGTCGTAGGCGAAGATGAGGCTTCGAAATATTTTGGAAATAAAGTTTGCATTCTTAGGCTATTTACGGTCTCAAGCAATCAGGAAGATTATGGTATGAAAAAATGGATACAAAATTGAAGGAGATGGACATGACACCATCGCAATGTGACCCATGTGTATATATGTGCGAAAATGGTAATGATATCACACTCATAGCAATATACGTCGATGATCTGGTAGTAGCATCAAGTAACCAGAATATGTTGGGAAATTTAAAGAATGAATTGGCTAATGCATTCGAAATGAAGGACTTGGGTCCGATACGATTTTGTCTCGGCATCGAATTTAACCAGGATATACAATCTGGGACCATTCGCATGTCGCAATCGCGATACATGCTGTGTTTTTCAATAAGTGGATTTATTTTCGGATTAATCTTATGTAGTTTAAAATAAATATTTTAACATGCCAAAACAAATTTGAAATATTTTTTTCCGTAATCAACTACAAATTAGCAATTATAATCCGAAAAAATAATAAAAAAAATTTAAAAATTAAAAAAGTTATACATAAATCAAAATTAATCCAATTAAATTTTAGGATTTAATAAGTCCACTTTGGATTAATTTTGATTTATTTAAGTATAACTTTTTTCATTTTCCAAATTTTTTTGTTATTTTTTTGGATTATAATTGCTAATTTATCGTAGAATACGGAAAAAATATTCCAAATTTGTTTTGGTATGTTAAAATATTTGTTTTAAACAAAACAAGATTAATCTGAAAATAAATCCACTTTTGAAAAACACAGCCACATTCAGAACGTATTGGAAAGGTTTGGCATGGTCAATTGTAAACCAGTCAGCACCCCGATGAACGTAAGCGAAAAATTTTGTAAAAATATGTGCCCACAAGATGAAAATGAAAAACGCGAAATGGAGAAATTTCCGTATCAGAGTCTCATCGGCTCATTAATGTATCTGGCAGTGTCCACGAGACCTGATATCTCACATGCTGTAAGCATATTGAGTCCATTTAACACGAATTATGGGAAGGCACACTGGATGGATTTTTCATAAAAATCGAGCATTTTTGACGATTTTGTGCCCACTAATTCTGGCAACCCTGGTTACAACACCAAAGACAAAAATATTCTTCTTTGAAATTCCCTCATGAAACCGGTAATAAATGAGTTCTCCCGCGCACTCATTCACTCACTCTCATTTCACACACAACAGAAACCAAACGTATAGTGGCAGTAGCAGCGATAGCAACATCAATAACCCCAACTCCCACTTCCCTCCACTGCGCGCACAAAAACACATGAATTTATTAACGTATCTCTTTTGTTTGATGCACATTAATGAGCTCTTCTAAACAGTCGTAACGTGAGTACAAACACTGAATTTGTATTTATGATGTTGACGTCGTCGACAACGTTAGCTGAGGCGCTCGCGGTGACGTCGCAGTTGGATTGATGGGATGAATGGATAGATGCTTTATGCGTTGTAGTTGTTATTTTTTTTTTAAATTTTGTTTTTAATTTTAATAATATTGAGGGGAAATTTGCCTGTGTGTTTACTTACTTGCAAATGAGGGGAGAAATGTTACCAATGTTCAAGTGTAGTTGTCATCGGTTCTAATCAGGTTGTGTGAGAGGTTATTACTTCGTATTTTTTTTACTACCTACACCACCTACAACCAAAACGTAGAAGGGGGGGGGGGTCTGTAATGCAGGCTTTAATCGAAAATTGTATCCAAAAGGAATAAACAGAATGAATGTATGAATATCTTATTTATCGAGATACCAAGTACATTTGTAGCTAGGCTTGCCAGACGTACTTTTTTCAGCAGTACACGTACTTTTTTTTACTCAATGTACTTTTTTTTTTGCATAACACCTAAAAAAGTACGCAAACGTACTTTTTTAGGCTTTTGTACTTCTTTTTGTACTTTTTTTCTGTGCTTAACGTTTTTATTAAAAAACAAGTAAAAAAGTTAAATTCGGCCTTGCCGAATGTAGTGATACCCTCCACAATTTCAAAAAGATTATTGCAAAAAACATTATTTAAAAGGAATTTACTTTTGAAAAAAAAAAAAAAAAAAATTTAAAAAAATTTTCGCGAAAAAAAATCCGGGATTTTTGTCTTTTTTGTCAGAAAATTTGTTCGTACTTGTTTAAGTGTTCAATTATGTTCACATGTGTCAACCAGCAGGCGAATTTAAGCATTTTGTATTTTTAGGTTATGTTGAATGTACTAAAATTTTTGAGGTGTCCTTACATTTTCGTTCATAACTTTTGAACCACTTAACCGATATCGCTCAAATGCAATACCAAACTTCTCGGGAGAACTTCTAATGAATATGTTAAGTTTCAGTCATCTCTGTCCAATATTTTGTCCGTGATCACCATTTCCACAGACAGACGGACCGACGGACAGACGGACATCGCTAGAATGTCTTAGAATCGATCAATAATATATTTACTTTATGGGGTCCCAGACCGATATTTCGATGAGTTACAAACGGAATGACAAACTTATATATACCCTCTATCACTAAGTGAAGGGTATAAAAAACTATTGAAGAAAAATAAAATGTTAAGAATGTCTAAAGTAGTGAAAAACATTGTTGTTAATATCACTAGTTTACAACTAAACTGCGCACTAACCGCAAATATTTTTTTTGTATGGAATATGGACCGCTAAACTCGAAAATATCATCGAAAATTTTTTTCACGAATACGTTTTTCTTAAATCAATTTTTTTCGCGTTTTTTGGAGGTATTTTCACTATTTTTTTATATCTTGAGTTATGTACCTCTGATCTACTCCCGATAAAAACCAAATTAAAGTTAAGTAAATTTAAAATCAATCCTATACACTTTTTTCCCCATTAGATCATAAGTTTACGCGCGATAGACAAGCGTATTATAAAAATGCGTTTTTTGATTAAACAACTCATTTTATTTTTTGTTTTTAAATATAAATCGCTGTAAATTGTCAAGTTTTTTTATTTATCTTAAAAAACTGAACCACAGACTATATACAGACTCAACACAACAATTTTAAAACTAAGCGATTTTAGGAGAAAACAGAGCGGTTTTAAACTAGTTTGAAGCTAACATGGCATCACTTTCTACGACTTACAAGGGAAGTCTCCCTGGTGTCACCCTCCGATCTTCATGGAATTTGGATATGTTGTCAAGAACGAAAATTAATTCGACACGTATTTTTTTTTAGCGGCCCAAACTCATTTTTATGGGGGGTCGATTTGTATGGGGGGAAATTGACCTTTTTTAGTTTTTTTTACAATTTATGCATATTTAAACAAAATTAATATAGGTATGTGTGGTATCAGATTAAAGGTATTAAAAATACCTATCTCTTGGTGCTAACAACGAGCCAAAGAAGTTAACATTTTTCGACTTTTTAACAAAAATGTCCTAATATTTTGGTATTTTACTCAATATGACGAAAAGTTTTGCATGTTTGGGCACGTTCTTAGCATACGTAGATAGGTTTTCCAAAGACCTCTCATTTGGTATGTGACATGACTAGGTTTGTTTGCATAATATAGGAGATAAACGAAAAAAAACTGAAAAATGGCCTTGTTTTCCCCCTCCTTTTTATCCCCTAAATATGAATTTGGGCCGCTAAGAAAATACGTGTCCCTTTATTTTTTTCTGCTCTACAAAATTAAAACAATCCCATAAAAATCCGCGGGAGACACTAGGGAGACTTCCCTTGTTAGGAGTGAGTGAAACAATAAAAACCGATCTGGCATCTATTTTTCTAATGGCGCGTTATATTTGCTTTCTCTTTCTAACCTAATTCGTAGATTAATTTGAAAATTTAACCATTTGGATATGGACTACTTTTTTGACACCTGTCACTTATGTCGAGTCCGTATTAGTCCGTGCCTGAACCTTTACAAAGATAACAAAGTGAGTTTCATAAAATCTATTGGCGAATACTAGAGTAGTCAATTATTCGACTTTCAACTTTGTTCGAATAATTCAAATAATTGTTTTTCCTCGTTCGATCAAACGATTAAAGATCAAAATTTATTCGATTAATCGAAGAGAATAACGAATAAAAAATTATTTTAAAAAATATTTGTATTAACAAAAAAAAAACAATTCATATAAAAAACTTAAAATAAGAAAGTTAAAATTTTTATTAACGAAAAAATGCATAAAAAACTTAAAAGTAAAAAAGTTAAAAAAACTTAAAAATTGAATAACAGAGATTGATTAATGGATGTCGATTTTAATACTTGCTGAGAAATAATTCAAATACAAATTATTATTTGAAGTATTCAGACAAAATTGAACCCTGCCTGGCTTGTGACTTGCCTGTGTTCTTAAGTATATCCCAGTTTTACTTCTGGTGCTTTGCTTATGAATCCGGATAAAACGGTGGGGGTCTGAGGCAAAGGATAAACCGATCCTCAGTAAAAGCGCTGATATCTAGTCCGAATGGTTCCAATTAAAGAAAAAAAAGGGACGTCTTGGGGGGTAAGTGTGTATAAAAACCGCTAAGTAGAATCAAAGGTGGCAGCCCCACTATCAGGATTGGGTTTGATAGGCTAATAACCCGTCACTACCTGAAACTATATTATTCCCAGAAAGTCTATAAATATAAAGAAAAAACTAAATGATAATACGATGACGAATTTTGACAATGTAAAAGGAGTACGATTCGGAACATGGAACGTAATGACGCTATACCAAGACGGCAAATTAGAACAGGCTTGCAGTATACTTAACAAGTACAATTTGTCCTTTATGGGCATGAGCGAGGTTAGAAGAAATGTGTATGGTCAGCTAACAACCGCTGAAGGACATGATTTGTATTGGTCTGGCATGCCACACGAAAATGATATTCATCAATACGGTGTGGAAATGCTAATTCATTCTAGATGGCGTAACTCGGTTATTCATTGTAAATTTATAAATGAACGTATGATGGTGGTAAGATTCAGATGTCGTGTGCGAAATCTAAGCGTAGTGCAGTGTTATGCACCTACGGAAAACAGTGATGATGGAATAGAAGACTCGTTCTAAGATATGTTAAATAGAACTATTGGCGACATACCTGCTAAGGATTTAATATTGTTATTGGGGGATTTTAACTCCAAGGTTGGAGACGATAATGCTGGATTGGAACACATAATGGGAAAGCATGGTACAGGCATCATGAATGACAACGGGCAGCGGTTTACGGAGTTATGTGGCATCAATGAACTTAAAATTGGAGGTACTCTATTCCCACACAAAAAGGGGCACAAAGTAACGTGGATTTCCCCCGACACTAAAACGGAAAATCAAATTGACCACATTTGTGTCAGTGCAAAGTGGAGTAATCTATTATGTGATGTACGAAGTAAAAGAGGTGCAGATATAGGATCGGATCACTACTTGCTCATTGGTAAAATACGCCTTGGTGTTAAGATTATGAAAAAATCTAATAATCACAATAGAGTAAAGTACAAGATAAACAAACTAAAAGACCCCGTACAACGAGAAAGATTTTCCAATACTGTTAACGAAAAACTTGGCGGTCATACTCTTAACTACAATGACGTACAACACAGTTGGAATGTGATAAAAACAACAGTAAATGATACATGCCTACAAAATCTTGGAAGAACATCAAACAAAAACGATGACTTTATATCTACTCACACTTGGAGTCTAATAGATAATAAAGCAATACTAAGGAATCGCCTAACTGCAAGCAAAATAGAAACTGATAGAAGAAGACTGAAAAGCGAATATAGTTGTCGTGGTATTTTAATAATAAAATTTTATTTATCAATTAAACGACAATATGTTATGTTTTATTAAATTCAAAATCTGAAGTGAAAATTGTTTATAATTTTTTCAAAGCAACTTATTTTTAAACAATTTATTTTTCATAAATATTTTTGAAGAGTTGTTGTACAGTGGCACCACATTACTGTGCCACTGTACAACAACTCTTCAAAAATATTTATGAAAAATAAATTGTTTAAAAATAAGTTGCTTTGAAAAAGTTATAAACAATTTTTTTTTCATAAATATTTTTGAAGAGTTGTTGTACAGTGGCACCACATAGTCAACTCGATAAACAGATTAAACGAGCAATAAGAGACGATAAAAGAATGTATGTGGATAATATGGCAGCACAGGCAGAAAACGCGGCCGCTCTATCTAATATGAAAGACCTTTTTACTTTAACCAAGAAAATTGCGGGAGTAGCTAGTAGAAAAAACAAGCCAGTAAAAGATTTAAACGGTGGTTTGTTAACAAATGTTGACGACCAACTGAAGCGTTGGAAGGAGCATTTCGAGAGTGTCCTTAACATAGAACGACAAGAAGTTTGCCCAACACACAAAACAAATGTTAACCTTCTGCTAATAAAAACAGATACACCATTAGGGGTGGGATAGTGCACGAGTTTTCGATTTCGACACGCTAGAACCGCTTATTTTGTGAGGTTCGTAAAAAAAATTCATGAGCCAAAAAATGAGGCAGGTCGGATAGGATTTAGGGGTCGCTCTCGGGGTCAAAGCTGGGCATAGAGGGGAAAAAATCCACAAAAAGCCCTACAGCTCTCTTGGTTTTGCCCCAAGAGGGGTCAAATGTGAGACCAGCCCCCATTATTTTTTCGCAAACACTTTTGTGAAATATACTTAAGCCCTATCTCCTTAAGGGGGCTCCCATACAAAGGTTGAATGTTAAAAAATATTTGCTCCTACCTCTCTAGCTGTTCTAGAAGTGACCCTAGAGGAATCAAATGTATGACCGACCCCAATATTTTTTCATCCCTAAAATTTTCTTAGAACATACCTACCCTCTATCTTCAACCGTTAGGGTGATCCCCATACATTTTTTTTATTTTTTCTTAATTTTTTTTATTAAATCACCTCTTACCGGTCCAACGGTGCTTCCTAGAGGCGTCATAAGCAAGACCGACCCCCATTTATTTTTAGCCCCCAACATTTCATCTGAACATACTAACTCCCTATCTCCAATTCCTAAGGGGTCTCCCACACAAAATGACATTTTTATAAAATTTGCTCCGACCGCTCTAACTGGTGCAGGGATGACCCTAGAGAATTTATATGTATGACGGACCCCCAATATTTTTTCATCCCCAACATTTTCCCCAAACAAACCTACCCTCTGTTTTTAAGCCTTAAGGGGGTCCCACACATTTTTTTATTTTTTTTATAAAATCTGATCTTATAATGACCCCCAATATTTTTTTAGCCCCAACATTTTCCCCAAACAAACCTACTCCTTATTTTTAAGTTTAAGGGGGTTCCCACACATTTTTTATAATTTTTGTATATAAAATCAGCTCTTACCGCTCCCATGGTGGCTCTTAGGAACGGGAAATGCAGACTGACCCCCAATAATTTTTGCCACCTAATTTTTGTCCCAACATACTTACGCCGTATTTCCACTTTGTTAGGGTAATATTTTTTCCTCTCCATTACGGCACAACACGTTGTTACCCAGTCTGCACAGTTTCGAGGCGACAATTTTTTCGAAGTTTTTTTCGAAGCTTTTCCGCAAAAATGATTCGAAGTCGATATTATATACAGTCGATATTTAAACGTTTCTCGAACTCACATTTTTATTGAAAAATTAATCGATTTTGAAATGATTTCCGATCTACATTTTAGGAATTCTCGTATTTGTTGTTCCATCGAAAAATCCTTATTTTCGATATAACATCGAGTTTTAGTTTTATTTAGTTTAATAAAAATTCCACAAATTTTAATTGTTATTATAAAAAAAAATATCAGTACAATAAAAAAAAATCCGCGACGGGGATTTGAACCAAGGCCATAAAACTACAAATCATAAGCTGTAGAACCTGCTAGCCAACTAGGCCATACACAACTTGAAATTTGTTTGTACTAATATATATTTTGAAATAAAAATATTTTCAAATTATGAGAATTATGTCAAAACAAAATAAATTGAATATAAAAACAGGGTAATTCAAATAATAATAAAAATTATAATTTAAGAGCAATTCAAATAATAATAAAAAATTCAAATTTTTGGAAAAGTAATTTTAAAAAAGTACATTTATTATCAAACTTTGGCTGAAGGAGTAAGGCGTTAAACCAGTAAACTGGGAGTTCTGAGTTCAAATCTCAAGTGAGGCAGATAAAAATAGTAATTAGTAAAAATTAAATTTAAAGAATAAATAAATTAATTTAGTAAAAATTAGTTAATTGTAAGTAAGTAGAAGTAAGTAATAAAATATTTTTTTTTTAATTCTAACCGTTTTTAACACAATTAATTAAATTATGAAAAAACAAATGTATCGAAATCCATGAAATTTTTCGATTAAAAATCGAATCCTTTACCAAAACTCGATTCTATATCACCTTGCATGCCACATAGGAAAACACGCTTTATATCGACATTATATCGAACTCGATATCGATGAAATTCTTAGAGAAAACGATTCTTTTTCGAATCGATATCGACTCATTTTGTATACTGGGTATAGTCCTCTATTAATTTTACGTAAAATTTCACGTAAATTGTTTTTGGTCAAACCTAAAACATTTTTAGGCAATATATGCCTTTTGCCATCCATCGAGCATGACTGATGGATCCTGGTGGGCTAAAATGATTATTAGGAATATTTTCACCAAGGTATAATACAACAATTTCAAGAAACTCCTTGAAGTCGTCTGTGGGTCGCTTTTCCTTTATTTGAGTCCAACAAAACAACTTGATGCAGGTTCTAATCTTCTATGCCAGGATTGTATGGTTTGTCTTTTATATTTTCCCATTACTCTTTAATACGCTCAAACATTGGAACTCCTGGTCCAGACGTTTTGCCGAATTTGGTTTCAAACACTTCTTTCAATTGAAGTTCATTAATATGATGTTTGCATGGCAGATATAGGGGGTCAGTTTGCATTTCCCGTCCCTAAGAGGCACTATGGGAGCGGTAAGAGCTGAATTTATAAATAAAAGTGTTGCTAATTATTGTACTTTTGTAAATTCTAAATACTCCAACGTTGGGTTCCAGTACCATTACGAATTTGGTTTTCCTAAGGGGAGCACGCTTATAAAGTGGAAATACGCCGTAGGTATGTTCGGAAAAAATGTGGGGGGCAAAAACTAATGGGGGTAAGTCTGCATTCCCTATCCCTAAGAGGCACCATGGGAGCGATAACATCTGATTTTATAAAAAATATAAAAAAACGTGTGGGGACCCCCTTAAGGCTTAAAAATAGAGGGTAGGTTTGTTTGGGGAAAATGTTGGGGCTGAAAAAATATTGGGGGTCACTTATACATTTAACTTCTCTAGAGTCATCCCTGCACCAGTTAGAGCGGTAGGAGCAAATTTTATAAAAAATGTCATTTTGTGTGGGAGACCCCTTAGGAATTAGAGATAGGGAAGTGGTATATTCAGAAGAAATGTTGGGGGTGGAAAATAAATGGTGGTCGGTCTTGATAATGACCCCTCTAGGAGGCACCATTGGACCGGTAGGAGCTGATGTAATAAAACAAATTAAGAAAAAATAAAAAAATGCATGGGGACCACCCTAAGGGTTGAAGATAGAGGGTAGGTATGTTCTAAGAAAATGTTGGGGTTGAAAAAATATTGTGGGTAGGTCATACATTTGATTCCTCTAGGGTCACTTCTGAGACAGCTAAAGAGGTAGGAGCAAATATTTTTAAAAATTGAACATTTAGGCAGTAGAGATTGGGCTTAGGTATGTTTGGGAAAAGTGTTTGGGGGGAAAAATAATGGGGGTTGGTCTCACATTTGACCCCTCTTGGGGCAAAACCAGGAGAGCTGTAGGGCTTTTTGTGGATTTTTTCCCCTCTATGCCCAACTTTGACCCCGATGAGCGACCCCTAGATCGTATCCCACCTGCCCCATTTTTTGGCTCATGCATTTTTTTTACGAACCTCACAAAATAAGCGGTTCTAGCGTGTCGAAATCGAAAACTCGTGCACTATCCCACCCCTAATACACATGAATTCAAATAAAGGACACAATTAACAACAAAAAACATAAATTTTATGAAGTTTTGAAAAATTTTAATCTATTTTTTAACCCATCTAGAGCCGAAGGAACATTTAATTTTCTTCATGTTTTTCTATTTCTTTACTACAATTTATCTTGGATGGGACCAAAAAAAAAAAATTAAAGTATACCAATGTAGACCAAAACCCCGAAGGGCTTAAAAAACTTAGATCGAGTTCTTTTTTTAAAGCCCACTGAAGTTTTGCCATTTTTTTTTAAAGGCGATTTAAATAAGTAAAAAAGTATTAAATCCATTTTTTTAGTAAGAATTACCATATAATTACAAATAATATACTAATTTTACATAACCGAGAACGGGCTTTACTACAAACATTATCTGCGGTGACAGGACATAATCCCAACGGACATTACCCCCATAACGGAAATGAGGATTATGACCGAATTCATTTCGGTCATAATCCCCATAATAGTTGTGGGGACTATGACCGTTTCCAAAACGGTCACAATCCCAATGGGTATTATGTCCGTTCCTTGTTGGGATTACGACCGAACTTTTTTCGGTCATAACCCCCATTCACATTATGGGGAGTAAGTCCAAAGCAATTTTGGTCATAATCCCCGTTTTCTGCAGAGAGGGTGGGTTTAATGCATGGAGTTTGTAATCCCTAACCCCGGCCGAAGGCCGGCTACGCAGAAAAACTTTTAAGTAAAATAAAAAAATCTTTTAATTTAGGGGATTATGACCAACTAGTATAGAAGACATAATCCCCATAATGGGGATTATGGCCATTTGTTACGTGGTCATTATCCCCATAAATCTGGGAATTATGTCCATTTTTTATTGGGGTTATGTCCAAACAATTTTCGGTCATAGTCCCCACTACCATTATAGGGATTATGACCGAAATGAATTTGGTCAAAATCCCCATAACGGAAATGGGGATAATGTCCGTCGGAATTATGTCATGCCACCATTTTCTGCATTTAGTTTCACTAGGGGTTGTTGAAAATAAAACTAAAACGCGCGTTTGGGTTAAAATGTTTTACAAACATTTTATGAATTAACATTCACTATGGGTTGTCAAAGGCTGAAAGCTCGTGCGAAAAGTTCAGAATGCTTAAAAAGGTAAAATTGTAAAGTATCATAGTGAAACACAATTTAACAAAATATGATAACTTCAAAATTTCCTGTTTTAAACATTTTGGCCGTTGACAACCCCTAGTGAAATTTTATAGTAGTGTTCTAACAGGATATTTGAAAAAAGGGCCAAAATTACCTTTAAAAAAGGGAGAAAAAGGGTTAATATGTTTTAAGAAAAGAACCGCCATTAAATTTTACTAAAGAAATCTTTTTATTTCTTCGATTTTCTTCAAGAAACTCGTTCGGTTTGTTCTTGTTATACCCTCCACTTAGCGATAGAGGGTATATATAAGTTTGTCATTCCGTTTGTATATGGGGCATTCCATGTGAAATCGGACACTTTGAAAAACTTTTTTTTTAGATTTTCCCAATTTGTTTACAGTTTTTAGTACCCTTCGAAAACTCCTTCGTGGTAAATTTTCAGATTTTTTTGATGACCCGTTCAAAAGATATCGAATTTTTAAAAATTGGTAGTTTGTTCCTTTACTCAAACTTCTTTTAATAATAACTTCTTCAATAATGGTCCAAATTTCAAATTTATTTTTTCAAAATTTTTGTTTTTTTACGTACTTTCTAAAAAAAAAATTCCAAAAAATTCTTAAAAGCGCTCTAGTATGCGATTTTTAAGTTTTAAAATTTAAATCTCATTTTTGAAAATGTTTGTACTCTTCGATTTTTTTAAAATTTTTTTGTGTAAAACTTCAATTCTACAAATTTTTTGCCCAGGAAGATCGTGGGATAACGATTACTACTTTTTTTAAAATTTTTTGAAAAAATTTTATTGTAATTTTCCAATCTTAAAATCATTTCTACTGCTCCAATGGTGCGTCATAGAGGGGTCCTTTATAAGACCGACCCCCATTAATTTTTACGTCCTAATATTTCTTTGGAACAAACTAATACCCTATCTCCAATTTCTAAGGGGGCTCCCACACAAAACGACATTTTTTAAAATTTGTTCCGACCGCTCTAACTGCCCTAATAGTGCCCTTAGAGCAACAAAATGTATGACCGACCCACAATATTTTTTTAGTCCAAACATTTTCTCTGAACACACCTAGCCTCTATCTTTAACTGTTAAGGTGGTCCCCATACAATTGTTTTTATTTTTTGTTAATTTGTTTTATTTAATCAGCTTCTACCGGTCCAATGGTGCGTCCGAGAGGGGTCATTAGTGAGACCGGCCCCCATTTATTTTTACCCTGCAACATTTTTTCAAAACATACCTATTCCCTATCTCCACTCCCTAAGTAGGCTCCCATACAAATAACAGTTGGAGCAAATTTTATAAAAATGTAATTTTGTATGGGAGCCTTCTTAGGGAGTGGAGATAGGGCGTGGGTATGTTTTGAAAAAATGTTGAAGGGTAAAAATAAATGGGGGTCGGTCTCACTAATGACCCCTCTCGGACGCACCATTGGACCGGTAGAAGCTGATTAAATAAAACAAATTTACAAAAAATAAAAAAAATTGTATGGGGACCACCTTAACAGTTAAAGATAGAGGCTAGGTGTGTTCAGAGAAAATGTTTGGACTAAAAAAATATTGTGGGTCGGTCATACATTTTGTTGCTCTAAGGCACCATTAGGGCAGTTAGAGCGGTTGGAAAAAATTTTAAAAAATGTCGTTTTGTGTGGGAGCCCCCTTAGAAATTGGAGATAGGGTATTAGTTTGTTCCAAAGAAATGTTAAGACGTTAAAATTAATGGGGGTCGGTCTTATAAAGGACCCCTCTATGACGCACCATTGAAGCAGTAGAAATGATTTTAAGATTGGAAAATTACAATAAAAATTTTTCAAAAAATTTTAAAAAATAGTAATAATCGTTATCCCACGATCTTCCTGGGCAAAAAATTTGTAGAATTGATAGAAGTTTTACACAAAAAAATTTCAAAAAAATCGAAGAGTACAAACATTTTCAAAAATGAGATTTAAATTTTAAAACTTAAAAATCGCATACTAGAGCGCTTTAAAGAATTTTTTGGGATTTTTTTTTAGAAAGTACGTAAAAAAACAAAAATTTTGAAAAAAAAATTTGAAATTTGGACCATTATTGAAGAAGTTATGATTAAAAGAAGTTTGAGTAAAGGAACAGACTACCAATTTTTAAAAATTCGATATCTTTTGAACGGGTCATCAAAAAAATCTGAAAATTTACCACGAAGGAGTTTTCGATGGGTACTAAAAACCGTAAACAAATTGGGAAAATCTAAAAAAAAAGTTTTTCAAAGTGTCCGATTTCACATGGAATGCCCCATATATATTCATGATCCCCGATCGATTTTAAGACATTCTAGCGATGGCCGTCTGTCTGTCTGTGGAAATGGTGATCACGGCCAAAATATTACACGGAGATAACTGAAACTTAACATATTTATTGGAAATTCTCCCGAGAAGTTTGGCATTTGAGCGATATCGGTTCAGCGGTTCAAAAGTTATGAACGAAAATGTAAGCACACCTCAAAAACTTCAGTACATTCAACATAACCTAAAAATACAAAATGATTTAATTCGGCTTCTGGTTGACATATGTGAACATAATGGAACACCAAATGGTATTTAAACAAGTACGAACATATTTTTTGACAAAAAAAGAAAAAAATCTCGGATTTTTTTTTTTACCAAAATTTTTTTTCGCGGAATTTTTTTTTTCAAAAATTTTTTTTTTTTTAAAAGTAATTTCCTTTTAAATAAAGTTTTTTGCAATAATCTTTTTAAAATTGTGGAGGGTATCACTACATTCGGCAAGGCCGAATTTAACTTTTTTATTTGTTTTAAATTTATTTCTCTGTTTACAGTTCAATTCTGATGATCTATTACATGCGTGTAACTTTTATAATTTTCAACGAATTTTTTTGAAAACCTTAATTCTTTTGCATTAGAAAAAAATTTAACTGTAAACAAAGAAATTAATTTTAAAAAACATTTTCTTTGTGAAATTTACCTACAATTGAATTTACTTTTTTTTCTCCAAATTTCAATAAAATTGAAGCAAAATCGTCTATATGTTGACTAATACTTAGCTTCTAAATCAATAATAAGATTAAAAATACTGCATATTGATAAAGTGTTTTATTACCTTTAATTTTAAACCAAAAAATAATATACCACCGATTCGGTCCGGAGATATTTTGTTTAAGTAAAATCACTTTTTTAAAAATTTATAACTCGAGGACTGTTCTACTTTTGAAACTTTGTATTGCATTTTCGGACTCAGAGCTAGATTTTACATGAAACACTAATGTAAAATGTCGTAGATCTAAATCTCTGTAAACTAGTGTGAGAGTTCTGGAACGAGTTTAAAACAGTTGGGTCTTAAATTTTAGTTATGAAACATATCACTAACCTGATCTACAGAAGTGAACAGCAAAACCTTCAAAATGGTAATGGTTATGAAATGCTTTACCACACTGAAAAAAATAACTATACTGAAATTAAATAAACACTGTTATTAATTTAAGCAAACAAATTTTTTTGAATTTACTTCAACTTATCTTAATATAAAGTGGTTTTACTTAAAACAAAGAAAATAAACTTGAATATAGTACATGAAAAAACTTAAAAATGCACAAGAGTTTTCCTTAATTTGTTTTTTAAATTAAGTTAAATATTCTTTACGTTTATGGCGAATTGATTGCATTTAAGAAAAAGAGGGTTTAATAAAAAATTTAGTTTTACTTAAAAGAAAAAAAATTGAAAATTAAAAAAATAGTACAGACATTTTCAAGACATTGAATCAAATAAGTACTAATCTTTAATTCCAAATCGCATTTTCTTTAATTTAATTTTTGTTTTAATTTAAGACAAAAGTAATCTTTATTTTATTGATTTCATTGACTTTATTTGAATCCATATCTTCATCAGTTTAAGATAGAATTTACTTAACTTAAGGAAAAAATACTTTAGGTATTTTGGGGACCCCGGCGCCATGAAAAAACTCCCAATGAAATAAGTCCCAAGAAAAATAATGCAATAAGTCCCAAAAATTTCCATACTATTTGGGAGTTATTTCATAATGAAATAACTCCCAAATCTGCGGGGATTATTTAATTTTTTTTTGGAAGTTATTTCATTTTTAAGTTTGGGAGTTATTTCATTATGCAATAACTCCCAAACTATTTTAATGAAATAACTCCCAACAGTTTGAGAGTAGATTATGAAAATAAAAATTTAACTTATTGAATTTTTAAGTTTCTTTAATTTTTATTAAAAATAATAAAAATTAGATATTTTCTTTAGCTATTTTCAGAAAAAGTTTATTTATTACGGGGAAAGCAAATGACCTCGAACTAGAATAAACTCTTTTTCAATGGTTTTTGAATTATCTTGTAAATAAATTCAGAAAACCATTCACTCAAAAGTACATCAATGTCAATCAAAATCCAAAAATAAAATAATACGTTTGCTTTAAGGCGAAATGCATGCTGCGAATAATTGTGAAAAATGTCGAGTTCTTCTAACAATGGTTTTAATTTATGAAAATAATCGCGGATTTTTTTTTTAACAAATTTTTTTTTTGCGAAAATTTTTTTTCAAAAATTTTCTTTCAAAAATTATTTTTTTTTTCGAAAGTAATTTCCTTTTAAATGACGTTTTTTGCAATACTCTTTTTGAAATTGTGGAGGGTATCACTACATTCGGCAAGGCCGAATTTAACTTTTTTACTTGTTTTTTATTTCCAATCTGCCAAACTCTGACTAAAATTGGTGTTTTAAAAATAAGCAACAACTAGCAAAAAGTTATTGATGATTTGTATAGACCAAATATCACTTTAATTTTTTGTCTTTTTGGTTCGTTGAAATCAGATGAAATTTTATAAGTTTTGGACTATATTTTCTTTTATAAAAAGCAAAAATCACTGATGTGAGTTTGAGGTTATGAAAGTTTTCATATAGTATCTTCCTATTTCCATAATTTTTATTGAATATTTCAATATTAAAAATTCAAAAACTTACCATCGTCATTAATTACCATCAGAGACTGGAACTTCATGCATCTAAAAACCTTGTTTTAAGCGCTTAAAATATGCATAAAAAATCCAAAAATATACCATCAACATTTTTAAAAATATGCATCTATTTTATTTTTTTAACTTTTATTAAAATAAAAACATAACAATAGAATTCAGACTTATTTCTTACTGACTTAAAAAACACAAGAGAGAGTGTTAAATTCCGCCTGTGCCGAATCTTTTATACCCTTCAAAATGTAAAAAATCAGAATTAAAAGGTTTGGCAGGGACGTTTTGGGGGAGAGGGGTCGGTGGGGAACATTTTCCCATAAATGTTTACACATACAATTACAAGGATACATTCGCTTAAATAATACAATTTACCATTATTTTATATTAACCACGCCCACCCTAAAAGGACGTTCCTAAAAAAGTGGAATTTCCAAATCCCCTTGGTGCAGGTGCAGGTCAATGAACGTCATATGACTTTAAAGTGTGTAATTTGTTAGCCTAATACAAAAAAAATAGTTCAAATTGTGTTTTTAAAGCTTTTAAGTTTTACAAGGGGGAACTTTTTCCTCTGATCCTATTTTGACCATTTATGAACTTTAACTGCCTATGACCATAAGACATATTTGTATCAAATTTCAGGTGTATAGTTTTTTATTTTGGACTTCATTGTGGTTACTACAGACGGACCATCGATCACGGATCAATAATATATAAACTTTATTTGGTCTCCAACCTACGTATATTTCGACTGTTGGAGTGTCAGTTCAGTGATGCCAACTATTAAAAAAAGGTATGCGTCAACAATACAAAAAGAGTAAAATTTAAAAAATTTTTAACTTTTCCCAAAAATTGTAACGCTTTTGTAACACTTCTTCTGTTAAAAAAGCTACAATAAAAACCCAAAAAGCGTCAAAATATCAGCATTTCCCTATATATATGATGGTTTTCATGTCAACTGACACAACTTTTGAAACCGATGTCTTTCGATCGCGTAGTTTAGACACAATTTTTCAACGAGATCGGTCAAGCACTCTCTGAGTTAGAGGTGTTTATTCTCATCCATGTAACTTGTTACCTATTGTTTTAAACAAAATGTGTTTCAAATAGGGCTGTCAAACGGGATCGGTTTTTTAAAATCCCGGGATTCGGGATTTGAAAATCGAAATCCCGGGATCCCGGGATTTTTCGGGATCCCGGGTTTTTCGGGATCCCGGGATTTTTCGGGATTTCGGGATTAAATTTCTTTGATTATAAAGTAAAAAAAATAGTAGACTCTTTATGTTTCAATTTTATTGTGCATATTAAGGGGGCTACTGTGGGTTAGTTGGTAGTGTGCTAGCCTATTAAGCAGGGAGTCGAGGGTTTGATTCCCACGAAAACCCTTGGGTCGATTTCGCTACAACGAAATTATTAAAATGATTTCTAATTATTCTGATTATTTAAAGGCATTTAAAAAATTAAGTATACGCCACTTATGCAGTTTTCAAGTAATTATTATTATTAAATATTTAGCAATAAACTAAAAAAATCCTTGAGGGGTTTGTTATGGAAAATGACAACTTTTATTTGCTTTTTTGGTGTGACAACCGAATTTTGTTGTTATTTCAACTTCTGTATCAACCGAATTTTAGTTGATACTACCAAAATTCAATTGAGACGACCTATATACAAATGTATCAACCCATTTTTAGTTGTATTAACTGAATTTCAGTTGGATTTTTTTTTTTTTTGTGTGTATAAAAAAGATTTTCTTCCAATTTTGAACGTCCGGGAAAATTTTTATTCTCCTACGCCTAAACATATGTGGTACAAATTAGAGGCCAGTCGGATTAAATTTACCCGTGGCGCCCTTCGATCAAAGTTTCGGATTTTGGAAAATTTTAGACAAAACCTGCAAACTTTGGTCAAAGGGCTCCGTGACTGTGGCTTAATGGTTAGTGATTTGGACTATTATTCAGCCTGTGTAGAATTCTCAGCTCAGCCAAATTATATATATATATGTTCCCGAAGCTCCTATAAGGAGCATAGGGCCCCAAATTAGCTACGATCAAATTAAAAAAAATTTAAGTTTTAATTTGGTTATTTAAAAATAAATTCTCATAAATTTTTAATATCTCAAAAATCCCGGGATTTGAGTTTACGAATCCCGGGATTCGGGATTCATTTTATGACGAAAATCCCGGGATTTCGGGATTCGGGATTTCGGGATTGACAGCCATAGTTTCAAACAGTTTAGATAGCTATTTCTTCAATCTTTCGAAATAAAATAAAAAAAAATTTTAGATTTTTTTTTTTAAATCCAAAATTTTTTGACTTTTTCCTCAAATTAGGCCCTTTTTTTTGTGACTCAAAAGAAAGCTTAGGTATTTGCCTTTAAGAGATATGGGGTCGCTTAGTGGGATGCGAGTGGGATATCTATTTTTTTTGTAACTTTGGAACACAAAAAACGGTTTTTCAATTTGCTCTATTAGGCGTGGGATAGCTCACCAGTTTTCGATTTCGATCCGGGACACCCTCTAATTTTTATATGTTCGAAAAAGAAAACATGAGACAAAAAATAAGGGTGGTGGGGTGGTGCCATATGGCCCCTCATCGAGGTCAACGTAAGCCTAATGAGGTAAAAATCCTCAAAAAGCCCCACAACTGCCCTAGAAACGCCCCTGGAGGTGTGCAATGTGAGACCAACCTCCATTAATTTCCTGCTCCCAACATTTTTCTTGAACATACCTAACCTCTATTTCCACTTCCTAAGGGGGCTCCCATACAAAATGACATTCTTATAAAATTTGCTCCTACCGCTCTTACTGTCCATAGGGTGCCCCAAGAGAAGTAAAATGTATGACCGACCCCCAATATTTTTTCAAATCCAACATTTTCTCAGAATATACCTACCCTTTATATTCAACTCTTAAGGGGGTCCCCATAAATTTTTTATAAAATTGTTTTATTAGTTTTTAAAAATACATGTTTTTATAATGTATGGGAGCCCCCTTAGGGAGTGGATTTAGGGTGTTATTATGTTCGGACAAAATGTTGGTAACTAAAAAATAATGGGGGTTGGTCGTAATTTTTGCCTCTCTAGAAGGCACGGTAGGGGCGGTAGGAGCTGGTTTAATAAAACAAATTTATAAAAAATAAAAAAAAAATGTATGGGGACCGCCCTAAGGGTTAAAAATGCATTGTAGGTATGTTTGCAAAAAATGTTGGAATTAATAAAATAATGGAGGTCGATCATACATTTGAGTCCACTAGGGTCACTTTAGCGTAAGTTAGAACGGTAGGAACAATGTTTTTTTTAATGTTTTGTCCAGGGGCGTTTCTAGGGCAGTTGTGTGGCTTTTTGAGGATTTTTACCTCTTTACGCCCAACATTGACCTCGATGAGTGGCCATATGGCACCACTCCACCGCGCTTATTTTTTGGCTCATGTCTTCTTTTTCGAACATATAAAAATTAGAGGGTGCCCCGGATCGAAATTGAAAACTGGTGAGCTATCCCACGCATAATAGAGCAAATTGAAAAACCGTTGTTTGTGCTCCAAAGTTACAAAAAGTAAAAAAAAGGGCCCGATTTGAGGAAAAAGTCAAAAAAAAGTTTTGTATTTTTTTATATAATTTTTTTTCAAAGACTGAAAAGAAATAGCTATCTAAACTATTTGGGACACATTTTGCTAAAAACAGTAGGTAAGAAGTTACATGGATGAGAATAAACACCTCTTTGGCCAAAATGTCAAATTTCGACACCCTCTAACTCAGAGTGTCCTTGACCGATCTCGTTAAAAAATTTGTGTCTGAACTACTATCCAATAGGACTAACCTTGGTCCAAATTTCATACCGATCGGAAGAAGTATGTTTTAAAAGTTGTGTCAGTTGACACGAAAACCCACATATGAGGCATTCCACATCAAATGTCCAGCGAAAAAAAAAACATGTGTACCGTAAACTTCTGAATAGGTTGTATGGATAGCCCTATATGGAACTTAGAAAATTGCGTTTTTGTTTTTCAATTTTTCAAAAACTGGGCTTAGGAGGCGTGGTCAAATATTGAAAAAATAGTCAAATTTGTGGCGAGTTGCCTTCCCGAGTAAAAATAAACATATATAACAATATATAATTTGATACAAACATAATATATCATATATGATTATATATCTCGTTGGTTATTTTCTAAATTTTTAAATGCAATCATATGCAGTTATATATAATTTAATCATGATTCGGATTAAAAGGTGTACGGTTGATATAATTATATAAAATTATATGAGGGTCAATACAAAATTTGTTTTTCTGTATAATTTAACATAAAATTATATATAGCTTATTCTGTTCCATACAAAACTATATATATGTTTCAAATTAACCAAAAAATTTCTAAGTTTTTTAGGCAAAGTATAAGAAACTTTTTAAAATGTTCCTAAACATTTCCTTGTCAGGGTTATGTATATCACATCACCTATCTGGTTCGAAGCGTACCGAAAATTTTTTTTTTGTTTTAGAATATTATATGTTTGGTGAATGTATCGTTGATAGGGTTGCCATTCGTACTGTTTTAAACAGTACATGTACTGTTTTTTATAATAAGTACTGTTTTATGCACAGCACCTAAAACAGTACGCAAAAGTACTGTTTTTTAAAGCGCGTACTGTTTTTGTACTGTTTTTTTATACTCATCACCAAAATGTAACATTTTTCGAAAAAATGTTTCATGTTTGACAAAATTTTAATTCAATTTTTAAAAAGAAGCTAAATGCAATTTAATTTTATACCACACTCAAAAAGAAAAATTATTTAAAAAGTGGAAAACTTAACTAAATTCAATAATGATTTAGCTCCATTGCCATGTTTTCCATCTTTTTATCTAAATTTTTCTGAAAAATAAGAAAAAGAAAAAACTAGAAAATGGGAAAAATTTATTTTATTGAGTACATCTCATTTAAAGTTCCGATTGCGGGCAGACACCATAAGGTTCGGAACCCAGACCACCTTAGGCCCAGTCCCATTGGGTCTACGGTTGCCATTCGTACTGTTTTAAACAGTACATGTACTGTTTTTTATAAAAAGTACTGTTTTATGCACAGCACCTAAAACAGTACGCAAAAGTACTGTTTTTTAAAGCGTGTACTGTTTTTGTACTGTTTTTTTATACTCATCACCAAAATGTAACATTTTTCAAAAAAATGTTTCATATTTGACAAAATTTTAATTCAATTTTTAAAAAGAAGCTAAATGCAATTTAATTTTATACCACACTCAAAAAGAAAAATTATTTAAAAAGTGGAAAACTTAACTAAATTCAATAATGATTTAGCTCCATTGCCATGTTTTCCTTCTTTTTATCTAAATTTTTCTGAAAAATAAGAAAAAGAAAAAACTAGAAAATGGGAAAAAATTTATTTTATTGAGTACATCTCATTTAAAGTTCCGATTGCGGGCAGACCCCATTAGGTTCGGAACCCAGACCACCTTAGGCCCAGTCCCATTGGGTCTATTAAGGATCGTCATAGATTTTGATTCAAATCCTTGCCCTTTTCGCTCTACTTTGCTTAGTTTTTTGGATACAGGAATTTAAGTGCCCAAAAGGGTCTTTAGAATCTTAACGGGATAACTAAAAAACTATTACAGGGATAACTAAAAAGAACTACAAAAATGTATTTGTCATTTTTTTTGTTTCGGCAATATTTTCTGAGAAATGAGGAACGCCCAAATTTTTAGACTCAAATTGAGGAGTCCATACATTGAAAGAGGACCGGAGATTCTTTAGAGATTTTTAGAATCGAAAATGAACACTTTTTGCTCTTTCTGGCTTAGTTTTTGAAATTTTTGAAACATTTTTTGAAAAAAAAAATTTCCTTAAATTGCATAAAATTTACTAAACCTGAAGAAAAAACTTTATCAATTCTAAAAAGATAAATATGATGAACTAATTGGTTGCAAATTATGTCAAAGAAATTTCAAAATTTTTATTAAATTTTACTAAATTGTGAAAAAAAAACATTTTCCCAAAATTTAGTTAGGCCTTGTTTGAGTGCAATAATACCGTTTTCGCGTTTGCTTTTTAAAGTCGTGTTTTAATTAAAACACTTTTATGGATTTTTTCATATGTTTTTGATAGAAAGATCGGTGTATTAGTTAAGCGAAAGCATAGACTACAAAAGCTTTTCAAGTAAGATATCGCGGCAACTAAGAAAAATGCTCCAAAAAGTCAATCGCAATTTTTTCAACACTGATAAAAAAATAGAATAAATTTGAGACGGTTTACCTAAATGTTCCACCGTTCTGTTAACAAACTTTTATGCTCGTTTTGACTGAGATCTGTTTGAAATCAGGGTAAAAGGGCTAAGTTTTTGTAGTTTGATATAAAATAAGACTTTTAAAAAAGTACTGTTTTTATTTGCAATGTACTGTTTTTTGTGACCAAATGTACTGTTATTCCATATTTCAAATCTGGTAACCCTAATTGGGTCTATTAAGGATCGTCATAGATTTTGATTCAAATCCTTGCCCTTTTCGCTCTACCTTGCTTAGTTTTTAGGATACAGGAATTTAAGGGCCCAAAAGGGTCTTTAGAATCTTAACGGGATAACTAAAAAACTATTACACGGATAACTAAAAAGAACTACAAAAATGTTATTGACATTTTTTTTGTTTCGGCAATATTTTCTGAGAAATGAGGAACGCCCAAATTTTTAGACTCAAATTGAGGAGTCCATACATTGAAAGAGGACCGGAGATTCTTTGGAGATTTTTAGAATCGAAAATGAACACTTTTTTGCTCTTTCTGGCTTAGTTTTTGAAATTTTTGAAACATTTTTTGAAAAAAAAAAATTTCCTTAAATTGCATAAAATTTACTAAACCTGAAGAAAAAACTTTATCAATTCTAAAAAGATAAATATGATGAAATAATTGGTTGCAAATTATGTCAAAGAAATTTCAAAATTTTTATTAAATTTTACTAAATTGTGAAAAAAAAAAAATTTCCCAAAATTTAGTTAGGCCTTGTTTGAGTGCAATAATACCGTTTTCGCGTTGCTTTTTAAAGTCGTGTTTTAATAAAAACACTGTTTTATGGATTTTTTCATATGTTTTTGATAGAAAGATCGGTGTATTAGTTAAGCGAAAGCATAGACTACAAAAGCTTTTCAAGTAAGATATTGCGGCAACTAAGTAAGTCAAATGCTCCAAAAAGTCAATCGCAATTTTTTCAACACTGATAAAAAAATAGAATAAATTTGAGACGGCTTACGCAAAATGTTCCACCGTTCTGTTAACAACTATTTATGCTCGTTTTGACTGAGATCTGTTTGAAATCAGGGTAAAAGGGCCAAGTTTTTGTAGTTTGATATAAAATAAGACTTTTAAAAAAGTACTGTTTTTATTTGCAATGTACTGTTTTTTGAGACCAAATGTACTGTTATTCCATATTTCAAATCTGGTAACCCTAATCGTTGACCTGTGGTGTATCTCAAACCAAACCAAAAAACACCAGGATTTTATATGTTTTTATGCAATTAGATCTAATTAGATCCACCAATATATGACAATATCTGGTCAAAACTCGGATGAAATCAAATCATATTTTATACAAGTTGATCTTTTTTAATGCAAAAAGATCCACCATTATTCGGATCAAATTGCGTATAAATATATATTGTGTTACATATCATTATATATTGCATCATATCAAAATTTTTACTCGGGTTGATTAAATATTTATCACATTAAAACGGAATGCACCACAACCTCAAAAATTTACATTATTATATAGTTTTGTATGGGCTATCGATCAAATTTTTTTTTTTTGGAAAATTTTCAGAACCCGTTCTGAAATTTTCCATTTTTAAACAAGTCAATTTATCAAAAATCCGGCCACTTTTTTTTCTTTTTTAATTTTTTTTTTAAAGTTTAGATGTTTGTCCATCCACACAAAAAAAAATCAGAAACACATTTTTCGTTTTTTTTCGAGAAAATCGCATTTGAATTTTAAATTTCATAACAATTTAGTAATTTGCTTGTATTTTATTGTTTCAACAGAGCTTATGAGGAATATTTATGCAATTAATATTACTCATTCGCAACGTTAAATCAAGAAAATACAAGCAAATTACAAAATTGTTATGAAATTTAAAGTTCAAATGCTATTTTCTCAAAAAAAAAAACGAAGAACGTGTTTCTGAATTTTTTTTGTGTGGATGGACAAACATCTAAACTTTAAAAAAAAAAAAAACAGTTGCCGGATTTTTGATAAATAGACTTTTTTAAAAAAATGAAAAATTTCAGAACGGGTTCTGAAAATTTTCCAAAAAAAATAAATTTCATCGATAGCCCATACAAAACTATATAAGAATGTAAATTTTTGGCATTGTGGTCCATTCCGTTTTAATGGGATAAATATTTAATCAAGGCAACTTGCAACAAATTTTATAAATTTTCCAATATTTGACCACGCCTCCTAAGCCCAGTTTTTGAAAATTTAAAATACCAAAAACGCAATTTTCTTACAAGGGAAGTATCTCAACCCTTATGAACCGATTTGCCTGAAACTTAAAATATATATTAAAGAGACGATTTTAAGGTTGGGGTGTCTCAGCTTATCGGCCATATCGGTGTTTAAAAATTTCGTTGTCCCCTTATGAAACCATGTGGACCTTCGGGAAAATTTGGATAACTTCGGGAAAATTTGGATAACAGGAATATCCTCTAGGGCAAAAATACGGGTCGACTTAAATTTAATAAAGATTATTTTTTTATCCATATGGATATCGTAGGTCTATGTCTTCACATAAGTACCCCCCAAAATTTACACATTTTCCTGAAAAAAAAATTTAAAGAAGCCGAATTTTTACAAGATTATGCCACCATTGGATAGGCATTAAAAAAACCTTTCTTCTCATATGAAAACATCATATAGTTTCTTAAAAAGAAATGGCTGAAAATCCAAAAAAACGATTTTTTCGCCATTTTTTGACCCATGTTTTGAACCCCTAAATCCCCGATATGGCCGATAAGCCGAGACACCCCAACCTTAGAATTGTCTCTTTGATATATATTTTAAGTTTCAGGCAAATCGGTTCATAAGGGTTGAGATACTTCCCTTGTTAGTTTCATATAGGGCTATCCAACCAACCTATTCAGAAATTTACAGGACACATGTTTTTCTGTAGCGGGACATGTGGTGTGGAATGCATCATATGTATATACCCAGCAAAAAAAGAACATACTAAAATGCTAATAAAAAGTAGTTCAACTGCTGCTAAAATAGTTCTAACTTTGCTGAAACTCTAGTGAATTTAACATGGTGGTGTCGCGCAAAATAAGTAGTTTTTTTACATTTTTTAAGTACATATAAAGTAGTACTCATACTGTTGTCATAGTTTAAGTTTTTGTATGTAAAGTTTAATTACATCTTTAAGATCACTATTTAAGAGCATTTTTGCACTACTTAAAAAGTGTATTTTAAGAATTCATTAGGAAGTAGATTTAGTAAGCGATTCTGACTATGCCAATGTTCTAATAACATTACTAAACATCGAAAATGCGACTGGGACGCGACCTTATGCACTTGATTACATTAGTTCTGCTGGTCAAAAGTCCGGTCTCCACACTTTTCCATCACATCTGGTTTTTGAGAAAATTGTGGTCAAAGTTCAAAAAAATCGCCGTTTTGGTCATTTTTGGAAACTCATAGCGGATGAACCCGATGCGATGGCGACTTCAAACTAAGTCGAGGGTTAAGCTAAAACTTTCCTCTTTAAGATACATAACTCATTTGGTAAGTCGCCTTAACTGTTTGGGCACCAATTGTATTTCAATGCTGTCATATCAAAAAAAAAGTTTTTGGGGGAAAACACTTTATAAAAGACAATTGGTGCTCCAAAGGTTGAAGCGGCTGATGAATTGAGTTATACGTCTTTAAGAGCAATGTTTGAGCTTTACCCTTAAAAAGTATGGAGACCGGATTTGTGACCAGGAGAATAATTGTAATCATGTTTATAGGCCTTATATGGAACTCCACCGTATAGTATAGGTGGCGTTCCATTCGAAAGAGTTCAGAGTCCTTAAGAGCAATGTTTAAGCTTTAGCCTCGACTTATTTTTAAGTCGCTATCATATCGGGTTCATCCGCTATGATTTGGTAAAAATTAACAAAACGGCGATTTTTTTTTAACTTTGACATCAATTTTCCCAAAAACTTGATGTGATGGAAAAGTTTGGAGACCAGATTTGTGATGAGTAGAACAATTGCAATTAACTGTGTAAGGTCGGGGACCAGTCTCATCAATATTTTTTCAAAATGTTCAGTAGTGTATTTTTTAAATAATTACACTGTGCAACAAATTTTGGGTCATCGCATTGAGCCTCAATGCCTTCAACGCCATATGAAAGTAGACCATCAAATGGACAAAATCACCAAAGGGTTTTGCAAAGTCAGTTCGGATTTCTTTTTTATAGCCCACTGAAGTTTTAATTTTTTTTTTTCAAAGGCGTTTGGAAAACGTCAAAAATGCTATAATAAGAACACATCTGAGCTTCAAAATATGATATGATGTCTGCAGTGAAATTTTATGGCGGTTCTTTTCTTAGAAAATTTTAACCCTCTAACTGCCATTTTAAGAGGTCATTTTAGTCCTTTTTCAAAAACTAAACACAGAAGTCTAATAAAACGTCCATTTAGAGGGTTAAAATGTTCTACAAATATTTTCCCCATAAAATTTCACTAGGGGTTGTCTCAAATGTTTAAAGTTTGTGCGACATGCGCAAAGTGCTTAAAAAGGGGTCAAGTATAAATAATCAATGTTTGTTATTTTTTTTTACCAAAGCAGTGTTAAAAAATATCGACAAAAAACAGTGCAAATATACTTTTGAGCTAAAAATTACATTCTGATGTGTTTTATAAAATTTTATGATGATTCTTTTCTTTGACCAAATTAACCCTCTAGCTCCCGTTTTAAAGGGTAATTTTTGTCCTTTTTTAAAAGAAATACAAAAAAGTCTATAAAAAAAGGCATTTAAAGGGTTAAAATGTTTTACAAATATTTTCTGCATCAAATTTTACTAGGGCACGTCTAAGACAGAAAGTTTGTCCAGTGCCCAGTTTCTGTAACTATGCGAAAAGTTTTCGCATCGAGAAAAATAAAACAATATTGTAGTCATTTAGTTTTTTACAGGGTGAGTACAATGTTGCTAATGTAAAAAACATCGAATACGAAAAAAACGCAAAGCTATTTTTTTAAATCACTCTGTTAAGTATAAGATGACTCTAATATTTATTTATTTTTTTCGATGCGAAAACTTCTCGCATAGTTACAGAAATCGGGTACAGTATATAGAAAATGCTTAAAAATTTTAAATTATTAAATTTTTTTTTTATATTTTTTTTTAAGCAGAAAAAAAAAAAAAAAAAAAAAAAACAAGTAACAAAGTTAAATTCGACTTTGTCAAATGTAAAATGCTTTATTTCGGCAGCTGGTTGACACATGTGAACACAATCGATCACCGAATGGTATTTAAACAAGTACAAACATATTAAAAAAAAAAACATTTTCGTCGAATTTTTTTTTTACCATTTTTTTTTGTTTTTTATTGCGCAAATAAACTTTTTTACATCGTGGAAGGTATTTAACTTTGTTACTTGTTACTTGTTTTTTTTTTATTTCGGCCCAAAAAAATACAAAAAAAAATTTGAATACTTTAAAATTTGTAAGCATTTTCTATATGCTGGACGATCTTTCTGTCTTAGACGTGCCCTAGTAAAATTTGATGCAGAAAATGCTTGTAAAACATTTTAACCCTTTAACTGCCTTTTTTATAGACTTTTTTGTATTTCTTTTAAAAATGGACAAAAAATACCCTTAAAAACGGGAGCTAGAGGGTTAATTTGGTCAAAGAAAAGAATCATCATAAAATTTTATAAAACACATCAGAACATAATTTTTAGCTCAAAAGCATATTTGCACTGTTTTTGGTCGATATTTTTTAGCACTGCTTTGGTAAAAAAAAAAATAACAAACCTTGGTTATTTATAATAAGGGTTCAAGTTGAAAAAATGCAGAAGAAAAATTGAATTTCTAAAAATTATAGACATTTCTGGTATTTCCTATACCGGTTTCAAACACCCTAGTTAGTGTCATCATCAGTAGGATTTTAAATGTCGGTTTGTCTTGTTAATGAAAACTGTTTTTTATATACATATGTGAATATTTATAGTTTCTACAGATTTAATTTTGACAGTTTCCAACACTACAATTCTATTTCTAGCAATCTCAACCTCACTTCATACTTTCTTTCAACTTTTTTGTCTCTTACATTATTTCGCAAGGGTTTTATTTATACTTGACCCTTTTTAAGCACTTTTCACATGTCGCACAAACTTTGAACATTTGACAACCCCTAGTGAAATTTTATGAGGAAAATATTTGTAGAACATTTTAACCCTCTAAATGGACGTTTTATTAGACTTCTGTGTTTAGTTTTTGAAAAAGGACTAAAATGACCCCTTAAAATGGCAGTTAGAGGGTTAAAATGTTCTAAGAAAAGAACGGCCATAAAATTTCACTGCAGACATCATATCATATTTTGAAGCCCAGATGTGTTCTTATTATAGTATTTTTGACGTCTTCCAAACGCCTTTGATAAAAAAATGAAAACTTCAGTGGGCTATAAAAAAGAAATCCGAACTAACTTTGCAAAACCCTTTGGTGATTTTGTCCACTTGATGGTCTACTTTTATATGGCTTTGAAGGCATTGAGGCTCAATGCGATGACCCAAAATTTGTTGCACAGTGTTATAAGTATTTCTTAAACTCGCGTTGTACTATATTATTTCGTGATTTTACTTATATATTAAAAGTTAAGGTAAAAGTTAGTAAAATTGTGTGTGAGAAAACTGAGTGAAATCTATAGATATAAAATAAAAAATATGTGAGTGGTTTTTTAACTTGGTTATTTTGTGATTTTTTCAAACATGTGACATATGAAATTTAAAATAAAAAGTAAATTATTAATTTTATATTTACTTAATTCGCGATGTTTTTTATTACTTGGTGGTTTTACTATGTTTTAAAAGTTAAGGTTGGAGTAAAATTTTGTGCGAGAAAACTAAGTGAAAACCATGAAGTGTATTGCACCGGCACGAATTGTGTTTCATTATTTTTATTTTCTATAAAAAGTTTTTTACAATTATACTTTTGAAAATGAAATAAATGTGGGGGAAAAGCCCACATTACACAGGCTTAATTTAATGAAAGAAAAAGTGGGACATTATGAATTATTTAATTTTAAAAATAAAAAATAACATTTATTTTATGAAAGTATCTCATTTCAAAAATAAAAAGTAGCATTTATTCAATGAAAGTATTTTATAAGAATTAATTAATTATTTCATTAAAATTATGAAAAATTTTCATAAAATACAATTTATATTTTGTATGAAAAATGTTCGTTAATTTAATAAAACTTATTCTTGCAATTAAATTTTATGATACCGATTTCATTAATTCAATGAACATTTGACAACCCCTACATAGGTTCCTTTTTAACGTAATTTTTCATAACACTAATGTAGATTTTCATTATTGCCATGTACAAATTTCTATCAGTGTGGGGGTCAATATAACAATTCGTTTTTTTCTGTGCATGTTTTCAACGACGCTGCCGAAATAGGCGTAAAATTTATAGAGGAATATAACAATGTGTTGTGCCGTAATGGAGAGAAAAAAATATTACCCTAACAAAGTGGAAATACGGCGTAGGTATGTTGAGACAAAAAGTAGGGGGCAAAAATTATTGGGGGTCAGTCTGCATTTCCCGTTCCTAAGAGGCACCATGGGAGCTGATTTTATAAAAAAAAATTATAAAAATTAAAAAATGTGTGAGAACCCCCTTAAGACTTAAAAATAAGGTTTGTTTGGGGAAAATGTTGGGGCTAAACAAATATTGGGGTTCAGTATAATATCTGATTTTATAAAAAAAATAAAAAAAATGGGGGGGGGACCTCCTTAAGCCTTCAAAATAGAGTGTAGGTTTGTTTGGGGAAATGTTGGGGCTAAAAAAATATTGGGGGTCAGTCATACATTAAAATTCTCTAGGGTCATCCCTGCGCCAGTTAGAGCGGTGGGAGCAAATTTTAAAAAAATTTCACTTTGTGTGGGAGACCCCTTAGGAATTGGAGATAGGGAGTTAGTATGTTCAGATGAAATGTGGGGGGCTAAAAACAAATGGGGGTCGGTCGTGGCAATGACCCCTCTAGGAAGCACCGTTGGACCGGTAGGAGCTAATTTAATTAAAAAAATTAAGAAAAAAATAAAAAAAAAATTATGGGGACCACCCTAAGGGTTGAAGATAAGGGGTAGGTATGTTCTAAGAAAATGTTGGGGATGAAAAAATATTGGGGGTCTGTCATACATTTGATTCCTCTAGGGTCAGTCCTAGGACAGCTAGAGAGGTAGGAGCAAATATTTTTTAACATTCAACCTTTGTATAAGAGCCCCATTAAGGAGAGGGAATGGGGCTTAGGTATATTTGGAAAAACTGTTTGGGGCAAAAAATAATGGGGGCCGGTCTCACATTTGACCCCTCTAGGGGCGAAACCTGGGGATTTATGGGGCTTTTTGAGGATTTTTTCCCATTTACGCCCAACTTTGACCCCGATGATCGACCCCTAGATCCTATCCGACCTCCCCCATTTTTTGGCTCATACACTTTTTTTACGAACCTCGCAAAATGAAGGGTTCTAGCGTTTCCAAATACTGCTGCTTAAAATCTCACACAACACTATCCCACCCTTAATAAGCACGATACACTGTATCGTCGATACAGGTCGCAATTTTCGATCAATTAACCTGAAATTTAAAACTTTAGCTGATTTTGGCCCAAGGAAGAAACCTATTAAAATTTTAAAACAAACGTCCCCATGGACGTATACAGGGGGTGGGCACAGGGGGCACGTGCCCCCCTTTCGATTTGAACATTTTTAAAATTTATTACACATTATACAAGAAAAATACAGAAGTTTCTAAACATTTTGGGTCTTAAAGAAAATATTTTCGTTTTTTTATAAAAACTCTAGAGTTTAAGCAAATTTTGTCTCTGAAAAGTATTTTTTATTGAAATATCTGAAAAATATGTTTCAAAAACGGATAATATTTTATTTATCTAATAAAAATTATGCATCAGGATCATGGAAATAAATTTCTAAGACACTATTTCTATATTTAAATCTGAGATTCTCAGCTATTTTTTTTTAAAGAAATTCTCAGGTTCTGAAAAGTTTTTTCTATAACAAAATTGTTCAGATTCCAATACATTTTTTCATCAGAAAAATTTTATATTTTAGATATATTATTTCTTATTGAAAAATTGTTAGATTCTAAAACATTTTCTTCATAGAAAACTTTAAAACTCTTAGTATTTCTTTTATAGAGAAACTATCAGATTCTAAGATATATTTTTACGGTACAATGGACTATTTTAAGTCTGAGCGCCATGGACTTGCCTAAAAATTTACCTATTTTTAGGCTTGTACAACCCACCCTCAACTCAACTCAACAAGATATATTTTCATACATTTAATTTAATCTGATATTTTCATATCAGATTCTGAAACAAATTTTCTATAAAAACTTTTTAGGCACTGAGACTTTTTCTATAAAAACAACTTAAATTTTGAAACATTTTTATAGAAAAATCCTCAATTGAAACCATGGAACAAGCTCAAATTTAAAACTGTGCGATCACCAGACATATTTTTATTAATATTAATTTGGTATATCTAATTAACAACAATTTTGAAATAAAAATCAAAAATTTTCAATCTACCACTTTTTCCGGGTTTGAATTGCAATTTCGAATTTTCAAAAATAAACCTCAAAAATCTGTTGAAAATACATCTATTTTGAGCCATATGAGCACTTTGCTGATTTTAGCAGACACGGTTTGCTAAATTTTTGTCTGAGTAATCTAGGTCGAGCCAGCAGCAAATAGGTGTCAAGACAGCAGAAAATCTGATTTCAACTGATTTTACCAGAAAAATATGCTGATTTTAGATGATCAATCTGAACATCTAAAATGCGTATTATTTACATAAGTAGTAGCGTAGTCCTAGTAAGAAAAAAATATAAATCGGCGATGACTAAAAAAAAAAATTGGGAGTTGTGCCCCCCGTTTTCAAATTCCTGTATACGTCGCTGAACGTCCCCTTTAAATTTGGCTAAATTAATTATAATAACAGTATCTTTTTGAAATTTGTCAGGTTAACATACTTTTATTTACAAATCACCATGATATCTATTTTCAAGAAATCGGATCAGTTCCATTTTTGGTCCAAATACAAACCTCCGATTCTCACATAAATTTCTTAAATTTCATAAATTTAGTTTGTAGGTCAAATAAAGTTCGTTTTTAATTAGACATTGGCCCTAGCTTTGAATTTTTGTACATAAGTAGGTTCTATATAAAAATTTTATCCGATATTCAGGTAAATCAGACTATTGGCATCAAACAGAAGCCCATTTCCTAAAATTAGGTTTGCATGTGTTTTCTACACTTATCAAAGGGTCTAACTAAAGATAGATCGTATCGGCCCATGTGTGGACTTGGGACCCATTTTCCGGTAAGCACTGGTGTTCTTGTTTAATAAAAACTAAAAAAAAATTAAACTTTTTTAGTACAATGAGGGTCAAAAAAGTACAATTTTTTAGTCAAGTCAGGACAATCTTGAAAATGTCATTTACACAGAAAAAAACGAATTGTTATATTGACCCCCATATTTGTGAATACAATTAATTTTTTCACTGAAAGTGCTCCTATACGGAAATTTGTGATATCAACTAACGTTTGTAAATATTGAGTTTTGAAAAAAATGTAAACAAAATTGATAAACGAGTTTCTAATAAGTAGTTCTCTAAAATTGTTATTTGTATTGACAAACGTACAAAATCTTAAATTTTTTTTCAACAAAGAAATTCAACAAACACAAACATAATTTATTGATCTGACAAACGTAAAAATCTTATATTTTTTTCAACAAAGAAATTCAACAAACACAAAAACTATTTGTTGACATGATAAAATAATTTTGAAATAAAATTACTTGACTTAGTTTGTTGAAAACAAAATCGAAATTTTGTATTATGGGCTAACTGGCGGCCGTTTTTACTAAATGTTTGGTTGAAATCACGTTTGGTTGATTAACAATTGATGTTTGTTGATTTAAATTTGACGATTTTATTTTCTGTGTATCATCCCTGGTCTGATTATTTCAAGACGTCTTTAATTAGCGTACTACTAGCTCTCATCCTCTCATGGAATTGCTCGAATCCTCTCACTGAATATCTGACATTCCTTTTAGTTTGACATTTTCATACACTCAAAATAATACATTAGTAGATTTAAAAATTTTTTTTTTCACATTCTAGTAAGCTAACCTGTAGCAAATTTTTAGTTTAAATTAGCATGTTAGCAAAAATATCTTGTAAACTTCATTTACCGCATTAGCAATTTTAAACAAAATTTTAACTAATTTTGTTTGCTAAATTTAAAATTGAGTTGACCAAATTTTTACGAGCTTTTTTGCTAATATTAGCACAAATAAATTGTATTTTTTTTTTAAGAAAACTTAAAATGGCGCTATCTAAGCCAGATGGAGCAAACTGGAGGCCATTTTTGGTTCTCGGGCTGTCCATAGTATCGCCGGTCCTCTTCACATGTGTGGACCCTAATGGGTCCTAACTTTCGATCCAAAAAAGTTAGTATTCCCGAAAATTTTAAAATTCTCATATCTCATCTAGAACAAGACCGAAAAATAACAAAAAAACCCTCCGAGTAATATTTTTGAAGTTATCGAGTTTTTTAATTCTCAAGACCCCAGTGGTCCCTTAAATCACGTATCTTAAAAACTATGCAAAATAGAGCGAAACGGACACAAATTTTGGATAAAAAACTATGACGATTTTTAAGGAACCCAAATAGGTCTAGGCCCATTGGGGTCTGGACCTATCTTGTCCGAACCCAATGGGGTCCTCAAATGTGTATGAACTAAGTTGAAATAAAAAAAAATTCAGTTAACTAATTTTTGGCAAAACATTTTTGCTAACTTTATCAAAAAAATTGTGGGTTCAAAATCAGCAAATTTTCTTGTAGGTTTACAAGCTTTTTTGCTAATATTTTTTTTTTCGTGTATTTATTTCTTCTTTATCTTTTTTTTTCTTCGATGTGTTTTCTTTAATTCTTTTTTAATTGTTTTTTTCTTCGATGTGTTTTTCTTTAATTCCTCTTTAATTTTTCTGTTCTTCGATGTGTTTTTTTTTTTTTTTTATTTTTCGATTTGTTTTTTCACTTTTCGATGTGTTTTATCACTTTTTTTTCAAATTTTCTCTCTCAAAACATGCTCGAGATAATCCGATTTAAGGACCAAAATTCCAGAGAGGATGTTCTCCGAAATTTAGCGGACAAATACTCTTATTTGTATAAACTCTTTGGTTTTATTAGGTATTTTATAGTGAAAAATAAAACCCTGAAGTATTGAGTAGTTATCTTTGAGTATTGAGTACTCTTAAAAATAGGCAGTATTGAGTACTCGGTACTTAAATACTCATGCTTTTACAACACTAATGTTGGCTACACACAAAAAACAAATAAGAAAATTATAGTCGGTCAAGACCGACCATATAATACCCTACATTAGAGTTTACCGGAAAATGGGTCCCGGAATATGGGTCCCATAGACCTATTAGATCTATATTTTGTTAAATCTTTAATAAGTGTAAAAAACACCCACAAATCAAATTTGAGTGAAATAGGCTTCTATTTGTTGACAATAAACCGCTTTAACTGAATATCGGGCGAAATTTTTATATGGGGCCTAAGTCCAAAACTGGTCCGATGATAATCAAATTTATAAGGTTATTAAAGTACGCGTTTAACATACACAAACATAATTTTAATTAAATATTTTCTATTTTCATGAAATTTGAGAGATTTATGTGAAAATCGGGAAGGTGGTTTGTATGGGGGCTACAAGAAGAACTAGGCCGATTTCTTTAAAATTCGGAATGGAGATTTGTGGAGACAAAACAAGTTTACTTGCCCAATTTCGAAAAGATACCTATTATAATACGGTTATTAGAGCCATTTGACCCAAAACTAAAGAGGACCTTTGTATGGGGGCTAGATCTAAATATGGACCGATTTTTTCCAATTTCAATTTCGTCCTTGAACCAAGAGAGGCTTAAGTTTCAAATTGCAAGTCAATTGATTAAAAATTGCGACGTGTATCGTGTTTACACCGTTTACATGGACAGACAGACGGACGGACATCGCTAAATCGGCTCAAAAAGTGATTCTGAGCCGATCGGTATACTTAAATGTGGGTCTAGGACCAATATTTCGTGTAATTACAAACATCAGCACAAACTCATTATACCCTGTACCACAGTGTGGTGTAGGGTATAAAAACTTTGTCAAATTACCAGGAAAAGTCTCGTAATCCCATTTTACCAATATTTGACAGTTTTCCTTGTTTTTTAACAAACAAATTCGGATCGAAATTTAAATTTTGTTTGTAATTTTAAAATTTTTTTGTAATTTTACAAATTTCCAAGATAATTTTACAAAAAAATCTAGTAAATTCACGAGAATTCCTTGTAATTTCAATTGGGCAAAAAAACTGTAAATTTACAATTTTATTGGTAAACAGCTTGTAAAATTACTAGGAATTCTCGTAAAATAGGAGGTAGCAAAAAATCTAGTAAAATTACGAAACCTCCTTGTAAATTTAATCGTGTCACAAAATTTGTAAATTTAAAATTTTATTGGTAAAAACTTTGTAACATTACAAAATTATTGGTAAAGTTTGTAAAATTACTAGGAATTTTTGTCAAATAGAAGGTAGCAAACAAAAAAAGGTAAAAGTTTTAACCAAGGTTTTTTTTTGAGTGTATAGTATGTTTTGATATCAGTTACCGCAGCCGCGGATCTAAGGGGGGATGGGGAAATCCCCCCCTAAACTGATTTCGAAAAAAAAGAAAAGGAAGAGAAAAGAAGAAAAAATAAAAAAAGAAAAATGAAGAGAAGAAAAGGAAAGGGAGAAAGGAAGAGAAGAAAAACTCACAATGTGCAAAAAATTTTAGAATTTAAAAAAATTCTGTTATTTATCTGAGAACCTCAAAAATTTTCTTGGGGAAAAATTTTTCGACTTTAAGAAATTATCTATACCAAAAATATCAATGATTTTTTCCAAGCTTTTTTTAATCGGAGATTAAATCGGAGATCATTTTCGGGAGTAATATAACAGAATCTGAACTCTTCCAAAGAATTTTTATTGAAAATCTGAAAATTTTTCTAAAAGAAAAATATTTTTTCGGATTGTAAGAAATTTTCATAAGGAAAAAATCGTTGAATTTAAAAACGTTTTTACTAAAAATATTTAGTTTTGGAGAATGCCATGGAATATAAAAAATGTTTAACAAAGATGTGCATCAAATCTAAAACTTATTTAGAACTGGACAATTTTTCTAGAAAAAAATATATGAAAGGAGAAAACATTTCATGAATTAGTTTTGAATAAGTAAAAATTTCGATTTACATCTAATTTTCCATAAAAATAAGCATCGGAATCTGAAATAAAATCTGCAACTAGTTAGAACATAATAATTTTCTCTACCAAAACATGACCCAGATATTAAAAACATTTTTTTAGAATCTGATTTTTCTCTATGAATGCTGTATTAGAGGTGACAGGACATAATCCCCACGGACATTACCCCCATAACGGAAATGGGAATTATGACCGAATTCATTACGGTCATAATCCCCATAATAGTTGTGGGGACTATGACCGTTTCCAAAACAATCCCAATGGGGATTATGTCCCTTCCTTGTTGGGATTACGACCGAACTTTTTTCGGTCATAACCCCCATTCACATTATGGAGAGTAAGTCCAAAGCAATTTTGGTCATAGTCCCCGTTTTCTGCGGAGAGGGTGGGTTTAATGCATGGAGTTCGTAATCCCTCAGCCCGGCCGAAGGCCGTCTACGCAGAAAAACTTTTAAGTAAAAAAAAAATCTTTTAATTTTGGGGATTATGACCAACTAGTATAGAAGACATAATCCCCATAATGGGGATTATGGCCATTTGTTACGTGGTCATTATCCCCATAAATCTGGGAATTATGTCCGTTTTTTATTGGGATTATGTCCAAATAATTTTCGGTCATAGTCCCCACTACCATTATGGGGATTATGACCGAAATGAATTTGGTCATAATCCCCATAACGGAAATGGGGATTATGTCCGTGTGGATAATGTCATGTCACCGTATTAGAAACCGATAGTTTTTTGTTGAGTTTGTTTGCCTAAGAATCAGAAATATTTCTGAAGGAAATTTTTTAAATTCTTACACCGAAAAAATTTCTTACACCGAAAAAAATTCTTACACCGAAAAAAATTCTTACACCGAAAAAAATTCTTACACCGAAAAAAATTTTATAAACGAAATGTTTCGTACATTGTACGAAAAATTTCGTAGTTTTTGCTAAAGAAATTATTTTGTAAAAATTGTAAGTTCTTACGAAAAAGATTACTACATTGTACGAAATATTTTTGTGTTTTTACGAAACAATTTTCTAAATTATACAAAATAAATTCGTAAATTACAAAAATAAATTCGTACGTATGTATAAGTAAAATATATCGCCACCTAGTTTGCAAAACAATGTATTTTTTTTTTTTTCAAAATCGAGTTATTGTTTGATTGTGATGCATTTTTATCAAAATACATGTCCAAAAAACAAAATTATCAAAATGTGATTTTTTAGTTTTGATGCACTTCATTAACCGAAAATATGTCCAAAATTTCAGATCTATCCGATGCAATTTGACGGACTTATAAACAAAATTATAAAAATGCTTAACGACGTTTTTCGCTACTACTCTAAAATATAAAAACTTGTTATTACGTTGTTTTGCATTTTAGGTAAAGATATATTATTGTAACAATTCTAAATTTTTTTTTACAAATTTTTAAAAATTTTCTAAGCGAAAAGAAATCTTGAAATTTCTCAGACACAAACATTTTTTTGACATTTGATTTCGTTTTGCGTTTTGAAATTAAAAATATCATTAAAAATGATTTAAGAAGAAATAAACTTAAAATAAAAATAAAATTTTCGAAGTTCCGAAAAAAAAAGAGATGTTAATTTTCTAACTCCTATGTATATTTATTCAAAAGGTGTCCGTGTGACATGTCATGTGATCCATAAAGGATCGGTCGCTTTTCCATCAGCGACATTAAAATTTTGTTCATGATTACGAAATATTTTCGTATGTTTCGTAAATCAACGAAAATCCGGACTAATTCGTTTTTTGTAATATAAAGTAATTTTTCGTATATTTTTCGAAACAAGCAAGTACGAAATTTTATTTCGTAAAATGTTGCATGGATGTAGAGATATTCAATAAAAGACTTTTTTAATAGCAAAAATGTTTTTATCCAAAAAAGTCTCATAATCTCAAAATTTTTTAAACCAAAAAATAAAAATTTTAATGTTAAAAGTGATTTTTTCAGAACCAGTTCTGGATTTTTTTTTTAACAGTAGTTTACAAATTAAATAAATTTTTGCGATCCACAACACTTTGCATTCATTTTTTATGTAGAATCTTGCACGTAAATATAAATACCTTCAGACCAAATCAGTGGATTTAATTTTTCAACCTGATTAACGCCTACACTCAAAATAATCACTCTGTTTAATTACAGAGATACTCTGCTAAGCCAGCAGAAAATACCATAGATTTCCAACCAGCAAGATTTTTTGTTGTTTTACGAAGAAAACTCTGTAAAATTGCTTGGACAAAAAAAAACTGTAATATTACATAGTTTTTAGTAAAATATTAGTTAAATGGGATCACATTTTTACAAAGAAGTACTTTACATATATTTGCATGGATATAACAAAACCATGTATAAATTAATACAAATATATATTTTTATACATATTGAGATCTTATTATATTTAATTATATAAAAAATCAATCAGATAAGACCAAATTTCGTATCAAATTATATAAAATTTGATATAACTCCCGATAGAATTTTATAAAATTTGATACGTATTTTGGTCTTATCTGAGAAAATTTTTTTTAAGATTTTATATAATTAGATCATTTTATGTAAAATTAGATATATTTGTATCAATTTATGCATGGATATATACAAAACCATTTTTACTAGGGTCTGTAAAATTATTTCGATAAAAAACTGAAAATTTACAGAATTATCTATAAAATGTTGGTATGTGACTAGAAGTTTTTAAAAAAAACTTCTGAAAATTTACAAAGTTTTTGTTAAATTTATTTGATTTCAAACTTAAATACATGAAATAATTGAGAACAAAAATAACATCCATACTTATAATAAAAAAACTTCTTAAAGTTGTCATTCCAACGGCGTTTTTAATTTTGTTTTACCTGCGTGCATGAACTCCAGAACTTTTCTGCATCAAAAACATTAACAGTCTGACAAGGCATCAAAATTATTCTTTGCGTATTAAAGCTCACATATTTAGTGACGCATTTAAGCGTAGATATTCACCGAGGTTTTTATAAACTAATAAATGACGATTTGAGCAGGGGCTATTTAAATGTGAAAATTGTAGTATTTTATAAACTTCGAGAAAAAACTAAAAATTAAATGAGCCTGATTAAATGCATTTCCCACTTTAATGGTGCACACGCGAAACGTTATTTTTTAATTTCTTGTGTTTAAATTCACTTTTTAAGTGGCAACTATAATAATTTTTATTCATTTTCTTCGATTGTAATGTGCAAGAAGCATGGCTAAGTAATAACTTGACACAAAATAAAGGCAACTGCCATCATTTAAATGCGCCCGCTTAAATGTTTCGCACGCGAATGTTGAATTTTGTAGAAATTATTTATAAACTCGCTAGATGTTCTCAGGTTTTTGGTTTTTTCATAAATTTCTCATTTTCAGTTTTTTCATAAATTTCTCATTTTCAGTGCCACCTTTGAGCGGATTCATTCTAATAAATATTTTATAAAATTTAAGATAAATCGTTTAAGAATGCCTTGACTTTCTTGCATATTTTTTTTAATGTGTTTGATATGGCTTTTACACAACGGTCACTATTTGATTCCAGATTAATTTATCCTTCCTTAATGTGCAAGTAGTGTTGCCAATTGGGAAATGCCATCGTATAAATTTGCCCGCTTTAATGCTTCCAAATTTTAAATTTACTTTTTTATTTTTGTCAATGATGGGTACCAATACCTTTTCGATAGCAATACCCGTTAATACCAATTCAAATTGAAAACCAATACCAATTAAAAACCAATACCTTTATTTGTGCGATACCAATACCGATAAAAAACCAAAACTGATTCCCCACTACCAATACCAATTAAAAACCAATAATTTTATTCTTCAAAACCAATACCAATAAAAAACCAATACCAATTCATTTTTTTCTACTTTCGTATCGGTTTTGTTTCGGTTTTTTGTATTCTTATTTTCGTTTGTTTAATTGTGACGTCAAAAATTTTCTTTCCATCACATTATTAGGTTTTACCTGACTAACGAATTGCAAAAGATGTTACATCGATCAGTAATCCTTTGCATGCAATGTCACATAACAAAAAGGAGTTAGCTACTTGAATTTTAAAAGCCATAAAAACATAAAAGAAATATTTTTTGTCACGGTTTTTATGACCCCTAATAAAAGTAGATCTTAAAAAATGTAAACCTTTTCTGTGATGAAATTTTTTCTTTTGCAAACATTGTTAATATTTGATATATGTACATTGAATGTCACTGCACTCTTCTTTGCGTTGTAAAAAAAATACTAATGTCCTTTTTTGGAAATTCCAAAATTTTAATCAAGCAGACGTTACAAAATTTTATGTCACAACACCAGAATCCAGAAAAAAAAATTTATTGTTTTATTAGAGGCACAGTCATATTATATAAGAATTTAAGAACACATAATGTGCAGTTCACACTTGCTATTTTTGAGAGTTTAAGGGCTACGTGTTTCAAAAATTATTTTTTCTGTATTCATTATATGGAGTTCACACTAGCGACTTTAAACATCTCATGAGTGTTTAAGCGCTAAACGAGCAAAATTTGACTTGTTTCCCCATACATTTGGTTGTTCAGCTAAACAATCAAATTCGACTTGTTTCCCTGTTGAACATTTCGTTAAACATTTCAAAGGCAGGGTTCGGTATATTTCCTTTTAATTTTTCTTTATTCTATGCCAAAAAAAAAGATTTCATAGCAACCAGCTTCTGTATCTGTCTGCCATTTTCTTAGCAAAACATTGGAAAATTGAAAAATTATAAATATTTAAAAAACTAATAAAAACTGCTGAAAAATCAGAAAAAAGTGTGTGTTTCATTTATAATTATATTGGAAAAGCTGCTCTAATAATGAATTGTGCCTTCCATCGAAGTAAAAATATGCAAACAGCTTCGGACAGGTCCGGAACAAAAAAAAACAGAAAAATCTTCCTATTTACTTGGAATTAGTCAATAAAAAGGTGTTCCGTGTAGTGGTGTTATGTAAATGTTATAAAAAAATTAAATATCTTGTCTTCCGCCAAAGTTTAAAAGGATTTTAGAAATATTTTTGCAATTTTTTTCAGAATTAGGTTATGTGCGTTTGTTTACATACTCAGCGTTAAACGAGCAAAATGTAGTGTGAACGATTTTGTTTACTTTTTTAAACAAGTGGCTTAAACGAGTACAAATTCTCTAGTGTGAACTTCGTATTACGTTTTTATTCTGTTACTGGTGTTTTGTTAAACAACTTGTTTAAGGTCGTAAGTGTGAACCCCATATAAGCAAAAAAATTTACCAGTGTAATCGCAATTGGCAAAAGATCTAAAATCGAAAAAGGGGCCCCCAGCATGATAGCCCATTTCGATCACCTTTTTCAAAAAAATATTTATGTATGAAAAGGATGAAGTTCAGGTATATTTTGTTACAAATGTTAAGTCTCATCTTTCTGCAATTAAAAAATATCTCCCCTTGACCACCGGAATTTATATGTGCATTAAATGCAATGTGCATCAGCACAGAAATTGTTTCAAGCAAAAACGAAAAATTTGCATTTTTTTAGTTTAGGCTTTTAATTTTTTTATTAATTAATATTACTTTTTTTAGATTTAATTTATTATCAAATTCCACTAATTGAAACATTTGAAACTATTTATTTTGAAAATAACGAAATAAATTAATAAAATAGCAAATAAATCCAAATATTAAAATTGCATAAAAAGTTGAAATACAGGCTTTTCTGGAATAACGGAACATTAAAATTTTTTTACAAGAGTTTTGAGATCAGCCGGTGCTAATTTTACTAAATAGGTACCTTTTTCCAAAAAAAAAAATGAATCTTTGTCAAAAATTGGTTAAGCATGTACTATTTAGTTTAAAGTTTGACTTCATTCTGAATGCAAATACTGCTAAAAAATATATATTTTTTTTTAAAGAGGCTTTTCAAAAAAAAACATCCCTCACGCAAAAATTCGACACACTCTCTGGACACTCAATCAGAATTTTTCAACTCACAATCACGTGATTTAAATGAAAATCACTTTTTTGAGTCACGCAAATCACGGGATCAGCGACCATCTCCAATTCAAATACATAAACAAGAGACAAGTGTCTTTTCATTTGTTTAATCTATAACATCTGTAAATTTTATTTAATATGAAGTGTCCACCCTTGAAAAAGTTTCCTTGTAGGTCTGAATCCAAAAAGTTTCAAGGCACTTATTAATTACCTTAATATAGTTACTTGACTTAAATGAAAATCACTTTATAACCAAATGATTTAAATGAAAATCACTCACGCTCACGCGTGAATCACGGGACCAGAGACCATCTCCAATTCAAATACTTAAACAAAAGGCAAGTGCCTCTTCATTTGATTCATCTATAACATCTGTAAATTTTGTTAAAAATGAAGTGTCCACCCTGAAACAGTTTCCTTGTAGGTTCGATTTCAAAAAGTTTCAAGTCACTTATTTATTACCCTAATATAGTACTTAATTTAAATGAAAATAACTCTATAACCACGTGATTTAAATAAAAATCGCTCTCGCTTGAATCACGTGGTTTTTTGAGTCACGCAAATTACGGGACCACAGACCACCTCTAATTCAGATACATAAACAAAAGACAAGATTCTCTTCATTTGTTTCATCTATAACAATGGTTCCCAACCTTTGATTCTCGCCCCACTGGGGGGCAATTTGAAGGTTCCAGGGGGGCAACGAGCAAATTTTTAAGATTTTTTTTAGTCAAATTAACCACAAAAACTCTTTTTTTTTAGCAAAATTAACTACAGAAATTTTCTAAATTGTTAAAAGTTTTTACTAAAAACTCAGTTTAAATGCTTATTTTACAAAAACTTTGCTAAACCAGTAGTAATTTTTCATTAGAAACAAAAATTAGAAAAATTATTAAATTTTTCTTTAGTGTAGGGGGAACAAGGCATTTTTTTTAACTTAAAAGTGGGGCGTGACGTAAAAAAGGTTGGGAACCATTGATCTATAACATCTATAAATTTTATTTAAAATGAAGTGTCCACCCTGAAATAGTTTCCTTGTAGGTCCGATTTCAAAAACTTTCAAGGCACTTATTTATTACCTTAATATAGGCTTATATTCTGAATTTCAAAAAAATCGATTAACATTTACGACCTGTAGAACCTTTTGCATACAAATACCAAAACCGATATAAGATAAATACCAATACTTATTAAAAACCGATACCGATTCGAGGCTAAAACCAATACCAATACCCAATACCTAAATAATTCAAAACCAATACCGAAACCTATACCAATTCAACAAAAAATGAAAACCAATACCTATACCAATACTAATATAATTTTAAAAACCAATACCAATACCAATACTTTTATCGAATTGGTACCCATCCTTGATTTTTGTGAAAATTAAAAAAACCTTCCAATTTACAACACATTTTCGGAAAATTTACCAGCTTTAATTGTAATTTAAGAAGCTTTTTAAAAAGGGGTTGAAATATTTGAAAGTTTTTTTTGAAGAGATTTTTATTTGGAAACTGTATTACAGAGCAATAAATATTTTGGTTACGAGAGTATTTTTCAAAAATCTGCATTTTAACAAAAAACTCTGTTTATTATCTGTAAAATATAGATAATACTTAGTTTTTCGGTCACAAGAAAATACGAAGTATTTTCTCAAAATCTGTATTTCGGCAGATAACTTTGTCAAATATCTGTCAAATTGAGATTACAGTCATTTTACAGAGTATTTAACAGAGTAATTATTTTGAGTGTACACTCAAAATAATAACTCTGTTAAATTACAGAAAAACTCTGCTAATTAAACAGAGTACACCATGCTTTATCAGCTAGCAACATTTATTGGTAATTTTACTATAAAACTCTGTAAAATGATTTTGACAAATTAAAACTGTTAGTTTACAGAGTTTCTAGTAATATATTAGTTAAAAAAATAACATTTAGCCAAGAAAAACTCTGTAAATTTACATATATTTGGGGGTTTTCGTGTCAACTGACACAACTTTTGAAACCGATGTCTTCCGATCGGGATAAAATTTGCACCAAGGTTAGTCCTATTGGATAGTAGTTCAGACACAATTTTTCCACGAGATCGCTCAAGGACTCTCTGAGTTAGAGGGGGTCGAAATTTGACATTTTGGCCAAAGAGGTGTTTATTCTCATCCATGTAACTTCTTACCTATTGTTTTTAGAAAAATGTGTTCCAAAGAGTTTAGATAGCTATTTCACCAGTCTTTCGAAAAGAAGTTATAAAAAAAAGTTTTTAATTTTTTTTCTTAAAAATCCAAAACTTTTTTGACTTTTTCCTCAAATTGGGCCCTTTTTTTTTTTTAATTCAAAAGAAAGCTTTGGTCATTTCCTTTAAGAGCTATGGGGTCGCTTAGTGGGATGCGAGTGGGATATCTATGAAAAAAAAAATTTTAACTTTGGAACTCAAAAAATGGTTCTCAATTTTCACTATTAGGCGTGGGATAGCTTACCAGTTTTCGATTTCGATCTAGGACACCCTCTAATTTTGATAGGTTCGAAAAAGAAAGCATAAGCCAAAAAATAAGGGCGGTGGGGTGGGGCCATATGGCTCCTCATCGGGGTAAAAATTCGGCGTAAAGAGGTTAAAATCCTCAAAAAGCCCCACAACTGCCCACGTTGGGGTGCAATGTGAGACCGACCTCTATTAATTTTCTGCCCCCAACATTTTTGTAGAATATACCTAACCTCTATTTCCACTTGCTAAGGGGGCTCCCATACAAAATGACATTTTTATAAAATTTGCTCCTACCGCTCTAACTGTCCATAGGCTGCCCCTGGAGAAGTAAAATGTATGACCGACCCCCAATATTTTTTCAACTCCAACATTTTCTCAGAATATACCTACTCTTTATTTTCAACTCTTAAGGGGGTCCCCATACATTTTTTTTTTATTTTTTATTAGTTTTTAAAAATACATGTTTTTATAATGTATGGTAGCCCCTTAAGGAGTGGAGATAGGGTGTTATTATGATCGGACAAAATGTTGGTAACTAAAAAATAATGGGGGTTGGTCGTAATTTTTGCCTCTCTAGGAGGAACGGTAGGGGCGGTAGGAGCTGGTTTAATAAACAAATTTATAAAAAATTAAAGAAATGTATGGGGACCACCTTAAGGGTTAAAGATACATTGTAGGTATGTTTGCAAAAAATGTTGGAATTAATAAAATAATGGAGGTCGGTCATACATTTGGCCCCACTAGGGGCACTTTAGGGTAAGTTAGAATGGTAGGATCAAATTTTTTTTAAATGTTTTGTATGGGAGCCCCATTAGGAAGTGGAAATAGGGGTAAGGTATGTTCAAGAAAAATGTTGGGGGCAGAAAATTATTGGAGGTCAGTCTCACATTGCGCCCCTCCAGGGGCGTTTCTGTTGGAGTTTTGGGGCTTTTGAGGATTTTTACCTCTTTACGCCCAATTTTGACCCCGATGAGGTTCCATATGGTCCCACCCCACTGCCCTCATTTTTTGGCTCGTGCTTTCTTTTTTGAACCTATAAAAATTAGAGGGTATCGCGGATCGAAATCGAAAACTGGTTAGCTATCCCACGCCTAATAGTGCAAATTGATAAACCGTTTTTTGTGTTCCAAAGTTAAAAAAAAATTGTTTTCATAGATATCCCACTCGCATCCCACTAAGCGACCCCATAGCTCTTAAAGGTAAGCAAAAAAAAATGGGCCCAATTTGAGGAAAAAGTCAAAAAAGTTTTGGATATTTAAGAAAAAAAATCAACAAATTTTTTTTTATAATTTTTTTGCGAAAGACTGAAGAAATAGCTATCTAAACTAGAGATGGGCACATGAGCAGATTAGAGCGTGATTCACGTGAATCACGCGTGATCACGCGTGATTGTGACTGAATTAAATTTTACTCACGTGATTGTGAGTGAGTGTGAGTGAAGAAAAAAATTGCGTGAGTGAGTGTGCGTGAGTAAGATTTTGCGTGAGTGAGTGTGCGTGAGTCGATTTTTTTGCGTGAGTTTGCGTGATTTATTTTCTCTTTATATTTCCTTTCGGACCAAATAAAGCAATAAAAAAATTGTAAAATTTGGTTTAACTTAAGATTTCGTCCCGAAAAAAGCTAAAAAAAAAGTAAAATTTCGCTGAACCTTAAATTTTGCTGAAAAGGTTTTTGAAATTTTCGTCATTGATTTTTTTTTTTTGTATAAAAAAGAATTTCGCGAGTGTGAGTTGTATTAAATTAACTCACGTGATTGTGAGTGAGCGTGAGTAGAAAAAATATACTTGTGAGTGAGTGTGCGTGATTCGAAAATTCCTGTCGTGAGCGTGAGTGAGTGTGAGTCAAAAAACAATAGGTAATAAGTTACATGGATGAGAATAAACACCTCTTTTGCCAAAATGTCAAATTTCGACCCCCTCTAACTCTGAGAGTCCTTGACCGATCTCGTGGAAAAATTGTGTCTGAACTACTATGCAATAGGACTAACCTTGGTGCAAATTTCATCCCGATCGGAAGACATCGGTTTCAAAAGTTGTGTCAGTTGACACTAAAACCCCCATTTATAAAATGAATGTCATGCAACCAAAATTTTACAGAAAATAACTCTGTAAATTTACAGAGTTAAGTAAAGAATATTTTATAAGATTTTTGAAAAGATTTTTCTCAAAAAAAAAAAAAAAAAAACAGATAAAATTTTGGTGTGTTTACAGAAAACTCTGTATTTAACTATGAAATTAAGATTACGTAGAAATAAGTCAAAATACAGATAAAACTCATTTTTTTGGTTATAAAAAATACAGAGTATTTCGCTTAAACCTGTATTTTAGCAGAAAACTCTGTTAATTATCTGTAAAATTAAGATTACAGAGTTAAAAGTAATATTACAGATGAAACTTTGTTTTTTGTCACAATAAAATACAAAGTATTTTCTAAATATGTATTTTGACAGAAAACTCTGTCAAACATCTGTTGAATTAAGATTACAGTAAATTTACATAGTATTTTATAGAGTTATTATTTTGAGTGTAGATTTCCAACTAGCAAGATTTTTTGTTATTTTACGAAGAAAACTCTGTAAAATGATAAAATACTGATAAAAGCGACCAGAATTAGACTATTTTATTTACTATTTGATTTCTGATCAATTTATCTTTCCTTAATGTGCAAGTAGTGTTGAGAATTGGAAAATGCCATCGAGTAAATTTGCCCGCTTAAATGCTTCCAAATTGTTAATTTACTTTTTTTATTTTTGTGAAAGTTTTTTTATGAGTACCTCCAATTTTACTCCTCGTAAAATTTACCAGATTTTTTTATTACAGAGCAATAAGTAAAATTACAGTTGAAAATTTGTATTTTGGTTACGAGGAAAAAACACAAGTATTTTTATAAAATCTTTATTTTATAAAAAAACTTTTTATTATCTGTAAAATAGAACAAAGTAAAATTACAGAAAAAATTTTGTTATTCGGTTACAAGAAAATACAAAGTTTATTCTTAAAATCTGTAATAATAATAGTTTTGATCTAATGATCAATTATTTTATTTATTCTTTCTATTTATTTACAACTCATTTTTAATAATTTTAACCTAACCGAGAACTGGTAACAATGACCGTCGTCTCGTTGTAGCGAAAAACCAAGGGTTCTGGTGGGAATCGAACCCACGACCCCCACGTTCAAAGGCTAGCACGCTACCAACTAGCCAACGGGGGCCCCTACTCTTAAAATCTGTATTTCGACAGATAACTTTGTCAAATATCTGTCGAATTGAGATTACAGTCATTTTACAGAGTTTTTAACAGAGTAATTATTTTGAGTGTTATATTTTGAGACTTTTATCACATAGAAAAATTATAATATTTAATAACATTATGCCTTTAGAAAAGTTTTAGAATTCTTAGACATTTTTCAAAGAAGAATTTCTACACTCAAAATAAAAACTCTGTCCAATCATCAGAAAAATCTGCTGAAAATACACCCATTTTGAGCCATATGATAAATCTGCTGATTTTAGCAGACGCGGTTTGCTAAATTTCTGTAGTGATAACCTGGGTTAAATCAGCAGATAAATCTGTCAAGACAGCAGAAAAATCTGCTGACTTTGGCAGAAAAAACTACTGATTTCAGCAGAAAAATCTGCTAATTTCGGCGGAGAAAATTTTTGATTTAAGCAGAAAAATTTTTAGTTAGTTTGAGCCAAATAATATGTTTTCTGTAAAAATCTTTTTTCAAAAAATTTTTTTTTATAAAATTGGAAAAATATATTTACATTGGTATATTTAAAAACTTTATAAAATTCTTAACTTAATGTAAACGAACAAAATCAAGCGGCATGTCGTGACTCGTGACTGGCACACATGAAAGAATAGAACGCAAAAATAACACAACACTCACACTTATAATAAGAAAACAAATTTAAAAACTACAAAAATCGACAGACATGCCTTAACAAGCACACACACATGAAGCAAATGAAAACAAACGTAAATACACACTTATAATAAAAAAAAATTAAACCAAGGGTGGTTTTGAATTTTCTATTGTTGCGTTTGCGTGAATAAACTGAAGACCTTCTCTTCTTTTAGAGCAGCAACAAACTGGCAAGCCGACAAAATTATATTTGTGTAACATATTTAGTGACGCATTTAAGCGGGAGCTATTTATATTCGTCCACTTTAATTTTCAGATAGTGACATTTGATTTTCATTTTTGCGAGGCCAACATTTAAAAGATACTTAAAAAAAAATAACAAAAAATATCTGTTAAATTAGCGAAATAATCTGCTGAAAATCTGCACAAAAACTTTTTAAAACTTAGCAAACAGGATAGGTAAATGTTCTGTAAAATTTCGGTTGTTTTCAGAAATTGAATGGCAGAGAGTTCTGCTAAAATATTCAGTTCAGCAGAAAAATCTGCTAAAAATTTGTAATTCTAAATTGAAAGTCATTTTACAGATTTTATGACAGAGGTTTTCTATTGAGTGTATAAACAAAAATTCTTCTATAGAAAAATTCTGAGATTTTTCCTATAGAAAACTTTAATGGCTTTCATATAAAGAAAATCGCAAATTAATTCTATCAAAAAATGTTCACCTTTTTTCTAAAAATAAGATTCTTTGACAATTTTCTTCAATTTCCTTTTTCCCCTCTCCTTTTCTTTTTTCTTTTTTTTCTCTTTCGAATTCGAATTTCGAAAAAACAAGTAAAAAAGTTAAATTCGGCCTTGCCGAATGTAGTGATGCCCTCCACAATTTCAAAAAGATTATTGCAAAAAACTTTATTTAAAAGGAAATTACTTTTGAAAAAAAAAAATTTTTTTGAAAAAAAAAATTTCCGCGAAAAAAAATTTTGGTAAAAAAAAATCCGCGATTTTTTTTCTTTTTTTGTCAAAAAATATGTTCGGACTTGTTTAAATACCTTTTGGTGTTCAATTATGTTCACATATGTCAACCAGAAGCCGAATTAAAGCATTTTGTATTTTTAGGTTATGTTGAATGCACTGAAATTTTTGAGGTGTGCTTACATTTTCGTTCATAACTTTTGAACCGCTGAACCGATATCGCTCAAATGCAATACCAAACTTCTCGGGAGAACTTCCAATAAATATGTTAAGTTTCAGTCATCTCTGTGCAATATTTTGTCCGCGACAGCATTTTCCACAGACAGACAGACGGACGGACATCGCTAGAATGTCTATATACTTTATGGGGTCTCAGTTCGATATTTCGATGAGTTACAAACGGAATGACAAATTTATATATATCCTCTATCACTAAGTGGAGGGTATAAAAATAAAGTGTTATTTAATAACTTACCAAAGTTATTACTCTAAAAAACTTAGGTAATTTATCAAAAACCACTTTATAGGTTGGATTATCCCTAAAACGTACACAATTTTTTATTATATTTTTTTTTTGTGTGTGGGGGGATTTCCTTTTTTTCTCCCGTGGATCCGCGCCTGTGAACCACATGGTTAATTTTTTTCAAATTATTAGGATAGAAATAGAAAACTAATATAACGCGCCATAAGAAAAATAGATGCCAGATCGGTTTTTATTGCTTCACTCACTCCTAAGTCGTAGAAAGTGTTGCCATGTTAGCTTAAAACTAGCTAAAACCCACTCTGTTTTCTCCTAAAATGGCTTAGCTCTTCCCCATTTTTATACCCTCCACTTAGTGATAGAGGGTATATATAAGTTTGTCATTCCGTTTTTAACTCATCGAAATATCGGTCTGTATGTCTGTCTGGCTGTCTATCTGTCTGTCTGTCTGTTTGTCTGTGGAAAATGCTATCACGGACAAAATATTGCACAGAGATGACTGAAACTTAACATATGTATTGGAAGTTCTCCCGAGAAGTTTGGTATTGCATTTGAGCGATATCGGTTCAGCGAAAATGTAAGCACACCTCAAAAATTTCAGTACATTCAACATAACCTAAAAATACAAAATGCTTTAATTCGGCTTCTGGTTGACATATGTAAACATAATTGAACACCAAATGGTATTTAAACAAGTAAGAACATATTTTTTGACAAAAAAAGAAAAAAAATCGCGGATTTTTTTTTACCAAAATTTTTTTTCGCGGAATTTTTTTTTTTTTCAAAAGTAATTTCCTTTTACATATAGTTTTTCGCAATAATCTTTTTGAAATTTTGGAGGGTATCACTACATTCGGCAAGGCCGAATTTAACTTTTTTACTTGTTTCTTATAAAACTCTACTGTCGAGTCTGTATATAGGCTGTGGTAAAATTATGATGGTAAATTGTAACGTCTGGCAGCACTGGCGAAAAGCCGTAAATTTATCCGTAAATAAAAAAAGAGCTAAATTTGCATCGCTGACTGCAAAAATTCAACGATAATAATATTTTACTTGAAATTACCAATTTCACTTTGATTTCTCATAAGTACACACATGTGTATGTATAAATGTGTTTGTAGTATTTATGTAATTTCACGTTTACGTTTTGTTTTTTTTTTACATTTCAACTCCACACACTCGAATCAAATTAAGTGCGTGACATACCTGAAAATACACAAATGTACATATTTTTAAGGTTTTTCTGTTTTTTTCGTAGATTTTCTTATTCGTTGTGCCTGTCTCTTTTACTTTTATTGTTTGTTTTGTTTTTTAATTTTTAATATTTGTCTTAAAAAAAAGAAAAACAACAAAAAAGAGAGTTTTTTTTTATCTTATTGATAATGAGTATTTTCCAAGCGTTCACGTGAGCAGCGTCAACGCCAATGTGTAAATATACTAAATAAAGAAAGTAAATGAGTGCAATGTAGTGATTATCACCCAAGAGTCTTTAAATGTGTGTTAGTGTGTGTGTGTTGTACGTGTTATTATGGGAGTAACAGTGTGTAGTAGTTTTTGTTTGCATGTTGAGTTTTAGGAATGAGAAAAAAATGATTTCTTTAATTTTATACAATAGTATCAAAACGGCGGTGAACGGTAAAACGTCGTAGCGCGCTCGTACGTTTGGTTCATACGTTCCTTTGTACGTTTGTTCGTACATTAGCTTCTTTATACGTTTATCATTATTACATTGCCTGCATGTACGTTATTAAGTAAGTGTTTACCATAATACAGTCGTGGTACATCATCTGTTATTTAGTACCAAAAAAAGGTACGCAATTTTATTTTGCGCGAAAATCATTGTATATAAATTCTATTAAGTTCGGTTTACTAAAAATATACAAAATACGCGTGTTTTCGTTTATAAAGATTCTGTGGAAATGTGATAAATAATCTAAATAATAATAAAAAAACAAAAAATAATAACCGGATGATTTGAAATATACAAAACTGTGTCTTCAGGCGAACACTTCATGGATTCTCATTGCTTTGGATTACTTATAAATGGATATTTCTCCGATATAAAAAACAACAACAAAACGTGTTTATACATAAATAATAAAAAATAAACAATCTGCTGATATGAAATTTAATAATACAAATAAAAATAAATAAACACACACACACACATAAATATGTACCTTACACACACACACACACACAAATCAATTTTATGGAGCTAATTAAAAAAAAAATACAGTAATTGATTTACATGTAATTTTTAAATGTCAGTGTGTGTGTGTGTGCATGACAATGAATTTAAAAAAAGAATAAAAATATTCAAAATGTATAAAAACCAGCAGACAAGAATATTTTAAACCAGGATTACCCCTATTAAGGTTTTTTATACGTTTTCTTAAAATTTTCGTTTCGTTTTATTTTGACACCCTACACTCGGCTTTAGTAAACATTCGTTTTATTTTGACACCCTACACTCGGCTCTAGTAAACATGATCCTTTGTTTAATTACCACTTATTGTTTTCCTATTTTGTTTTATTACCATCATTTGTTTTATTTCTACTTATTGTTTTTCTATTTACACTACAATTTGATCCAACTCAACAATTAAACAAAATTATAAAAAGTGAAAAAAATTATTAAAAATCAACTGTTTTATTTTATTTTTTTATATTAAAAAAAAAAAAAATATTTTTACAACTTTAATTTTTGCAAATTGTGTAAATTTTCATATTGAAGTGAATAATCAGTGTTGACCCTGATTCGGATTAGTATTGCTGATCCAGTAATTAATACGGATTACTGGATTCTAAAAATAGTGTGAAAAAAGTTGTTTTGTTTAACCCGTAACTGCATGGCGTTAACTATTTGTAACAGTTACTTTGAAAGCAAGTAGCTCTCAAAGTAATCTTCCAATCATTTTTGTTTAGTGTTTTCTTAAAAACATTTTTTTTATGTTTTTTGCTCGCTTCAAAGTCTTGTATTTTATTGTGGAAACCAAAAGTGGAAAAAAAAACACAAATCTCCTTTTTGGCGCGTTTTGCGTTTCTTCCCCCCCCTCCCCCCCCTCCCCCCATTTACCAACAAAAAAATAAATTATCTCAAATTTAAGAAAATGACAGTTTAAGTTAAAATTACGAAAATGCTAAAACACGTGCTTATTGATTTTTGATTTACTTCCAAAAAATACAACTTTTGTTAAAATCGGGATTTCATACAGTAAATGTGTTAATTTACCATCTCTTAATATTTAGTACAATCTTTACAGTACCAGCATAAAATAAAGAAAAGCAAGTAGAAAATTTAAATTCGACTTTGCCGAATCTATGAATACCCTCCACAATGCATTTTTTAAAGGATAGTAAATTGTATTAGAAATATTTTATTTTAAGTAAAAAACTCTTTTTTGTCACTTTAAAAAAAAATTACTAATCTTTTTTTGAGTGTAAATTTTTTTTCGAGTGTAATGTTTTTTTTACTGTAAAAATATTTCTGAGTGAATGCACGTCCGTATGTACACAAAATATTGTAATTTTTGTAAAAACAAAAAAAAAAAATTTTTGTGTGTAAAATTTTTTTTGAGTGTAACATTTTTTTGACCCGGGTAAAAATGAAATATATATGATCATATATGAAGATATATGGATCATATATGGATTTATATAACCATATATTATCATATATACCTCCATATATGTTCATATATGATCTGATCCGTAAATTGGCCCGATATGAGGTCACTCGAGTGTAAAATTTTTTTAGAGTGTAATATTTAAGTTACCAATGCTTTTAAAACTAAACAAGTTTTAAAAGCATTGCTTTAAAACTAGAAAAGTTTGAAAAGCATTGGTAAGTTACCACCAATGCTTTTAAAAATTGTTTAACACGTGGCATTTAAGATGAAACCAATCTGAAATTCAGGGTTTTGTTTATAACTTTTGAACCACTAAACCGATTGAGCTGAAATTCAATACCAAACAGACCTGGCGAACGGCAAAGATACCTGTCAAGCTTCAGCCGTCTCATTATTGTCTTTCGAAAGTTATAGTGTTATTTATCTTGTAAATTAGCGAAAAACCCTTGCCGAAATTTACTCTTTTGCTCATAACTTTTGAACCACTGGACCGATCTGGCTGGATTGCAATACCAACCTGACCAGTACCCGATTTCTGTAACTATGCGAGAAGTTTTCGCATCGAAAAAAATAAATAAATATTAGAGTCATCTTAAACTTAACAGAGTGATTTAAAAAAATAGCTTTGCGTTTTTTTCGTATTCGATGTTTTTTACATTAGCAACATTGTACTCACCCTGTTAAAAACTAAATGACTACAATATTGTTTTATTTTTCTCGATGCGAAAACTTTTCGCATAGTTACAGAAACTGGGCACAGGTAAATGATCAACATATGTATATGCCAAACTTCAGGAGCCTCCGTAAAGTCTTTCAAAAGTTAGCGTGTTTTCAAGAGACATCGTCTTAAAATCGATCAAGGATCATGAATATATATACTTTATGGGGTCCTAGACCAATATCTCGAGGTGTTACAAACGGAATGACAAACTTATATATACCCTCTATCACTAGAGTGGAGGGTATAAAAACTGCAATTGTGTGATTTTATATTTAATTAAATAATAATAAAGAAACTCGTTTGTTTTTTTATACCTTCCACTCTAGTGATAGAGGGTTGTCATTCCGGCTTGTCATTCCGTTTGTAACACCTCGAAATATTGGTCTAAGACCCAATAAAGTATATATATTCATGATCCTCGTTCGATTCTAAGACGATCTAGCGATGTCCGTCTGTCTGTTGAAAACACGCTAACTTTTGAAAGACTTTACAGAAGCTCCTGAAGTTTGGCATATATGTTGGGGATTTACCTGGTCAGGTTTGTATTGCAATCCAGCGAAATCGGTCCAGTGGTTCAAAAGTTATGAGCAAAAGAGTGAATTTAGCCAAATGTTTTTCACGAATTTACGAGATAAAAAAAAAACACGATAACTTTCTAAAGGCAATTCTGAGCTGAAGCTTGGCATATATATTTGTCGTTTCTCTGGGCTAGTTCGTATTGAATTTCCGCCAAATCGGTCCAGTGGTTCAAAAGTTATTAGCAAAACCGTAAATTTCGCCCTAAATTCACGTGTTGAAAACCCATTAAACATATTTAAAAAACATTGGTAAGTCACAAAAATATTTTACAACGTATTTTTGTCATTCAAAAATATTTTTACACTAAAAGAAAAAAAAAAAAATCGAAAAAAATTTTACACTCAAAAAAAAATGTTACACTCAAAAAAAATGTTACACTCAAAAAAAATTTAGTAAATTATTATTTTTTTTTTTCAAAAATTAGTTAAAAAAAAAAAAATTTTACACAAAATAAAATATTTCTAATAAAAAATTTTATTTTTTCATTTTAGAAAATTTACTATAACTTAAAAAGGGCATTGTGGAGGGTATTCATAGATTCGGCCAAGTCGAATTTAACTTTTCTACTTGTTAATTTTCAGACCAACTTGAGCAATTTGTTTTTTAAGACTTTATTGTATATAAGTTCAGTTCATTAATACAAGGTATTTTGTAACACATGCCCTAAGTTTTTGGCGAACTCCTCATTAGTTAAAAGTTTATTGGTCATTTTCTAAAGTAAATAAAAAGTTTTGAAAGGTTCAATATTTTGAATAATACAATTATGTATAATAAATAATGTTCAGTTAGTTAGAACATTTAAACAATATATCGTTGTCTGGTCTTCAAAAGTCCTATGTGCAGTTTAAAAACATCTCGAAATGGCTTCGGTGGCGCACATGTATGGAATGTATGGACCCCAATGGCTTTAAAAAAAATATATAAAAACGTCATGTTTCAAGTTTGAGTTTCTTTTTTAAATGCAAATAAAACTCACATTTTTAATGAAACATGAATGAACATGAATTTGTTAAAGACGAAGTTAACAATTTTCAACGTTTTTATTATCAATCGATTATTATTTTAAAAAAATGGTGTATAGAAAATTTTCCAAGCTTTACTTTAAGATTGATATCATCCAGATTGAGCAATATTAAAATGAGATACTGAACAAATGTTCCAAATGACATTTTGACATAATTGTGACTCAAGCTCTAACAACTTTTTTTTGCCTATTGTTGATGATATGGATACTGACGATATGTGATTTCAACTAGAGATGGGCGCGTGAGTGGATTTTGACTCACACTCACTCACGCTCACGCAAAAAATAATCGAATCACTCACTAATCACTCACGCAATTTTTTTTTTTACTCACGCTCACTCACGTTCACGTGAGTAATAAAAAATTTACTCACGCTCACGCGTGACTCACGCCAGATTCAATCACGCTCACGCGTGAGTCACGCAAAATCTACTCACGCAATAAAATTTTCTTAACAAAAAGAAAAAAAAAACCAAAAAAAAATTTTTTACAAAAAATTAAAAAAAAATTGGGCAAATCTAAAAATCTAATCACGCAAACTCACGCCAAAAAAAAGTGACTCACTCACTAATCACTCACTCAGATTTTTTTTCAACTCACACTCACTCACAATCACGTGATTGAAATGAAAATCACTCACACTCACGCGTGATTCACGCGTGATTCACGTGAATCACGCAAATCACGTGACCAGCGCCCATCTCTAATTTCAACAACTTGGTGCGCCATGTCATGCAGCCAACGAAACAATGAATTTATGGCGAGCGAAATTCCCGGAAAAATAATTTCACGAAGATCTGAAGCACTATTTTCTCTTGGCCATCTCAAGGAGAGAGTTTTTTTACGCAAATAAACCAGAAACAGTTGAAGCCTTGAAAGACAACATTGGGTGTGAAATTGCCGAGATAGAGCCATAAATATGCTAAAATGTCATTGAAAAATTCACTAAAAAAATCGACGTATGTAAACGTTCACACGGGTGACATTTGAAAAATATTATTTATCATTCATAAATTGTGGAACCTCTACTATATTTTCTAATACACAGACAATGAATTTCCTTAAAAAAATTTATGTTTAATTTGTATTTGAAAAAGAAACTCAAACTTAAAACGTCCTGTACTGTTTTTTTCAAAAACTCCAAAAAATATGCATATATTCCTTAAATTGCGTATTTTTGTCGAAAATCCTATTTTTTAGAATTTTAAATTATTTTACATTTATATTGAATAAATATTTAAAAAAGAAAAAATCATTTGAGAACACTTACAAACAAAAATGTGAAAGTGTGGGCACTATTTTTTGTCGAAATAATGCATTACAAATTTGCAACGACATGCAGTGAACGGTGAAGGCAAAAAACAAACATTCAAACTACTATATATTCTGACTAAATGGGTTTATTACCAAAACCAGTAGTGTAATAGCTGTAAGATCATACCTAAGAATCAAAAGGATTTCGGCTTTTAAGCGAAATTTTTCTTCATTCAGTCGTCAGTTAAAATTTTGTGTGGACTTTAGATCATTTAAAAATGAACAAAAACTTTTCTACCGAAAATACGTTTCAGAATCTATGGGAAATATGTTATGGTAATATTTTTAAGAATATGAGAATTTTTCTGTTAAAAAATCTTAAGAATCTGATAATTTTTCTTTAGGAAAAGTTTAAAAAAAAACTATGATTTCATTTTGGAACAATATTTTAGAACTTTTCTATAGAAAACTAAATCAGAATCTGAAACTTTCCAAGTAAAAAATCTCTCAGAATCTGAATATTTTCCCTTCTTTGAATCTTAATCTTTTTTTTTTTGTTAAATAGTGTCTTAGAATTTTTCTGTACAAAAATGTTTAAGAACCTAAGAAAAGAATTAAACCCAAACAATTTTTCTATTCTCAAATATTTTCTGTTGGGAAAGGCTTTAAAATTTAAGATTAAATTTTTAGAAATGTGTGGCAATATAACACTATATATAAAAATATTTTTGAAACTGATAATTAATAATTAACAGAGTTTGTCAATAAGAAAAGCGTATCAGAATTTGAAAATGTTTATATAAAAAGAATGATATAAGTGGATTTATTTTCTAATTATTCCAGGGGCTAGGCATGCACCTCAAACACTCGAACATTAGCTGTCTGGATTAATAGAATGAAGGTTGAAAGAGGAATTGTAAAAAATGTTTTTTGTTTTCTTTAAAAAAAAAAAACACTTTTATATTGTTTTAAACAAAAAATTTATGAAATTTACGCTCTTAAAATGTTAATGATTCAATATAATTAAAAAAAAAATATTAAAAGTGCAAATAAAGTACAAATTTCACGACTTTAAAAAACCAAAAATTTTACTTTATTCCAGACAGATTTCGCGTGAGAGAAAAAAACGAGAATAAAGAGAGTTACAATCTCTTTACTTTATTCCTCTATGATTATTCTTATGTTGTTTAAAAAAAAATATTTCAACATACCAAAACAAATTTTGAATATTTTTTCTATAATCTACATTAAATTAATAATTATTGTTATAAAAAATAACAAAAATTTTTAGAAAATGAAAAAATATATAAATAAATCAAAATAAATTCAAAATGGACTTATTAAATCCTAAAATTTAAATGGATTAATTTTGATTTTTTTACATCTTTTTTCATTTTTTTTCTGATTATAATTGCCAATTTATCGTAGGTTACGGAAAAAAAATATTCCAAATTTGTTTTGGCATGTTAAAATATTTATTTTAAACTAAATAAGATTAATCAGAAAATTAATCCACTTATTGAAAAACACGGCATATGTATATCTGTAGAAAAAAAGACTTATAAGAATCAGAGAGATTTCCTATAAGAAAAATGTTGAATCTGATAATTTTTCTACAGAAAATACTATCTGAAAATTTAATAACTTTTTTATTCTATAAAAAATAAGTCTAAGAAACTGAGACATTTTCTATTAGAAAAGTGTTGAATCTAACAATTTTTCTGCAGAAAATACGATCTAAGATTTTAAGAACTTTTTTATTTTTCGAATTTGAACATTTTTCTGTATGAACAACATTTTAGAACTCAACGAACGTATTCAAAATGTAAATGGAGTGACTAACATCGAGTGTCTAACTTGTATTTCCCATATTCTTAAAGAGAACCCTTGAAGATCGTTAACAGGCACTCGCTTCTTCATTCTTTTGATATAAGTGGGTAACATCCAGTTTCTCACTTTTCCTTATGGAAAGCTATGATTTAAAAAAGTAAAACACTTTTTTTTTATTTTAAATACGGCTGTTTGAGTTTTTCTGTAGCAAAAATATCTGAACATCTGGTTAATTTCGTAAAGGAAACATGTATATAAATCTAAGGCTACCTTCACACTAAAAGAACCGGATACAGTATAAAGCAGCTGTTCCAAAAACGTAGGGATGTTGCGAATAGTGTAATCGGCATTTTACCAAATATTTACTATTCGGTTTGAAGCGAATAATCACTATTTCAACAGACGAACATCGCTAGAATGTCGACGAATCCATCACTGATCAATAATAAATATTTACTTTATGGGGTCCTAGACCAATATATCCGTACATATGTACAACGACCGTAGAGGCCGCCGCGCTTATAAGGATACCAAAAAGTTGTGGAAGGTAGCCAAATTCCGGCTGCCAAATTTGGCTTCCAAATTTCGTGGAGAGCAAATCAACGTTTACTACGTAAAATGTTGGGCAGAATGGTACGAAATATCCGCTACTACTTAAAAAGGTTTTTTTTTTTTTTTTAATATTGAGAAAACGTCAGAAAAATATCAGAAACAATTAAAAATTAAAAAAAAAAATAATAATAAAATAAAAAAAAAAATAAATATTTTAAATAAAATAAATACAACAAAATTCTGATTTTGTTGTTTTAATTATTTTTTTCATAATAACGGTATTTTTTATATAAAAAACAAAAAAAAAAAATTGAAAAAAACTGAAAAATGTACTAAATATTAAAAAAAAATGTACTAAATGTTTACACGGCAAGGTCCAACATTTTACATAGTAAACGTTGATTTGCTCTCCACGAAATTTGGAAGCCAAATTTGGCAGCCTGAGTTTGGCCACCTCCCACAACTTTTTGGTATCCTTATAAGCGCAGCGGCCTCTACGGTCGTTGATATTATATACATTTCTCCAGCGGACTTTTTCTAATATTTTTATGCTAATTTTAATTGGTTTAAAAAATATTCATTTTTTAAACCAATTAAAAATATTGCAAGGTTTTGCAAAAAAAAAAAAAATAAAACCCCTAATAATAGTACAATAAAAATACAATAAAGGCATACCCTTTAACGGTCATATTGCATGTTTTTCTTAGTAAAACATTTTTTTTTTAATTATTTAAATTACAAACAAAACAAATCTGCTATACAATTGTATTCCACGAAAAAAGTATAATATTAATTTGAGAAACTTAAAGAGATCTAATTGTTAAAAAATGTGGAATTGTCAATATTTATAATAATATTTACTTCCGTCGGTCGGTTATTTATTAATAAAATATAAAACACACGAAAAAAGAGTAATTCATATTAAAAAAAACAACACACACAAAAAAAATAATAGTGAGTTACTCCTTATAAATTCGTATGCGACAGTGAGCATGTGTAGGTTCTTGAGTATTGGTAGTGGTGTCGTTGAAGTAGTAGTAATTACTGTATAATGTGCATCAGGTATGATCAAGTTGGTACAATTGTCCCTTATTCTATTTGGTACAATTCAAATTCCAATGATTTTATTGAAACATCGTAATATTCACACAGAGTAAAACAGAGGGTAAATTAATAAAAATCAAAAGCATTAATTACTGTCTTTTTTACGGGAACAGACAGGAAATATGAGACAGTTGCAAAATATTAGGAAGATATTGATATTTTTGTAACAAAAGCATTATCCGGGTTTCTCTTATTTTTATCAAACTGATAAAACCAGATAGACACATTTTACATTTCATTTTATGTACAGTACTATCTGGATTAGAGTTTTTCACGGGAATTCCCGGGACGGGTAGTTAATATATAGAACACTTGTATCCACCATGTTTGGGATATAATTTATTACGACTATATATTACTCATTTTTACTCGGGTTATGTAGTATTAAGTGTGTTTTTTGCGCGTTTGGATTAAGTTTTAACGAACAAAATTAATACATCTTGGTAGGTGGATTCATTTTCGATTTATATGGGTTGTTGTCTACACTAATGTACTTGCTACAAAAGTTTACAACGCTGCATGTTTAGAACTTATTTTAGAACTAAGAATGAGAGAGAATAGAGAAAACAAAATAAAAACATATGACGCTATTAAACGCCGTGCATGGAATTTTAACAAGTTTATTAATTATTTTATTAATATTTTATATAAATAAAATTATTCATTCTAAAGTTGTTTTGTGTAAAATATAATTAAATTTTAAATAATCTAAAAGTGCAGAAAATATGCCTATTGTGTATGGTGGTACTAACAGAAAAGTTGCTTCAAATTTAATAATCGTATCTATCATCCCTGATATGCATACATATTTTATTGATTAAACTCTCATAAAATGAGAATGTACTAAATTAATGAGTGTGTGTTTTGTTTAATGAGTCAATCTTTTTCCTTTTGGAGTTTTTTACAGAGAGAGAGACAAAGAGAGTGAGAAAGAATTGCTCAGTTGGTAATGGGGTGAGAGGATGTAAATACGAGTAATTAATGAATTTGCAAACACTGTTGCCAATTTGGTGTTTTCCCCGGTAAAACTAACGATATTAATGCTCACAGCGATGTAGAGCTTAAAACTTTGAGATCTAGGTGTTTTTTAATTAAATGTAAAAACACGAAATTTTGTATGGAATTTTTTTAAGCCGTTACCAGTGGTGCCAACTGATTTTGATGAAAAAATTTACATATTTAAAAAAAAAAAAAAAATCGGCAGTATCGGTACTTCAATTTAAAGAAATCGGCAAAAAACCGGAAAATGAAAAATAACAATTTTAAATACAATAAAACTTATTTTTATTTATAAAAATAACAAAACAGAACAATTTAGCATTAATTAATGTTTTGTAACATATAAGATAAGACTGAATAAAAGTTTTTCGATGTTTTGTGTAAAAAAGGAGTGTACACTTTTAGGATTAAAGAAAAAACTTGTACAGTCGAACCCGGTTATAACGAACTCCGAGGGACCAGTAAAAATAGTTCATTATAAGCGAAGTTCGCTATAAGCGGGGTATATTTTATAACAACCAAATTTTATTTCCAAAAAGATAAGTTCCATTTTTATTTTATTTAACGTTTTTTTAAGTAAACTACTTTTTGAGAAGAAGGAATTAAAAATATAAATAAATTTTATCAAAATTATAACATTAACCAAAAATTTCTAACTTTTTGGTAAACATAATTGTCGCACATTTTTTAAATATTTATGGGAATTCGTTATAAAAATGTAAATATACATGAAATTGTGTTCATGGGACCATAAAAAGTAGTTCGTTTTAACCGAGGATTCGTTATAACCGAGTTCGTTATAAAAGAAGTATTTTGTGTGAAAATTGTTGCCAAAACGTCGGGACTTTCAAATTAGTTCGTTATAACCGAGAATTCGTTATAACCGAGTTCGTTATAAACGAGTTTGACTGTATTATATTTGATTTATGACATTTTAAAAAATGTTTCTAAAAATAAAAAAAAACCCCTTAGGCTCAGAGGTTTAAAAAAAAAACTTTACTTTTTTTGCATTATATTTTTCTCAGCCTTAATATATGTATAAAAAAAACTTAGCTCTTAGCAAATATTTTCAAAAATAATATGCTTTTGGCGCTCTAAACCGATATTCCAAAGTGGTTTAAACGAAATGACCAGTTTATGCACATGTACTCAATTACTAGGGGGAGTGTTAAATAATTACCTTGTTTTTAAAGTTGATAAAAAAATCGTCATTTTCAGTTTCGATTTAAAGTCAAAAGAATTAACTCCTTTGCATTGAATCAATTTGAAGTAGTATTTATTTCAATTCACCGACAGTGAAAAATAATTTTTTTCTTTTGTTATTTTTGTTATTTCAATTGAGTTAATTCTTTACTGCATTAAGTTCGTGGATTAATTCTTACAGAATTAATTAAATTTTTTCACCGTCGAGTAGGAACGTAAAAAATTAGTAACTGTTTGTATGAATTGAAAAAATATTTAATAAGAACGAAGTACTTTTAAGACCTGCACTAACGTATGGCTGCGAAGTTTGGACGATGAAATCGAGAAATGTAAAACAAATATCTTATGAGCGTAAAATTTTAAGAAAGATTTATGAAGCTGTAAAAACCGAAAATACGAACACCAATGGGAGCAAGAGATCGAGGTCATCCTAAAAAAAATATGGTTTGATAATGTTTTAAAGGACATGTTGGTGGTTAATTACTCAAGATAAAAACAAATGGAGAGCATTGGTAGCGGAAGCCCTGGTCCACAAAGGACTGCCAAACTGAGAATTTCGTTGCCACCTTATGAAATAATGTGACCTTTGGGAAAGTTCCAATTATTCCCGGACTAAAAAGAATATCGCCTAGAGCAAAAATACGTGTCGACTTAAATTTAATAAAGATTAATTCATATGGATATCGTAGGACTATGTCTTCACTTAAATTCCCCCGAAATTTCTGAATTTTTGTGAAAAAATTATTTACCGAAGTAAATTTTTACAAGGTTATGCCACTGTTGGATAGGTATTAAAAAATCTGGTCAGTCCATATGAAAACATCATATACATAGTTTCTTAAAAAGAAACGGCTCAAAAATGCTTGCCAATTTTTAATTGATATGCTCGGTTAGTCGGGACACCCCAATCTTAGAATTGTCTCTTTTATATACGTATACAATTTTAAGTTTCAGACTAATAGGTTCATACATTTTGGAGTACTTTTCTTGTAAGTCATTTTATCGATGAGTTTTATGAAAAGTTTCGTTTTTGTTGTAGCATAATTTTAGGAATTTAGCAAATAAATAATAAAAACATTGTCATTTATGATTTTATATGTATTTTTTGTTTGAAAATAAATCGACTGAAGTTTAAATAATTTATCATATTAGTTTTTTTTACCAAAATGTGCAGTTTTATTCGCTTTTTAAATAGCAATTTATTTAAAATTTATGTAAATGATATAAAAAATTTTCAGTTTTTTGGAAAAAATGTTTGTGTACGCGGATGATATAAGTCTTATTTATCCTTATAAACATGAAACTGGTTTAAAGGTTCATATGGAGCACGATGCTGCCTTAATTTCAGAATATTTAAGACTTAATATATTGAAACTAAACGCTGAAAAAACTAAAATATTGCGATTTAGACCGTATTTACTTCAGAATCAAGTTTTTGGCATTTGGGTAGATGGAAAACAAGTAAATGAAAGTCTTTCAACAAAATACCTTGGTGTGCACTTACAGAGTAATCTTTCATGGGATACACATATTCAGAAACTCCAAAATACTATCTGTAGTTGGTCTACTATATAAGATTAAGAATAAATTTAACACAAAAACAAAATTGGTTATATATCAAGCTTTAATACAAAACCATTTAAACTATTTGCCTATTATATATGGTCTGCTACCTAGAAAGCATACTTGACAAAAGTGGCGGTTCTAAAGCAGACATCTTTAACCGTATAAATAAAGCCAGGCAAGCATTTGGTCAGCTAAAGCCAATTTGGAATTCGTCATACATATCACGACGAACGAAGCTTAGCCTATTCAATTCAAACGTAAAATCCACATTATTGTACGGATGCGAAACGTGGAATGCTACAGCACGTGACATACAATCTGTACAAACTTTTGTAAACAAATGCCAGAACCATTTCTAATAATCAGCTGTGGTCTGAAACAAATCAACAACCGATCAATCTCGAAATATGTAAACGTAAGTGGAGCTGGATCGGTCATACATTGAGGAAGCCAGCCGCTGATAATGCAAAACAAGCCATAGACTGGAATCCACAAGGCAACCGTCGAAGAGGAAGACCTTCGCGCACCTGGAGACGCCAAATTGACACTGAAATGTCTCAACTACTTCTAAGCTGGAATCAAATAAAACATCGTGCATCAAATCGAATATATTGGAAAAATCTCGTTAAGGCTCTATGCTCCTTGTAAGAGTATTACAAATTTTATTTCAATAATTGAACAGTTCATGCGAATAAGAACGAAAATACCATTTTTATAATTTTACAGGGGACATAAAAACGCAGGAAACGGTTAAAAAACAATATTTTTCAACTGTTTTGCATTAGCTTTAAGAATAAACTCACTTTAGTAAGATAATTGGACTTGAATTTTTGCTTAAATGGAAAAAGGTCAAATATCCAAAAAACGAATTATGGAACTGTGAAAAAAATGTGTTATTTTGCAGAAGATTTTGAACACCTTTTTTTGAGACTTGCAAAACTTGAAGAGCTATTGTTGTTATTTTTTTGAGGACTTGAAGGATACACTTTTTAAGAATTTAAAGGACATGAAAAAAGTTTTTAAATACGTTTTTAAGAATTATAATATTAATCCGTTACTGGACATTATGAATACCGAAAATACCGAAAATTCGGTATTGACAATTTCCAAATATCGAAATACCGATTTTCCAATACCGGTCCGGTCTTGGCAGCCCTAATATATATATATATATATGGTTATAAAAAAAACCAATGAATTTAAATCTCTACAGAGAGTTCAAAATAGAGCATTGAAAAAAGTTTTTAATTTACCTCTTACATATTCAGCAATACCTTTATATAAGGACATAGCCTTACCATTCTTCCTTTACATGGCTTACACAAAGTGCAACTTTTACTTTATGTTTTTAAATCTTTGAATAACATTGGGCATCATACAATAACTTTTTCCAGAAATCAAACAGCTTTCAACACAAGAAATAATTCGAATTTAAGGGTAGCACGATGCCGATTGGAAACCACATTGGTAGTTTGGAGTTTAATAATCTTCCTGAGAATACAAGAAATATTGTTAGAATCTTTATTTTCAAACAAATGTTAAAAATTATCTTTTCCAAAGTTTAGAAATGCTTCTATTGTGATTATTAGTTTGATTTCAGTTATATCTTAAAGTTTTGGTTTATTTATTTTTTATTATTATAAAATTTGTTATTATCTTTTTTTATTTTAAAATTTGTTATTTTTTATATTTTTTTTTTTTTTATAAATATACTTAAGTTTATATGATTTTTATTTCCCAACTCGCCTCAACAATGCCTTCAAGACGCAGAGGCACAACATATTGTAAAACAATTATTATGAATAAAGAATTAAATAAAAAAAAAAACACATGTGAGGCGTTCCATAACAAAACGCAACAATTCCAGTTTTTGAGTTTTTTTTTGACTGAATCCTATTCTACACATTAAAATCTATGTAACCGTTACTAAAAAGAGCTCAATATTTACACTGCAATTCACTCTTGACTTTAATTACATATGAAACATCCCAAAGCTTAGTAATTACTAGGGATGAGATTTTCATGCACTAAAAAATCGAAAATATGCGCTCAACATATGCACAAAAAAACTCAAAATATGCACTAAAAAACCTAAAAACATGCACTAAAAAATAAAATGGGTGCAATAAAAATCTTGTTTTCATAGGAAAAACTTCTTAAAAAGCAAAAATTAACGCCGGGTTTAAATAGTAACATTTAAAACTTTATATAAGCAAGATTTTTTAAAAATTAAGACAATCTATAAAAAAAATTTTAAAGAAAAAATGTAATTCTTATTTCCAAAATAATTTTTTAAATTTAAAATAGTTTTTGAAACAAATAAATTTCAATTTGTGTTTTTGCTAATTTATGACAAAATATGCACCTAAAAGTTGGAAATATGCACAAAATATGCATTTAAAACCAAAATATGTAAAAATATGCATTTTCACCAAAATAAGCAAAAATATGCAAAAACAAATCGATGCCATTTTAACACAAATTTCTTGATTCGGAAAGATAATTGGTCGATATCGTTTTTAGACTATCGACAAAAAACATGCATTTGCATGTTAATCTCGTCCCTAGTAATTACACTCAACCTCCCTACTGACTTTGTTTACATTTATGCGTTTATCTCAAAAACTGTTAAAGTGGAATTGTTGCATTTTGTTATGGAACTTCTCATATTTACTAGATGCCTTACATAGGGTCTACACCTGATTTTTTTCGGTGGCAATAACGAATAACGTCGGCAGAATAAACAAAATAAAACACTTTTCGTCTATTTTGATAAATTCCAAACAAAAATGGCGTACAATTTTGATGTTTAATTGCCAGCAATAGTTGCTCAGACAAATTGCCAAGCAATTTTTGCTAAATAAATGTTGGCGTTATATGTAGGCTGACCATTCGTACTGATTTGATCCGTACATGTACTGATTTTTGATCACGTGTACTGATAAAAAAACGTTGTACTGATTTGTACTGATTTTTTAAAATATGTACTGATTTTTGAACATTTCAACATAAAAAATAAGTTTTATTCGAAAATTCTGTACAAAAACTTCAATTTCCATAATATAAGTCGTCAGAGTTGTTTTTTACAACTTAAGTCTGAAAATGAGATAATTCATAAAAACGCAAAAATAAATCTGAGCATGAGGTTATTTTGATCTTCCTAAATTTATATGAAAATGCGCACAGAATCTTTGAGATTTTCTATAAAGAAAAGTTCAATGGGCCGATGGGTTTTTTATATTTTTAGAAAGATAATGTAAATTGCATTAATCCAAATGATTCTGAGATCTAAGATGAGGTAATGTCATCAGAGCTTATTCGAAAAAGCGCTCAGAAACCAGGGACTTAAAAAAAAAAACACCTGCTTATTAGCTGTGAAGTTTTTTTACAGGAAAAGTTGTCAAAACTTACGGAAAAAGACTTCAAAATCTGAGGGATTTTCTTATTCTCAAAACCTGAGAAATTTTGTTATATTTTCTGCACTGAAACGATCAAAACATTCAAATCAAGTCGTTTAAAGTCAACTAAATTTTCTGCAAAATAACGACAACCGTTTTTTTCGCTGTTCTTTTTCAACAGTTGTTTTTTGCAGTTGTTTTTTCAAAATACTTGGGGTCAAGTTAGTTTAACCGACATTTTTTGAGTGTTGAAAAAACATCCGTGTTTTCTCATAGAAAAAAATTTAGAGAGTTATTTCTAGAAGAAAAAAAAAACATAAAAACTTGGACGTACTGATTTCAGCTCAGAAAATGGTCACCCTAGTTATATGTATAAATTTCGACGTTATTGCTAAGAATTTTTATCAGCTACTGATGTTAAATAAAAACAATGCCAAACTTTTTGATAAGAATCATCGACTCACAATGTAAAAAGACCTCTTTAATAGGATTGAGTTCAAAAACGCATTTTAGATTTTTTTCGATTACGCTACAATAGCATTTATAAAAATTTGATTTTTTTTTTTCTTTCCTGTATGAAATCCGCTATTGTTTTTAAAAGAGTCTGCTCTTTAACTCTCTCCCAAAAAATCTCTCTCCCATTCCAACGTTCTCTATTGATAATTGGTACTGACAAAATAAATATACATCTGTGTGTAAATTTAGCTTATGTGCTGCTGCAGCGGATGTGGATAATTCACTCATTTAGCTGACGTTAAAAAAAAAAAAAAAAAACTGTAGTAAAGAGTTGAATTTTATTTTCGCTGGTGAAAAATAGCAACAAAAGCAAATCTCCTATAAAAGGTGTTTGCAGTCGCGATTTGTTTTTTGTCTCATTTTGTTATGTTTTTTTATGATTGGTGTGTAGGATATGTGAGTACATGAACAGCAATTGAGACTGTGTCTGTGTGTGTGTGTTTCATTTTTTACGTGTATATATTTTGTAACATTGTCATTAGCGTTAACCGCGCGATGCGTGTACTCGTTTCATTATTTTTTTTATCCTAATAAATTTTCCACATTAATAATAACAAAATAATAATGAAACTTGATAAAAAAAAAATAATAAACTTGGCAAAATTTTCAATTTAAAGCCAAATATAAATAAATACATATACGTAATTCTAATATCAAAACAAAGTCGCCAGACAAAAATAATAATAATAATAATTAAATCAAATCAAAACAAAAAATATTAACAAATGTCATTTAAAACGCTATAAATTAAAAAAAGTGCTTATTAAAAAAAAAGTTTTTTTTTTTTTAAATTTTATAAAATAAATACAAAATGCATATGTAATACACATTGTGTATATATAATTAAATATTATTAAAAACAACAAAAAAATAATAATAATCATAAAATATAATTGAAAAGCAATAAAATTTGTTAATATTTTTCTCTTCACAGCTTCAAAGAAAAAAGAAAAAAAAAAAAAAACAATAACTGAAAAAAATCAGTAAAAATAGAAAATAAAACAAAAACACTTTAAAACAAGAAAATCTCAAAAGTTCCTATAAAATTAATACATATACATATAAAAAAATATATATTTAAATAGAATTTAAGTTAAACAAAAATAAAAATACCATTGAAATCATAAGAAAACAAAAAAAATATGAATATTTATATATTTAAAAAAAAATAAATAAAAAGAAAGTAAAAAAAAAAAAAAAAGAATACAACAGTACAAAGTAATAGAAATAATATGTTTGTTAAACAAAAAAATTCAAAAATTTAATAAAATTTGTGTTGAAATATTTTAAATTTCGTTTGACTGAATTTTGCTCAATTATGAAAAGGCTTTAACAAAGAGAGGTATGTATTTAATTTTAAATGTTTAATTATCAATAAACAGGTGTTATTTCGTATGTGAAATAAAATTTGGCACGATTAACCCTGCATTATAATACATATTGTACATACCAACATGTAGGTAAATTTGTAATTTTTTGGTTCTGAATGGGTCTATATTCGATTACCTGAGCATTGTTTTTTTTTTTGTTGCAATTGGAAATTTTGTCATACAAAAAATAAACAAAATATTTACGAGTAGTAAAAATATCATAAGGTAACACTACGTGACAGTTTTTTGACCAAATGTATCTGACACCTTATCTTTATGTCCGCTGAATCCGAATATGAAGTCAGAATGGTCAAAAGTAGAACAGTTTTCGAGATATCCGAAAATAAGCGTTATTTGTGTTTTTAAAAAAGATGATTTCACTTAAATGCAAATATCTTCACAACTATTCGTCGATTTATGTATTTATTTTTTTTTTAATGAAAGAAAATCAAATTACTAAAATAACCATGGGTCGCTTGTGAAGATTAGTCAAGAAATGACAGAGTTACAGTGGACAAAAATTAACACTTAATGAAAAATTTGAATATTTTTTGCAATTTTTCTCTTTTCAAGTTATTTTTTTAAAACCAAACAATTAAAAATTATAATTTTTTATTAAATACGACATTATTTTATTTCAATACGAACATTTTGCGCCCAACAAGACCCAGATTGGTGCAAAAATGACAAAGCTACAGAAGATTTAGTGAATTAACCCACTTTTTATTACTAACATTTAGCTTTGATAAAAATCGAAAAATGGGATAATTCAATTAATCTACTGTAACTTTGTCATTTTTGCACCGATCTGAATCCCATTGGGCATAAAATGTTCGTATTGAAATAAACTAACGTTCTAAGTGATAAAATTAAAAAAAAAATTATTGTTTGGTTTTAAAAAAATAAGTTGAAAAGAGCAAATAACGGTAATTTTCTCGATTTTCTCGTAAATATCTCGAAAACTGTTCTACTTTTGACCATTCTGACTTCATATTCGGATGTCAGATTCATTTGGTCACGACTTTGTTGAAAATTTGTGAAAATTTTACTACAACTGGCATAGCAAAAACTTGGTAATGGGTACCCCTTCCTGCAAGGGGTTAACAAAAATATGACCTTCCTGTCACGCTTACTTGGTAATGGCTATGAATTATTTTACTTTACGCCGAAAAAGGAATACTGTGGTTACCTGCAATGAAATCACCGTGTTAAAGTAATTAACGTTAAATTTGGGAGGTAACTAATGAGCCAAAACACCTCAATTCAACCGACGAGTTGACCGCACCCCCTCCAAATTTATTGAAATTAAGTACTGGGGTTTACTTTAACACAAAAGAAATTTTCCCATTTTTTTCAGGCTTCTGGTCATTCCACTATTCGAGATACGCGGTCTTGAAAATCTACAAAATCGTATATATTTGACAAAAGTGTTCTGAAATAAATAAAGATATTTCGAAAAGTAATAATAATACTAGCCTCATTCAAGTTTCAAATAATAGGTAATGAGACAGCCTTTAAAATGGCATTCCCCAAGATTTTTTTTGAAAAAGGTCAAAGGTCATTGGTTTTAACCTTAATTTTTGGAGAGCTATATCTTAAAAAACGATATTTTTAAAATTTTGGAAAAAATATATGTTGTTAAGAATCACCTATACTACTTAAGTTTAAATTTTCAGGATGGAGACTTCATTGGAACTTTTAATATTAATAGAAACATTGTGACGGGGAATGTCATTTTAAAGGCTGTCTTATTACCTATTATTTGCAACCTGACTAAGACTAAAAAAAAAATCTCAGAACACTTTTGTCATATATATACGATTTGGGGGCCCCTGTAGGTTAGTTGGTAGAGTGCTAGCCTATGAAACAGGGGGTCGTGGGTTCGATTCCCACAAAAACCCTTGGTTAATTTCGATACAACGAGACGACAGTCATTGTTACCAGTTCTCGTTTAGGTTTAAATTATTAAAAATGATGTGTAATTAAATTGGAAAAATAAATAAAAACAAGTAAAAAAGTTAAATTCGGCCTTGCCGAATGTAGTGATACCCTCCACAATTTCAAAAAGATTATTGCAAAAAACCTTTTTTAAAAGGAAATTACTTAAAAAAAAAAAAAAAAAATTAAAAAAAAATTTCGGCGAAAAAAAATTTTGGTTAAAAAAATCCGCGATTTTTTTTTTTTTTTTTTTTGTCAAAAAATATGTTCGTACTTGTTTAAATACCATGTTACGTTAAATTACGTTCACATATGTCAACCAGAAGCCGAATTAAAGCATTTTGTATTTTTAGGTTATGTTGAATGCACTGAAATTTTTGAGGTGTGCCTACAATTTCGTTCATAACTTTTGAACCGCTCAACCGATATCGCTGAAATGCAATACCAAACTTCTCGGGAGAACTTCCAATAAATATGTTAAGTTTCAGTCATCTCTGTGCAATATTTTGTCCGCGACAGCATTTTCCACAGACAGACAGACGGACGTCGCTAGAATGTCTTAAAATCGATCGGGCATAATGAATATATATACTTTATGTGGTCCCAGATCGATATTTCGATGAGTTACAAACGGAATGACAAACTTATATATACCCTCTATCACTAAGTGGAGGGTATAAAAACTGATAATTGGATCAAATTATTATTATTATTATTATATTATTATATATATTATATACGATTTTTTTTTCTGGTAGTTTTACTTCTCGGGAAGTAAAACTACCAGAAGTCCAAAATTTTGGCACTATTATTTTTTTGTAAGCGCCCAACTATATTCCAAGTTTTATCAAATCCGAAAGGGGTAAGGTCAAAAATGCTACTTTTTTCCGATGAATTGAGGTGTTTTAACTCTAATTACTCATATTTTTTCTAACCCATTCAGTCAATTACTTGGTAAGCGAAGTTTTTGCTGGGTATTTTTACCAACGACCGTAGAGGCCGCCGCGCTTATAAGGATACCCAACGACGGTAGAGGCCGCTGCGCTTATAAGGATACCAAAAAGTTGTGGAAGGTGGCCAAATTCAGGCTGCCAAATTTGGCTTCCAAATTTCGTGGAGAGCAAATCAACGTTTACTACGTAAAATGTTGGGCAGAATGGTACGAAATGCCCGCTACTACTTAAAAAAGGTATTTTTTTTTGAAATATTGAGAAAACGTCAGAAAAATATCAGAACTAGTGTCCGACCGAATACACCTTTTTAGGCCGAAGCCGAAGCCGAATATTCGGCCAAATTTTCACTATTCGGTCAAACCGAAGCCGAAGCCGAATATTAAAAAAAAAAATATTAATGTAGTAAAAACAAGAAAAAAATAAAAGTCGACTCGGCGGGATACTCAATTGCATGAGAATGCTGTCTAGAATGATTTTATTTTAAGCAAAAAAATTTTTTGGACATTTTTGTAAAAAAATATATTTTAGAGTGTAAATTTTTTTCGATCGAAAATTTTTTTTGAATGTAAAAAATGTTTTTAGTTGCAAAAACACTTATTAAAATGATTTAAAGTTAGTTTAGTATGTTTTCAACACGTGAGCACAAATATTATACAATTATTCGGTATTCGGCCTATTCGGCCAAAATTGTGGCCGAAGCCGAATAGTGGCCGAATACTGCTTTTTGGCCGAAGCCGAATATTCGGTCGGACACTAATCAGAACAATTAAAAAATTTAAAAAAAAATTATAATAAAATAAAAAAAAATTATTTTATTTTTGAAAAAAAAAATTGATTTAAAATATAATAAATACAACAAAATTCTGATTTTATTGTCTTTATTATTTTTTCATAATAACGGTATTATTTATATAAAAAAACACACAAAAAATTTAAAAAAACTGAAAAATGTACTAAATATTAAAAAATGTACTAAATGTTTACACGGCAAGGTCCAACATTTTACGTAGTAAATGTTGATTTGCTCTCCACGAAATTTGGAAGCCAAATTTGGCAGCCTGAATTTGGGCACCTTCCACAACTTTTTGGTATCCTTATAAGCGCGGCGGCATCTACGGTCGTTGGTTTTTACTACAACTGATAAGTTTTGTTTAATTTTCGTATTGAAAATGTCCAGCTTTAGTAAAAATAGTAGATTGTAGTGAGGTAATCGAACGGACCTATAATATGAAATATCTAGTAGCGCAATTCCAAAAAATTTCGCTTACTGTTCGGAAACACGCCTTCGGACTTCACTGACATTTTGGCACATACACTCATGATCATATTAATACACTCAAAATAATAACTCTGTAAAATGACTGTAATCTCAATTCAACAGATATTTGACAGAGTTTTCTGTCAAAATACAGATTTAAAGAAAATACTTTGTATTTTGCTGTGACAAAAAAACAAAGTTTCCTCTGTTATATTACATTTTACTTTTGTAATCTTAATTTTACAGATAATTAACAGAGTTTTCTGCTAAAATTCAGATTTAAGCAAAATACTTCGTAATGGTTTTATAACAAAAAAAGTTTTCTGTTTTGAGTAGTTTTCGTTTTTGGTACCAAACATCAAAATTTTATCTGTATATTTTTTTTTTTTTTTGAGAAAAAGTTGAAAAAGTAGCAAAAAAAGTTATCAAAAAAAATCTTATCAGAAATCTTATAAAAATTTTACGAAATAACATGCATTTAACTAAACTCTGTAAATTTACCGAGTTTTTTCTGTAGTTTTTTTTTTTTTGTATCAAATGTATTTTACAAATATATGTAAATATACATAATTTTCTTTGCTAAATGGTGGTTTATTTAACCAATATTTTACTATAAACTCTGTAAATTAACAGTTTTTTTGTCCAAATCATTTAACAGAGTTTTTATGTAAAATTACAGAGTTTTCTCTGTCAAAAAGCTTTCATATTTAACCAATATTTTACTGTAAACTCTGTAAATTAACAGTTTTTTTTTTTGTCAAATCATTTTACAGAGTTTTTTAGTAAAACTGCTAAGAAATGTTGTTAGCTGGAAAAGTATGGTGTACTCTGTTAAATTAGCAGAGTTTTTCTGTAATTTAACAGAGTCATTATTTTGAGTGTAGATACACACCTTAAATATTTTTGAAACGCCAATGACTGTATAATTCAGAATTATTTTAATGGCCACATGTGTTTTATTTTTAGTATTCGATGTGGCAAAGATATTCAATAGCAAAACATGGCAAGTTAATCTTATCTTATTGTTACACTCAAAATAATAACTCTGTTAAATTACAGAAAAACTCTGGTAATTTAACAGAGTACACCATACTTTTTCAGCTAACAACATTTCTTGGTAATTTTACTAAAAAACTCTCTAAAATGATTTTGACAGGAAAAAACTGTTAATTTACAGAGTTTATAGTAAAATATTGGTTAAATATGAAAGCTTTTTTACAGAGATAACTCTGTAATTTAACTATAAAACTCTGTAAAATGATTTGGACAAAAAAAAACTGTTAATTTACAGAGTTTCTAGTAAAATATTGGTTAAATAAACCACCATTTAGCAAAATAAAACAATGTAAATTTACATATATTTGTAAAATACATTTGATGCAAAAAAAAAATTACAGAAAAAACTCTGTAAATTTACAGAGTTTAGTTAAATGCATGTTATTTTGTAAAATTTTTATAAGATTTCGGAAAAAAAAAATTTTTTGATAACTCTTTTTGCTATTTTTTCAACTTTTTCTCAAAAAAAAATATACAGATAAAATTTTGATGTTTGGTAACAAAAAAAAAAACTACTCAAAACTGAAAACTTTTTTGGTTATAAAAAAATACGAAGTATTTTGCTTAGATCTGTGTTTTAGCAGAAAATTCTGTTAATTATCTGTAAAATTAAGATTACGAAGTAAAAAATAATATAACAGAGGAAACTTTGTTTTTTTGTCACAACAAAATACAAAGTATTTTCTTTAAATCTGTATTTTGACAGAAAACTCTGTCAAAAATCTGTTGAATTGAGATTACAGTCAGTTTACAGATTATTTTACAGAGTTATTATTTTGAGTGTAGTCAGTTAACGGTTCATTAAAAGTGCACACAACAGCTGATCATAATAATAGATACAAGCAAGATTCTTTTTATTTTTCGATTCAAAGGTCATAAATTACATATTTTTATCGTTTTATGTAATGTGGTAAAAATTATTAAAAAAGCATTGTTCGTCTGATCAATGGGCCAAAACTAAAACGTAAAAAACGGATGGAAAATTCGTTAAGAAAGATATCAAAAAGTTTGGAGCGGACCGCATTAAATTGGAATAAAACTGCAGAAACACGTGTTATATCAAATAAAACATCCCCGGGCACTGATCGCCATATCGTTTCGTTTGCAAAAAAGTACCCATTCAAGTCCTCAAAAGCTGTTTCCACCGAAATTACACATATAATCAGCGCACCAACGGTTTACCTACTTGTCCAGCAGGCTAATTTACTAATTTACCCAGCCAACAGCAAAAAGAGTCCTACTAATGAGATGTGGTCAAACGTAGGCAAGGAATACTTCCTCTGGAGCAAATTAGCTCTAGAGGAAATTAACCTTCATTTAAGAGGTTATTTTAATCATATTATCAAATTCTATCATATAACCCGAGTAAAAAAGTTTTTGATATAATTATATACAATTTGATAAAATTATATCGAATTATATATAATTATATAAAATTATATAAAGAGGTAAAATTTTCCAAAAATTTGGATAAAATTATATATAATTTGATAAAATTATATCCAGGATTTGATGGATATAATTATATAAAACTATATCAAATTATATCTAATTTGATAAAATTTTCTCAAATTTTATAAAATTTTTATCAAATTATATATAATTCGATATAATTTTATATAAATATATTTACCAAATCCTGGATATAATTATATATAATTTTATCTAATTATATATAATTTTTATATAATTTTATATAATTTTATCCAACTTTTTGGAAAATTTTACCTCTTTATATAATTTTATATAATTATATATAATTTGATATAATTTATATATAATTTGATCAAAACTTTTTTATTAGGGAGTCTTCTTATATGATAGTATTTGAGTTGATACAACTGAAAAATGTAGTTGGAAATTTATTTTTCTCTCTGAATGGAATTCCATGCTTTGTTATTTAATATCTCTGCCACATTGAATACTAATTGTAAGAAAACAATTATTATTTAACAATTATATATGAATTTAACAATTGTAGTCATTTCAAAAATATTTAAGGTGTCGTATCTATTATTATGAACATTACTGTAGATGATATATGCTGCATTTTTGTTTAAAATATAAAAAATATTTTACATTTTTCACAAAAATACTTACAACAGTGTTTTGTCACACAAAAAATATTTTACATAAAAAAAAATATTTTACACACAAAAAAAATTTGCTCTAATAAAAAGAGTATTTTTTTTAGTGTAAAATTGTTTTTGTTTTGTATAAATATTTTTTTGAGTGACAAAAACACAGTTTTAAGTATTTATGTGAATAACAAGAAAAATTAAAGAAAAAATCATAAAATTTTAAATTTTAAAAAAAAAAAACGGCAGCTAGAAATTCAAAACAAACAAGTAGAAAAGTTAAATTGGACTTTGCCGAATCTATGAATACCCTCCACAATGCCTTACATGGTACATTTTTAACGTGAAAAAATTAACAATTTTGATTAGAAATATTTTATTTTGAGTAAAAACTCTTTGTCATTTAAAACAAAAAAAAAAACTACAAATTTTTTTTTGAGTGTAAAATTTTTTTCGAGTGTAATGTTTTTTTACTGTAAAAATATTTCTGGGTGAATGCACGTACGTTAGGGTGGGTCGATGAAATGCATATTTGCAAATCTCGTGTACTAATAGCAAAAACTCGACGCGCATTTTCAAGCTGATAACGGGAAAAATCATGAAAACATTTTAGGAGGGTACTTTTAGGCCTCTACAAGCGGTTTTAGTTCGCGGTTTTTGGAAAAAAAATATTTTTTTTGATTTTTTAAAAATATTTTAAAAATTAAGTAAAATAATGCTTATTACAAAACAATATCCAAACAAAATTTATCTCGCCAATTTTAGCCCGTGGATGCGTTTTTATACCCAGAAAAGTTCGATTTATATATAGAAAAAAAAAAATATTTTTTATTTCATAATAGCACTCAAATGGTGCATAAGGCCAATTTAAGAACATGAATGATAAAAATTAAAAAATTGCGGGTATTTATAGCAATCCACAAGTGCAAAAAATTCGCAAATTCAAAAAAAATTAAAAATGGGTATCAAAATTTTGGTAAAATAAAGCGTTTTAAGATAATGATAAAAAACAAAACAAATTGGCGGCTATTTATAACAATTCGCAAGCGCAAAAAATTCCCAAGTACCAAAAAAAATTAAAAAATGGAAAAATGGGTATCAAATTTTTGGTAAAATAAAGCGTTTTCAGAAAAAAAATAAAAAATATATATTAATTTTTTTTGGTACTTGCGAATTTTTTGCGCTTGCGAATTGTTATAAATAGCCGCCAATTTGTTTTGTTTTTTTATCATTATCTTAAAACGCTTTATTTTACCAAAATTTTGATACCCATTTTTAATTTTTTTTGAATTTGCGAATTTTTTGCACTTGTGGATTGCTATAAATACCCGCAATTTTTTAATTTTTATCATTCATGTTCTCAAATTGGCCTTATGCACCATTTGAGTGCTATTATGAAATAAAAAATATTTTTTTTTTTTATATATATAAATCGAACTTTTCTGGGTATAAAAACGCATCCACGGGCTAAAATTGGCGAGATAAATTTTGTTTGGATATTGTTTTGTAATAAGCATTATTTTACTTAATTTTTAAAATATTTTTAAAAAATCAAAAAAAATATTTTTTTTCCAAAAACCGCGAACTAAAGCCGCTTGTAGAGGCCTAAAAGTACCCTCCTAAAATTTTTTCATGATTTTTCCCGTTATCAGCTCGAAAATGCGCGTCGAGTTTTTGCTATTAGTACACGAGATTCGCAAATATGCATTTCATCGACCCACCCTAACGTACGTATGCACACAAAATATTGACATTTTTGTAAAAAAAACTACATTTTTTTTGAGTGTAAAATTTTTTTGAGTGTAAAATTTTTTTTGAGTGTAAAATTTTTTTCGAGTGTAATTTTTAAGTTACCAATGCTTTTTAAACTAAACAAGTTTAAAAAGCATTGTTTTAAAACTGAAAAAGTTTGAAAAGCATTGCTAAGTTACCACCAATGCTTTTAAAACTTGTTTAACACGTGGCATTTTAGATGAAACCAATCTGAAATTCAGGGTTTTGCTTATATCTTTTGAACCACTGGACCGATTGAGCTGAAATTTAATACCAAACAGACCTAGGGAACGGTAAAGATATATGCCAAGCTTCAGCAGTCTTATTATTGTCTTTCAAAAGTAATTGTGTTTTTTATCTCGTAAATTCGCGAAACATCCTTGCCGAAATTTACTCTTTTGCTCATAACTTTTGAACCACTGGACCGATTTGGCTGGATTGCAATACCAACCTGACCAGGTAAATGACCAACATATATGCCAAACTTCAGTAGCCTCTGTAAAGTCTTTTAAAAGTTAACGTGTTTTCTATGGACAGACAGACAGACGGACGGACAGACATCGCTAGATCGACTTTAAATCGATCGAGGATCACGAATATATATACTTTATGGGTTCCTAGACCAATATTTCGAAGTGTTACAAACGGAATGACAAACTTATATATACCCTCTATCACTAGAGTGGAGGGTATAAAAAAATGTTAATCTTGTTTTGAGTAAAAAAATTTGTAAAGTGATTTTTGAGTGTAGAAATATATTGTGCTCGATTCGGGAGTACTCCTTTACCATTCAGCAAATTTTTAAAAATTTGATATTCTTTTGAATTTTAAAATTTTTTTTTGTTAAAACTAAAGGTATTATGTTAATTTCTTCAATAATTACAAGAAAAAAATTTTAAAATTCCAAAGGATTTAAATTTTTAAAAAGTAGGTAAATCGTGAACGAGATTTTTCCGAACGGAGCACATTATTTTAAGTAAATTTTTTTTAAATAATTTTTGTGAAATTTTGTTTTTTTTTAATTGTATGTACTTTCTTCTAATTCATTTTTTTTTTTTTTTGAGTGTAAAATATATTTATTTTTTTTTTGAGTGTAAAATATTTTTTTGAGTGTGAAATATTTTTTTTGTGTAAAATTTGTTTGAGTGTAAATTTATTGTTTTAGTGCAAAATGTTGTGTTAAAACACTGTGTAAATTACTTTTGAAGCAGACGAACGTCTTTCAAGACGTGTTGATCGTGTTTTTCAACACGTGAATTAATGGTTCAACAAATCTGAAATGCACGGTCTCACTCATAACTTCTTATCTCCTGGATCGTCTTCGCAAAATATGACAAACATATTTGCCAAGCATTAGCACCTTCCATGTTGTCTTTTAAATGCTATCGTGTTTTATAACACGTTACTTCGCGAAAAACCCCTGCCGAAATTCACGGTTTTGTTAATAACTTTTGAACCACTAAACCAATTTTGCTGAAATGCCATACCAACCTGACCAGGTAAATTACAAACATAGACATATGCCAAACTTCAGGTGCCTCAGAGTTGTCTTTCAAAAGTTTTCAACAGACATAAGACGGACGACATCGCTAGATAAACTTAAAATCAATCGAGGATCATAAATAAATTTTTCTTTATGGGGTCCTAGACCAATATTTCGAGGTGTTACAAACGGAAAGACAAACTTATATAAACCCTCTAACACTAGAGTGGCCCAGCAAAAACTTCGTTTACCAAGTAATTAACTTAAGGGGTTAGCAAAAATATGAGTAACTAGTTACTTCCCAATTTCAATGTTAATTACTTTAACACAGTGATGTCATTGGAGGTAACCACATTTTGCCTTTTTTTACGTAATGTAATGCAAATCGTTATTAGCAGTATTCAAAGCCATTACCACATAAGCGAGGCAGGAAGGGGTACCCATTACCAAGTTTTTGCTGGGGGATGGTATAAAAATCCAATTGGCAAAAAAATATCATCTTCCCAGCAAAAACTTCCATTACCAAGTAATTAACTTTGGGATTTATAACGAAAATAAGTAACTAGTTACGTCCCAATTTCATTGATAATTACTTTAACATGGCGATGTCATTGGAGGCAAGGCCTTCTTTGTTCGCTTACGAAAAAGCTAACAAATAATAGCCCATTCCTAGCTCGCTTACAAAAAGTTGAAAAAGTAACTGTTTAGTTGGTCTTATTAAATGGGAGAAAATAAATCAGGAGTAAAATTGTTTTTTATATATTTTTATGAAACTTAACTGGTTTTTAAAATTCATTTCATTTAGATCGTAAGTTAAAAGTAAGGCATTTTTTTGGGGTACAAAGTAACGCAGCGAATAATTAGTACTCATTACCAGGTAATCCAATTGGGAATGGGTACTCATTACCTAGTTTTTGCTGGGTTAGTTTAAAATGTGTTAAGCTACTTATTTATTTTTTATTAAAAGAAATTGCTCTATTTAACAGTACGAATGCCTGTTTATTTATTCAAAGTGTGTCCATAATGCTTAAAAAATCTGGTTCTTATGTGTTGAATAAAACTTGAATTAAAATCCGGCAACAAGATTTTTAGCTTTTTTGTAATTTATGTAAATTTAATTGCTTTCATTTACTCGGTTTCTTTTAATATAAAAAAAAATAACTTAAATAAATTATTTAACTTCTATTATTTACTGTTTTTTACAACACTTTTGAGCAAATTTTCATCAATTTATATTCCGTTTTACTAAAATTGGCGCATTTTTTCATTCAATATAACATCAGTTTTGACACTGGAGTTGTTGCATAAAATATTTGTATTAATAAGGGTATTCATTTCAGCTTTTTTTTGGTTGTAAAAATGAAAAATTGGAAAAATGTAACTTTTTATTACAACAAACACATGAAAAAATTTTCCACTTAAAAGTTGCAATTTAAACAACCTATATCCAAGTGTAAAATTATCAGAGTAAAAAGTTACATTTTTCCAATTATTTAAGCGTTGCCATTCATTACTAATTAAAGAAAAAGTACCAAAATATGCTACTGTTATTTAAGTTTTTTCTACCTCGGCAGCCCTTATTGAACATGTGTTTGAAATTTTTCTTAGAAGAAAATATTTATACAAATAATTTTGGTTATAATAATAGAAATTAAGAATTAAACAACAAGAAAAAATTGTCAAAATGAGTAAAAAGTGTAATTTATAAGTTAATTGGTTCATTCGTTGAATAATTTAATTATTTTTGGAAACTTTTTATCACAATTTTTTTATGTACCCGTTCACATCATTGAGAGTGGAATCTTACATTTTTCATTTTTCCACTTTTACATTCTCTGAAATGAATACCCTTAATATAAAAAAACAACAGCTTAATACTTGGGGTTTTCACAGTGACGATTAAATTTGCCTTTTTTAGTTGGGTATTTGGCAAATTTGCCATTTTACTAAACGTCAAGTATTTGCCACCATTTTTTCTTTACATATCGTGAGCGCACTTTTCGTTAATAATTTGCATAAAATAACTTTGATTAACTTTTTACATTCACAATTTTAAAATAAACACAAAAAATGTGTATGTTTCTTTTTGTATAAATGTTTTTGTTGCCGCGTTCGAAATTTCAGCATAAACAATCACAGGTGTTTTCATTTTTATGTTTTTTTTTTTATTTGCACACTGGCATTTTGTTTTTAGACAAGGTTTGAGTTGGGCATTTTAAGAAAAATATGGAATATGAAAAATATATAAAGGCAAATTTAATCGTTACTGTGAAAACCCTAACTGTAATTTGTAAATGAAAAAATGGTATGAAATTAAGTAGTAATTGTCATCATCAGGGACAGAACCTTCATGAACAAACTATGTTTTAAGCGCATAAAATATGCACTAAAAATCTTGAAATATGCACTAAAAATACAAAAATATGCACAAATTATAAAAATTGTGCATTTTAACTTTTTTGAAAACAAATATTTTTTTTTAATTTTTTACGTTGTTAGCTTAAGGGTACTTTCCACTATCACACTTTTCCATTATACACATCAAAATTTACCAACTTTCTAAAGATTTTTGGATTCTTTTTTGATTGAAACCTAGTCGTATCTAATAAGTGAACAATTTCTAGCCAAATTTTTTAAAAAAAATATTTCGCTAACATGGTGAAATTACGCTTGTAAGTATAATGGAAATGTGTGATAGTGAAAAGTACCCTTTATTAACGAAAAAACTTCATTTCGGTCAGACAAATATTTGACCTCGAAAAATCGACTCAAAAACTGATTCGATTGGTGTACTAATATAAGGTGGATCTAGGAACAATGTTTCTGGTAGTTACAAATATCTGCACAAACTCTCTATACCCAGCAAAATTTTCAGTTCAATGCACGATAGTACATTTTTACCTTCCTCGGATGTCGTGATGATATGCCTCATCGTATCGAGTCCGGACTTCTTGCAAAAGTTAGGTAATTTTATGGGGAATTTAAATAAAAAAAAAATATGTGTAACTTTAACACACTGAAAAAAGCCTTCGTGGTATAAATGAAATGGATTCATTATTTTTTTTTTTTCATTTAAACAATGAAGGAATTCATAAGCTTAATTAAATATCATGCATATTGGGAACAAATTTCATAAAATTTCCTTCATTTGATTTCATAATTTGATTTAAAAATGTCATTAAATTTTTTTCATATAACTTGTTTTTTACGCCTGTCGAGTCGAGTCTGTTTGGTGTCTCTTTACAATACAGCAAAAAGCAGCAGACAGCAAAATTTTTCATACATGAGGAAATTTTACTGTCTGCTGCTGTACACTGAAAGAATTTTGCTCATTACGGCTATAAAAACGTACATTGGTTCTATGAAATAAATCATTAGAAGTCAGCCAATGATGCCCTTCATAGAATCTACGAAACAAATTCATAGAAACCAGAAATCTATGAAAAAGTTCATAGGCAATGAAAAAAAAAATATTTTTAATTATATTTTTATTTATTTTATTATTTTTATTTATTTTATTATTTATTTTTATTTATTATTTTATTTATTTACAATTTTCTGTTTTTTGTGTTTTTAATTTATCCCCACCGAGCTAAAGTATACACACAAATTATAAAACTTAAAATACATTTTGTTTAATGTTCTGCTTTAACTTATTGAGTTTGTATCAATGCTCTGCAACAATGCTGTGCCAAAAGCTGTGTGTGTATTTGTAGAAAACAAAATTTTTGTGTATTTGCAAAAAAAAAACGAACATTATAAAACTAAGTGATAGTTGGCGAGATTTGCCTCCTTTGGTGGCGCTGATAGCTAAGGCGTCGACAATAATTTTTACAGCCGGTAGGTCTTGAGTTCGAGTCCCACAAGGGCAGCAATATTTTTTTTTTTAATTTTTTATGTTTTTTTATTTATTTTTTTTTTTAATATATTTATTCAATTTTTTTAATTATAGTAACATTATTTTAATTATTAAAAAAATCCAAAGGCTTTTTGATGATATTTTTTTCTATGAATTTATCAAAATCTATGAATAAAATTCTATGAAATATTTCACAAAACTAATGAATATTCATTCAGCCAATGAATTGTCTCATAGATTCTATGAATTTGGTTTAATGAAATTTGTTCATAGATATTATGAACAATAATTCTTTCAGTATATTGTTAAAAGACACTAGTCTTTTTTGGCGCGAAAAATGAGACAAATAAAAAACAGCTGATCAGAACGGCACGAGTTTTTTTTTGTAATTTGGGGGTGGACTTTTATTACGAAATTTAAAATTAAACGTAAATTATTAATTTCACTTTTACTAAAATTCGCGCTGTTTTATATTACTTCGTGGTTTGACTAATATGGAGTTCACACTAGCGACTTTAAACAAGTTGTTTAACAAAACACCAGTAACAGAATAAAAACGTAATGGATACAGAACAAAGACTTTTTTAAACATCTCACTTTTAAACACTTCAAAACAGCAAGTGTGAACGCCGTATAATGTATTACAATTAGAGTAAAATTGTGTGTAAGAAAACTAAGGGGAAACTACATATAAATAAAATGTGAAAGTGTTTTTTCTACCTAGTAATTACGTAAATTAAATAGTTTCAGTGACGGTTACACGTGACTCATCAAACATTTTTATAAATGATTTTCGTTAATTGCAATTTTGGGTTGTAATTTTTCTCACTAATACCGTTTTCTCCATACAATTTAAATGACACATTTAAACGGCGTTTAATTTTGACAGGTAAATTGTATGGGGAAAACAAATATTTAAACTAGTTTAAATGATGCGAATATAGTATTACCTACTGCTATTCCACATTTAATCAATGCATACTTTCATACATTTGATGAAAAACTTAATTAAACGTTTTAAACAAGTGCTACGAATATTTTCATTATTTCCATGTAAGTTTTCATTGAATGAAACTTTAATGACACCAGTTTCATTGCTCAAATAAAATTTTATTAACAATTTAAATAAAACTTTTCCAATACTATTAACAAAATTGTTTGTTTTGAGGGCTTGGCCCACAAAAAAAAATTAAAATGCCTACATCTCGAGAAGGCGATTTGATACAACTTTTCTGATGGCAGATTAGAGTTTAGAAAGCCAAAACACTTTTGGAAATCTCCAAATCTCTTTTGTAGAGTAGGTAGTGTAATTTTATCGTGTTTCCCGAAATGAAGTTAGTTATTAATAGGGATGAGATTTTCATGCACTAAAAAATCGAAAATATGCGCTAAAAAATTCAAAATATGCACTAAAAAAACTAAAAATATGCACTAAAAAGTAAAAAGTGTGCAATAAAAATCTTATTTTCATAGGAAAAACATCTTAAAAATCAAAAAATAATGCCGGGTTTAAATAGTAACATTTGAAACTTTAAATAAGAAAGATGTTTGTTAGAAATTAAGACAATCTATAAAAAAAAAATTAAAAAGAAAAAATAATTTTTCTTACTTTGAAAATTATTTTTTAAAATTTATAACAGTTTTTGTAACAAAAATATTTCAATTTGTGTTTTTAAAAGTAGGAAATATGCACAAAATATGCATTTTTAAACCAAAATATGCATTTTCACCAAAATATCGATGCCATTTTAACGCAAATTTCTTGATTCGGAAAGATAATTGGTCGATATCGTTTTTAGACTATCGGCAAAAAAAATGCAGTGGTATAGAAATCTCATCCCTAGTTATTAACATACGTATTGGCGTATATGTATATCGTCACCTAAAATGCAAAAAGCCCTAACTAACATTTTATTAATTTTACAGGAGAAGTAAAAAACAGTATAGAGTAAAATTTTGAATTTGTTAATAACTTTGTTGGTTTTGATTGAATTGGGCTAAAATTTTGTAAGGACGTACGTTTTGTTATTATGTATCAAAATTAATCACCAAATTATTCAAAAATGTATTTCTAGTTGCGTTCATTGGCGATTTCGCAATTCACACGTTTTTAATTTTTGGCTATAAAATTGCTAAATTTTATTATGTGACTGTAATTTTGTGTAAGGACGTGTAGGTTAATTAAATACACCAGAATCAATCAAAATACCGATTTTGAATTTTTTTTTGTTAGTTAGGGCCTTTTGAATTTTAGGTGACGATGATATACAATAATAACCTGACAATATGTATCACAAGATTGTTGTATGAGAAACAGAGAAAACGTTGCGACCAGAAAATTAAAACTTTGTTACAATCGTATTATGCGATTTTCATTTACTTAATTCATATTCAGTATCATTATAATCACGTGTTTTTTTGTATTTTTGGATATATTCTACTATTCGACTAACTCAAATTAAATAAAATTTGTGCGAGAATTTGAATGCAAAGTGTTAATGTTAATATTAAACAGATTGTCAAACGGGCGTGTCTGTCATTCGAATTGTGCTCGTATCTAAAAAATGATAGATATCAAAATATCACCCGAACCAATGTAAATTTAACCCATGATATTTAACCAACATCCCACAATTAATTTTAAGCAGACAACAACAACAACAACAACTCACCACTCACTCGCTCATTTAATTAACTTAACTGTGTAGTAAGTAAACAATCAAGTAAGTGTAGTAGGAAGCTTTTAGCCGCCACCAATTAGAAAACACATCGGGCATGTGTGTTGCTGCTTATTAAAAACGAAAATGAACGAGTTGAAAAGCTTTCTCTTCTCGCCTATTTGTGCTTTTGTTGTATCACAGTGCTGCGTTAATTATACATCTTCGTTTGTTCGTTTTTTTTTTGTTCTTTTTTTTAGCAAGCAAATAATAATTAACCAATGACATTCAAGCATAGAAGAGGCAGTCAGAGTAACTAAAAAAAGAAAATTCATCAAGAAAAACAAGCAATGGCAACTAATTGCTATGTGTATGTATGGGATATTCCATGCCAAATTGCACAATTTCGGCCAACACTCTAGTCGATTTCGATTCGAGTTTTTGATATGTTTTAGTACGTATTAAAATGCAACTTGCACACCAATTTTCAGCCTTTAATGTCAAGTTAGTTTCGAGCAATCATTTTTTCAAAAGTTCGATTTTTTTTCAAAAAAATGAAGAAATTTAAAATTTTCGATTAATTTTGACCAGTAAAAATATCGATATCTTAAAAAAAGTTGGACAACAAAAATTTTTTTCGAAATAACCATCACTTAATTTTTAACGTTTAAATACTAAAATCGACTTTTTGAAAAAGTACGAAACCTTCGATTAAAAAAAAAATCTAAATATTCAACTCTTAATTGCGCAACTTTTTTTTCGAATTTTGAAAATTGTAACCTTCTATATTCTTAATTTTGATTTATTTAGTATGGTGCTCCAAAAAAATTAAGTTGTTAGGTATTGACTCCACCTCGATATGCATATTCTTTTGGGTGTAGAAATAAGTCTCACAAAATTTAACAACAAACAAATAGAAAAGTTAAATTCGACTTTGCCGAATCTATGAATACCCTCCACAATGCCTTTTTTAAAGGATAGTACATTTTTCACGTGAAGAAAATTAACAATTTTTATTAGAAATATTTTATTTTGAATAAAAAACTCTTTTTTTGTCAATTAAAAAAAAAAAAAAAAAATAACTAATTTTTTTTTTGAGTGTAAAACTTTTCTGTAATGTTTCGAGTGTCATGTTTTTTTTACTGTAAAAATATTTCTGAGTGAATGCACGTACGTATGTACACAAAATATTTACATTTTTGTAAAAAAACTAATTTTTTTTTGAGTGTAAAATTTTTTTTGAGTGTAAAATTTTCGAGTGTAACTTTTAAGTTACCAATGCTTTTAAAACTAAACAGGTTTCAAAAGCATTGCTTTAAAACTTAACTAGTTTGAAAAGCATTGCTAAGTTACCACCAATGCTTTTTAAACTTGTTTAACACGTGGCATTTAAGATGAACAAACTCTGAAATAAGGGGTTTTGCTTATAACTTTTGAGCCACTGGACCGATTGAGCTGAAATTCAATACCAAACAGACCTGGGGAACGGCAAAGATGCGTAAATCGTTTTAGCAGTCTTATCATTGTCTTTCGAAAGTTATCGTGTTTTTTATCTCGTAAATTCGCAAAAACCCCTTGCCGAAATTTACTCTTCTGCTCATAACTTTTGAACCACTGGACCGATTTGGCCGGATTGCAATACCAACCTGACCAGGTAAATGACCAATATATATGCCAAACTTCAGTAGTCTCTGTAAAGTCTTTCAAAAGTTAGCGTGTTTTCTACGGACAGACAGACGGACGGACGGACATTGCTAGATTGACTTAAAATCGATCGAGGATCATGAATATATATACTTTATGGGGTCCTAGACCAATATTTCGATGTGTTACAAACGGAATGAAAAACTTATATATACCCTCTATCACTAGAGTGGAGGGTATAACAAGTAAAAAAGTTAAATTCGACGTTGCCGAATGTATTGATACCCTCCACAATGCAAATATTATTATTGCAAGAAACTTTATAAAAAAAGAAATTACTTTTAAGAAAAAAAATAAAAAATTTTCGAGAAAAAATAACATTATTGAAATAAAAATACGCGACGTTTTCCTTTATTTGTAAAAAAATATGTTCGTACTTGCTTAAATACCATTCGGTGTTTAATTCTGTCCACATATGTCAACCACCAGCAGAATTAAAACGTTTTGTATTTTTAGGTTATGTTGAATGTACCAAAGCCGATATGGCTCATATGCAATACCTAACTTCTCGGGGTAACAACAAGTAAATATGTTAAGTTTCAGTCATATCCGTGTAAAATATTGGCCGTAATAGTAGTAGTAATAATTACTACTACTCGTAATCACCATTATTTCCATAGACGGAGAGACAGACGGACATCGCTAGAATGTCTTATGGTGTTTTCTTTTCTGAACAAAAAATTGTGCATTGTTAAAATGTTTACTTTTAAAATGTTGACATGGCCCTGAAACGATGTCGCATTTTTTTCACTCAGAAAAGAACACAAAAAATGCTGTTTTGTACGCAAATTGCCCTGATTTGCTGGTTCGATGCATGTGTTTTTCGCTTACATTGCCGGCAGCTCAGGTTCGAATCCCGGCGATGGCCATCACATATTTTTTTGCTTTAAATTATTTTTTTTTAATTATTTAAACTTAAAAAAAAAAAAATACCAAAAAATTAACAAATTTAGTCGATTTTATATGAAAATTTACTTTTTTTTTTTTAAATTATTAAATTATTTAAAAAAAAAAACATTATTAAATAAAAAATAATACGTAATTGAATAAACAAAAATGCCAGAATAAAAAAAAAATTGTCCATACCGGGATTTGAACCCCGGACCTTCAGTGTCACATGCCACGACACATCCTCTGCACCACAACAGCACCAGTTAACTTGTTCGCTTAATTTGAGTTTTGCTACATGAGAGAATATCGGGGCAGTTTTTCACCCCATCATTTGATTTTTTTTTGCTTTTACAATTTTTTTTTATTTTTTGCCTAAAAATTTATTTTTTTTTAATTTAACAACTTTTTTTATTGAATTAATTTAATATAAATATTATATATTTTGCCAACTTGCCTCTATAATGCCCTTGTGGCGCTGAGGCACCAATTAAAATGTACCAATATTATAATGATTTAATAAATAAAATACAATAAAAAAAATACGCATTTTTTACCTCACATGCAGGCAATATTTTGAGAAAAGAACATAATATTTTTTCAAAAGTGTGCATTTTTTTAGAAAAGAACACAAAAAATTCAAAGAATAAAAAAAAATGTTACAAAATGCTACATTTCTTGCCAGAAAAGAAAACGCCATTAGTGAAGCCGAATTACCTTCAAAATACGATACAGCATTACCTCCAAAAAACCTTTCGATCTGAATTAAATGTTCATATAGTTTCTTTTGAAGAAATTGGAAAAATCCTCAAAAAATGAAAAAATCCCGTTTTCCCCCTCCCCTTTGACCCGCTAAATGTGAGATTGGGCATCTAAAAAAACAGGTAACTCTTATTTTGATCCCCTCTTTCCTATATGCAAGTTTCATGACAATCGGGTGGTGCCCTGTGAAAGACCTTCCTTGTAAGTGGAGGGTATAAAAAATGTAATTACAGTACATGGGTGGTCCGAAACAGTTTTAACCTAAAAGTGCGAATACCATTTTTTTTTGGATTCTACAGGTCCATATTATATAAAATCCACCCTTAGTTTTTGCCAATAACGCAATATACGCTTTCAAATCACTTTTTTGGATTTCAATCGCGAATATCTTGAAGACGAAAAGCTATAGAGAAATTTGGACTGCGAATTTGGAATCACGTGGTCCATTTAATGTAAAATCATGGAAGAGGGTGGGTTATATGGCGACTACAAGAAGAACTGGTGCGATTCCTTTAAAATTTGTAATGATGATTTGTGAATACCAAATAATGTTTACATGCCTAGTTTTGAGCCAAATTATAAAGGAACGTGTGTATGGTTGCTAGGTCTACTATAAACATGGACCGATTTTTACCAATTCCAATAGGCCAAAAGAAGCTAAAATTTAAAATTTAATACAAATCGATTGATAATTGCGACCTGTATCATGCTTACAAAGTTAACATGGACATGCAGAACGACAGATGGATGGACATCGCCATCGATCGTCTTAGATTCTGAGTTGATCAGTATACTTGGGTGGATCTAGGACCAATATTTCGGATAGCTACAAACATCAGCACAAACTCATATATTGAGGTGTAGGATATAATGAGCGGCATCGAAGGGGATCATGCCTGAAATTGTACGATTTGCCATGGAATGCCCCATATATTCATTAGGGTATTTCTCTCCATTTGTACATTAGCCAAACAGGGGTGCCAGATAGGAACCAAACGTTAAGAAATATGACGAAAAGGGCGATAATTTCTAAATGTTGATGTGACAAATTTAATGTATTTGTTTTAATTCAATAACAAGTAAAAAAGTTAAATTCGGCCTTTCCGAATGTAGTGATGCCCTCCACAATTTCAAAAAGATTATTGCAAAAAACTTTATTTAAAAGGAAGTTACTTTTGAAAAAAAAAATTGAAAAAAAAATTTCCGCGAAAAAAAAATTTTGATAAAAAAAAAATCCGCGATTTTTTTTTGTCAAAAAATATGTTCGTACTTGTTTAAATACCATTTGGTGTTCAATTATGTTCACATATGTCAACCAGCAGCCGAATTAAAGCATTTTGTGTTTTTAGGTTATGTTGAATGAACAGAAATTTTTGAGGTGTGCTTACATTTTCGTTAATAACTTTTGAACCGCTGAACCGATATCGCTCAAATGCAATACCAAACTTCTCGGGAGAACTTCCAATAAATATGTTAAGTTTCAGTCATCTCTGTGCAATATTTTGTCCGTGATAGCATTTTCCACAGACAGACGGACATCGCTAGAATGTCTTAAAATCGATCGGGCACCATGAATATATATACTTTTTGGGGTCCCAGACCAATATTTCGATGAGTTACAAACGGAATGAAAAACTTATATATACCCTCTATCACTAAGTGGAGGGTATAAAAAAATTCCATGACTGGGAAGTTTTTTTATATGTAAATACAAAACTAAAGATCTGTAAAGTTTCTATAGAAAAAGTTTCACAATATTGATGTAAAAAATTAATTTGAATGTTAATTAAAAAATTTTTAAAACAACAGTGAATCTCATTAATAATAAATTTCCTTGCGAGGAAATTAAAAAAAGCTGGGGGCTAATCACGTAAAACGAAAACGATTGACGATGCATAAACGACATCAAAATACATATCGTTTTGAATGGAAATTTAAAAGTTTTTCTTTATATTATTATTAAAGAGTGTTGTCTAATCCAGAAACATTAAAAAAATGTAAAACATTTTGTTTAGTTTCGGAACAACAAGGCTCCAAAAATCAACGATAATCAACTATCGTTTTACGTGATCATAGTTCTGGATTAAACAGACTTTTTTTAATAGCAAATATTATAAAATTTATTTCTATAGTTGAACCCCTCAGATTTTTAGAAATTCATTTCATTGAGCCACAAATTCTAAGGTAATTTTAAACCTAAAATCAAATAACGAGCAATTTTTCCAATTAAAAAAATGTCCAGATTCTGATGACCCCTGTGATGTCTTTTTGGATTAACCATTTGTGGGGTCAATCAATCAAACATTTTTGTGTGATTCACAAAATACATCACAACAAAATTTTATCTTGTATCAGAATAATAAATTTACATAAATATATTTTCTAGCACTTTGTGTAAATATTTGTAAATACACGAAAAATTAAATGGAACGAGTAAATGGGCAGTGAGTATTTTAATCACATTATCGTATAATCCCTAAACTATCAAATGGTCAAAGCAAAAAAAGTCAAGTGTACATTAATTGAAGGATAAAAACAACCCTAAATAATTGCAATGTAAGTGATTTTTGTCTGTCTCTATGTGTGTGATTTGTTAAAGTGGCCAAATAGAAACGTTGTGTTGTTACATCATCAAACTCAAAAACCTCCCACCAGCTTCTCGTCACCCTTAAAAAGTATTGCACCACGTAAAACATGATTATCTGTAGTTGTTAATGTTGCGGCTTTTGTAATCATTATTGGTCAAATTTACCCAATTAGCGTACCACAAACAAGCATTATTCTGCCGTTACTTTCGAGTACGTATTTAATTAAAAATACATACAGGGGCCTGTCACAGAGTCGTTTCCGTTCGCGAGTGTTTTCTAAGTTTTCCTCTTAAAATATAAAACGAAAAAGTTTTTCGGAATGGGAAAGTGATTTCATTACAAAAAAAACTATGTTTGTTTGTTTAACGTTTTACAGGTAAACCACTAATTCCACTTCCGAACGGAATCGATTCTGTGACATTCCCCACAATTTCAAATGAGTTCAAACATAGAGTGTATCAGTTTCGACAGTTTGTTTGAGAATTTGTCGTTTATAATTTTTTTAAGATTTCCCAATTGAAGAAATTCATTTTTAGTTTTTTTTATTCTCAATTTTGAAAAAGCTGTTTATCTATTTGATGAACACGATACATTGGAAGAAAGAACCTTAAAGTTTTTGAGCGCAGTCAGTAAACTATTAAAGTTTTTTACGGAATAAACGTTTTTCGGAGAGATTTTGCAACAAAAATAAAATAACTTTTGGTCTGCTTGTCAAAAAATAAAAAATAAATTATGTTTGCGTTGAATGCATTCAACCAAAAAATACGCTTGCATATAAAACAATTTTGTAAGGAAATGTTTTTTGTTACTTTCTTACAAACCCAGTTGGAAAATGTGTCACTGAGGAAATTTCCACAGTGATTCCTTGAGGAAATGTCATCAGGTTCTGACAAATCATAGGTAATCCTTGATGACATGTCCTAACATTGTCAGCACTGAATGTTTGCTTTAAGAGTGTGGACAATTCCCCTAAGACGTCTAAAAGGAAATGTCTTCAGAATAGCAGTATATTAGGTTGGAATTTTAAATCTGGGCAACTCTTCAATTTCCAAGAATAAGATGGCAATATTATCGATTTATTTAAAATAAAATCAAAATCTAACAAGTAGAATAAAAGTAATAAATAGACAAACAATTTTCAAAATAAAGTTTGGAACAAGTAGTTAGGTGTGGGACTAATAAACTGGAGGTTCCAGGTTCAAATCCAGTTGGGACTAAAAAAGGCAAACGATAATTGATAAAGGAAAATGGATAAAAGTAAAAACTAAAGGAAATACGAAATTTTAGGTGACACGAAGTCTTAGGTGACATGTCCCCAAAAGGTCAGCCCTGACCACTGCTGACTTTGAGTGAGGACATTTTAAAAATTTGTATGAAACTGTCCTCAACCCAGTACATAGAGATGTCTTGTGGATGTCAGCAGTGACTCTGACATGTCACCGCTCCATCACTGAGGATGGCTCGAGGACGTTGCCAACTGGGAACCTTCTTACGTATGGCAAGATATTTATTCACAATGTCCAAATTTGGACAACTTCTTCTGATCGCTTATATCAGCACAATGCATATGAATTGAAATCATCTTCTTATTACCCCCTTCAACCACAGTATGGGGGTATACTCACTTTGTCATTCCGTGTGTAACGTATCAAAATATCGGTCTAGGACCCCATTAAATATAAATATGTATGTATATTAGGGTGGGGCGATTAGTATGGAAGGAAAAAAATCTTCGCGTTTCTGATTCTTGGGATTGTACTGAGCAAAAAAATCCACTAGACCATACGTCTACGCTGAAAATCGAGCTTCTAATTTTTGACTTGCAGTTTTTTCTCAGACTTTATTTTTTTGGAAAATTTGCAAATTTTCTTGGGCTCATATTTCGTAAACTATTTGAAATTTTGACTTATTTTCAAAAATAAAGTTGTAGCTATTGTCTCGGGCTTAGGGTTGTCAGACGTCCCGCATTTGGCGGGATTGTCCGCTTTTCATAACCGATTCCCGCGCCCGCGCAGGTTTCCATATTCCCGCTTTTTTTGCAATGTTTTTTTAACAACAACTATTTTTAACTTTAAAAGCCTAAATTTTTAAAAGGCTTATTTGTAAGCTTTTGTAAAATTGATTTTACCTTGCCGCTTAAATGATGTGGATTTATAACCTTTTTAGGAAAAAATTAAAGCCTATTCACACCTGAGGTGAAATCTCGTTCGAACGAGATTTCGATCATATGGTCTGCATCATTTTATACACAACCATATGATCGAAATCTTGTTCGAACGAGATTTCACCTCAGGTGTGAATTGGGTATAATAAAAAAGTTTACAATCTTAGTGTTTGTTTGAAAAAAAAAAATATTTTTTAAAAAATGTACGCCAAAAGTTGCTCAATATAGAGTACATTCCGGGAAAAATATTTATTAAATTTCCATGCAGTAAGTCTGGTCCAGCGTTGTATTTACTTTAGCTAAATTAGTCTCTAAAGCAGCGCGAAAAAAATGTTTTTGAAAAACAAAACCACTTTTTCTATTTCATAATGCACTAAAGGTTGGTAGTCTCTATTTAAAACAACAAAACTCAACAACATGCTGCTAAATTTTTCAGTTTTGTTCATAAAAATATTTTTGTCCCGCGAAAATTTTTAAAATTTTTGGGAGTTTGTCCCGCATTTTCGAAATAAAATTCTGGCAACCCGAGTCGGGCTACAATTTCTCTGAACATATTACTTAGAAAAAAACTTTGTTTTCATTATCAAAAAGTCGAAAATTCACCACTTTTTGTCACGTTTTTTTTTTATATTTTGGCCTATAACAGCCAAACCATTGAGATTTTCGATCCAATACTAAGACAAAAATTGTAGCCAAGACAATAGTTAAGGCAGTTTTGGCCTTGTGAAAGTGCAAAAATTCGCCTGACCATGAAGACGAAGTTTTTTCTAAGTAATATATTCCCGAGGCAATAGCTACAACTTTACTTTTGAAAAAATAAGTCAAAATTTCAAATAGTTTACGAAATATAAGCCCAAGAAAATTTGCAAATTTTCCAAAAAATTAAGTCTGAGAAAAAACTGCAAAGTCAAAAATTGGAATATAAGCCCAAGAAAATTTGCAAATTTTCCAAAAAATTAAGTCTGAGAAAAAACTGCAGTCAAAAATTGGAAGCTCGATTTTCACCGTAGACCAGTGGTGCGCACACACATACTATAGCATTTATGCTTGTGTGTGTTGTAGCAAGAGAAAAATCAACAAATTTGCTCAAGCAACAGAATTTTATAGTGTACGTGAGTCGACTGCGCACAAGCAGCATTTTTTAGCCTATTCCCGCGGGAATAGGAATTAAAAAAATGCCCATCACTGTCGTATACGTATGGTCTAGTGGACTTTTTTGCTCAGTACAATCCCATGAATCCCACGCGAAGCGCCCATTAAGATGTTCAAATCGCCCCACCCTAATGTATATACATACAGATATAATTGATCAGTGGCCGATTCCAATGGCGTTTTCTTTTCTGGCAAAAATGTGACATTTTGTAACATATTTTGTATTCTTTGCATTTTTGTGTTCTTTTCTAAAAAAAAATTTTTTGTCGATTTTTTTTTATCAGCTTTATTTTCGCCGAGAATTTTATTTGTTTTTAAAGCACATTTATTTAACCGATTTCCTACCGGAAATTCAAGCGTTGGATTTTTTTACGAAACTTTCAGAAACGACTGCTCTTACTCCCCCTTGTGATTAGTTACCGGAAATTAAAGCGGCACCCTCAAAAAAAAAACATAAAAAATCTAAAACGTCAATTCTTCAAGTCCCTTACACTGAACTCGAAGGACTTTGACCTTTGTAGATATTTTTAATGAAAAAGGATGTGTATATGTTGTATCCTGATAACTTTTCTCCAAAGAGAATATGTTAACGAAATCTTCAAGTAAAGAACACACCCAAATTTCTACTTTGTTATTTCTTTTTCGTCTGCTTTCTTATAATCCTTTGGTAATTATATATGAATAAATGTACATTTGCATATTTTTACATATGTAATCAAAGTACAGTGTGTTCCCATTTTAACGACCAACATCAGCAACGTTCTTAAAACTGAATTTGTCAAAGCGAATACTCATTGTCAGTTTTTTTTAACAGACAATTCATTAGAATTTTTTTTTTTAAAGATTAATAATTTGTATTTAATTAAAATTATATACATAGGAGTGCGCTCAAGCGGGACCCTTCTGTATATATACACATATGAGAGACCGAGTTCGAGAGAGGAAGAAACAAAGAGTAAACACTTTTTTATGTTTGGGAAAGGTGAGGGTGGTAAGTAGGGTTGGGGAGATGTTGTTTAATACACATACTCAAAGAAAAATTTTACATTAATTTTTGTTCCATGACTATGTACAACAAAATGTATTAGATATGTACATTGTAATGTACATAAGGCAGAATGTGTGCATAAACAAAAATAATTATAATACCAAAGGCACTTATTTACACTATTATTCTCTTCTCTGAGTAAACATGGCAACTTTGAGTCTCTCGATTCTCACATTTATTTTAATTAAGAATTATAAATCTTATAATATATAAAAATTTGTAAAAGAAAATAATTTCGTAGCAAATATGAATTAAATAATTGTTGTTGTTGGTTTTTTAACCAACTTTAAAAAGTAATTCAGATTCTAAGACTTTTTTCCTAAAAAGTCTCAGATTCTGAGACAGTTTTCCTATAGAAAAAGTATCAGATTCTGAAACATTTCTCCTATAGAAAAAGTCTCAGATTTTAAGATATTTTTTCTATAGAAAAATTCTCAGATTCTGAGACATTTTTCCTATAGAAACAGTCTCTGATTCTGAGACATTTTTCCTATAGAAAAAGTCTCAGATTCTGGAACAAGATATTAAAGATTTTGAGATTCTTTTCGTGTGGAAAAAGTCTCAGATTCTGCGACATTTTTCCTAAAGAAAAAGTCTAATATTCTGAGACATTTTTCCTAAAGAAAAATACTTAGATTTGACACATTTTTCCTCTAAAATTCTCAACATTTTCCTAAGAAAAATTCGTGGACTTTAAAACGTTTTGTACCTGTCAAAAATTATGTAAAACTGTGGATACATACACTCAGAAAAAAAAACTAACTAAAAAATAGGAAAATTAACTAAATCCAAGGGAAATTGATAATGATTTAGCTCCATTGCATTGTATTCCTACATTTTAGTCCATATTTTTCCTAAAACTAAGGACCAATTTAAACTAGAAAGTGGGAAAAAATTTCCCATTTTTTAGTTAAAAAAACATTTCTGATGAGGACATTTTTCCTAAAAATTAGTTAATTTCATATTTTTTATTGGATTATTTATAGAATAGCATGTGAATACACTCAAAATTCTCATTATGTACATTTTTTATTATAAATATAAAAAAAAAAATTTTGTTTCTTATAGTCAAGTAATAAATTTCATTTGTTTTTAAAGTTAAATTACAACAAAGACTTTGTCTTTAATGTTTGTATTATTTTTTCCCTAACACATACAAGTGTAGAAAAAAATTTATACATTAAAATTATTACTTGTTATACAAGAGAAATTTCTTTGGAATATAATTGAAGGGTTTATTGTAAAAACTCGATAAGCAACATTTCATGTTATGGTGTTTTTGCCTTAAAACTTTTAAAATAATGTAAAAAAGGAACTTTTGCAGAACTTTTATTCTCAATGCGAAGGGTTAAAGCAAGACTTGCCAAAAAATCTGTCAATGGGACATCAGCAGAAGGTGAAAAACATGAAAAAATAAAATATTGCTTATCAAGTTCCTGCAGTAAGCCCTTCAATTGAATTCTGATGGCTTAATCGAATTCAGAAGGTCAAAATACATAAATTAGTGGGTCTGGTTTCTGGGTCAGATCCTTTTTATTTTTTGTGGGGCTGTGTAATATATAAACTTTATGTGCCCTAGACCGATATATTGATAAGTTACAAACAGATTTTTTTTTTTTTTAATTCTTTATTATCCTGATTATTGAATCTGCCCATTCTTGGCCTAACAATAAGTGTATAATCTTAAAAAACTAACTTAAATACTAGTTACTCCCAAGGAGCCATTTTGAAGAACGGGCTTTTGAAGAACGGGCAAACAGAATGACAAACTTTTGTATATGTAACCTCTATTACTAATTGCAAGTCGAGGGTATAAAAATGGGGAAATTGTGGATGCAATATTTGATTCGGCACATTTGAACGTTGTTCTTACTTGTTCAACTCTAATCTAGTCTAGAGAGTAAAGAAATTTATGTTTTGCATAACTTAAAAAACTTGTGAATTTATTTAAAAAAAAATCAATTTTCGCAAAATTCAAAAGCAAAAAAGGTACAACGTTAAAATAAAAATGTTTTTCTTTGTACTCTAGAGCACACACACAAACACAACAAATCCAAACAGAATTCTAAGAGTTCTCATCACGTTATTTTGACGTTGTAACAGCGCCATAATTACATGAAGAAGAAATACTCCGAAAGAGAGACATGCCAATGAAGTAATAATAATGTTAAGCAAGGAATGTGTTAAGGATTCTTTTGGATACTTTATGCATGTGTATTTATTAGGTTGGTACTTATTTTCTTACCTTAGGACAGCCGGGCAGTAATTTTGGTAAAAGCAAGTGCTTCTTTTTTATTTCAAAAGATAAATCAATTTAAAATAAACACATATTCAGATCATGAAAACCAACAAAAATAAGCTACAGTGACACAAACTACACTGAAAGAATTTTGTTCATTACGGCTATGAAAACGTACATTGATTCTATGAAAAAAATCATTAGAAGTGAGCCAATGATGCCCTTCATAGAATCTATGAAACAAATTCATAGAAACCAGAAACCTATGAAAAAGTTTATAGGCTACGGAAAAAAATTATTATTTAATTCTATTTTTATTTATTTTATTATTTCAATTTTATTTTTTTACTTTATTTTTATTTATTTCTATTATTTTTTTTATTTACAATTTTCTATTTTTAAAAATTTATATGTTTTTTTAACTTATCCTCACCGAGATTCGAACATAGAACCTGTTGTTCGTAAAGCTTAGTCTCTAGCCACTTAGCTAAATTATATAAACAAGTAACAACACTTAAAATCTATTTTGAATAATATTCTGCTAACGTATTGAGTTTGTGTCTATGCTCTGTCACAATGCTCTACCAAAAGCTGTGTGTGTGTTTGTAGAAAGCAAATATTTTGTTTATTTACAAAAATGAAGCGTTATAAAACCAAGCGTTAGTTGGCGAGATTTTTCTTCTTTGGTGGCGCTGATAGCTAAGGCGTCGACAATTACCACTTCAGCCGGTAGGTCTTGGGTTCGAGCCCCGGTCAGGTCAGCAATGATATTTTTTTTTAATGTTTTTTTATTTTTTATTTTTTTAATAAATTTATGCTACTACATATTTTAATTATTGTAACATTATTTTAATTATTGAAAAAATAAAAAGGCATATTGATGGCATTTTCTCTATGAATGACATTCATTAATTCTATGAATTTTTTCTATGAATTTAATAAAATCTATGAATAAAATTCTATGAAATATTTCAGAATACTAATGAATATTCATTCAGCCAATGAATTGTTTCATTGATTCTATGAATTTTGTTTTATGAAATTTGTTCATAGATATAATAAATTATTTATTATATTATATATATTTATTTATAATAATTTATTATATCTACACTATTCTATTATTATTAATAATAGAATAGTGTAATAATAGAATAGCATATATTTGTTAGCAGTTCTTTAAAGGAAAAGTTATCTATACTAAACCTAATTATTATCAATTGACTATTTTTGAAAAATACATACCAAATGAAAGGTATTTTAAAAACCTATCTTCGTGTACAAAGAACGTGTCAAAATATGCACAACTTTTCGTCATATTTAGTTAAATGACAAAATTTTAGGACATTTTTGTTAATAAGTAGAAAAACTTAATAATTGGCACGTTGTTAGCATCACTATATAGGTATTTTAAATACTTTTAATCTGAAATCAAATATGCCTATATTAATTTTGAGTAAATAGGCGTAAATCGTAAAAAACTGAAAAAGGTCAATTTCCCCCCATACAAATCGACCCCCCCCCCCCCCCCCCTAAAAATTAATTTCCCTGGTAAAAAAGTTTTGATATAATGATATATAATTTGATACAATCATATTAAATTATATACAACTTTTTATATATTCAGATCTAATTTTATCTAAGATATATTGCGGCTCCTTTTTTTTATCTGAGGTTATACATAAATATATCTGACTTTATGTAATTATATAAATCTATATTAATTTATATAAAATAAGATCAACTGGATTTAATTGGATGTGACCAAAATTCGGATCTAATTGTATCACTTTTAATATTTGTGTATCTAAAATTATACAATTAGATCAATATCTGATCCAACTTGATACAGCCAATTTTGAGATCAGATTAGATTTTAAAAAACTTTTTTTTTTTTACTCGGGTTGAGCCGCTAAAAAAAATACGTGTCTAATTAATTTTCGTTCTGAACAACAAATCCAAATTTCATGAAGACTCTCTGTCAGGAAAATCGGTGGGTGCCCTGTGAAATACCTTCCTGTGAGTCTTTTTTAAGTTTTTTTTTTTTTTTAAACGATCTGCATTCTCACTGCATAACTAGTATCTTTCATCTCGCTCAGATTTACATTTGTGATACAATTTCGTAAACAATACCATATGGTTTTTGTTTACTGCTTTTTCAAACGCCATTTGTTACTTTACTCTATAACTCTGCAGAGAACTCTATCCTTGTGTATCCAGCTTTAAAGCAAAATGTTGAAAATAGTCTTTACGTATACCTAGGGTTGCCATTTACTTTTTGAGAAAAAGAGGACGTCAACCTCAAAAAAGGAGGACATTTGACTCAAAAAAGAGGATTTTTTTTTTTATAAATTAATTTAAAGAAAATCAACAACGCGATACAATAAGCAAATAAAATGTATTTCTATTAGGAAAACAAGTTTTATTTCCACTTATAACTCAAAAATGTTCCATTATATTTTGAGAAAGATTATTCTCAATTATATTTCAATTATTCTCAATTATTTCGAATTATATTTAAAAAATTTCTATACATAATTGAAAAATTTTTAATTTTATATCAGAATTTTCTATTTGTATTTAAAAATTTTCTAAATGCTTATCAGAAAATTCAATTTGTATTTCAAAAATTTCCATTTTTATTTAAAAATATCTTTATTATCTACATTCTTTTCAAAAAATTCCATTTGTTTATTAAAGATTTTGAAAAGGCATTTGGAAAATTTTGAAATAAACATATAAAAGTAAAGTATACAGAAATTGTTTTGTTCGACCTTTAAAATATATTTTGAATTTATTCTAGCTCGAGGTCATTATTTCCTTTAATAATTAAAGCGAGTATGATATTCTCATAGAATTATTTTCCAAAAAATAATTTTTCTGTTTTAAATTTATTTATGTTGGGCATTTTTGCAAGACTTAGTCGACACGTGTTTCGGAATTTGTCAGATTCCATTGTCAAGACTACTACACAAATATAAAAACCATATACTACAAGTAGCAAAGGGAATTTAAATGATGAATCGCTAATGTTAAAACAAAAATGTAGAGTCCGACCGAAACCAGTTTTTCGAGGCCGAACCGAAACCGAACCGAATATTCGGCCAAAAATAGATATTCGGCCGAAACCGAACCGAAACTTAAAAAAAATTGCCGCCTGGCATGAATAAAATCATTAAAAAAATTTTTAAAGATAAATATACAGGACTTAATGTTTTAAACCATAGGAATTGTTTTATTTATAAAAAAAATATATATTTTTTAAAAAACTTGCAAAAAAAAATTTAAATTTCATATGTGGATTGAAAGAAAAAAAATATTTGAACTGTAACAGTATTACATTTATTGGACAACCTTGCTTCTTTTAGTTTAAGTGAACTGAAACAAGTAAATTGGAGTACGAAATTTAAAAATTTAGCGAATTTTTAACATATTTTTTTAAATACCAAAAAGTTTCGGTTTCGGCTAATATTCGGCCAAAATTTTGCCGAATACCGAATAGAGGCCGAAACCCCATTATTCGGCCGAAACCGAGACCGAAACCGAATATTCGGTCGGACTCTACAAAAATGTTAATAAATATTCAACTCTACATTCATTCTTAGTAAGATCATGATGATCGTCATATAACCAACACGATTGTGATCTTACTAAGAGATTGTACAATTTTCTTCTTATAATTCTCATGAAGATTTGAATATGTATTAATAATTTTTATTCGCCTTTTGCTCTCAAAATGTTGACATTATTACTAGGGATGTCGCGAATATTCGGTATTCGGCATGTTATTTGAATATTCGGTTAAATAAATATTCGTTAACAGTTTGCCGAATATTCGGCAAAATTTAAATTAGTTAAAAACCACTTTTTATTAACGTTTGACTCTTTTTCGTAGTAATTTTAGTTTGTTTTTTATACAAAAAAACTTGAGCACTTGATTAAATTTCGAGTTGTTAAGGTACCAGAAAAAACAGTGTCAACAACAGCGTTGTTGTCTTTAAATCTGGTACTTTTTTTAATATTTTACATAGGTAAAATACAGGCGTATGAATAATTAAATTATTCGGCAAATATTCGTATTCGGTTCCAACCGAATACCGAATAGTAAATATTCGGTAAAATGCCGAATACACTATTCGCGACATCCCTAATTATTACTGATAAGCTAAAATAAAGTCAATAATTCAAAAGTTTAGAAGCAATAAAAAAGTTATGGGGAAAAGTTCAAAAAGTATGACAACCCCGGACACTTTCTAAAAAAGAAGTAGGACTGCCCCGGACGCCCTAAAAAAGAGGACGATGTCCGGGGAAAATAGGACGGATGGCAACCCTATATAAACCGATAGATATGATTTAGAAATTCCAATTATTTGACACCCATTTTGACAAAAATGTATGGTACCACGAAAAACAAAATTGTTTTTACATAAAATACTGTTTTATGACGCTAGTGCTGACACGACTAATCACATACAGTGAGCGTCAAAAGAAAGTGTACAGGTCTAAAGTAGATGTCATTCGTTAACGACAAAGTTGACAATAAAACCCCATATTAAAAAATGATATAAAGTAAATTTTTCAAGCTTCAATTTAAGCTTGATGGTAGAGATGAGCACATGAGCAGATTAGAGCGTGATCACGCGTGAGTGTAACTTAATTCAATTTTACTCACGTGATTATGAGTGAGTAGGGAAACAAATTGCGTGATTGAGTGTGCGTGAGTAAGATTTTTGTGTGAGTGAGTGTGCGTGAGCAGGGGTGCCAGATGATTTCGATGAAAAATCGGCATATTTTCAAAAAAAAATCGGCATTATCGGCACATGAATTTAAAAAATCGGCAAAAAATCGGCAAATGAAAAATAACCATTTTAAATACAATAAATTTCATTTCTATTGACAAAAAATAACAAAAGAGAACAATTTAGCATTAATATATGTATATAACATAAAAATCAATCAGAAATAACCATTTTTGGTCCCTACAAAATTTTAAATTTTTTTTTTCGCAAAAAAAAAAAAACTTAAACATTTTTTAGGGACCAAACAAATTTTTGATTGTCATAAAAATGATTTTCAGTAATATCCTAATAATAACTAATATTTTCAGCAAAAAAATCAAAAATATTTTTTATACCCTCCAACCACAGTATGGGGGTATACTCACTTTTTCATTCCGTGTGTAACGTATCGAAATATCGGTCTAGAACCCCATAAAGTATATATTTTATTGATCAGTGATCGATTCTAAGACATTCTAGCGATGTCCGTCCGTCCGTCTGTAGAGGACACGATACAGTCCAAAATAAAAGAGTTAGACTTCCGAAGTTTGGCACGAATATGTCTTATATTCCGAGGCAGGTTAAGTTCGGAAATGGGCAAAATCGGACCAAGGGGAAAAAAGTTCCCCCTTGGAGAACTAAACCAACCCAAGAAAAACCGCATTTTTTGCAGAGTTTTTTGTACTTTTGCTAAGCAAATGCAACATTATAATCTCAGAAGAAGATCAAAATCTCAAGGAGAAGGTGCCCCCTAACGTATCCCACCAACCACCCCCCCCCCCCCCAAAAGACGCCTCTGGATTATTTTTTTTTCATTTTGGAGGGTATAAAAGATTCGGCACAGCCGAATATAACACTCTTACTTGTTTTTTTTTCGCTTTGTTTAAATTTTTCCGTTTTTTAAGATAAAAAAGAGACCCACAGGCAAATTTTTTGACCCCAACGCTAAGCGAATAAATGGGTTTTCTAAAGACAGTAGGACGGATATCGATAGGTTGACTTAAAATCGATTAAGGACCTATATTTCGAGGTATTACAAACGGAATGACAAACTTATATACATACACTATAAAAAATGAGTCCGGTTTCCTACTATAAATTGGGCAACTTTCTACAAATTCAAATAATATACTACTATAAATTGTGTAGATTTCCAATAATTTTAGGTAGAACTGCGCAATTTTCGTAAATTTTCCCAATTCATAGCACGAACAAAAAAAAAAATATTAAAAGCAACCGTGTTTTTTTGGTTAATCAAAAAATCGGCATTTTTGTACCAAAAATCGGCAAATCGGCACTTTGATAATTTTGAGGCAAAAAATCGGCAAATATGCCAGCCCTGTGCGTGAGTCAATTTTTTTGCGTGAGTTGGTGTGATTTATTGTCTCTTCATGTTTCCTTTCATACCAACACACAAAAAAAATAAAAAAAAATTGTGCCAGTTTTTGGTTTAATTTCAACCTATAAAGCAATGGTTCCCAACCTTTTTTGGGCCATGCCCCACTTTTAAGTTAAAAAAACTAAAATGTCCCCCCTACACTCAAGAAAATGTGTAAATTTTTTAAATTAGTTTTAAAATTCAAAATTTACTTGTATTTTTAGTTTTTTAACAAAAAAAAAATCTTAAAAATTTGCTCGTTGCCCCCCTGAAGCATTCAAATTGCCCCCCAGTGGGGCGAGAATCAAAGGTTGGGAACCATTGCTATAAAGTGTTATTGGATAACTTACCAAAGTTATTACTCTAAAAAAACGTAGGTAATTTATCAAAACATACTTTATAGGTTGGATTATCCCTAAAACGTACAAAATTTTTTAATATTTTTTTTGTGTGAATAAAAGCAACAAAAAAATTTTAAAATTTTGCTTAACTTAAGATTTTGTCTCGAAAAAAAGCACAAATAAGGGAAGATTTTTAAAATTATAGTTTTTGATTGTTTTTTTTTTTTTTTGAAAAAATAAGTGTTTCGTGAGCGTGAGCCAACGTGAGTATGAGTAAAGCTTGCGTAATACCAAATTCGCACTCATTTTTTTAAACATGTTTAACCACTTAAACATGTTTAAATTTAAACTTGTTAAGGTACATAAACATGTTTAAGTACTTAAACATGTTTAAAAAAATGAATGCGAATTTGGTATAAGTGCACGTGATTGTGAGTTGTTTTAAATTTACTTACGTAATTGTGAGTAGAAAGTCAAAAATCACCCACGCGCCCATCTTTACTTAATAGCGTCCAGATTGATCAAATATTAAATGATATAAAAGGGTCGCGCTTAGGGTTGCCAGAATTTTATTTCAAAAATGCGGGACAAACTCCCGAAAATTACAAAAATGACGGGATTTTAAAAACTTAAGTGGGACAAAAATATTTTTATATTGAAAAATTTAGCAGCATGTTGTCAAGTTTTATTGTTTTAAATAGAGACTGCCAGCCTCTAGTAAATTTTGAAATAGAAACAAGTGAGAGTGTTAAATTCGGCCGTGTCGAATCTTTTATACCCTTCAAAATAAAATTGTCAGGGGCGTTTATTTGTTTGGAGGGGATCAGTGGGGGACGTTAAGAGCACCTTCCAATCCCAATAAATATACCCAAAGTTTCATTTATTTAACAAAAATTCAAAAAAACATGTAAAAATAGTGTATTTTTTCAGAGGTGGGTTTAGTTCTTCAAGGGGGAACTTTTTTTCCCCTGGGCCGATTTTGCCCATTTACGAACTTAATCTGCCTCGGTCAATTATTCATATTCATGCCAAATTGCAGGAGGCTAGCTCGTTTATTTTGGACTGAATCGTGCCATCTACAGACAGACGGACGGACGGACATTCACAGAATGTCTTAGAATCGATCATGGATCAATAATAAAGATACTTTATAGGGTTCAGGGCCGATATTTTAATGCGTTACAAACGGAATGACAAAGTTAGTATACCCCCATACTGTGGTTGGAGGGTATAAAAATGTGTTTGTTTTTTTTTTTCAAAAAAAAATAAATCTCTTTCGCGCTGCTTTAGAGACAAATTTAGTAAATTTTACACACAAAAAAAACTTTGTCAAATTATTAGCAAAAGTCTCGTAATCCCATTTTACCAATATGCGACAAATTGGATTTTTGTCGTCCTAGATTGGCCAAATGTGGCACTGTGCGACGTCTACAAATAATTTCATATTCCAGCGTGACCTTCGTATATCATTTAAAATTTGCTCAATCTGGATGCTATCAAGCTTAAATTTAAGCTTGGAAAATTTCCTTTGTAGCATTTTTTTTAAATGATAGTCGATTGATGATAATAATAAGGGGTTTTATTGTCAACTTTGTCGTTAACGAATTACATCTACTTTAGACCTGTACTCTTTCTTTTGACGCTCACTGTTCCATGCATATATGAAAAAAAAGCCATTTCCACCCATACATTCCGGCCCGCAAGAGCAAAAAAAAAACTTAACACGTATGTATCCATAGAAAATCCTTCCTTGTAAGATTCTAGCAAAGTCTTGGAAATTAAAAAGTTGAATTTAAAATTTGTTTACATTATTCATTCATTGTATTCTGATTATTTTAAGGGATGTTTCATACACACACATACACAAACAAAAACAGACACAAATGATAGAGAATTTTACTTCCCCACACATTCACACACACACACACGAACGAGCACATCAAAAAGAAATATTTTATGATTTGCATCAAATTAGCGCATCATTTATATTTTAAAAATAAAAAAAAAAAAAATACAATACGAGCAGAGCGTTGTCGACTACATCTGCGCCGACGACGACGTCAACGTTGTAGACTACAACTTGTAGGCCTCCTATAAAGCCAACTAACTCCACACACATCCCAAAATCTACATTATTTCAAGAACGTCGCTTCGTACTGGCGTCGCGAAACTAAGTTCGCAGTCCATTTACGCTGAGTTAATGACTGATTGCGAGTGAGTTAGTGTGTGTGTGTGAGTAAATGAGTGGTTGTTTGGTTATCAAGTGGCTGACTGAGTAAAACTTGTTTTTTGCTTGAGTGGAAGAGTGTGCTGTAGCTGAGAACAACAAAAACACAACGCAGCAGCATATATTGAGGGATTAAATGAAATATTGTTGCAAAAACTAATGAAAACAAAAACACAATGAGTGTGTGTGTAAATTTAGTTTTAATGAGTAGAGACTATTTTAAATGTTGCGACTAAAATATATTTATGGATGGATGGATGCTGGCTGCCTTGCTTGCTGGCTGACTGGATGCTGCTTGAATGCACATTTATATATTTGGCGAAGAAACTGGGGAAAGGTAGGCGTGTCTTTGGAATTTAAGCTGCAACGAAATGAAATAATAATAATAACAATAGACTTGAAGTTTATATTTGTAGATGTCGTTAAAATTACACAACAACAACAATAACAACGACAAAAATGAATATGATTCGTATTCGTTTCCCATTTAATTACCCCCTAAATAAAGAAAAACATCTACTGGTGTAAGGAAAGAAATCGTTTACCTGCATTTTCTTTTGTCAAGTTCTTGGGTTTTCCAACGATACTATTCAAATGTTTAATGAAGCTAAATAAATAATTGAGTACATAAATGCTACAAAATACATATATTACAAAATGAACATTGTTCGATCTTTCAATAATATTTAAATATGCATGTGTGACCGTTCTTTTGAAATCAGAATTGCCAGTTTTTTTTTTTTGGAATGCCATCCCCGACTTGAAATTTTTTATCCCCAAAAATCCCATACATTTTTTCTATTTAAGTTTTCTACATAACAACTTTCAAGCTTCAATTTTTATAAAAATTTGCATACACTCAAAATAATTTTTCTGTTAAATACTCTGTAAAATGACTGTAATCTCAATTCGACATAAAAAAAATACTTTGTATTTTCTTGTGACCGTAAAACAAAATTTTGTAAAATTGGAGTTGCTCGTTAAAAACTCGTAATTTTCACAAAAATAAAAAAGTAAATTTACAATTTGGAAGCATTAAACACAGAAAATAATACAGAGAAAAATAATTTGAGTAATCACTTGTTTAAATTTTTAAAACAAATTTGAGTATTTTTTTAATTAACACAATTAAAAATTTACTCAAAAATTTAAAATAAAATTTGAGTAAATAATTTAATACAAATTTAATATTTTTTTTCATTTTTTTTATTCTCTTGGTGTTTTGAATTCTCATTTAGTTTATAGTTATTTGTATATGTATATGATAGTTTGAAATCATCTTTATAAAATTTTCGTTTGTCTTAAAGACATAAGTATATTTGGTAAAGTTTGAAAAAGCTATTTTTTTTTGAAAAAAAAAATTAAACTTTTTAAACTTTTTTAAAAATAAATTGATACATTTTGAGTAAATTTTTACTTGACACAATTAAAAAGTTACTTAAAAATATTTAAAAATTTTAAGTAATGTTTTAATTTTGTGAATTAATAATTTACTCAAATTTTTTATTAAGCATTTAATAATTTTTTATTAAAAGTTTACTCAATACTATTAAATCGTTTACTGGTGGAAAATTGAGTAATTTTTTACTCAAAAGTATTAAAAATTTACTCAAATTTTTTTTTTTATTTTTTTCTGTGAAGCTGGCAAATTTAACAAAATCTTAATTTTAATTAATTAATTTTTTTTTAATTTTAATTAATGTTTTGAAGAAGAGAAGTTTTACTCATAAAATGGATTTAACTAAAACTTTGTAAATTTACAGAGTTTTATCAATATTTTACAGATAATTCTGTAAATTTACAGTTTTTTATCGAAATCATTTTACAGAGTTTTCTTCGTAAAATAACAAAAAATCTTGCTGGTTGGAAATCTATGGTATTTTCTGCTGGCTCAGCAGAGTATCTCTGTAATTTAGCAGAGTGATTATTTTGAGTGTATAAGTACAAAAACTAACCAAATGCCTTTTTAAAAATTTACAAATCAGGAATTTTTAGTTTTTTAAAGTACAACAAAAACGAAAACAAGTTTGACACTTTGCTGCAAAAAACCTCAACTTTTTGTAATTTCCCTATTAAAAAATTGCCCGTTTTTCTGACAAAATTTCATATTTTTATATATATTAGCCCTGTTCTATGCATACCGGACTAAGATTACATAATTATTTATGTTCAGGGACAGGACCTTCATGCACTAAAAAACTACGTTTTAGGCGCCTAAAATATGCACTAAAAAGTCATGAAATATGCACTGAAAATGTTAAAATATGCACTTAAAATCATAAATAGCCACTTGTTTTTTTACTTTTATTAAAAAAAACATAACATTTGAATTATGTCTGGCATTTTAAGCTTGGATGTACATATTATACAGTGTGTATAAAATGTTATTCAAAAAATAAAAATTATTTTTAAAAATTTATGATTTTATAATTTAATACCAAAAAAAAAGTAGCATAAAAAAATTTTAAAAAAGCTAGAAATACTAAAAAACTAAAATTTTTACAAAATATGACCTTAAAATATGCATTTATAGCAAAATAATAGCATAATATGCAAAAATATGCATTTTAAGCAAAATATGCAAAAATATGCACTAACGAAACGATGCCATTTTAAAGAAAATTCTTTGATTCGCAAAGATATTTTGTTTATGCTGTTCTATGACCAAAGGGAAAAAACATGCATTTGCATGAAAATCCTCTCCTTGATTATGTTACTTTAACATAATTTACCTAAATTAGTTTCAAAAGCATTGGGTACGTTCAGCAGAGAAAGCTGCTACTCAGCTGCTCCTCAATATTCTGCTGAACGGTTGAATTTTTGACATTTCGGTCAACATGTTGAGTGAGCGCTTCTCATCACTGCACAGTGCCACAATTGGCCAATCTAGCGCGACAAAAATAAAAAAAAAAAAAGTTCTCCGATTTTTATGATTTGTTTGTATGTATTATTAAACATTCCTAATAACACGGAAATACTCATATAAGAACTATAATTCTATTCGTTATTAAGATGTAGGTGCATAAAGTTGCATCTGAAAGTAGTGTTCATTATTTCGCATTAATTAAGTCGATTTTAAACTTTTGTAACTTTTTAACAAAAAAATATATTTATACACTCCTTTTTGGTAATTTTAAAAGACATTTAAAGGCTTTAAATCATATCTTTTCTTCTTTTTTTAAAAATTTTTTTCTATTTTTTATTAAATTTTTAACATAATAAAAATTTTTGAAAAGAAATTATATATTTTTTTTGATGGAATAGAACTTTTGTGTTTGGTCTCTATTGGTCGCCGGACTTTTTCAGACATATTGACCAATATCCATAGTACTTATTTCAACGGCTAACTTTTGCGACCGTCTGCGACGCCGACTACAGTGGGGCGATATGTAAACCTTGTTTTTACATATTTTTTAAACATATTTTTAAAAAGTAGGCGTGGCAGTTGTCTGACTGCCCCCTCTTTTGTGATATTATTTCTACAGTCCTTCAGAGTATATATACCAAGTTTAAAGAAATTACAAAAAAAAATTAAAAATTTTTTTAAAAGTGGGCGTGGCCGTTAGCTGGCCTTATTTTTCATAATGTTGTTTTTGAAGTCAAAACGAACATTTATACCGAATTTCCAGTCAATATACATAAAATTGGATTTTTGTCGTCCTAGATTGGCCAAATGTGGCACTGTGCACTGGTAGCTTTGAAAAATTATGCTACATTTGATCACAAACTGATAAATAAGCTGTTTTATTGAAATTATTTTTTTTTTCTTTACGTTATTCAAGGAAATAAACAAGAAAATCATAAAAAACAGATAAAAAAGTATAAAATAAATGAAAATATAAAAAACAATAATTTATGCCAATATTTTAAACCATTCAAAAAAAAAAAAAAATGCGTTCAGCAGAGTCAACTAATCAAAACATGCTACATCTCTACCACAGACTAATACAGACTCGACAAATATGACAGGTGTCAAAAAAGTATTCTTTAACCATATGGTTAAATATTTTCAAATTATTCTATGAATTAGTATAGAAAGAGAAAACTGATATAACGCGCCATAAGAAAAATGGATGCCAGATCGGTTTTTGTTGTTTCACTCACTCCTAAGTCGTAGAAAGTGTTGCCATGTTAGCATAAAACGGACTAAAAACCGCTGTGTTTTCTCCTAAAATCGCTTAGTTTTTCCGATTTTTTTCTTTTAAAACTCTACTGTCGAGTCTGTATATAGTCTGTGACTGTGATACAGTGAAAAAATACTTCTGATGTGACATAGTATATGTTGTTGGTCTTGTCGAGTAGATCACAAAAATGCCCATTAAACTTGCCAGACACCCTCAAATTTTAGAGTTATTGTCAAAAACCATTTTTTTTTGGACTTTTCTCACTAAACCTTGTGTAATTCAGAAAATTTTCAACCGATTTTAAATTTTTTAACTGTTTTTTTTTTAGAAGAAGGATGGGGCTTTCCATGTGTGTAAATTGTTCTATACATATAAGAAAGATATTTATTGATTTTTTTAATAAAATCTAATTTTTTTTTTGTTTTTTGAAAATTTTTCGAGTTTATCAATTTTTTTCTGTTATAGTTCGTTTAACAACCTTTATATTTATAAACATATTTTTAAAGAAAATTTAATTCTGAATTTGATAAGCTTTATCCTGTAGACATCGGATAACAATTGTCAGAGTTATGATAATTTTTCTAAAAAAGAAAAATAAGATTTTGCAGGAAATCGCCGTTCAGATATCTTAGGCAAAAAAAATAAATTTATCATAAGAGGTCATGTACAATATTTTTGAAGATAATCCGAATATGGCCTTTAAATTGCTCTATCTCGTCAGGTTTTTGAGATATTTAACATAAATTGATATATCAAAAACTTAATAAGATAGCGCAATTTCAAGGTCAAATTCGAATTCAGGAGGCCAAAAACCTTTAAAATAATGATAGGCGACCTCTTAGTATGTTCGTTTATTTTTTGCCTGGCTTATCCGAACGGCAATTTCAAGCAAAATCTTAATTTTCTTTTTTAGAAAAATTATCACAACTCTGTCAATTGTTATCCGATTTTTTTGGCATAAAGCTTATCGTATTCACAATTAAATTTTCTTTAAGAATAAGTTTATAAATATAAATGTTGTTAAAAGAACTATAGCAGAAAAACATCGATAAACTCAAAAAATTTTGAAAAAATAACAAAAAATTAGATATTGTTGAAAAAATTAATACATATCTTATTTATATGTAGACCTATTCACACACATGAAAAGCCCTTTCCTTCTTCTATCCAAAACAGTTGAAAAATCGGTTGAAAAATGTTTAAGTTACACGTGGTTTAGTGAGAAAAGTCACAAAAAATCGCTTTTTGACAATAAATTTAAAATTTGAGGGTGTCTGGCTAGTTTGATGGGCATTTTTGTGATCTTTTCGACGAGACCTACAACCTTAACTACCTCATTTTAAAAGTATATTCATTTTTGTGTTTTTTGTTGCACAGTGTAATTAATTTATGCTCAAACTCCGATAAAATCGCAAAGGCGCATTTTTACAAGACCGCATTTAAAAAACGCGGATAAAAAAGTTATTAAATTCTAATCCGCACCATTAAACTGCATTGAAATTTCAGCATAAATGTATCATTAAAAAGTAAAACTTGAGGACGCAGTTGTACTGGATATATTCTATATGAATTCTACGATAATGTTGTTCCTAATATAACGTTTATAAGTATATAGTATAGCTTACAGATTTTTGACAATTACAACTTAATAAAACCGAATTTCGCTAAGTCCAATACTCCAATACTCTGTATGAAATGTTTATATAGCTCCTTTGAAACAAATATTAAAAAAACGAAATAATACCGTTTTCCCCCTCCCATTTCCCCTCTTTAACCGCCGAGATGGCACCTAAACAAAACAGGTTAATGTTAGATTTCGACCTTCTTAACATACGTGAATTGCAGAACAATCGGGTGCAAGTGATTTTATCTTCCGTGCTAGTGTAGAAGTGTAATCTGAACGCCATTTTTAGTTAAAGGACAATATCTCGAAAATTTATGAATGGTCGTAGACGGTTGCAAAATTCTAGTTAGGGGACATATTGGCGCCATGAAATAGCTCCCAATGAAATAAGTCCCAATGAAATAACTCCCAATGAAATAAATCCCAAATAAAATGAAATATCTCCCAAACCAAAAAAATGAAATAAGTCCCAAGAAAAATGAAATAAGTCCCTAACAAAAAATGAAAGAAGTCCCAACGAAATAATTCCCAATAGAAATTAAATAAATACCATTTTTTTTTGAATATTAAATTTTTAACTGTTTAAATCCCAAAAACACTTTAATTTTATCTCTTTAAAAACAAATCTCTGAAGTGCCTACAATCCCTTCTCAACTTTTTTGTGATGCAATCATAATGGGCCACATCAAGGCCTCTATGGACGTTGGTTTTGTATAAACCGACGTCATCCTTCACAACCTTTTTGTGATGCAGCTTACTGACACATTGATTAAATTTCTTTTAATATTTGAATGATATCTCTGGCGGCTGCGAGAAGAACAGAAAATAAACTCCATAAAAATATGAACTCCAATTAAAAAAATATAAAATCATATTGATTAAAACAGTTAACAAGCCACGCATAAAACTTGAAAGCAGATTCCTGGAAGCCTTTTAGAGCTTCCAGGATTCTGTATAATAAATGTAGTAACAAAACGATTATTTGTTTGAATAGATTTGAATGCATATGGGTGTGAAGAAAGCGCCGCAGACGAAAAATCTCTTGTAAAAATTTTTCGCCTGCGGCGCTTTCTTCACACCCATACGCATTCAAATCATTTCAAACATATAATCGTATTCCAACAACATATATTTCAAAATAAACAAAAGAGTGAGTGGGTTGTAAAAGACTGAAAGTCTATTTCGCCTACACTTTAAATAATCTAATGTGCCCGCCAAACCAACAGGATCCTAAAACTTCTTATTACACCGGTTGCGGATCTTCAGTTTGTCATACAATACCACTTAATTTTCATAAATTAAAACTATTGTTAGACGAACTCGAAATTTTTCACAATTACTCGCAGCATGCATTTCGCCTTAAACGTATTATTTTTTTTTGGATTTTGATTGACATTGATGTACTTCTGAGTGAATGGTTTTCTGAATTTATTTACAAGATAATTCAAAAAGCATTGAAAAAGAGTTTATTCTAGTTCGAGGTCATTTACTTTTCCCGTAATAAATTAACTTTTCCTGAAAATAACTAAAGAAAATATCTAATTTTTATTATATTTAATAAAAATTAAAGAAACTTGAAAATTCAATAAGTTAAATTTTTATTTTCATAATTTACTCTCAAACTGTTGGGAGTTATTTCATTAAAATAGTTTGGGAGTTATTGCATAATGAAATAACTCCCAAACTTAAAAATGAAATAACTTCCAAAAAAAATGAAATAATCCCCTCAGATCTGGGAGTTATTTCATTATGAAATAACTCCCAAATCGTATGGAAATTTTTGGGACTTATTGCATTATTTTTCTTGGGAATTATTTCATTGGGAGTTATTTCATGGCGCCGACATATTAAGGAACACATTGGCATTAAAGGTTTTCCAAAATCGTTTGGAGCTTTTTGGAGATCGATGTTGAAAAATGGCAATTTTTTCTTTAGATAATTATTGAAGTGTTTTAGATTTTTATATGTTAATAAGTACTTCTTTAGTGATTTCTGAATGATTTTCAGCCAAAAATTCTTTAATTTACAAAGTTTTTTTAATAAATTAAAAAAAAAAAATTGTCACAAAAATTCGAAATTTTGACTTTGACCTCTTGCCAAAGAAAATCAATTAGCCACAATATTACAATATTTTATTAACATACTATTGAACATTCCAAGATTTTGAATACATCAACAGAATTTGGATGCAGCGAAATGGACTTTTGGCCAAAAAACTGAGATCCTGGCCCACTGTGCTCAGGTGTGAATTGGATATAAAGCCTTTTTGGAGTATTTCATGGGTTTTAACCAAAAAAAAAAACTTTCTAGTCGGGACAAAAAGAAATTGTAACTGGCAACACTGAATGAAAGTAAAAAAAATACAACTTTTATATATATATAAATTAGTAAAACCATAAAAAAACAGCCAGCCAGCCAACCACCCACCCATTTACATATACAGTGAGTTCTTGTACATTGAGTTGAGATTTTTGACACTCATTTTGACGCATCTGATGAAGAAATGAGCACAGCGAAACAACAGTACACAATACAAACAAGTACATTTATGTATTTACAAACATAAAAAAAAAATTACTGCCACAAATCACCCAGCTTCTGCTATTTAAATGGTGATTGGACCGAGTATGCGAGTTATGTGGGGTACATTGTGTTGGAATGGATGTAACGTCGTGCACTCTGAAATGTGAAATGGAATACCATAATATCTATTTATTTATACAATATCTATATAAAGATTGCGTATGTGTGTGTGTGTGTACATATATGTATAATTATATGTAGAGAATGAATGAGTTACAACTACACCAGCCAGCTAGCAGCAGCAGCAGCATCATTATCATCTCAGTTTCTTATTGCCCTTTTTTCCTTTTGTTACGAGAGCGTGACTTTTAATTAACATTGTAACGAAAGCAGCGACATTAGCATCAATGGTGGAAATGGAAATGGTTCATGGCGCAGTCAGTCAGTCTTTCATTTGTTCATCGCAGCTACGGCTGTTAATGCTTAGCGTAATGCATCCTCTTTTTTTTCATTTATTTATTTATTCTATGTTTTTTCATATATTGTATGAGTGCTTAAAGCATTAGCTCCACCCTTTAGATGTTTCAAAAATGATGATGACGACGATGATGATGATGATGATGAATAAAATAAGCAGAAACTTAAAACAACAGAATTGTTAGCTGCAGTAGCAGTTAAAATGTCACCATCTCTTTTAAGCATTCTGCAAATTACAGTCACCAAAATGTGGGCGGATGTGTGTGTGTGAGTGTATTATGCCGTTTAGTGTTTCTTCTCCTCTTAGTGGGGAGTGTTTTTAAACACTTTTTCTAATTTTCCCTTGTTTTAATTAGTGCGAAACGTTCTCACACGAGTTCACTGTAGTAGACCTGCTAATGGATACATCCATACATTTATGTCATCCAATCAGAATACTGTGCTGCTGTACGTACACATACTCGAAAAAAAAAAAACTTTATTAGAAAATCTGCAAATATGACTTTCAATTAAAATTAACAATTTTTTCTACTGAAATCATGATTTTATACAAATTCTCTGTCATTCAATTACAACAGAAAACAACTGAATTTTTTATTGTTTATGGTGTATTGTATGGTGGTGTACTCTGCTAATTTAACAGAGTACACCATACATTTCCAACTAGCAACATTTCTTGGTAGTTTTACTATAAAACTTTGTATGGTTTGACAAAAAAAAATTGTTAATTTACAGAGTTTATAGTAAAATATTGGTTATATATGAGCGCCTTTAATTTTAGTTTTACTTTAAAACTCTGTAAAATAATTTGGAAAAAAAAGGGTTTTTACTAAAATATTGGTTAAATATACTACCGTTCAGCAAAGAAAAAGTCTGCAAATTTACACATTAGAGCGGAGTGAATTGTTCGGAGCAAAATTTTTGACAAAATCGTCTAGGATATTTGGATTCTGCATAAAATTCTAAGAAAAAATGCCGAACAAACCATGTCTCAAAAATCAGTTTTGACCCCCCCCCCCCCCCCCCAATTTTCAAAAATAGCTTTGTACGATATACGCGTTTTCCATTAATCATCACGAGAAAAAGGGTATTTTTTGCCCTGGGATCTTTAGATTGTGTACATAGATACACTATGGAGCCATTTAGACATTCCCATTTACAGTATTATTAAATTCCAAAATCTCGCGATTTTATTCGCGATTTTCATTTTTTTAAAATCACAAAATATGAAAAAGTAGTGTAGTTTGATGAGCGATAACTTCTTAAGTAAATATCCGATTTTTAAAATCAAAATTGAAATTAAAAGCTTAAGTCCTCTACATTAAACCTGACAGTTAAAAAAAAAATGTGTTATAAAAAAATGCGTTTTAAATGCAAATGCATTTTTTAGTGCATTTTCGTCAAATTTCACCTCTTTTGATTATTTATACCCTCCACTCTAGTGATAGAGGGTATATATAAGTTTGTCATTCCGTTTGTAACACAACGAAATATTGGTCTAGGACCCCATAAAGTATATATATTCATGATCCTTGATCGATTTTAAGTCGATCTAGCGATGTCCGTCCGTCTGTCTGTCCGTTGAAAACACGCTAACTTTTGAAAGACTTTACGGAAGCTCCTGAAGTTTGGCATATATGTTCTCCATTTACCGGGTCAGGTTGGTATTGCAATCCAGCGAAATCGGTCAAGTAGTTCAAAAGTTATGAACAAAAGAGTAAATTTCGGCAAGGGTATTTTTCGAATTTACAAGATTAAAACCACTATAACTTTCGAAAGACAATTCTGAGGGGGCTGAAGCTTAGCATATATATTTGTCGTTCCCCAAGGCTATTTGGTTTTGAATTTCAGCAAAATCGGTTCAGTGGTTTAAAAGTTATAAGCAATGCACTGAATTTCAGATTTGTTTCACCTTAAACTGTTCAAAACTCGTTAAACAAGTTTTAAAAGCATGGTGAAATACCATTTTTTTAAAACTTGTTGTTGTTTGTTTTCTTGTCGTGGGGTGCAGTTTAGTTGTTAGACAAGTAAATATTTGTTATTGTTTTGTTATTGTAACTGTATTTAACGGTGTATAGTAAGAATTTTTGGAAAAAAAATCAAATGAAGTAAAATAAAAAGTGGGAAATATGTGAAATAGTTTTTTTTGTATTACATATAGGAATAAAACAACAAAAATATTTTAAAAAGTAATTTTGTTACTCAAAGAAATTGTACACTAAAAAAAAATATTTACACTAAATAAAATGTTACACTCAAAAAAAATTTATACATATTTTTTTTTTAATGAAATGTCACACTCAAAAAATTGCTGATAGTCAAAAAAATTTTACACTCAAAAAAAATTTGATTGATTAAAAAAAAGTTTTACTCAATATAATATATGTATTTCTAATAAAAAATTTGTGACGCAATTTTTTTAGAAAATTACTATCAGATGACATAGTGGAGGGTATTCATAGATTCGACCAAGTCGAACTTAATTTTTCTACTTGTTTTTAATTAACATATTATGAAAGTATGACATTTTTACGAAAAAAAAAATCAGTCATCATTTTAATAGGACACATAAGTCTTCTATTTATAATATTTTTTTTAAATTATGCCCATATAAAAAGAAATTTTTTTTTATTTTAATTTTGTTAATAAATGATGTTAGGATTTTCAAATCGTTTATCGATGTAGTTTAAAGATCTATAACTCCTTAAGTAAACATCGGATTTTGATAATCAAAATTGAAATTAAAAGCTAAAATCCATTACTTTAAACGAAAAAATCTTAAAAAAAATTGTGGCAAAAAAAGAAAGGTGTAGTTTACCACTTTTTAATTTTTTGTGGATTTTTGGAATTTAATTAAACTGTAAATGGGAATATCTAAGTATCTGGCTTCATAATAAAAAAATCTGAAGACCCAAGTCCAGATTTTTGTTTTTTAGCTCCCTCTAGCAGCGGTTTGGAGCAAAATAAATATCAAATATGGATTCCCCGTACCCAAAAATACCAGGTACACCTCTTAATACAAAATAAAAGCAAAATTTATTAGTAAAACAATATATTCCAAATAATAATAATCCCAGCTAAAAAAGTTGTATACCGTGTAAAACCTTTTTTGAAAATTGGGGGGGTCAAAACTGATTTTTGAGACATGGTTTGTTCGGCATTTTTTCTTAGAATTTTATGCAGAATCCGAATAGGCTAGACGATTTTGTCGAAAAAAAATTACTCCGCCCTATTACATATATTTGTAAAATGCATTTGATGCAACAACAATTTTACAGAAAAAAACTCTGTAAATTTACAGAGTTTAGTTAAATGCATGTAAAATTTGTATAAGATTTCTGAAATTTGTTTTGGTTCGTTTTTAAACTTTTTCTCAAAATAAAATACAAATAAAGTTTTGGTGTTTTGGTAACAAAAAAAAAAGTTTTAGAAAACCAGTGTTTTTACAGAAAACTCACAGCCTTACCAAAGAAAACTTAATTAAATTAAACTAATTACATCGACTTTAAATTCTGTTTCCAAACAAACTGTTTTTGTTTTTTTAAATCGACTTCAAAAAATGTATGGGAATTTGAAAGTTTAAAATAAAACTTTTGTTAAAACAGACTTTTTGTTTTTCTTTGGTATGCTTTATACCAGTGGTCGGCACCCATTGCACGCTGGCCGAACACAATCGGTTATTCACATGTATACAACACGAATGTCAACAAAAAATCAACAAAGAGCATAAAAAGAACAAATATTTTATTCAGTAGCAAGCTTACTTTCTTCAAAGCAGGTTGATGTCGCTTTGTTGAAGAAATACACCAACACATGCATATTTTTATTAAAACACAAATACTTTCATATGCCTCTTTCTGCCGACCACTGCTTTATACTCTTTACTCTCTTTTTATACCATCCACTTAGTGATAGAGGGTATATATAAGTTTGTCATTCCGTTTGTAACTCATCGAAATATCGGTCTGGGACCCCATAAAGTATATATATTCATGATCACCGATCGATTTTAAGACATTCTAGCGATGTCCGTCTGTCTGTGGAAATGGTGATCACGGCCAAAATATTACATGGATGTTATGAACGAAAATGAAAGGACACCTCCAAAATTTTAGTACATTCAACATAACCTAAAAATATAAAATGCTTTAATTCGGCTGCTGGTTGACATATCTGAACGTAATTGAACACCAAATGGTATTTAAACAAGTACGAACATATTTTTTGACAAAAAAAGAAAAAAATATCGGATTTTTTTACCAAATTTTTTTTTGCGGAATTTTTTTTTTTTAATTTTTTTTTTTCAAAAGTAATTTCCTTTTAGATAAAGTTTTTTTCAATAATCTTTTTGAAATTGTGGAGGGTATCACTACATTCGGCGAGGCCGAATTTAACTTTTTTACTTGTTAATTATGAAATTAAAGTCGCTTTCACGTCATTTGCACCCGATTTCCAGATTATGCAGATAAAATAAATTATTTTTTACTTGTTGTGAACGTCCCAGTTTTATTCAATAGGAAACTGATATAAATTTTATTCTTTTACACTCACACATCCAAACAAGTGTTAAGAAGAAGACAAAACAATTTTCTTAACATCATCTACTATAATTTTATTTTTTTATTTAATAAAAACATTTTCTTAATTTCTAGATTGATTTAATTATTTTTTTAGGCAAACACCACATTTTAATTAAAAATATTTTTACGATTGTTCAAATGTCAAATTAAATGCAACTCTGTTATTTCCTCACAGATATATATTATTTGCGTGTGCTATTTCAATATAAAGAAATAAAAAATACGACATTTAGTTGTAATTATAATAAGATACAGTACTATTTATTGTTGCTGCCTACAGTCTGCTGCTTGCCGTTGCATTGTGAAGAAACACCAAAACCATTTGATATTCAACAAGTGAGAGTGTTAAATTCGGCTGTGCCGAATCTATAATACCCTACAACATATAAAAAAATTAAATAAAAATTGTAGGGGCGTTTTTTTTGGGGGGGGGGGGGTCAGTAAGGGTCATTAGGGGACTCATAAACCCATGGGGTAAATGCTTAAAAATTCATTTATTATGCTTTTTGAGCTTAAGTAATAATATTTTATCATTATTTAAAAACGTTTTTAACATCCACCCCCACAAAAGGGGTGGGCTGTCAATCCCGAATCCCGGGATTTTTGTCATAAAATGAATCCCGAATCCCGGGATTTTTAAGCTCAAATCCCGGTATTTTTGAAATATTAAAAATGTATAAGAATTTATTTTTAAAAATACAATTTTGTTCAATTATTGTTACATTTACATAAACAAATTAAAACCAAAACTTTTTTAATTTTCAACGAATTTGGCAGAGCTGAGAATTCTACCCAGGCTTGCACAATAATAGTCCTTCGCACTAACCATTAAGCCACAGTTACGGAGCCCTTTGACCAAAGTTTGAAGGTTTTGGCGAAAATTTTCTAAAAAACCGAAACTTTAATCGAAGGGCTCCACGGGTAAATTTAATTCGAATGGCTTCAAATTTGTACCACGTAAGTTTTAGGCGTAGGAAAATAAAAATTTTCCAGGAATTGGAACAAAAACTTTTTTTTATACAAAAAAAAAAGCAATTCTAATGTATTATTTTATTACTTTTCTGCTTTAAATGTTTTTATTATTTTAGATTTTCTTTAAATTAGTTTTAAAATTATACAGTGCAACAACCAAAATCGGAATGGGATGAAACCAAAAGCAAATAAAAGTTGTCATAACAAAACCCTCAAGGCTTTTTTAGTGCATTGCTAAGTATTTAATAATTACTTGAAAACTGCATAAGTGGCGTATACTTAATTTTTAAATTGCCTTTAAATAACAATCAGAATAATTAGAAATATGTTTTTAATAATTTTGTTGTAGCGAAATCGATCCAAGGGTTTTCGTGGGAATCAAACCCACGACTCCCTGCTTAATAGGCTAGCAAGCTACCAACAAACCCACAGTAGCACCCCTTAATTTTTTTTTACTTTTATAATCAAAGAAATTTAATCCCGAAAGATCCCGGATTCCCGAAAAATCCCGGGATCACGGGATTTTGATTTTCAAATCCTGTTTAGAATTGACCCTATTTTTATCTAAACACCCAAATAATAATTACCCAAAACTTATGAACCCTCCTACGTATCAACGACCCAATGAATTATAAAACGACCCACGCATATAGCGGTAACTTTATTTTACATAAAGTTTTTTTATAACTCTCTCTTCTTTCATCTTTCAACACTCCTTCTTAATGCCTTTTTGCCAACTTGTTGTGATCAAAAACCTCACTCCAGTTTTAACAAGTGAAGAGCAAAGAACAAAAAACTAAATTGTGAATTTAAAAATTAAAGACAAAACAAACAAATTAAAAATAAATTGTAAATTTATTAAACAATTAACAAAAACAAAGTGTACAATATTAAAATAAATATTAACACAAAACAAAATTTCATAAATAAAACGTGAATTAAAATACAAACCAAAAAACAAAAAACCGTGTTTAAATTATTTCGCTAGGAAATAAACATTGGTCCTCACGAACCGGATCGTGGTGTTTTTTGTTTTAAACAATTAAATTTTTATTGACCCTAAAATTTGAAAAAATTTATACAAAAAATTGTGACCCTAATCAAGTGTGAAAATAATTAAAAAATTTTCTAACAAACCATCTAAATCACTTCGTAAAGAGAATTACACTTGCCAACACTGCAGGGAATCGCATCCACTGCGATCGTGCCCTAAATTTTTGGAAAAAGACGTTAACGATCGAATTCACATAGTTAGAAGCACCAATTCTTGCTATAATTGTTTTGCTGTCGATCACAGTGTTAGGGATTGTAAAAGTCATTATAGCTGTAGACTTTGTAAACAAAGACACAACACTTTGTTGCATAAGACCCAGACCCAGTCTACCAGCGTAGCTCACAACAATGCTGACAGCCGACCCAGTACGAGTGCTGCAGCACAAACCTCAACAATACAGTCCACTGAAAAATCAAGAATACCAAATGTCACATCCCTGACCCTACAACAAAACAAACGATCTTTACAAAACAAAATGGATCGAGACACATTACTTTTCACCGCGATTGTTCACATAGAAGCTAGAGGACAGAGATTCGAAGCTCGAGCCATCATCGACCCTGGATCTCAATCCACATTTATATCGGAAAAATTGAAAAACCGATTGAAGTTACCAACCAAACCCAACTTAGTCCACGTTACTGGATTAAGTCAAGCCGTATCGGAAACATCAACTAAAGCATGCCTGTTTAACATGGGATCTCGGGTGGACCCTAGTTTTAAATTAGAAGTTTGGGCCCCAGTACTTAAGACCCTTCCCTCTAATTTACCACCCCAGACGTTAGACCTAAAGCATCAAAGTGAAACTGCTAAATTAGAACTTGCAGACCCTCACTTTACAATAAGCCGTCCCGTAGACCTTTTGATTGGCCTCGATTTAGGACCCTCCATTTATTGTATGGACACACCGATGCGCGCTATTGGATCCCTGTTAGCCCAGAAGACAGTATTTGGCTGGATTGTGGGGGGACCAATAAACCAAGCGACCCAAGCTACAACAACAGTCTCACTCTACAATGCCACGTCCCTAGAGAACATCCTCACACGCTTCTGGGAGGTGGAGGAAACCCCAAAAAAGATTTTGAGGTCAGATGAGGACACATTTTGTGAGACAAACTACAAATCTACGACCCGTAGACATGAATCGGGAAGGTATATTGTTACCCTACCCTTCAAAAAAGGAGAAGAAATTGGTTCTTCTCGAAATATAGCCATGGCTCAGTTCTTGCGAATGGAACGTATGTTGTGTCAAAAACCAGACATAAAGACCCAATATGACCAGGTTATATTAGAATACCTAGAGTTGGGACACATGAGAAAAGTCTCCCACCTGGAAATCCACAAGGCCCCAAATTATTATCTGCCGCATCACGCAATAATAAAGCCAGACCGGTTGACCACAAAACTTAGAGTGGTTTTTAACGCCTCAAGCCCCACTTCGAACAAGAAGAGTCTCAATGACATTTTACATCCAGGACCCATCCTTCAGCAAGATCTTGTTCTTCTGATAATGAAATGGAGATTTTTCCGATACGTGTTCAACGCCGATGTCACCAAGATGTATCGGCAAATACTAGTTGACCCGACTCAAACCAGTTACCAACGAATATTGTTTCGTAAATCCGACAATGACCCAATAGAAGATTACGAGCTACTCACCGTGACTTTTGGAGTCAACTGCGCCCCGTTCTTGGCCATAAGAACTTTACTTCAATTAGCTGAAGATGTCAAATCGACTCACCCCTTAGCATCAAACATTCTACAACAAAATATGTACGTAGATGATGTTTTAGCAGGTGATCACAACTTAGAAGATGCCATAAAATCTAGAAAAGAACTTAGTACAGTTCTTAAATCAGCAGGTTTTGACCTGATGAAATGGACATCAAATGACCCGCGAGTAATACAAGATTTACCAAATGAGACCCTTTTACCTTTGGATTGGCTAAACCTGTCAGAAAATGCTGGAACCAAGACCCTTGGGATAAAATGGAACATTTCTTCAGACTCTTTCAGTTTTACTGCACCAGACATTGAACTGAAACAAAATTACACCAAGCGAGAAGTCTTATCAACGATTGCTAAATTCTTTGACCCTTGCGGATGGTTAGCCCCAATCATAGTAGATGCAAAATTGATCATGCAACAAATATGGTTAGATAAAATCGAATGGGATGACATTTTAAAGACCCTCACTTGCATGAAATGGCAAAAATTCGTAAAAAACTGTCCCTCGATTAACACACTAAAAATACCGCGTTGGATAAGATATAGCCCCTTATGTCTAATAGAAATCCACGGATTTAGTGACGCCTCAGAAAAAGCCTACTCTGCGTCAGTTTACATCAGAGTTGAACTTAAAGGACATTATACACGCACAAATCTCCTAGCATCGAAAACTCGCGTGGCCCCTTTGAAAAATTTGTCATTACCCCGACTCGAGCTATGTGGCGCTGCCCTATTAGCAAATCTAGTATCCGGAATCCTGCCAAATCTTCAGACCCCGGATGTAAATGCATATTTTTGGACTGATTCCACTATCGTGCTGGCGTGGTTAAATAAACCACCGTGTACATGGAATACGTTCGTGGGAAATCGAGTGTCGGAAATAGTAAACAAAGTCGGAAACAAAAATTGGCAACATGTTGAATCGAAGCAAAATCCTGCAGATGTCGCCAGCAGAGGTTGCACCCCAAACGAGCTTGAAAACAACAGTTTATGGTGGTTTGGACCCTCCTGGCTTAAATTGCCAAAAGCAGAATGGCCGCGCCAACAATATCTACAAGACACAAATCATGAAGAAAAACACATCAAAGCATGTACAACTACAACATACATTGACCCTTTGATCCGTTTTTCATCTTTGTCTCGCGCTTATCGAGTACTCGCATATGCTCTACGACTCTGGAGAAACACTGGCAACCAAAGAAGACATCTTCGAATCTCATCACCCGAGCTCACAGCTGAAGAAATAACATCTGTAAAATGTCGACTCATAATATTGACCCAAAAGCATCATTTTCCAGACGAGCATCAACGGTTATCTCAACAGTCCCAAATTTCAACAACCAGTCATCTTCTGACCCTTAACCCATTCATAGACTCTACCGGAATCATACGTGCAAATGGTCGTCTCGTGCAGTCACCAGCGCTGACATACAATGAACGACACCCAATTTTGTTACCATACGATTCAACGTTGTCCAGATTACTTGTCCAGTTTACACACAAAATAACTTTACATGGACAAAATCAACTTATGACCCGAGTTTTGCGAACTGAATTTTGGATATTCAGATTAAAGCCCCTTGTCAAAATGGTTATTAATAACTGCAAAACCTGCGTGTTGTATAAAAAACAAACCCAAAATCAAATCATGGCATCACTGCCACCTGAACGCACGACCCTCTCTAGACCCTTTGCCGTTACTGGAGTTGATTATGCAGGACCCTTCGACATTCGAAATTTCACGGGCCGAGCCTGTCTCATTACAAAAGGCTACATATGCATTTTCGTGTGTTTTGCTACCAAAGCTGTGCACCTTGAAGCAGCTAGTGATTTATCGACCCAAGCGTTTTTAGCTGCCTTTTCCCGGTTTATAGGAAGACGCGGATGTCCAGCTACAATACACTCAGACAACGGAACTAATTTTGTTGGAGCTTCAGCACTCATCAAAAAGGATCGACTAGAATTCATCAAAACTCTCAAGACTCAAGTAATTAGTTATTACAGCCACCAGAACATCGACTGGAAATTTATACCCCCAGGTGCCCCTCATATGGGAGGACTTTGGGAAGCTGGTGTAAAATCGTTCAAGACCCATCTTCGAAAAATGATTCCTAACATGAAATTCACATTTGAAGAGCTGTCTACAATTTTGACCCGCATTGAATCTTGTTTGAACTCTAGACCCTTAAGTCCTGCTAGCGATGACCCTAACGATTTTTCTCCGCTGACCCCTGGACATTTTCTCATCGGCTCGCCGTTGTTAACCCCAGCCGAACCCGATTCAAGCAACGAAAATCTGACCCATGTAAACCGCTGGAAAAGACTCAGACTCATTTATCACTCGTTTTGTCAAAGATGGAAATCTGAATACCTGTCAGAACTCCACCGCCGCTACAAGTGGAAAAATCCACAAGAAAACGTTAAAATCAACGATTTAGTAGTCATAAAAGACAACAATCTACCGCCCAATGAATGGAAGCTAGGTCGAATTGAAAAAACCTACTTGGGATCTGACAAAAATAGTCGAGTTGTTGACATACGTACCGCAACAGGACTCTGCACAAGACCCATTACAAAAATCGTAGTGTTATTTAAGAACTAACCCCCATCCTACAAAAAAAAAAAAAAAAAATCATCCTGCATTGACCCAATCATGTTAACATCTCTTCTTACTTTATTTATAGCAATGTCATCCAACTTTAACCGGCGAAGCGAAGATTGGCTCTGGTCATGTGGTTTGTGCCAACGAGACCACGCTCTAAAAACATGCGCAAAGTTTCTACATGCTCGACCTGATGAACGTTACGATGTGGCAATTATCCAAAAGTATTGCATTAATTGTCTTGCCCGCTCACACACATCCGAAAACTGCAAGAACAATCATCATACCTGTGGTATTTGCTCACGACGTCATCACACCCTTTTGCATAATGCCCCACAGCTAGCAAAAAAATATAAAAGTGACTCAAACGACCCAACCAGAGACGATGCCATTGCTAAAGATGACCCACGGCCAAGCAGTTCACGAAACCTTGGCGCTATACCAAAAACAATAAAATCCGAAGTTAATACGCCAAAGGCCAAAACTACTGCTTCTCAAATGACCCAAACGACCCTTGTTGAGACCTTCATATGGCCAAAAGTATTCGTGCCTACAGCCACAGTCCGTTTGTATTCCAAGGAAAAGAACGACACTTGGTATAGCGTCAGAGCAGTGATAAACCCATCCATCACTGTCTCACAAATCGCTCGTCATACTGTAGACAAATTGGGTCTCTTGACCACGGAAAAAAAAGGTTACCAGTTTGCCATATTTTTTATAAGACCACGTCAAAATAAAACAAAGTTCAACCGACAAATAGTGGCAATAATAACTGAATCCCTACCTCGCCGACCCTACGCAGCTCCGCTGGAAGAAAATCCTTACGAGGAATTTTGCGACGATACATTGGCGGACATTGACCCTAGGTCGAACACCGTAATTGAATTGGAGTTGGGATGCGATGTGTACTCGCAAATAAGAAGAGATGGTGCCATTGATCTGGATATGGGCCAAGTGGTTGCACAAAAAACAGCCTTTGGCTATACCTTCACAGGACCCACAGAAAAATTGTATTAATCTTGATCACACCGAGAACCGGGGGGGGAGAATGTTTAGAATTGACCCTATTTTTATCTAAACACCCAAATAATAATTACCCAAAACTTATGAACCCTCCTACGTATCAACGACCCAATGAATTATAAAACGACCCACGCATATAGCGGTAACTTTATTTTACATAAAGTTTTTTTATAACTCTCTCTTCTTTCATCTTTCAACACTCCTTCTTAATGCCTTTTTGCCAACTTGTTGTGATCAAAAACCTCACTCCAGTTTTAACAAGTGAAGAGCAAAGAACAAAAAACTAAATTGTGAATTTAAAAATTAAAGACAAAACAAACAAATTAAAAATAAATTGTAAATTTATTAAACAATTAACAAAAACAAAGTGTACAATATTAAAATAAATATTAACACAAAACAAAATTTCATAAATAAAACGTGAATTAAAATACAAACCAAAAAACAAAAAACCGTGTTTAAATTATTTCGCTAGGAAATAAACAAATCCCGAATCCCGAGATTTAAAAAAACCGGTCCGGTTTGACAGCCCTAGTCCAAGTGCAGGACCTTGCACTTTTTCTGACATCAAATTGTTTCATTTGCTAAACAAAAATACAAAAAAAAACTGTGAAAATATGGTGTTTTTCAGAGGTTAGTTAAGTTCTTCAAGGCGGAACTTTTTTCCCCCTAGTCCGATTTTGCCCATTTACGAACCTAACCTGCCAAACTTAAAGACATATTCCTGCCAAACTTAACGAGTCTATCATCGTGTCTTATACAGACGGCCGGACGGACGGACATACGGACACTCTAGAAAAGTCTTAGAATCGATCATAGATCAATAATATATATACTTTATGGGGTCCCCGACCGATATTTCGATGCGTTACAAACGGAATGACAAAGTGAGTATACCCCCATACTGCAGTTAGAGGGTATAAGCAACTGCTAACTTTTACTTATGAATACGGCTGTTGGTTTTTTGTGAGGATATGAATAAATTCGTGAGGATAAATGCATGTGCAAATGAAATGTCAAACCCATATAATTTGTTTTTGTGAGTTTGCACACTTTGCAAATATTCCTAGTTTATCCAGTTTGCACCGTTTATCAGCCAAAAAGCAAATGATGTAAGCTTACACTGAAAGAATTATTGTTCATAATATCTATGAACATATTTCATAAAACCAAATTCATAGAATCTATGAAAAAATTCATTGGCTGAATGAATATTCATTAGTATTTTGAAATATTTCATAGAATTTTATTCATAGATTTTGTAAGATTCATAGAAAAAATTCATAGAAAAAAAATGTCATTAATAATTTTTTAAAAATTAAAATAATGTTACAATTTGAATAAATATATTAAAAAAATATAAAAAATATAAAAAAAAACATAAAAAACTTAAAAAAAAAAAAAAAATAATATTGCTGCCCAGGCGGGGTTCGAACCCAAGACCTACCGGCTGGGAAATTTATAATCGACGCCTTAGCTAGCAGCGCCACCAAAGGAGGAAAACCTCGCCGACTAACACTTAGTTTTGTAATGCTCGTTATTTTTTTTTTTTTTGCAAATACACAAACATTTTGTTTTCTACAAACGTACACACAGATTTTGGCAGAGCATTGTGGCAGAGAATAATATTTTAAAGCAGGATATTTAACAAAATGGATTTTAAGTGTTATAACTTGTTTATTTACTTTAGCTCAGTGGTTAGAGACTAAGCTTCACGAACAACTGGTATTGTGTTCGAATCTCGGTGGGGATCAGTTAAAAATAAATGAATTTTTAAAAATAGAATATTGTAAATAAATAAAAATAAAATAATAAAGTAAATAAAAATTAAATAATAAAATAAAAAAAATGGAATTGAACAATAAAATTTTTTTTCCATAGCCTATGAACTTTTTCATAGGTATCTGGTTTCTATGAATTTGTTTCATAGATTCTATGAAGGGCATCATTGGCTCACTTCTAATGATTTTTTTCATAGAATCAATGTACGTTTTCATAGCCGTAATGAACAAAATTCTTTCAGTGTAGGCTTGCCAGATCGAAAATGGTAAAAAGCTTGACATTTAGAAAAAAGCTTGATTTTTCTTGACATCTAGAAAAAAAGCTTGATTTTTCTTGACAATTGAAATTTTAGTATTTAAAAAAAAGGTGTTTTTAAACAAATTTGAGAATTTTAGTGAATTTGAGACTGAAAATAATAATAATTATTTTCTTACATCCCAAATGCAAAAAAAAATGACTACCAGACTTCGAAGTCAAAAAAAAGTGTCGGAACAAAAAAAGTGTCGAGACTTGGAAAAATTTTGATTTTTTCCTTGAGCCATTTTCAACGAGACTGAAAAAAATTTCGGAAAACTTATATTTTTTTAAAGCATTTCTGATCAGTGCAATAAAAAATTCGTATAACCAAAAATCGGTAATTTTCAAAAATAAAAAAATCTTAAAATTTTGTAATGAATTTGTATAATACAAAACGCAATTAAAAAAGTTACAGAACAAATTTTGTGGGACTTAGATAATATAAAAAAACGGGACATTCACTTTTTAAACTTGTTTAAACACTTAAACACGTTAAAATTTAAACATGTTAATAAACTTAAACATGCTTAGAAAAATTAATGCGAATACGGCATTATTTTAACAGATCTTCAACATATTAGTAAATTTTTGTACCTTGAAAGTTTAAACCAAAATACATACATATGTACGTAGTATATTAGGTTGGCTATATTATACTTCTGTACCACACTTATTCACTGGACCGGAGCTGTTAAGGCGGTTTCTGCAGACTTAGGACAGAACGTGTGTGCATAAATAATTCTCATATGATGTATCATTTATTTTATGTTTTTTTTTTTGAAATGTGTTAAAACAGAAGCTATCTTTTGGCTGAATATATCCGTTAAAGTGTTGATAGGTAGGCGGTTGAGAGGGTGTGCACTTTTGTGAGTGAACGAATGCATGTTCATATAAATGTATGAAACATTACGATTTTTTTATTGTTGTTTTTCTTAAACCGAAGACGTAGACATTGGTATCAGTGATGTCGACTTAGTGCTTTTGGCGGTTTTTTCGAATGCTCAAAATGACAAACAGTGATTAGACGAGAGAGAATTCTCCTAGATTTAAAGTAAAAAATAACTCTTTGGTAACTTTCAAAATTGGAATGTCAAATAAAATTTTATTATACATTTTTTATTAAATTTAATTCGGTTTCCAATCTACAAATTATTGAGTAAATGTGGGAAAACAAATAATAATACAGTCAAACCCGGTTATAACGAACTCCGAGGGACCAGTAAAAATAGTTCGTTATATGCGAAGTTCGCTATAAGCGGGGTATATTTTATATCAACCAAATTTTTTTTCAAAAACAAATTCCAAATTTTTCAATTCGTGTCTTTTTTTTTAAATAAACTGCTTTTTGGGAAGAAAACATTAAACATTTAATTAAATTTTATCAAAATTATAATTTAAACCAAAAATTTCGTACTTTTTGTGAATTTGGTAAACATTAGAGTTGTCAGTCGATTAAGAATAATTCGATTAATCGATCAAATAAAACCCAACTCTTGTTCGAATAATTCAAAAATGACGATTTTCGAATAGCAAATAAATAGATTAATTAATGTCGATTAATCGAACAATTTTTTTTTAATTAAAAAATTAAATAAATGCTAAGAATTTAATTTATTCTCATAAATTTTGAAAGATTTTATACAAAATGTAGGAAAGTTAAAATATATTGTGGCCATAGCCCTGGATAGCACATCCATTATAGAATTAGGAAAAATTAATAATTCTTTTGCATCAGACTTACTAAAACGTATTAAAATAAGAATTAATGAGAGACGTATAAAAATGTTAAATACGGTAATAATTTTTCTAAATTCTGGAAATTTTCCGAGCAATGAAAGTTTCTTAAAATATTCTCTTTCCCGTCGAAACGCACCTTTAAGGTTACCAACCATAAGCAACATTTATAACACTATTTCGACAAATGAAAATTGTATAGACTTGTTATACCATCCACTCTAGCGATAGATGGTATATAAAAGTTTGTCATTCCGTTTGTAACACCTCGATATGACCTCATATCGGGCCAATTTTCGGATCAGATCATATATGAACATATATGGAGGCATATATGATAATATATGGTTATATAAATCCATATATGATTCATATATCTTCATATATGATCATATATATTTCATTTTTACCCGGGAATCTACAGTTGAATGATCCATGCCGCATTTGACACATCTAAATGGATTTTTACAATATGTTTTCGATGGACATTGCACTAAATCATTTGTTCTCTTAGGTGGCTCAATTTTTACAATAGCTTGATTCATATGTTTGAATTTGTAAATAGTTTTATTGTTGGGATTTGGGTCTAACTCCACGAAAAACATTGAAAGCGGCTCTTTAGGAACACGACTTTTAGCAATTGTAACACTTCTGACTGGGTAATCTTTTGCTATAAGCTGGGCCTTGATATCTTCAATAGGTGTTGTATGGTGAAGACCTTTAATAACTACCCTATGTGAGTTTTCATGTTTTAATTGATACGTATGAAAATTTATTTTTGAACTTTCTAAAGTCTATAAGCATCAATTGTTTCTATCATTAATCTAACTTGACCTTCCCTCAAAGACTTATAACTAAATTCAGTATCAGAAATAACTTTACTTAATTCAATTACCGTGTTATTTATATTATGTACGTTGGGAATATAAATCGCTGGAGAATTTTGTTGATAATTGTTTTTCTTCTGCTTCTTCGTCTTAAATATCAAGGGCTGCATATCTGTTGTTGGATGACGTACTTGGTTGATCATATAAGTTCACTCTTTTTTGTTGTTTCTGAGGTGACTCGATTCTTTTACGTTTAGTTGATGGTACACTCTGCCAAATTAGTACTTCAACATCATTGCTGTCGTTATTATTGTTATGCATAACTATAGCATTATCATCGATATCTTTAACATTGGTTTGCACGTCATCGTCACTACTTTCATCACTTAGGTTTAACATTTTAGCGTAGCACAGTTGTTGTTTTTGCTACGAAATGCAAGTAATGTATTCCGTGCATTACTTGCACTGTTAATTTTTTTTTTGGGGGATTAACAATTCTGTTGAAGAATTTAATAATCCCTTTTTTGAAAAATAATCTGTTTGTTTTTAACAAATTGTTGTTTTTGTTTTTAATTGTTTTAGAAAAAAAAATGTTGTCACACTATAATATTTAATAGTTAAGAGTACAATTAGAGTTTTCTTTTCCCGGACTTTTTCATTTCCCGTCCCGGGAATTCCCGTGAAAAACTCTAAGTACAATCTCCTTTTTGCAGCTAACCTCTAATAGCCTCTAATTGATTTTTATAGTCTTTCAAAATTTCGGTTTTTAAGAGTTTTTTTTTTTAATTTTTATCTAATTTTCACTCACATCACTTAAAAAAAAAAAAAACGCACACAAAATCTGCAAAAACCACATGGAATGATCTATCGGAATTAAAAAACTATATGCGAACTTACAAAAAAATGTGAAGAAAAATTGATAGCCAAATTTAATTGAAAACTAAAAAATATATTTTAAAAAAATCTAAAACGAAAAGTAAAAAATACTTAACTTAAAATACTTAACTTAACACCACTATGGAGAATAATATAGTGTTACAAAGTCAAAAAAAAAATTAAAGTTGTATGTTTTAATGCAGCGGTTACCAACCTATGGTACGCGTACCACTAGGGGGTACGCGAAACTGTCCGCAGAGGTACGCACAATGTTAGTAATTTGGACATTCGTTTTAGATTAACATTTCAATGCTGGTTCCGCATCTGTGATCAAAAATTTTTCCAAAAAATAACACCATTGTTTTGATCTCCCCTAAATCCATAAAAAAATATGATAATACCCGGAGATCAAAAATTTCAATATTAACTGTAATATTTGTGATTTTTTTTAACGAAAACAAAGAACTCATAAGGCGGTACGCGGCTGATAAAATTTAAAATTAGGGGTACGCGAGCCAAAAAGGTAGGTAACCGCTGTTTTAAAGTATTAGCAATAATATAGCATCAAAATTGATTAAAAGTTGACTTCTAAAAAGTACTACGAAAATACCAAATAAGACTGTTTCTTGGGCTTCTTCGAAAACATTTGAAAACACACATGACTCCATTGTTAGACGCAGCGACGATTTATGTACCAGCAAGAGGATTCTTCGAATAAATTTTGTCTTTCGAAATTTGTTTCTTATCGGATTATCTCGAGCATGTTTTAACAGAACAAATTTGGAAAAAAGTGAAAAAACAAATCAAAGATTAAAAAAAAAATAAATAAGCATAAAAAACACACACATCGAAGAGCAAAAAACAAAATAAAGAAGAATTAAAGAAAACACATCGAAGAACAAAAAAGATAAAGAAGAAATAAAGACGAATATTTTAAACTAAAATGGAATATAGTCAGTGAGAGGATTCGAGCAATTCAATGAGAGGATGAAAAAAGATAAAGAAGAAATAAAGACGAATATTTTAAACTAAAAAGGAATATAGTCAGTGAGAGGATTCGAGCAATTCAATGAGAGGATGACAGGTAGTACTTCGTTTTTAAACACTTTTTAAGATAATCGGATTTTTTAGTCAGGGGCGGATCCAGCTCTTAAGATTGGGGGGGAGGGGAATTTTTTTTTTAACAAGATCAATTTTTGTAGAACCACTTCTGTAGATCAGGTTACAGATATGTTTCATAGCTTAAATGTAATATATACCTGTTTTTAAACTCGTTTCAGAACTAGTTTGTTTACAGTGATTTTTATACACGACGATTTCCATACGCCAACAACTAGGTTTCGAGAAAAACGATAAAATAGGTTTACCACAAATTTTCTCGAAAAGTAATCGATTGATTTTGTTTTAATGTTTACCATTTATTGCTACATATATTGTAAACAAAGCTTCTAGTTTTCAGACTTTTACATACAATAGCTTAAAAGATTTTAAGCTTTTAAGAAAATAAGATTTTATGGTATTATGCTCCATACATATCCAATTTTGCTTACACATTTGGGACTTACACGTTTGGGACAAATGAGTTCTCAAGCCAAACAAAATTACAATGAAACAAAAAGAGCTAGATCGATAAAACTGGGTATTTAGAACACTTATATAGTCAGGTTGCATGGTATTAAAAATGGGGATGATCGGTTAATGGACACGCCTACCTCCCACACAACTTAAATGGCAAATATGACATTACTTGAAATGTTTAGAAGTTACGGTATTAAAATTTGGTACGTAGAATAGTACCAGGGGGTATTCGTGGCTCTCGTGAGAAATAACTTTAACTGGATGGTATTAATAGAATGAAGGTTGAAAGAGGAATTGAAAAAAGGCTTTTTGTTTTCTTTAAAAAAAAAAAAACACTTTTATATTGTTTTAAACAAAACAAATATATGAAATTTACGTTCTTTAAATGTTAATGATTCAATATAATTAAAACAAGTAAAAAAGTTAAATTCGGCCTTGCCGAATATAGTGATACCCCCCACAATTTCAAAAAGATTATTGCAAAAAACTTTATTCAAAATGAAATTACTTTTGAAAAAAAAAAAAAAATTTGAAAAAAAAATTTCCGCGAAAAAAAATTTTTGGTAAAAAGAAAAATCCTCAATTTTTTTCTTTTTTTGTCAAAAAATATGTTCGTACATGTTTAAATATCATTTGGTGTTCAATTATGTTCACATATGCCAACCAGCAGCCGAATTAAAGCATTTTGTATTTTTAGGTTATGTTGAATGTACTAAAATTTTTGAGGTGTCCTTACATTTTCGTTGAATGTACTAAAATTTTTGAGTGTAATAAAATTTTTGAGGTGTCCTTACATTTTCGTTCAGAACTTTTAAACCGCTAAACCGATATCGCTCAAATGCAATACCAAACTTCTCAGGAGAACTTCCAATAAATGTGTTAAGTTTCAGTCATATCCGTATAGTACTTTGGTCGTGATCACCATTTCCACAGACAGACGGACCGACGGACATCGCTAGAATGTTTTAAAATCGATCGGGGATCATGAATATATATACTTTATGGGGTCCCAGACCGATATTTCGATGAGTTACAAACGGAATGACAAACTTATATATACCCTCTATCACTAAGTGGAGGGTATAAAAAAATATTAAAAGTGCAAATAAAGTACAAATTTCATGACTTTAAAAAACCAAAAATTTTACTTGATCCCAGACAGATTTCACGTGAGAGAAAAAAAAAAGAGAGTTGAACCAATTACAATCTCTTTACTTTATTCCTCTATGGTTGGCATCACAGATTTGTATGTGTGTTCAAACAAATACCTATCTTCCTTCGTTAGCATGTTTATATCTCCTCGTAAATATGTTTATCTTTATGCCTGTCTGTCTGTCCTTTTGCTGTTATTATTATATTGCCATCCACCTGTTTAATAGGTCACTGTTTACAAAAAAAAAAAAAAAAACATAAATACAACATATGTACGAACATATTCATTCAAAAAGGAACAAGCATATGTATGTGTGTGTGATGTATTTTATTGTAGTAGTATTTGTTTTAAAACTTGTAGAAAGAAAACTATAATTTTTAAAGATATTTTTTTTATACATGTCTTTTCTTTATAGTTTTCACCAGTTTTCGATATCTGCTCGACTACGGCTTTTACTCTGACAAATACCGTTTGTATTGTGAGAGAAACCTGCCTAGTCAAACCGTGTCGGTGGCCTATTTAAAAAATAACACCACTCTTACTCTTCCTTACGTGCATGATTACCCAAGTAGAAATTCATGACGGTAATAAAAATAAAGCGTCTTTAAAGCACTCTTAAGTAGAAATAAAACTGTAAAGTTAACAATTTTTTTTAGTTAAGTTGAGTTAACTGGCTTTTTAGCAAATTTTTAGTTAAAATCAGCGTTTTAACTACTTTTATTAGTTAAGTTCAATTTACGAAAATACTAGTTTTGAACAAATTTTGAATTAATTTTTTTTGTTGACTTTAAAACTGAGTTAACGAATTTTTACTAATTAATTTGCTGATTTTTCGTAACATATTTGTTAAGTGAAAAGAGTGATTACTGTTTAAGAAATTTCTCGTGTAGCCTCCTATGCGAATCTCATAAGTTCTACTTAAGCTAAACTTATTGCTGTGAAAAAATAGAAAAAAAATAAGTGAAGTGTTAGTGTTTAAAGTGTTCGGTGAAATAAAAAAAAAAAAAATGTCAACCTAAAAATGTAAAAAAAAAAAATTACAAAATATTTTGTTAATTTTAGTTTACGAAAAGTAACAAACATTTTAGCTAAATTCAACTAATTTTTTTCCAAATATGTACATAAAAATGTTACGAAATTTTCAGCTAAATTTTTAGTTAAAGTTACGGTTTTTTTTTTGTTACATTCATTCTACGAAAAGTTAGCTAAATATTTTTAGTTGAATTAACTAGAAATTTAGTAGGCCCAAAATCAGGTGCTTTTTTTAGTTAAATTTAACTAAATTTTTTGCTAACTTTACAGTTTTTTTTTTTTTTAGTGTACGGACTATGAAGTTCGGCACCTATCGCTACTTTGTATGTAGTGAAACCACTAATACTTTTTGAACCAATTCGTTTATTTTTTGCTGGGTATTGATGAAATTGGGTTATAAAAATTTGTTCATTTCATTGAAGATATTGCCTTTCGAAAAAATACTATCAGATTTGATAGTACACTACACTTTTTAAATTAATTGCTCAACCATATAACAAAACAAGTATGAAAGTTTTAGTCGGTCAAGACCGGCCATATAATACCCTACATCGGTGTTGCCCGGAAAATGGGTACCAAGTTCAAACATGTACCGATGGGATCTATCTTTTGTTAAATCTTTAATAAGTGTAAAAACACGTACAAACCAAGTTTTAGCGAATTAGGCTTCTATTTGTTGCAAATACACCGCTTTAGCTGAATATCGAGCAAAATTTTTAATTTGGTCTAGGTCCAAAAATGGTCCGATAATAATCAGATTTAATAAGGTTATTAAAGTATGCGTTTAGTACATACAAACCTAATTTTAATAAAAAATTGTTGATTTTCCTGAAATTTGGGAGATTTTTCTGAATATCGGGAAGGTGGTTTGTATGGGGGCTACAAGAAGAACTGGGCCGATTGCTTTAAAATTCAGCATGGTGATTACGATTACCTGCCAAATTTCGATAGGATACCTTTTATAAAACCGTTGTTAGAGTCATTTGAGGCAAATTAAAAAGGGACGTATGTATGGGGGCTAGGTCAAAACATGGACCGATTTTTTTCCAATTTCAAAAGGCTTTGTCCTTGGGCCAAAACATGCTTAAGTTTTAACTTTCAGTCAAATCGGATGACCTGTATCGTGTTTACACCGTTACATGGACAGACAGACGGGCGGACAGACGGACATTGCTAAATCGACTCAAAAAGTGATTCTGAGTTGATCGGTATACTTGAAGGTGGGTCTAGGACCAATATTTCGGGTAGTTACAAACATCTGCACAAACTCATTATACCCTGTACCACAGAGTGCTTTTTATAAACCGTTTAACGGTGTTATCATTAGGATTATCGGAAAGCGCTCTGAGGATGGTTTTCCGTATGGTCTGAAAGCATTCGTATTACCATGCAGAGCGCTTTAAAAGCGTTTTTACGGTTGTATTTTTCTGCCTGGGTTCTAATGGCATATTTATTGACCGTAAAGATAAAACAGTTGTGGTCATTTGTTTAGTTTGTTTTGTTTGTGTGCCTGTCCGTCTGTCTGTATGTATGAATGAATGTATGTATGTATGTATGTATGTCTGCTTCTTAAATGTTTCAACTTGTTAAACTTATGTTATGGTTGTTGTTATTGCTTTGGCTGTCTCGGTTTCGTGTTTGTTAGTGCGAGGTGCCATATAAACAATCAAAACGAATATAAGATATTAAAACAACAAAAACATTAACTCAGACTACGGTTTTTTATACAGAAAAAAATGTATCCTTCCTTCCGGTCTACGAACCCTTCCAGTGAAAAGAGAGAAAAAAAAAACACAAACAATAGTACACACACACACACAATTACACTTACATTACCCTAAAACTGTATAAAAAAACTATTTCAATATTACGATATTAAGGGCAGGGCTGCCAGACTTGGGGATTTATACCGAAAGTTGGGGATTTCACTAGAGAAAAAAGGACAACAAGTCTCATTTTGGGGATATTCAAAACTGTACACTCTAAAAATTATGACGGTATAATCCACTACAAAAGACAGTTAAAACTACTACATTTGTTATATATGGTTTTGAATTTGTTGTTGTTTAGGCGTCCACTACATTTTACGATAAAATCAAACAAAATTTGTTGTTGTTTTTAACTATTGATTAACAACTACAAAAAACTGTAAAAACTACTTCAAATTACAGTTGTTTTTACTGTGACTCAAATTGTCTGAATTTTTTTATTAACAAAAAAAAAACTTCTAAACGTCAAAAATGGTTAAAATTATTTGGAAATAATTCCTGCACATCCGTTTTTCTAAAAATTTCTAGAAAATTATAAGTTTTTTATAGACTAAAAACAACTACATAAAACAACTGTTACTACAATGTAGTAATTTTTTGTATTTGTTTTTTAAAACGACTACAAAAAACAGTTGTTTGAGATTTTTCATGCAAAAACAACTGAAATTGTAGTTGAAAACAACAACTACTACTTACTACACAAATGACCGTCACGTAGTAACTGCAATAATTTTCTAAGTGTATCTATTTGATACAACAAGCTAAATTTAATATAATCAACGATTTTTAAATCGCCTAAATGTTTTCAACTACATATGTAGCATTTTACAATGTGTTTGTATAAAGTACATATGTTACTAAACATTTGAATGTATGTGTGGAACAAGGTGCTAAAATCCAATTTTTGGAAATCGCGTTTTTCTGCAAAATCGTGCCTTCCTACAATAGGTCGACCTATTTGTAAACAAATTTGTTAAAAACTTGATCGTTTTCTGTCATAAAAGTGACCTTAAATGTTCAATTTTAAGTATTTTTGGGAATATTTTATAGTTTTTGCCGGATACTAACATGTGTTTTGCAGTTAAACTATAGGTTACGTATTTAAATTCTTACATGTGAGATGGTTAACGTGTAGAAAACATCCTAGGCTTTAACATGTGCCCATTGGATTGGCAAAAAACGCTTTATTATCGAATCTTTCGATACTTAAAGTGTAAACTGGAAAAAGGTGCTATATCCATATAAAAAAATAATATTGTTTTACGTAATACTAAGGGTGGATTTTGATAATCTATTAAATTTTCAAGTTCAAACTTTAAAATTTAATGGTTAGTAACTTATATCATAAACTGTGCAAATTTTTTAACCCATTATGGGAAAAAATTTTTCAAATAAACCATATAACAGTTATTTTTTTTTTTGGTAAATTAACTGCTTTTTATTTCCTTTATATTAAAATTATTACTCCTGGACCCCGTCTAAATTTTGCAGATTTCATCACGCTAAATTTAAATTTTTAAAAAATAACACAAAAAAATGAAAACTACTTGGCAAATGTGTTGAAATTCCTAGTAGAAATTGTAACATAGCACCTTATTCCACTAGAACAAAACTTCACATGCATTTTTTTGCTATTTCCGCTCATTTGTTTTTAACATAGGGGTGAAACGAATAAGTTTCGCACATGTTTATGTATTAGTGACGGCACGCGCGTGTAACTTTTGACGTTTCATACAAAACATAAACAAACAACGAAAATACAGATGCAAAAGCTCACACGTACAGGCACACGTATTCGAGGCAGAGAAGTAAATTTAGTAGTATTTTGTATGCGTCCATATTGAAAGTACCAAAATAAGCACTCGTGTTGCATGTCTATATGGTCTGTGGTTTTTAATGAAATTTTATACATTGATGCATATTAAGGGTGGGATAGTGTTGTGTGAGATTTTAAGCAGCCATATTTGGAAGCGCTAGAACCGCTCATTTTGTGAGGTTGGTAAAAAAAGTGTATGAGCCAAAAAATGGGGGAGGTCGGATAGGATCTAGGGGTCGCTCATCGGGGTCAAAGTTGGGCGTAAAGGGGAAAAAATCCACAAAAAGCCCCAAAACTCCCCTGGTTTTGCTCCTAGAGGGGTCAAATGTGAGACCGGCCCCCATTATTTTTTCCCCTGAACACTTTTGCCAAACATACCTAAGCCCCATCTCCAATCCCTAAGGGGGGTCCCATACAAAGGTTCAATTTTTAAAAAATCTTTCTTCTACCGCTCTAGCTGTCCTAGAAGTCACCCTAGAGGAATCAAATGTATGACCGACCCCCAATATTTTTCCAACCCCAACATTTTCTTAGAACATACCTACCCCCTATCTTCAATCCTTAGGGTGGTCCCCATACATTTTTTTTTATTTTTTCTTAAATTGTCATATTAAATCAGCTCCTACCGGTCCAATGGTGCCTCCTAGAGGGGTCATTATCAAGACCAACCCCCATTAATTTTTAGCCCCCAACACTTCTTCTGAACATACCAATTCCATATCTCCAATTCCTAAGGGGTCTCCCACACAAAACGACATTTTTGTAAAACTTGCTCCCACCGCTCTAACTATCGCAGGGGTGACCCTAGAGAAGTTAAATTTGTGACCGACCCCCAATATTTTTTCAGCCCCAACATTTTCTCCAAACAAACCTACCCTCTATTTTTAAGCCTTAAGGGTGTCCCCACACATTTTTTTTCTTTTTTAATTTTTTTTTATAAAATTTGCGCCTACCGCTCCCACTATGCCTTTTAGGGACGGGAAATGCAGACTGACCCACATTAATTTTTGCGCCCTACATTTTTTCTGAACATACCTACGCCGTATTTCCACTTTGTAGTGCTCCCCTGGGGAAAACTAAGTGTTTGAAACCAAATTCGGCAACACGTCTGGACCAGGAGTGCTAATGTTTGCGCGTTTTAAAGAGCAGTGGGAAAATATAAAAGACAAACCGTACAGTCTTGGCATATAAGATGAGGAAGTGGCAGGCAACATACCAGCTCAATTCCAAACTGACATCAAGTTGTTTTGTTGGGCTGAAATAAAAAAAAGCAACACAGAGACGACTACAAGGAGTTTCTTGAAATTGTTTTATTATACCTTGGCGAAAATATTCCTAATAAGCATTTTAGCCCACCAGGACCCATCAGTCATGCTCTATGGATGGCAAAAGGCATATATTGCCTAAAAAGGTTTTTGTTCCGAAAATATATCGGTTTGGCCAAAAAAGAATTAAATGCACTTCTTGATGTGGCCGTTTTCATCATAACAATTTTCGTAAAAGCTTGGATTCGAAGATGTGAAAAGAATTATCATGGCATCGAAACAAGTGAATCAAGAACTCATGAAAACTGATTTAAGCCACTACGTCACACCTGAGACTCCAAAATTTTTTGCACGCTTCGGAATAACAACAAATTTCATTGCTTCCGATCCAAATACTTGGGAAAATCGTCAGGACTACCAGCGAGCAGTGCAAATATTACTTCAATTACATGTTTTCAACGACGCTGCCGAAAGAGGAGTAAAAGTAATAGAGGACTGTAACAACGTGTTGTGCAGGAGAGGAAAAAGTATTACCCTAACAAAGTGGAAATACGGCGTAGGTATGTTGGGACATATGTTGGGACATATGCATTGCATATGGCCCATCTTCGTCGAGCTGCAAAAAGAAATTTCAAAAAATTATTTTTTTTCGCGACTTATTTAGTTTTTTGCTTCTCCTGAACAATTTGGTTTTTGGATTATAGCACCTTGTTCCACACCCACATTCATTTGGTGCAAAACATCGCACAGTGTGAAAGAGTACCATTCTGGTGTTCAAAAAATTATATCTCGTAAACTATTTGTCTGATTATTAAAACTTCAATAGAGAAAATATAGTGAAGGATGTAGGCTTTCAGAAAATTATAACTTCAGACACCCTGTGCCACAACAGGGTTACCAAAATTAATTTTTTAACTGCCGAATAGCAAATTTTAGACACATTATTTTAGGATATTTTAGGAAATTGGGATATTTGAGGGTATGGTCAAGAATAATTTTCCCTCTTAAATCGCAGGAGAGTGTATCAATTTTTATAACCTCCAACTACAGTATGGGGGTAGGTTAGGGTGGCGGTGTACGATTTACACCTTGCATACCCTTTTGGTCCATAGCGATACAACAAAACTTTTTTTCCTTTTCGCTAGCGGCGCAAGTTAAACACGTTCAAAGTCATTGCGAATCTCTTTAATATTCTAAGATCCATTCGCGTTATATCCTCCAAAGTATTAAAGCTTATCTGACCAGTAATCGATCGGCGAATTCTTGCCACCCCTGGACAGTGACAAAGTATGTGTTCTATCGTTTCATCCACTCCTGGTGAGCCGCATCTTTTACAACTGGCGTCCGTGATGAGTCTAATATTCTTAGAATGAATGCCGATGAGACAGTGACCAGTTATTATTCCCGTCAGAGCTCGACATTCCCTTCTCGTAAGTGATAAAAGGTATTCAGTTTTCCCTTGGTCATAAGTTGGCCATAAAGTTCTGCTGATTTTGCATGTTGTTAGTTGTCCCCACTTCCTGTTCGCTACTGCGTATACTCACATTGTCATTCCGTGTGTAACGCATCAAAATATTGGTCAAGGACCCCATAAAGTATAGTATATATTTACGATCAGTGATCGATTCTAAGACATTCTAGCAATGTCCGTCCGTCCGTCTCACAGTGGGGAAAAACGGAATTTTTTTGCCAGTCGGTAATACAGTCGAAACCGGTTATAACGAACTCCGAGGGACCAGTAAAAATAGTTCGTTATAAGCGAAGTTCGCTGTAAGCGGGGTATATTTTTATCAACCTTGTTGTATTTTCAAAAAAATAATATACAATTTTGATTCTTTTGTATGTTTTTTTCGTAAATAAACTACTTATTGAGAATAAAACATTTGAAAATATAAATAAATTTTATAAAAATTATAATATAAACCAAAAATTTCTAACCTTTTGTGAGTTTGATTAACATGATTGCCACACATTAAAAAATATTTATGGTAGTTCGTTATAAAAAGGTAAATACACATGAAATTGTGTTCGTGGGACCATAATAAGCAGTTCGTTTTAAGCGAGGATTCGTTACAACCGAGTTTGTTATAAATGAAGTATTTTCTGTGAAAATTAATGACAAAACGTCAGGACTTTAGAATTAGTTCGTTATAACCGAGAATTCGTTATAAGCGAGTTCGTTATAAAAAAGTTTGACTGTACTGACAATGAGTTTTTAAAAATAAAGTATGCACTTAAAATAAACTATTTTTAGGTCAGCTTTCAGAAGAAGCATTGGAAAGAACCCTTAAGCTTTTCAGAACGCGTCGAGCTAACTTAAGCAGAAAAGGTTCTAGAGAAAACTAATTGGAAGACGTTTTTAAAAGATTCATGCTTGAATCTGAACCGAAGGTATCAACCACACAGGGAAAAAAAATGCATTTGTGCTTAATTTGCTGCAACGAGACAACTATTTTTTTTGTATTTTTTTTATTTTTTTACCCATTTAAGGGTAAACAATGGTTTAATTTATAATTTTTTTAACGTTTCTTGTTTTTTGCCTATTATAGCGTGAAACTATTAGGGTTTTCACAGTAACGATTAAATTTGCCTTTTTTAGTTTGGTATTTGACAAATGTGCCAAACGTCAAAAAAAAAATGCCAATTTGAATGTGGCATATTTTTCTTAAAATGCCCAACTCAAACCTTGTCTAAAAACAAAATGCCAGTGTGCAAATAAAAAAAAAAACATAAAAATGAAATGCTGAAATGCTGAAATTTTGAACGCGGCAACAAAAACATTTATACAAAAAGAAACATACACATTTTTTGTGTTTATTTTAAAATTGTGAGTGTAAAGTTATTTTCTGCAAATTATTAACAAAAAGTGCGTTCACGATATGTAAAGACAAAATGGTGGCAAATACTTGACGTTTAGTAAAACGGCAAATTTGCCAAATACCCAACTAAAAACGGCAAATTTAATCGTCACTGTGAAAACCCCATATGTTTTAATTTATAATAGTTTGATTTTTTGCCTATTGTAGGGTAAAAAAATACCATTTAATATAAATTTGTTTTATATGTCATATAAGCATATGTCGAGATATGCAGTTATGTATCCCTGAAAAATTCATTTAAGTGTCTTCAACGATTGCTGATTTTAAAATAAGGAATAAAAACTTAACTCACAAGGGAAGTATCTCAACCCTTATGAACCGATTTGCTGAAACTTAAAATATATATAATAGAGACAATTCTAAGGTTGGGGTGTCTTGGCTTATCGGCCATATCGGGGATGAAGGGGTTCAAAACATGGGTCAAAAAATGGCGAAAAAATCGTTTTTTGGATTTTTCAGTCATTTCTTTTTAAGAAACTATATGATGTTTTCATATGAGAAGAAAGGATTTTTTAAAGCCTATCCAATGGTGGCATAACCTTGTAAAAAATCGGCTTCTTTAAATATTTTTTTCAGGAAAATGTGTAAATTTTGGGGGGTACTTATGTGAAGACATAGACCTACGATATCCATATGGATAATAAATAATCTTTATTAAATTTAAGTCGACCTGTATTTTTGTCCTAGACGATATTCCTGTTAGTTCGGAAGTTATCAAAATTTTCCCGAAGGTCCACATGATTTCATAAGGGGACAACGAAATTTTTAAACACCGATATGGCCGATAAGCCGAGACACCCCAACCTTAAAATCGTCTCTTTAATATATATTTTAAGTTTCAGGCAAATCGGTGCATAAGGGTTGAGATACTTCCCTTGTCAGATATGCTGTTACGATTTTTATTATTCCTTTAAAAAATCGTCAGATGTTTTTAGTGATAGGTTTTTTAAGCAGTAGAAATTTTTCCAATTAATTTGTCACGACTAAGTTATTAGTAAGGGTGACAATTTTAAGGGGGCTTGACAAAGTTTGTGTTCTAAAGAGAGAATATTGTTTAATGAGTTAGTTACTCAACACCAACAATTAAGTACATAATTGTGTTGGTTGGTTTTCATACATACATGGAAATAAAGGGAAATGAAATTTTATTAAAAACTTAACCCTTAACTGCACGAAATCTTGATGTTTTATTTTAATTACTTAATTTTTAAAAAATTTCCAGAACTTTTTCTGGTTTTGCCGAAAATTTCTTAAATTTTTTTCAAAAAAATGTTTAATTTTCCTATGAATTATTTTTTAGTAAATTATTATTAAAATTAACTGTTCTTGTGTGTAATGTACATAGAAGATAACAACAAAATGTTCTAAAAAAAGAAAGAAGAAAAAAAAAAGCATAAAAGCTTTTATTTTATCCTTTTTTACATTTTTATGACACTCAAAAAAAAAAAAAAAAAAAAGTGGGAATTCAATAGAGTGGTCCTAAAAAACATTGTGATTGTGGCACATCAAATCTTATAAATAATTGGCGTGGATTACGATTGTGAAATCCAAATTCAATTCAGAGTCGCGGTTTTCGCGAATGTTTGCGATATTTGAAAAAAATATAATTTTTTGGCACATAGTATGAAATAAACACAAAATTTAATAAAAACAAGACATTCATGACATGGTGACGAAATTTTAAAATTTCCAAATTTTTTTTTTTTGACACATATTTTTTTATTTTTTTTAATGCAACTTTGATAAAAAAGATTCCAAAATTTCCCACTGTGCATATAATTTTTTTTTTTGCATTAATATGACTTTACGGAATATAATCATATGTTCAGTACACAGAAAAAAACGAATTGTTATATCGACCCACATATTTGTGAATACAATTATTTTTTCACTGAAAGTGCTCCTATACGGAAATTTGTAATATCACCAAACGTAAGTTTTGATTGTTAAAAAAAAGAATTAAAACAAGTAGAAAAGTTAAATTCGACTTTGCCGAATCTATGAATACCCTCCACAATGCATTTTTTTAAAGGATAGTACATTTTTTAACATGAAAAAATTAACAATTTTGATAAGAAATATTTTATTTTGAGTAAAAAATTCTTTTTTTGTCATATAAAAAAAAAAAACAAGTGAGAGTGTTAAATTCGGCTGTGCCGAATCTTTAATACCCTCCAAAATATAAAAAAAATTAAAAAAAAAAATTGCAGAGGCGTTTTTTTGGGGGGGGAGTCGGTAGGGGTCATTGGGGGACACATTAAAACATGCAGTAAATGTCTAAAAATTCATTTATTATGCTTTTGGAGCTTAAGTAATACAATTTTATCATTATTTAAAAACATTTTTAATATCCACGCCCACAAAAGGGGGCGGGCAACAAAAAACGATTTTTTTTTATTTCCTGGGTCCAAGTGCAGGACCTTGAACTTTTTCTGACATCAAATTGTTTTATTTGCTCAACAAAAATACAAAAAAACCTGTGAAAATATGGCGTTTTCAGAGGTTAGTTAAGTTCTTCAAGGGGGAAGAACTTAATAACCTGGTCCGATTTTGCCCATTTACGAACTTAAACTGCCTAGGACCAAAACACATATTCCCGCCAAACTTGACGAGTCTATCTCTTTTATTTGTGACTGCATCGTGTCTTATACAGACGGACGGACGGACAAACGGACATTCTAGAAAAGTCTAAGAATGGATTATAGATCAATAATATATATACTTTATGGGGTCCCCGACCGATATTTCGATGCGTTACAAACGGAATGACGAAGTGAGTATACCCCCATACTGTAGTTGGAGGGTATAAAAAAAAAATTACTAATTTTTTTTTGAGTGTAAAATTTTTTGCGAGTGTAATGTTTTTTTACTGTAAAAATATTTCTGAGTGAATGCACGTACGTATGTAAACAAAATATTGTCATTTTTGTAAAAAAAAATTATTTTTTTTTTTGTGTAGAATTTTTTTTGAGTGTAAATTTTTTTTTGAGTGTAAAATTTTTTTCGAGTGTAATTTTTAAGTTACCAATGCTTTTTAAACTAAACAAGTTTAAAAAGCATTGCTTTAAAATTAAACAAGCTTGAAAAGCATTGCTAAGTTACCACCAATGCTTTTAAAACTTGTTAAAACACGTGGCATTTTAGATGCAACTAATCTGAAATTCAGGGTTTTGCTCATAACTTTTGAACCACTGAACCGATTTTAAAAATGTTTGCCAAAATATTTTGATCATACATGGGTTAAATTAATTGCGGCCAAATATATTAATTAAACGTATTTCCTGCACAAAGATATGCTTTTTGTGGCTATAAAATGGTTTTTTAATGATGTCAAAGTAAATGTTATAAAGAAGTAAGACAGTGCAGTTAAGGGTTAATTTTTGACTAAAATCCCAAGCGGTGGTCAACACCTTTCTAACGATGTATTAGAAGTGAAAATCGGACAAAAAATACCAAAGATTTTTAAAATTACAGATGATGATGAGTTCAATCCTTGTCGGCTGCGATCTGTAAATAATTTTCACATATAAAGTTTTATTGACTATTAACTAAATAAATTTGACATTAAAAGTTTTTCTGAAGATTATTATAACTGGATAATATGAAATTAGTAAGAAACAAACCAGGATGTCTAAATTTTTAGAAAAATTAAAATTTTTCTTTCACACTTTTCTCAATTCAAAACCATATATAACAAATCAAAAAATTATAATACATAATTATAATTAGAGCCTGAGCTCGACTGTCTTTACAGAAACAATAATTTTTAAAATGTTTTAATGCAGAATCAAAGAATTCCTAAATATTCCTTGCTAAAAAAGTCATTAATACTTCCTAGTAGAGTGCTTTAAAACTATAACAAATGTAATGAATTATTCAGTTCCTAACTCATTACCTTCCGCGACACTCCCATACAAATGTAAGAAGATAAGAAGTACTCCGGGAAGTAGTTGGAAGTTGTTTGAAAACTCGGAGTACTTTTAAATTCTTAAAAATTTAACAAAATTGAAGATAATTAAAATCATAATTAAACACCGAAACTTGTCAAACAATTGACATGAAGGATTTGTTTACTAATCGTATGTAACCTTATATAACTAAACCGTGGGCGCAACATGTGTAAAGTTACCCAGCAAAAACTTGGTAATGGGTATCCCTTCCTGCCTCGCTTACGTGGTAATGGCTATGAATACAGCTAATTACCATTACATTACGCAAAAAAAGGCAAAATGTGGTTACCTCCAATGACATCACCGTGGTAAAGTAATTAACATAAAAATTGGGAGGTAACTAATTACTCATATTTTTGCTAACCCCTTTTACTTGGTAAGCGAAGTTTTTGCTGGATAATATATGAAACACCGTGCAGTTAAGAGTTAATAGTTTACAAAAGCAAATTTCTGTGACTGAATGTTCTCGTATCGTAGAGGGTTGAATGCCATATAAGAGCTTGTCGGTTGGTTGGTTGGTTGGTTGATTGTTAATTTGTCCGTCTTTCCGTCTGTTCGTTTGTTTTTACTGATTCTGTTTTGCTTTTAGTAAAGTTTGGTGTTAATTAACAGCAGCAGTTATTGTAACAGCAAGTGGAAATGTAATATACTTGATAAGCTCTTCATTTACTGTCTATACGTTATCTATACATATGTACATATATATGTATATATATATTCCTTGTTGTTGTTCTCATATTTTGGATGCTTTGGTTGGCTGCTTGTTTACATTTTTTTTAGATGTATATACATGACTTTAGTAGTACTGCTTTATGTTTATATAGTATAGTAAGTGCAACTTTTTAGATGCTATTCTGTATATAGTATATATATGTATGTATATAACGAGTGTGTATAGGAGGATGTATTTGTATATAAAAGTAAAGTGAACTTGTACAAAACACCAATTAGCAGCAAATGGCAAGAATTCATTAATTGTTTGTAATGAAATGTAATTTATTCTCTTTCTCTCTCTCGGGTTTAACTGAACTGAAGCGAAAAAAAAGAAACAACCAGCCAATGATTGTTCAGTATTTAATTTTTTAAAGAAATTTTTGTCAGTTGCTTTAAGATGCTTATATATGATTTATAAGCCAATTAAGAGTTTCAATTAACAATGAAAGCCAGCATGACTATATGGCTTTTTTTTTTTAATTTTTCAAGTTTAAATTTTTTAATTTTTCAAGAAGTGGCGAAGCTTGAGAATCATTTTTATGTGCGTGGAGGAGGGTTAAATCAAAACACATATAAAAGAATAATTAAAATTATGCTCACATTTAAACAATTAAATTTCATACCGAACAACGTTGGCAGTGTTGGAGAATGAAGGAATACAAATTAATAAAACAAAAAAATTAACAATTACTACATGCACTAGTAATTGGAACTTGATTGGAATCATATGGGTACGTGATAACGAAAAGTAAGCAAAAAGTTATACACAATTTGGTACATTTAAAGACATGTTTCCCTTTTTTGAATACAAAACAAGTAAGAAAATTATAGTCGGTCAAGGCCGACCATATAATACCCTACACCAGAGTTTCCCGGAAAATGGGTCCGATGGACCGATTAGATCTTTATTTTGTGAAATCTTTAATAAGTGTAAAAAACATTCACAAATCAAATTTGAGTGAAATAGGCTTCTATTTGTTGACAATAAACCGCTTCACCTTAATATCGGGCGAAATTTTCACAAGGGGCCTACACTGAAAGAATTTTGTTCATTACGGCTATGAAAACGTACATTGATTCTATGAAAAAAATCATTAGAAGTGAGCCAATGATGCCCTTCATAGAATCTATGAAACAAATTCATAGAAACCAGATACCTATGAAAAAGTTCATAGGCTATGGAAAAAAAATTTTATTGTTCAATTCTATTTTTTTTTATTTTATTATTTAATTTTTATTTACTTTATTTTTATTATTTTATTTTTATTTATTTACAATATTCTATTTTTAAAAAATTATTTATTTTTAACTGATCCCCACCGAGATTCGAACACAATACCAGTTGTTCGTGAAGCATAGTCTCTAACCACTGACAATGAGCTAAAGTAAATAAACAAGTTATAACACTTAAAATCTATTTTGTTAAATATCCTGCTTTAAAATATTATGCTCTGCCGCAATGCTCTGCCAAAATCTGTGTGTATGTTTGTAGAAAACAAAATGTTTGTGTATTTGCAAAAAAAAAATAACGAACATTACAAAACTAAGTGTTAGTCGGCGAGGTTTTCCTCCTTTGGTGGCGCTGCTAGATAAGGCGTCGATTATAAATTTCCCAGCCGGTAGGTCTTGGGTTCGAACCCCGCCTGGGCAGCAATATTTTTTTTTTTTTACGTTTTTTATGTTTTTTTTATATTTTTTTAATATATTTATTCAAATTATTTAATTATTGTAACATTATTTTAATTTTTAAAAAATTACACAGAGATACAAAATTGAACTTTCGGAATCGGAATGGGATGAAACCAAAAGCAAATGAAAGCTGATGTTTTCCATAACAAAACCCTCAAGGCCTTTTTTTAGGTCAGAGCTAGATTTTTTTTACACGCATTTAAATTTGGTGATTTTAAAGCAATTAAAGTTTTGTGTACTAAACATGTCCTATTTTAAAGGCCCCTGGTGGTGCCCTTATTGGACATGTAGGGTCCAGTTTCCAAACTTAAGCTCAAAATTACTTCAGCTATGACTGGTATGAATTTTGCTGCAATCGGTCCAGTACCTATTTACTGAATAGCCAAATTATTAAAATAAACCACTGTACACCGCACAGTGGGGAAAAAAGGACTTTTTTTGTCCAATTTTGCCTACAGGTCGCAATTCTTAACCGATTTAGTTTTTTCTTTTTTTGTATTTTAGCTAATAAAATTCCGCATCGATATGTCATGGTGGATTTTTGAAAAAAAAATTCGGATTACTTTTTATATTTTCCTAAATTTCAGAAAATTTTCATTTTTCAGTATTTTTGCAATCAAAAATGTATTAGGCATGGGACGAATATGCTTTATAGACTAAATTAAAGGTATTGGAACCCCTTATCAACGACGTGATTAGTATTTGAAAATATATTATTATTTTGGTTTTTATAACCAGACAAAAATTCAATAATTTTCACTTTAAAAAGCCTATGTCTTTAAAAATAATGTACCGATTTCAATAAAATCTTTTTTAAATTTAAGATTTTGTTTTGCTTAGTCATAATTGGTGCACAATATTTAAAAAAAAAAATATTTTATTTTTTGCTTAAATTTTACCTTATGATTTTTGGAATTTTAAAATTATTTTTTAGTATGTTTTTAAAAAACAAAAGTTGTTACATTGTAAATTCGAAAAAAAGAGTTAAACAATTTTGCAAAAATTCTATATTTACCAATAATGGTTAAGAAAATTATAAGCTTTAATCTAACAAAAAATTTCATTGAAATAGGTACATTATTTAAAATGATATAGGTACTTAAAAGTGAAAATTTTTAAGTTTTCATATGTTTATAAAAACCAAAATAATAATAAATTAACAAATGCTACCAATGTCATTTATATGGGGTTCAAATAGCTTTAATTTTACAGCTTATTTGTCCCCATACATACAGCTTATTTGTCCCCTGCCTATTACATTTTTTAGAGCAAAAATTCTAAAAAAAAGAATATTTTCTGAACTTTAAAAAAATATTCAAATAAAAGAATAACGATTTTAAGAAATCCGCCATGAGAGACCGATGAGGAATTTTATTAGCTAAATTTCAAAAGAAGAAAAACTAAAATCGGTTAAGAATTGCGACCTGTAGGCAAAATCGAACAAAAAAAGTAAATTTTTCCCCACTGTGCACCGTTGCGTATGATTGTTATTTAAAGGCAATTATTAATATAAACCACTGGACACCGTTGCGTATGATTGTTATTTAAAGGCAATTACAATATTAATCATTCGCCACTAATACAGTTTTCAAGCATTTATTATTATAATTATAGTAAAAGTGCACTAACTTCAAATACGTGTAAAACAAAATCTAATATGGAATATGTCAACTTTCATTTGCTTTTGGTTTCATCCCATTCCGATTTTGGGTGTTGCACTGTGTTATTAATGACATTTTTTTTCTATGAATTTTTTCTATGAATCTTACAAAATCTATGAATAAAATTCTATGAAATATTTCAAAATACTAATGAATATTCATTCAGACAATGAATTGTTTCATAGATTCTATGAATTTGGTTTTATGAAATATGTTCATAGATATTAGAGATGGGCGCGTGAGTGAATTTTGACTCACGCACGCTCACGCTCACGAAATAAAAATAGTGACCACGCACGATCACGCACGAAATTATTTTTGCTGCTCACGTTCACGCACGCTCACGTGAGTAACTAAAATTTTTCTCACGCTCACGAAATAATCACGCTAACGAAGACTCACGAAATTAAATTTAACAAATTTTTATTTTACGTTTTTCAATTTCTTGCACAAAAGTATAGATTTTCCTTAAAACAATAATAAAAATTTATTTAAATCACAATTTTGTATTAATTACCCTCTTAAGTCAATATAATGACGATTTTTTTACTTGTTTTTTGTTTCAAACAGCACAAAACAATCACGAGAACTCACGAAACAAAAGTTACTCACGCACGCTCACGCACGAAACTATTTTTTCTAATCACGTGCACTCACGATCACGTGAGTAAAAATAAATTTCACTCACGATCACGCGTGATTCACGCGTGAATCACGTGAATCACGAAAAATTCGTGTCACGCGCGCGCATCTCTAATAGATATTATGAACAATAACACTGTGCAACAAGAAAAATCAATGGCTTCAACGCCATATGGAAGTAGACCATCAAGTGAACAAAATCACCAAAGGGTTTTGCAAAGTCAGTTCGGATTTCTTTTTTATAGCCCACTGAAGTTCTCATTTTTTTGTCAAAGGCGTTTGGAAAACGCCAAAAATACTACAATAAAAACACATCTGAGCTTCAAAATATGATTCGATGTCTTCAGTGAAATTTTATGGCGGTTCTTTTCTTAGAACATTTTAACCCTCTAACTGCCATTTTAAGGGGTCATTTTAGTCCTTTTTAAAAAACTAATCACAGAAGTCTAATAAAACGTCCATTTAGAGGGTTAAAATGTTCTACAAATATTTTCCTCATAAAATTTCACTAGGGGTTGTCAAATGTTTAAAGTTTGAGCGACATGCGCAAAATGCTTAAAAAGGGTCAAATATAAAAAATCAATGTTTGTTATTTTTTTTTACCAAAGCAGTGTTAAAAATATCGACAAATTACAGTGCAAATATTCTTTTAAGCTAAAAATGATGTTCTGATGTTTTTTATAAAATTTGATGATGATTCTTTTCTTTGACCAAATTAACGCTCTAGCTCCCGTTTTAAAGGGTCATTTTTGTCCTTTTTTAAAAGAAATACAAAAAAGTCTATAAAAAAAGCAGTTAGAGGGTTAAAATGTGTTACAAATATTTTCTGCATCAAATTTTACTTGGGCACGTCTAAGACAGAAAGTTCGTACAGCATATAGAAAAGCTTAAAAATTTTAAAGTATTAAAATTTTTTTTTTATATTTTTTTGGGCCGAAATATAAAAAACAACAAGTAAAAAAGTTAAATTCGACTTTTTCGAATGTATTGATACCCTCCACAATGTAAAAAAGTTTATTTGCAAAAAAAACAAAAAAAAAAAATTTTTTTTAAAAAATCCGCGAAAAAATTTTTCGGTAAAAAAAAATTCGACGAAAATGTTTTTTTTTTGTACAAAAATATATTTGTACTTGTTTAAATTCCATTCTGTGATCAATTCTGTTCACATGTGTCAACCAGCAGCCGAATTAAAGCATTTTGCGTTTTTAGGCTATGTTGAATGTACCACAATTTTCGAGGTGTTCTTACATTTTCGTTCATAACTTTTGAACCGCTGAACCGATTTCGCTCAAATGCATTACCAAACTACTTAGGACAACATCAAGTAAATATGCTAAGTCTTATATATCTGTTTTATCTGCTTAATACTTTGGCCATGATCACCATTTCAGATATATTGGGAAAAAGTCGCGTGATGCCGTTCTAGCGGAAATTTGTTGGTGGAGCAAAAATATATTTGAGGACGAAGAAGAATTAGGTGGGGAAAAGACCTAAGATTTCTTTTGAGTCAAAAAAAGGGCCCGATATAACCTAAAAATACAAAATGCTTTATTTCGGTTGCTGGTTGACACATGTGAACAGAATTGATCACCGAATGGTATTTAAACAAGTACAATCATATTAAAAAAAAAAAAACATTTTCGTCGATTTTTTTTTTTACAAAAAATTTTTTTCGCGGATTTTTTTAAATTTTTTTTTTTATTTTGATTATTTTTTTTTTTTTTTGCAAATAAACGTTTTTACATTGTGGAGGGTATTAATACATTCGACAAAGCCGAATTTAACTTTTTTACTTGTTTTTTTATATTTCGGCCCAAAAAAATATAAAAAAAAAATTTTTGAATACTTTAAAATTTTTAAGCATTTTCTATATGCTGGGCGAACTTTCTGTCTTAGACGTGCTCAAGTAAAATTTGATGCAGAAAATATTTGTAAAACATTTTAACCCTCTAACTGCTCTTTTTATATACATTTTTTTTATTTCTTTTAAAAAAGGACAAAAATGACCCTTTAGAACGGGAGCTAGAGGGTTAATTTGGTCAAAGAAAAGAATCATCATCAAATTTTATAAAACACATCAGAACATCGTTTTTAGGTTAAAAGAATATTTGCACTGTTTTTTGTCGATCTTTTTTAACACTGCTTTGGTAAAAAATAATAACAAACTTTGATTTTTTATATTTGACCCGTTTTAAGCATTTTGCGCATGTCGCACAAACTTTGAACATTTGACAACCCCTAGTGAAATTTTATGAGGAAAATATTTGTAGAACATTTTAACCCTCTAAATTGACGTTTTATTAGTCTTCTGTGTGTAGGTTTTGAAAAAGGACTAAAATGACCCCTTAAAATGACAGTTAGAGGGTTAAAATGTTCTAAGAAAATAACCGCCATAAAATTTCACTGAAGACATCAAATCATATTTTGAAGCTCAGATGTGTTCTTATTATAGTATTTTTGACGTTTTCCAAACGCCTTTGATAAAAATATAAAAACTTCAGTGGGCTATAAAAAAGAAATCCGAACTGACTTTGCAAAACCCTTTGGTGATTTTGTTCACTTGATGGTCTACTTTCATATGGCGTTGAAGGCATTGAGGCTCAATGCAGTGACCCAAAATTTGTTGCACAGTGTAATTCTTTGAGTGTAAGTCCAAAAATGGTCCAATGATTATCAGATTTGATAAGGTTATTTAACATACACAAACAAAATTTTAATTAAATATTTTCTATTTTCATGAAATTTGAGAGATTTATGTGAAAATCGGGAAGGTGGTTTGTATGGGGGCTACAAGAAAAACTGGTACTATTTCTTTATAATTAGGAATGGTGATTTGTGAAGACAAAACACGTTTACCTGCCAAATTTCAAAAAGATACCTATTATAATACGGTTGATAGAGTCATTTAAGTCAAAACTAAAGAGGACCTTTGTATTGGGGCTAGGTCTATTTATGGACCGATTTTTTCCAATTTCAATAGGCTTCGTCCTTGGGCCAAAAGAGGCTTAAGTTTCAAATTTCAAGTCAATTAATTAAAAATTGCGACCTGTATCGTGTTTACACCGTTTACATGGACAGACAGACAGACGGACAGACGGACGGACGGACGGACGGACGGACGGACGGACGGACATAGCTAAATCAACTCAAAAAGTGATTCTGAGACGATCGGTATGCTTTCCTGAACTTTCTTCATTTTTATTTTTGATGTTCTTTATTTTCCTGAATTTAGTTTTTTTTTTTTTTTTTTAATTTCCTAAATATTTAATTTCATTATTCTGATTTCTAATAATTTTCTTAATTTTTGCTATGACATAAAAAAATCTATTTATTTATGCACAAAAAAAGACATAACTAAATTTTAGGAATTTTTTTTTTTTAAATAGTTCATTAATTTTCCTAAAATAAAGTTAAATTAAACTAAAAAACGAAAATTTTCTTTAATATTTATGTAAATAAAAAAAATTTTGTTTATATACAGGTTGTTTCAAGTTCGGGTATCTTTTTTTATTTGTAATTTAAACACACATTTTTAATGAACATTTTTGATATCTTCCCAGCAAAAACTTGGCAATGGGTACCTTCCTGCCTCGCTTACGTGGTAATGGCTTTGAATGCTACTAATTACCATTTGCATTACTTTAGGCCAGCGACGTATCTAGGAATTTGAAAAGGAGAGGGCACACTTAAAAAACTTGTTTGTCATCGCCCTTTTATATTTATTTTTAACTAGGACTACCCCCCTCCCCCATCAGGATTTTATCGTGATTTTTGTTATTAAAAAATGTCTACACTCAAAATAATTCTTCAGTAAAGGGTTTAGAAAGTGATGTTGTACAAAAAACTACTAATTAGTTACTAATTTTAGTATCTTCAAAGTACAAAAATTAGTAATTTTTACTGGTTTTGAATAATATTAGTAAAAAATTTTAGTATTGGTTACAAATTTCTGCACTAGGTCCTTTTAGAGTTTTTCTTTTCCCGGACTTTTTCATTTCCCGGGAAAGCGGGATTCATTTTTAAATTTCCCGGGATCCCGGGAATTCCCGCAAAAACTATAAGCCCAAATTTTTTGTCTAAAAAATTATATAAAAACCTTATGAATGCGATTACATTATTTATAATGTTTATTAACACCATAAAAATCTTATTTAGTACCTTTAAAACAAACAAAAAAAATAAGTTTCGAGAAAAAAAGAACAATTTTTGTTACACGGTTTTTATAAAAACGGACCAAATATGTCGAAGTCTTTTAAAAGTATTTTTAAGGGAATATGTTATTTCACATCGCTTTATCTGTTTTAATAATAAAAAATCATCATTTATTCAAATTCATCTCAGTTCATTTTTACACTTGGTTCTCAACGCTTTGCCTCTAAAACACAATGAAACTGATTCAGAGGAATTTCTCAATTATGTCTCTGAAACTGAATGTAACTGTTGCAAAGAAATGAAATTATAAGAAAATTTTCACCCCAAAAAATTATTAAAAAAAATTTAAAAATTCTGGTTTCTAAAAGAAAACCCGTTCATTTCAGACATTCCTTACACAGATTTTATATAAATTTATTGATTTAAAAAGAATCATGCCCAGAGACATAAATATTTTCTATAGAAACAAATAATCATACTGTAAATTTTTCTAATGCAGGTCTCAGAAAGAAAATTTCTCAGCTTCTGGAAAAAAGTATCAGGTTCTGATAATTATATCCTATCGAAGATTTAGATTTAGGTATTGTGAGACTTTTTTCATTTCGTAAGTCTCAGATTTTATGACATTTTTTAGTTAGAAGGTTTCTCTTGGAATACTTTTTGGGGCCTCCTGGTCCCTGCATACGTTTCTGTCATCAATTATCAAGAGTTGTAATAAAATCTCCAAAAAATCACATACAAAATAATCAATGGAAGTCGAAAAATCAACAATTTCAAAGAAACGAAAATTCCCGGGAATTTCCCGGGATTTCGGGATCGAAAATTTACGGGAATTCCCGGGAAATCCCGTCCCGGGAATTCCCGTGAAAAACTCTAGTCCTTTTGGACTAAAATTTTGTTAAATTAAAGTTTTTTTTTTTAATTATACTAGTTTGATAATAATAACGTTGAGTATTGTTAACTTTGTCTTTAACAAATTGCATATACTGTAGAAACGTGTCTAATTTGTTGACAACCAGTGTATGTGTAACCAAATTTCTTCGTAGAAGGGCAAGAGGGTATCATCACGTTTTTTAAGGATTTAGGGGAGCTAAAAAAAATTCCGGAAGTTTTTTGGAAACATTTTAGCTCCTTGGGGTAGTTCACGGCATCTGAAAACGTGAATTTTGAGCTGATTTTTCTGCGGAGCCAAAACGGCTGAATATATTGCAAATCCGATTTCACCAGTAGATTCTACAGTAAAAAATAATACAATGGTCGTTTTTGGAGATCTTAAAAAAAGTTCCGAAAACCCACCACAGTGAGCGGAAATATAAGGTTTTTCCATTTTTTTTTAAATTTTTTTAAATATGCACAATTAAATGACATTTTCAGCTTAACAAAATGGTACCAAAATTTCCTATCTATCACAACCCGTCAAAAAGTTATAAGCTCTCAAAAATGGACAAAAACACGTTTTTTAACAACTTTGACCTCAATTTTCTCGAAAACATGACGTGATAGAAAAATATGAAAACCAGATTCAGAATCAGCATTGAAATGTTTATCGAAAACGAGTTAAACGATCCCAGAATATTATCCAAAAAAATCACAAAAAAATGCTCTCAATAGTGCACAAAAATGCGTTTTTTGTGAACTTTGACCTCAATTTTCTCCAAAACCTGACGTTTCGAAAAACTTTGGAGACGAGATTTTGAATCAGCATTAAAAGGATAATCGAAAACGAGTGTCCGACCGCTGACCCATCCAACAATTTTTCAAATCGGTGTTTTATAGTTTTGTAATAACAAAAACTTTGAAGCCTTAAACTTTTTAATGGGTGCTTTTTGTACCAATTTTCTTAGCAAAAACTGCCTCTTCATCGTGCATGATTAAGAAAATAATTTAATTTTTTTGTCAAAAAAAATCAATATTTCTGCCCCCTGCTGTGGGTTATTGGAACTTTTTTTTAATAGTTAAAAAAATTGCCATTGTATTAATTCTTGCTGTAGAATCGATTGAAGAAATCAAATTTGCAATATATTCAGCTGTTTTTTCTCTGCAAAAAAAAAAAAAAACAGCTCAAAATCCGCGTTTTGAGATGCTTTCGAACATTTTTCCAAAAAAAAAAAAATACCGGCATTCTTTTTAGCTCACCTAAATTCTTTAAAAATATGATGATACCTGATAAACAGGTGAAGTGACATAGTCACCAAACGAACTCTAATATATACATATTGTCTGACAGTCAGGCTGCACTAAAAGCTCTAGTAGACGAAATAACGACCTGAGCATAGTGTGGATTTCAGATCACAGAAATCATTCGGGGAACGAATGTGCCGATTGTTTGGCAAATCGTTGTCATTGGTCATCGGGACATACAGGGTGGGGCAAAATTCACGAAGGGGTTTAACACAATCATACATTTTTTAATTTAAATTTTTTTTTTTACAAAATAGTTAAATATAGTATTTGGAGATTTTTTATATCAAGGTGTGAAAGATTACGTCGAGAAAGTGACCACCATTTTCAGCCTCGCAAAGTTGAGCTGTTTAATATAGCATTTTACATGACACGAGTCAGAGTATCTGGCTGCAACGCTCTTATTTCGGCTCGAAAATTCTCCTTCAGCTGTTCAAGGGTTCTGGGTTTATTGATATACACCCTCTCTTTCAAATATCCCCATAGGAAGTAATCAGGTGCTGTTAAATCCGGCTATCGGGCAGGCCAATTGAATGCTGATTTTTTGGAAATTAAACGTTCGCCAAAAATTTGCCTTAGGAGGCAGATTTTTGGCTTTAATTGTTGCACTAACTGCACTTTGTATGGAAAAAGATGTAAATTTCTCTTAATTATACTGCTTAAAGACCTCGGAGACATTTGCAGCTCAGCAGAGCGCCTTCGAGTTGATGTTTCAGGATTCTCCTCAACAATCTCCTGAACGCGTTGAATATTTGCTTCGCTAATTCTAGAACGTGATCTATCGCTTCGTGAAAGATCTCTCACTGAGCCTTTTTCCAGAAAACGTGTCGCTAATCGTCGAATCATTGATTCTGTTGGTAAATTCCGCATATTAAAATGACGACGATACCCTCGTTTTGTTTGAATTATTGATCGATGATGTTAAAATAAAGTTCTATGATTTTGGTTCGCTGGATAACGTTGTAACCCAGATTTATTTCACAAATCCGTAAAAAAAATAAAAAAAAAAATAAATTAGTAAAGTTATTAACTTTTCAAATCCCTTCGTGACTTATGACCCACCCTGTATTAGGGAAAGACTCAAAATATGGAAAAATATTCAACTCTGAAAATTTTGCGCATGCCAACGGAATCCGAAAAGATTTATAACTCCATCCAGCTAGGAAGCAAAACTGCTGCTATCATTGGACAAAAAGGATGTGCGAATCCTACCGTCATATCCAACTGGACATTGTAACTTACGATACCACCCAAGGAAAAGAAATTTATCTGACACATGCAGATGCTGAGAAATAATGGAACAAACAGCAGAACATATTTATTGTACACTCAAAAAAAAACGTGGGTATTCAATACTAAAAATTTAGCTACGAGTACTAATGTTTTAGTCCAAAATGATCTAGTGCAGGCGTTGCTAATCAATACTAAAATTTGTTACTAATATCTAGTACATGAAAAATACTAACAAAACAGTAAATATTACTGCAATTTACTACAATTTTAGTAAATATAATTACTAAAAAATCATAAATATTTCAAATTTTTGCCCTATTTAGTAAAAAAAATACTATTTTTAGTAAATAAAATTGCTAATTTTAGTTAATAAAATTACTACCTATATCAATTGATAAATTAATTTAAGGAAATAAAAATCAGAAAAAAATTATATATTACTGTTTTGCGCGTTTTGCCTATTACATAATTTTCGAAAATAACCCCTTAATTTTTTTATTTAAATCTGTCAAAAATACATATTCTGATTGCATCATTACAAAAATACAACTCCATAACCAAAAAAAAAATAAAATAAAACACGGTCTGATTTTTCCCAATTTCATTAGGTCTTGTGCTTAAGTTTCAAATTTCAGCAAAATCTATTGATAATATAAAAATCACAAATTTCAAAAAAAAAAAAAAATTTCGCGAAAAAATGGAAAAACACCATAAATATCCTATTTTTAAAAACGCGTATTTAAAAAACGGCAAGATCACAAAGCACCAGTACCCTAAATGTAACATAATGGCAAAAAAAAACAGTTGGTAGCTCTGCTTGTAAACAAGCGCCCCCTTACGGAATAATTACTAACAAAAATAAATTAAAAACCTATTAAATTACTGTATATTAGTACTTTTATGAACTAAAATAGTAAAAAATAGTAAATTCAACTACCAACAAAAATTACTCATAAACAGTAAGAAATACTAATTTTAGCACTTTGAAGATACTAAAAAAACTACTGTAATACTGGTAATTGGTAACTTATTAGTAGATTTGGGTTACCAACGCACTTACTAATTTTTTTACTGTAGAAGTATTTTAAGTGTACTTGCCTGAAACTGACTGGTAGAAGGCTTCAACATCTGTGGGCCACTTGATATCTCCGACTGACATATATGACTCCCTACCAAATGGGATTCTTGCCGTTATAAAGAGCTTGAATATTTATGGCAACCCTTTCACGCTGCACAAACGATCATTCCGGCCGTAGTGCATAGGGCCTCTTAAATCTGATCTAGCAGTTATAGCTTTCTGAATGCTACTTGGTTCAGAATTTAATACTTGGTTTAAAAGGAATTACCTAAACAAATCTTTAAAAAACCTGCTGTTTGCATCATAATTCTCCTCTTTTTGTTAACTGAATCCATCTTGTTGATCGAATTCAGTTGGTCACGTTAAACTCAACTAACTGTATTTATTTTTTAATAAGACATGAACTAATTATTTGTCGGTCAGGCAATCAAATAATTATTATTTTCGTTTTCTGTGTTTTTTTTTTTTAATTATTTAAGTGTATAAAATCAAAATATTCTACAAGTTTTTTTTTTTTTAATTTTATGTTTGTAAGAATGTGTTTAGTAAAAACTCTATTTTAATTGTGAACGAAACGGCGTCTCAACAACTTCCGCCACTGCCGATCTGTTCTGGCCTGACAGTCAGTTGAATGATGCTGAATTTAATTTTTGTGGAAAAGAAATTACATACGAGTAGCTTTATAATAAGTGGTCACTTATTGTTGGTTATTTTAGGATGAACAGAAAAACAAAATCTCAACTTCAATTGGAAGTTCACCCGCAACAATCACACCTTCCTTAGGTTAGTACGAACGCATACATAAATGTACATACAGATGTGTGCGTATATGTATTTAATGTTTCCCCCTTAAGCTCATACAATTATTATTAGTATCGTTTTTGTAGGCCTACAACAAGTGATGATGATACCGACCGATCGATCGACCGACCGACCGACCGACGATGACGGCGGCGTTGCTAAAACAATTATTTAAAAATACACAGTAAGCAAAAAAAAAAGAGAACGATAATTACTATCAAGAGTTAAAAACAGCAAAAAAAAAGAAACAAAATAACCACAAAATTATTAAACCTTATGTTTTTCGTTCTCGCAACCTTTACTAACCACAGACTAAGGACTTATAGACTCACAGAAAGAATGAAAGAAAAAATTAACCTCTTTTTGAGGATGCAGTTATTCATATTTGGCTTACTAAGTATCTCTTTCAGTTGTTGGGGGTTAAAGAAAAAAATAACTTATATCGAGCGATCGAAAAAGCTTCGATCGATTAAAAGCTTCAGCCCCTATAAACACCCTGGCCCTGATTCGCGTAGCAATTGTTGGATATTTGACCTCTTTGCTGTATAATCTCTACACAGCATGCATAAACAGGTCGTATAGGTATTCATTTAAAATGGAGGAATACCAGAGTCGTTTTTATCTCGAAGGCAATGAAAAATTTCCACATAGTTCCGAAGGATTTCAGATTAATTAGTCTGTCTTCTTTTTTGATAACGAATGATAGACTAATATTTACGTAGAGTGATTGACCCGAGGTTGCTTTCGACTAGGCAACATGTATACAGCAAGGGTATATCAACAGAAACAGCTCTTCATGAGCTCGTTGGCACCATCGAGAGATCGCGTTCGCTAAAGGAGTACGCTTTTAATAATATCATCCCAGACTCGATAACTGTGGCATTGTCTTGTCTGGTGGTGAGGTGTGGGATCGTTTTTATTGTGGAAAATTTACTTGCCAATAGACGCATAACTTCTGAATTGGGACCATCTATCATACCTCGATTTGTCAATAGAGGCACACCACTGAATGGTGTTCTTTAGCCATTTCTTTGCAACCTGGCACTGAATACAATGCTGCTTTTTCTAGTAGCACGCTGTGTCGCGATAGCGGTATGGGGAAAGCACTTGCCAACACTAAGGTTTATTCTTCAGGGTTCTCTGAAAGATCCGTCTAAATGGGCAAGAGACTGAGGTCTGGGAGTTAATCCAAGTAAAACAGTGCTTGCCTTATTTACAAGGAAAAATAGGATTCCTGCTATTGATCCTACTTCATTGGACGGCACTGAAATCGTCTTCTTAGATGGAGCATTTTGGAGTATTTCTAGATAGGGTGTTTAATTTAGGCGTAATATTGAGGAACGGGTGAGAAAAGCAACGATTGCTTTTTATTCCTGTAAAAGGCCATTGTTAAAGTCGTGGGATTTATACAGCAGTGCTGCGTCTAATTCTGCTGTATGGAATCATTATCTGGTGGCCTGCTTTTGAGACAAAACTGTGTCCTTATCACGAAGGTACATAAAATGGCGTGTATGTGCATCACTGGTGCTCTTCGTACTACCTACGAACACCTACGGCTGCATTAAAAATCCCCCTTCACCTGATACCATTGAGCATATTGGGTAGGCAGTATGCGGCTACGTCAGCAATTGGACTGAATAGCAAATTGCAATGGAAAAACATCGATTGTGGCCATAACGCGATTATGGAGAAGATAATAATATCAAAAAATTTGGACTTTGCTCTCTCTGTGAGCCTTTTTGAGTGCCACTTTACCGATATGATATCATCCAGGCAGTCTTGGAATAGAGGCATTCCGGGTTATGGAACCTCCATAAATTTTTACACAGATGGATTGGAGCTACACGAACAAGTGGACTTTGGAGTCTATTCAAAAGAGCTTAGGTTGAGCCTAGTTTGAAGATTAGCATATCATTGCAGTGCAAAAAAGGAAGTGGCTGACTTGTTGAGTTGCAATGTCTTGTCTACAACTGAATTCAACATCTATTTAGCGGTCAAGTCCCGGGAGTCAATGTTTCTGAAAATAAGATCTGCCGCACGTCGTTAAATGAGATATATGCCATTGCCCGGCACGATTTGTCTGATGTCAAAATTCAATATCTTACCATCCCGTGGTATCATAAGGAACCTCAGAGTCTATACACTGAAAAAATTTACCAATTTTAAAGCATTTTAAAATTAATTTAAAACAAGTAAAAAAGTTAAATTCGGCTTTGCCGAATGAAGTGATACCCTCCACAATTTCAAAAAGATTATTGCAAAAAACTTTATTTAAAAGAAAATTACTTTTGAAAAAACTTTTTTTTTTTGAAAAAAAAATTTCCGCGAAAAAAAATTTTGGTAAAAAAAGTTCGCGATTTTTTTCTTTTTTTGTCAAAAAATATGTTCGTACTTGCTTAAATACCATTTGGTGTTCAATTATGTTCACATATGTCAACCAGAAGCGGAATTAAAGCATTTTGTATTTTTAGGTTATGTTGAATGTACTGAAATTTTTGAGGTGTGCTTACATTTTCGTTCATAACTTTTGAACCGCTGAACCGATATCGCTCAAATGCAATACCAAAGTTTCAGTCATCTCTGTGAAATATTTTGTCCGCGACAGCATTTTCCACAGACAGACAGACGGACATCGCTAGAATGTCTTAAAATTGATCGGGCATCATGAATATATACACTTTATGGGGTCCCAGATCGATATTTCGATGAGTTACAAACGGAATGACAAATTATATATACCCTCTATCACTAAGTGGAGGGTATAAAAAGAAGGGGATGCGAGGGCTCCAAAGATATAAATTCTTTTCCACAAATTTCAACGAATATCTAGGTCTCACACTTGATTCAAAACTAACGTGGAGATCCCACATGAGAAGAAAAAAGAACAATTAGAAATTAAATTCAGAAATCCAAATTGGTTGATTGGAAGATTATCAGAACTATTCCTTGAAAATAAACTTTTTATATATAAACAGGTTATTAAAACAGTTTGGACATATGGTATCGAACTTTGGGGATGTACTAAACCCACACATATGGAAATCATACAACGATTCCAGAATGTGGTACTGAGAAGTATTGTAAATGTTCCTCGGTACCTCTGAAATAAGGATATTAATAGAGATTATCACGTCGAAACTGCAGAGGAAATGTCTAGTAAATCAGTAAACGCACATTACAATAGACTTTCATCACACGTAAATGTTGAAGCACAAATGCTCAACAATATCAATTGCCAGGCCAGAAGACTAAGGCGAATTATACCTCACGACTTTGTGACACTAAATTAGTTATGGCATTTTAAAATTTGTAACGTGTCGCTACAAATTGCTCTTTTCTTAGTACTCACTGTATTTAAAAATATATTTTAAACAATGACTTTTTCTACCACCTAACGCCTGTACTCATTCCCATACCTACCACTACATATTTTTTATGAAAAGAATGTTTTGTGTAGTATGGGCAGTGCAGTACATTGTGATTCCCATTGAACTTATTATTCTCGATACTTATAATGTCAAAGTTGTGTTACACTAGGGGAGCCGAATCGGGTATTGATTCGTGTTATGCTTTAATACCTGCCGAAAGCATGGCACGACTTCAAACCTGATTCTGGTTTCCAACACGTGTTGTATAGTATTGTTGCTTAGTAAGCCGTAGTATTTTACTCAATTACGTGATGTTGATATTATTGTAGTTAGAATGTGGGATCGGTTAATTATCCCGAGCGTAGCTAGTCGTACTGTATTATATTTATTTATATTTTGGAATCGATTATTTTTTCCGAACGTAGTTAGTATTCTTGTGTCGCTAGATTTAGTTACATACTTGAATGCGGGATCGGTTCTTTATCCCGAACGTAGTTCGTATTATTGTAGATGTAGATTTATTTACATGCTTGAATGCGGGATCGGTTATTTATCCTGAACGTAGTTAGAATTAGTGTAGTTCTAGATTTATTTTCGTATTTGAATGGGGGATCGGTTATTTATCCCGAAAGTAGTTAGAATCAGTGTAGTTCCAGATTTGTTTTCGTATTTGAATGCGAATGAACGTAGTTAGAATTAGCATAATTCTAGATTTATTTTCGTATTTGAATGCGGGATCGTTTATTTATCCCGAACGTAGTTAGAATTGGTGTAGTTCCAGATTTATTTTCGTATTTGAATGCGGGATCGGTTATTTATCCCGAACGTAGTTAGAATTAGTGTAATTCTATATTGAATACGGGATCGGTCATTTATCCCGAACATAGTTAGAATCAGTGTAGTTCTAGATTTATTTTCGTATTTGAATACGGGATCGGTTATTTATCCCGAACGTAGTTAGAATCAGTGTAGTTCAGATTTATTTTCGTATTTGAATGCGGTATCGGTTATTTATCCCGAACGTAGTTAGCATTAGTATAATTCTAGATTTATTTACGTATTTGAATGCGGGATCGTTTATTTATCCCGAACGTAGTTAGAATTGGTGTAGTTCTAGTTTTTTTTTTTTGTATTTGAATGCGGGATCGGTTATTTATCCCGAACGTAGTTAGTATTAGTTTAATTCTAGATTTATTTGCGTATTTGAACGCTGGATCGTCTTTTTATCCCGAACATAGTTCGTATTATTCTAATTATATATTCGGTTATTTACTAGTATCCGGGATCAGTGGAATATCCCGAAAATATTAAAATATTTCAATATCTAGCCGTTAAGGCCCTTCATTATAAGTATAAAGGTTTTGGTAAATCAAGTTGTGTGCGTTAAAGATCGTACTTTTGTTATAAAACTACAAAAGAATCGTCTTTTAACTATTCAAAGGAAGCAGACCTTTGACGAACCTGGACAGATTGAGTTTCAACCCCAGCTGGAAAATAAACTGCATCACAAATTAATATCATTTATACTATGTACATATTTAAGAACTTTTAAATTTTTAAAATAAATAAATTTTGTAATTATATTAGAAATAATCTGCTGGATAATCAAAATTGACTAGTTGCAGAAATAAATAAAAAAAATAACACTTTTTAATTAAGTGATTGGTATAAGAATTTTCTTCATTGGAGGAGTTTTAATCAAAAAATTAATTGAAATCGCAATGCTCGTGATTGAAATTCGTTTTCAATTCTTTCTAAGCAGTGCCAGAATTTTTTTTTTTTTTTGTCGTATTTCGAATTTTTAGTTTTAATGAAATAACTATGCCTGCTTGTTTCACAATGGGTTAACAAACTCAAATTGGGCTATGTTCACTGAAACAAAAAAGAAAGAAAACAATCAAGATTCATTTTAAAATTACCTTAAATTACTAAAAAAAAAGACCAATTATTTATTATATATATATTTTTTTTTGTTTGAAGTCAGATATGGAGAGTTCAATAAACACATCTTCTTTTCTACACATACATAACGTTCATTACTCTCTTACAAATTATAGAAAAAAAAAAAACAAATCAAAAAAAGAGACTGTTTTTGGATGGTTGGAAATTTCAATCTCATATTAAAAAAAAAAAAAAAGAAAAGAAAACGAATGAAATCAATTTATTGTTGGTTTATATTAAACTATTATAAAAAAATGCATATTAAAATTAGGATGAATGATTCCCACAAACAAAAATGCGTGTACTGTACCCGTGTTAGTAAAGAATTATAATGTTCCCTTCTAAAGATCATATTATGATGCTCCGGCAGAATGCTAAAACGAGATGTATGGTCTGTTGTTGTCTGGGCATAATAATTATCCATATTTAACTCACGAAGATTTAAACATCAATAATTGGTACATTGTGAATTGCACAAAAAAAAATAGAAGGAGAAGAAATCGTATTCGCACCAGACCTTTAAACACGAACATTTCGTAATCTAAGCTTTTAACAGCGAAAATTAAATTAAAAATTTCATATGCTCAAAAAATAGTTTATCTAACAACAACATATTTTAGAATCCCAATGTCACAGACTAAGCAGACGCGAAACTTATGACAGATGTAACAAGTAAAAAAGTTAAATTCGGCCTTGCCGAATGTAGTGATACCCTCCACAATTTCAAAAAGATTATTGCAAAAAACTTTATTTATAAGGAAATTACTTTTGAAAAAAAATTTCCGCGAAAAAAAATTTTGGTAAAAAAAAAAATGCGCGATTTTTTTCTTTTTTGTCAAAAAATATGTTCGTACTTGATTATTGCAAAAAACTTTATTTATAAGGAAATTACTTTTGAAAAAAAATTTCCGCGAAAAAAAATTTTGGTAAAAAAAAAAATGCGCGATTTTTTTCTTTTTTGTCAAAAAATATGTTCGTACTTGTTTAAATTTGGTTTCAATTATGTTCACATATGTCAACTAGAAGCCGAATTAAAGCATTTTGTGTTTTTAGGTTATGTTGAATGTACGGAAATTTTTGAGGTCTGCTTACATTTTCGTTCCTAACTTTTGAACCGCTGAACCGATATCGCTCAAATGCAATACCAAACTTCTCGCGAGAACTTCCAATAAATATGTTAAGTTTCAGTCATCTCTGTGCAATATTTTGTCCGTGACAGCATTTTCCACAGACAGACAGACAAACGGACAGACGGACATCGCTAGAATGTCTTAAAATCGATCGGGCATCATGAATATATATACTTTATGGGGTCCCAGACCGATATTTCGATGAGTTACAAACGGAATGACAAACTTATATATACCCTCTATCACTAAGTGGAGGGTATAAAAAAATGGATTTTAATATAAAATCGACTAAATTTGTTTTTTTTTTGTAAAGATAAAATAATTAAAAAAAATTATTTAATCTTTAAAAAGGATGCCACATTTGTTTTTATTGTTTTACTCATGAGTTGTTAGATTGGAGTTTTAGTGGATGGTGGGATACCTTTCTCCTTAAGATAAATGCAATAATTTTGCTGATCTGGAAACAGCTTTTGAAAAAGATTCCCAAGTCAAATAGGTTCAACACATTTGAAACTTAAATAAGTCAAAAACTATTGCTCGAATTGCTGCCGGGTGTTCGGTGGTCTTGCTCTACGACCCAAGAGCTACAAAATTGCTTCAAAACTTTTTGGCGTATCGCCGGTAGTTACCGAGATATTAGCATTTTAAAATTTCCCGGAAATCGATTTTTTTAATTCAAAGTAAGGACCCAATAGGGTCCACACATATGTAGATTTCGATGTCGAACCATCAGAATTTAAGTTTTGGGACCTTATTTTTAGGAACCAATAGGTTCAACACATTTGAAACGTAAATAACTCCAAAGCTATTGCTCGAATTGCTTTCGGGTGTTCGGTAGCCTTGCTCTACGACCCAAGAGCTACAAAATTTTGTCGGAATTCGAATTTTTTGATTCAAAGTTAGGACTTATTAAGGTCCACACATGTGTAGATATCAACCATCGATTTTGATCCGAAATTTTGCTCCGTTTTGCTCTATCTGGCTTAGTTTTCGTGATATTAGCATATTAAATTTTAATATTTTAAATTTTCGTTATGCCGTGAGTGATTTTTTTTTTTTTTTTTAAATTTTTAATCGGTGAGTGAGTGGAAATATGAAATACTCATTTGAAAATGCTCATGAGAATTCTCATTAGGATTTTTATTCATTCACCAGCACACGTATTTTTTCTTCTTTCATTCTTTTATTGCTCATAAACTGAATCGAGAGCAAACAGCATGTTTTTAATTTTGACAAAAAATGAATGAGTGTGCACAAATGCAAGCTTCTTTCGTGAGCAACTACTTACTCTGCTTAAAAGTCTTACGCATAACATTACATAACATCAGTCACTGGCTTTTTATGTACAAATTGGCCGGTAAATTTATTGACTCGGAAGAGTCGAAATCTGAAAACAAATATCTGCACTCAAAATAATAACTCTGTAAAATACTCTGTAAAATGACTGTAATCTCAGTTCAACAGATATTTGACAGAGTTTTCTGTCAAAATACAGATTTAACGAAAATACTTTGTATTTTGTTGTGACAAAAAAACAACGTTTCCTCTGTTATATTACTTTTTACTTTGTAATCTTAATTTTACAGATAATTAACACAGTTTTCTGCAAAAATACAGATCTAAGTAAAATACTTCGTATTTTTTTATAACCAAAAAAGTTTTCTGTTTTGAGTAGTTTTTGTTTTTGTTACCAAACATCAAAATTTTATCTGTATATTTTTTTTTTGAGAAAAAGTTGAAAAAGTAGCAAAAAAAGTTATCAACATTTTTTTTTTCAGAAATCGTTTATTTAACCAATATTTTACTAGAAACTCTGTAAATTAAAATTTTTTTTGCCCAAATCATTTTACAGAGTTTTATAGTAAAATTACAGAGTTTTCTCTGTAAAAAAGCTTTCATATTTAACCAATATTTTACTATTAACTCTGTAAATTAACAGTTTTTTTCTGTCAAAATCATTTTACAGAGTTTTTTAGTAAAATTACCAAGAAATGTTGTTAGCTGGAAAAGTATGGTGTACTCTGTTAAATTAGCAGAGTTTTTCTGTAATTTAACACTTCAACGAATAAAAAAAATTCTTTGGCGCTAAATCATAACCATTTTTTTTTTTCAAAATGTAGTTAATTTTTTAATTTGAACAACATTTTTTTTGAGTGTAGTTACCTGATAGTTTCCAATGTCTTCTCTTGTTTATACAAAATGATGTAAGTTTTTGTAATTCCGTACAATTTTGAATCACCCTTATGTATATTTATAAAAAAAAAAAAAAAAATTAAAATCATGTTTAATTGCTCATTTCATCATCCAATTAACAACACCAACCAGCAGAATCGAAACAAACAAAAACAATCTTAACAACATCAACAATAAAGAAATTTCTTTTTTTTCTACAAAAAAGTGTGGAAACAACACAATTAACCAAAATCATGTGTAATTATAAAGTAATTGTGATTTTGATAATTTGTTAAGTCTATACCTTCTACATCATAAGGGTTAATGAATGGACGAACGAACGAATTTAAGCACCAGAGCACCACAAACTGAAACACACAAACACACACACACTTCCATCTAAATAAATTAGAGTGGGCTAAACAAAATACAAATACAAGCTGGCTCTCTTGGGCAGCTGTCTTAAGTTTTATAAGCAGGGGAAAAGTAGACTTTTTTTATTCTTTTAACAACTTTTACATATTTTATAAATAGCTCCTTTGCGAAAAATTCTTAAACATGCAATTTTTTTTAAAGCTCTTTTTCAATTTTTTTATAATCTCACCGCCCCCCTTCCTAGACACCCCCCTCTCCCAAGACACTTCTGTCCTCGCAAAAAATGTTAGAAAGCTCATTTGCTATAAATTTTGCTTTTCAGTAAAACAATTTTTTCAATATTTTTTTTTTTTTTTATATACACTCCTACAAAAGGCGACATGCCAAAAAAAGGCATTTTCTTCTTCCATGAGTTCAAGTGCAGTGAAATTGACATAAAAATGTTTCAATATACAAAAACAAGTAGAAAAGTTAAATTCGGCTTGGCAGAATCTATGTATACTCTCCACAATATTAACCAAGGTAGAGATAAAAAAGTAAAAAAGTTAAATTCGGCCCTGCCGAATGTAGTGATACACTCCACAATTTCAAAAACATTATTGCAAAAAACTTTTTTTCAAAGGAAATTTGTTTTGAAAAAAACATTTTTTTTAAAAAAAAAAAAAAAATTTTTGAAAAAAAATTTCCGCAAAAAAAAAAATTTTGTTAAAAAAAAATCCGCAATTTTTTTCGTTTTTTGTCAAAAAATGTGTTCCTACTTATTTAAATACCATTTGGTGTTCAATTATTTTCACATATGTCAACCAGCAGCCGAATTAAAGTATTTTGTATTTTTAGGTTATGTTGAATGTACTAAAATTTTTGAGGTGTCCTTACTTTTTCGTTCATAACTTTTGAACCGATATCGCTCAAATGCAATACCAAACTGCTCGGGAGAACTTCCAATAAATATGTTAAGTTTCAGTCATCTAGCTGTAATATTTTGACCGTGATCACCATTTCCACAGACAGACATGCAGACGGACATCGCTAGAATGTCTTAAAATCGATCACTGATTAATTATATATATACTTTATGGGTTCCTAGACCGATATTTCGATGAGTTACAAACGAAATCACAAACTTATATATATCCTCTCTCACGAAGTGGAGGGTATAAAAAAAGGATGTTTAAGCTAAGCTAGGCAGAGCGAAACGGACAAAAGTTTTGGATCAAAATCTATGGCGACCCTTGAAGGGCCGATCGGGGTCTCGAGCTAACAGGGTCTGGACTCATAGGATCCGAGACCAATGGCGTCTGGAGGCCCAATCTAGTCCTCAAATGTGTGTGAACTGAAGTATATTAAAATGTTCCCCATTTTCTAGATAAATTGGCAAAAAAATTTAACAAATTTTTGTAAAACGAATTCCAAATGAAATAAAAAATCTTTGTCGCTTAATCATTATAATTTTTTCTCAAAATTTAGTTAATTTTTCCATTTTTTAGATAACTTTTTTTTAGTGTATGTGAACAGAATTTGATACTGAATGGTATTTTAGCAACTGCAGATTTTTTTTTTTACACCAAAAACTTTATTTTCGAGGACATTTTTTTCAGTTAATTTTAAGTTTTTTGCAATATTCTTTTTATACCCTGCAACTACAGTATGGGGGTATACTTACTTTGTCATTCCATGTGTAACGCATCAAAATATCGGTCTAGGACTCCATAAAGTATATATATTCATGATCAGTGATCGATTTTAAGACATTCTAGCGATGTCCGTCCGTCTTTAGTTAACACGATGCAGTCCAAAAATAAAAGAGATAGACTCTCGACATTTAGCACGAATATGTCTTATGTTCCTAGGCAGGTTAAGTTCGTAAATGAGCAAAATCGGGCCAGGGGGAAAAAAGTTACCCCTTGAAGAACTTAGCCAACCACTGAAAATACCAGATTTTTTTCTGTTTTTTTGTTTAAAAATTGCAACATTTTAATGCTACAAGAAGTTCAAAGTCCTGCATTTGGACCCAGACAACTAGAAAATGTCGTTTTTTTTTGGTCCGCCCCCCTTTTATGGGCGTGGAATAATATTTTTTTTTTTTTTAAATAATGATAATCTTGTATTTCTTTAGTGCAAAAAGCATAAGAATGAATTTTTTAAACACATATTCGCGAGGAAATTAACCCCATCTCCCCCAATTACCCTTCCGACTCCCCCAAAAAAAAGGAAACGCCCCTGCAATTTTTTTTTTTTTGCATGTTGGAGGGTATAAAAGATTCAGCACAGCCGAATTTAACACTCTTACTTGTTTTTAGTATACTTTTACTCTTCACATACATACATACATATTTACTCTGTTCACATACATTTCATCAAAAAAAAAAAAAAAGCTAGTGTCACAGGGGCTTTAGCATAGCAGTAAGTGATGCACAATATTTTGTAGCTGTTTTTTTCGTTTTCTGCCCACTATAAAACAGAAAAAGGTGTACAATTAACTGCGAAAAAAAAAACTTAATGTTAATTAAAACTATTGTAATAATTAGGGAAATCGTTACTTAACGTTTTTTTATAAAAAAAAAAAAATATTTTTATAATTGTGATAATTAAAAAAAAAAAAAAATACGTAAAAAAATTTTAAAATAAACTATTAAATTCTCCACAAAACTCGTATTTTTAAGCCAAATAAATATAGCAAGTTCCCTGAGAGATCGCCCAACACCTTAGTTTTGCCAGTTCGAAAATGGTTATAATGGTAGGCCAACCAAAAAAAAGCAAATGCTTCTATTTTATTTTAAAAGATAAATCAGTTTAGATTAAACACAAACTCTGGACTGTGATCACGTAAAACGATAGATAACTATCGTCGATTTTTGGAGCCTTGTTGCTCCTTAACTAATCCAGATATTTCCAATTTTTTGAATGTTTCTTTAAAATTTCTCTTCAAAACTATATGTATTTTGATGTCGTTTTGCATCTTTTTTTTTTTGCTTATTTCGGCTATAACTGCTTATTTTTACTTATTTTTCGTTTATTGGCTTATTTTTGCTTTTTTGTCTCTTTTTTAAATCTGTTTTCTGATTATTTTTGAATTATTAGCTTATTTTAGCTTTTTTTTTAAATATTTAAAGGCAAACAAAAAACAATATTAAAATTTTTATTTTTCCAAAAAAATTTCCAAAAAAATTTCGAGGGCTATAAAAACAGTAAGTAAAAAAGTTAAATTCGGCCTTGCCGAATGTAGTGATACCCTCCACAATTTCAAAAAGATTATTGCAAAAAACTTTATTTAAAAGGAAATTACTTTTGAAACAAAAATTTTTTTTTTTGAAAAAAAAAAAATTCCGCGAAAAAAATGTTGGTAAAAAAATCCGCGATTTTTTTCTTTTTTTGTCAAAAATATGTTCGTACTTGTTTAAATACCATTTGGTGTTCAATTATGTTCACATATGTCAACCAGAAGCCGAATTAAAGCATTTTGTATTTTTAGGTTATGTTGAATGTACTGCATTTTTTGAGGTGTGCTTACATTTTCGTTCATAACTTTTGAACCGCTGAACCGATATCGCTCAAATGCAATACCAAACTTCTCGGGACAACTTCCAACAAATATGTTAAGTCCGTCTGTCCGTCTCATCAGACGGACAGACGGACAGACGGACAGACGGACATCGCTAGAATGTCTTAAAATCGATCGGGCATCATGAATATATATACTTTATGGGGTCCCAGATCGATATTTCGATGAGTTACAAACAGAATGACAAACTTATATATACCCTCTATCACTAAGTGGAGGGTATAAAAATATTGAATGCCAATTTAATTTTAATGACTTTTTTTATAAAAAAAAATCCGATGATTTTAATTTTTTTTGTATAATAACGGAAGTATTTGGTGAAAATTCACTAATGGATAGAGCTTTTTTTAATTTTTACTGCTTATTTTGATGTTTTTTTCGGCTTTTTTTTGGAGCTTATAACATTGTTTTAAGTGCTTATTTTTGGTTGCCCTAGTAATAAGACATTTAACATTTAGAAAAAATCTTGATTTTTCTTGACATCGAAAACAGGAATGTCTAAAAGTTGTTTGCAGTTGTATTAGGGTGTTCAAATAATTGTTTTTTTATTGTTCGACAAAACGATTAATCGACATTTTGCATATTTGACTTATTCGATAAGGTTTCATACACAGAAAGAATTGAAAACGAATTCAATCAACAAAAACGCGGATTCAATTAATTTTTTAATTGAAACTACTCCGATGAAGAAAATTGTTATGTCAATCATCAAATTGTTGGTGATTAATAGATTTTTTTTTTCAATCAATCACTTTTTCGATTTTGATCAAAATTTTGATCATTTTTTTTATTTAAAATCAATTAAAATAATGATTGATTTAACAAATGAATTTTAACAAATTCATATTTTTATGCTATCCAATATGTTGCCGACAATCAAAAGAAGTAAAAAAAAAATCTGGTTTGCTGAAAACTTTTAATTTGATAGTTAAAGAAAATAACAAAAATATTGATCAAACCAATAATTTGACTCATTAAAATTTTGTTGATCAATAGATTTAATTGAAATTTTTAGCAAATAATTTTTTGTGTGTAAGTTTTGGAATACGTCTGTTATCAGTAGGGTTGCCATTAGTACTGTTTTAAACAGTACACGTACTGTTTTCTATAAAAAATACTGTTTTATGCACACTACCTAAAACAGTACGCAAAAGTACTGTTTTTTATAGCGTGTACTTTTTTTGTACTGTTTTTACAAATTCATCGCCAAAATGTAATATTTTTCGGAACAGGTTTCATATTTAAAAAATTTTAATCCAATTTTTAAAAAGTGCCCAAAAGCAATTAAGTTTTATACCACAATCAAAAAGAAATTTATCTAAAAAATGGGAAACTTAACTAAATTCATTGATAATTTAGCTCCATTGCCTTCTTTTTATTAGTTTTTTTCCTAAAAATAAGAAAACTAAAAAACTAGAAAATTGGAAAAATTTTATTTTAATAGAGTGCATACTTATTTGAAGTTCCAATTTGGGGCAGACCCCATTGGGTTCGGAACCCATGGGTTCAGACCACCTTATCATAGATTTTGATCAAACATTTTTGTCCGTTTCGCTCTACATTGGTTAGTTTTTAAGATACGGGAATTTTAGGGGCCCGAAAGGGTCTTGAGTATCTTAAAAACGAGATAACTAAAAAACTGTTACACGGACTGCTTAAGGCGGTCATGTAAAGAGCTACAAAAATGTCTTTGATTTGTTAAAAATCTTCTTAACGTTTTGCAAAGCAAAAAAAAAATAAATATTGCTATTGATAATCGTAAAAGCCTAATTAAATCTGCAAAATGACAAATAAAAATGTTTGTAAATAAATTTGCTGATTAGCAACTGAGATTCAGTTGATGCAACAAAAATTCGGCCGACATATTTTCATATCGGCTTTCACAATTGAATATCGGTGGTAACAACTGAAGTATATTGACAAAACTGATTTTTAATTAAAAGTACTACAAAATTTAGTTGTCACAGCCAAATTTAGTAGCAAAAAATGTCTTAGAATCTGAGACTTTTTCCTGTAAAAAAAGTTTTAGAATCTGAGACATTTTTTCTATAGAAAAAGTCTCAGATTCTAAGATATTTTTCCTACATAAAAAGTATTAGATTCTGAGACATTTTTCCTATAGAAAAAGTCTCAGATTCTGAGACATTTTTTCTAAAGAAAAACTCTCAGAATCTCAGACTTTTTCTATAGGAAAAATTTCTCAGAATCAAAGACTTTTTCAATAGAAAAATGTTTCAGAATCTGACATATTTTAATTTTAACTTAAAAATTTCTCAGAATGTGAGACTTTTTTAAAAGGAAACATTTTTTAGAATCTGTGACTTTTTCTTTACGAAAAAACTCTCAGAATCGGAGACTTTTTCTATGAGAAAAAAATTCTCAGAATCTGAGACTTTTTCTATAGAAAAAATGTTTCACAATCTGACAAATTTTTTACAACAAATATAATTCTCCCATAGCAACAATTCTAAGAATCTGAGACATTTTTCCTAAAGAAAAAGTAAGATTCATTAATATATTCTGTTATCTTCTATTATTTTAATAAATTCTGTTGGCGTAATTCTCTCTTTCTTTTTTATTGGTTGTTTAAATCAGGGATGATAAAGTCAGTACAATTGTACTTTTTTCAGTACAATTCGGAGGCCAAAAGTACGGCAGTACTCCACTGACTGATTTAGTACAATTTCAAAAATTTCGCAACCACAAATTTTATTTTGACTCTTTTAACGTTTCAACCAGGGTTGACGCAATTGTTGGGTAAAAAATCGTCAAAAAACTACGAAGTTTGTAGAATAATCGTCATAATCAAATATATTTTCAAAAATCAACAAAATAATTTTTTTCATTGTTTTTTCTAAATCTACTCGGTGGTACAGGGTATATTGAGTTTGTGCTGAAATATTGTTCATAGATCCAGTTTTTAGTATACCGATCGACTTAGGATCACTTTTGAGTCGATTTAGCTATGTCCGTCCGCCTGTCTGTCTGTCCATGTAAACGTTGAAATTTTAAAACTTAAGCTTCTTTTGGCTTAATATTTTATTAAAACTGTGTTTCAATGTGTAAAACGCTTTCTTTGGTAACCTTATCAAGTCCGATTTCGGTTGGACATAGGCGCCATTTTTTTTTTTATTTTCGTCCCATATACAAATTTTGCACGATATTCAGGCAAATCGGTCTATTGCCAACAAGTAGAAGCCCATTTTGCTTAAAAGATAGATCAAGTCGGTCCATGTGTGAACTTGGGACCCATTTTCCGTGAAACACTGGTGTAGGATATTACATTCTTGTTTAATAAAAATAAAAAAAATTATTCGAATTTTTAAGTACAATGAGGGTCAAAAAAGTACACTTTTTTAGTCAAGTCAGTACAATCATGAAAATGTCATTTATCATCCCTGGTTTAAATCCTTAATACATAAGTCTATATTTATTTTCTCTTTATTGTGATAAAATTATTGTTCGTTTATATGTACTTGTGTATTTCGTTTTAAAATTTGTGTAAAAAAAAAAAATAATTTCATTTAATTATTCAGAACTAGTTTCATAATTCATTACATGGAACAGATATGTAACCGTTAAAAAGTCGCGGAATCCCTTCTTGTACCACTATATGCAACATATTCTAGAATAGATTCCGTAGAACAGATAAGTGTTCTAGTTTGGAGGAAAAGGATAATTTGCTTTCGTGATAATTTCAAACAAAAATCATCGATGATGCAATGCATAGTAGAATCGATTGCAGGGTAGTATATTTGATTCCACAATCGATTCTTTGGAATCAAACATTTTGCTGGGCTTTTTGCCGCTAATTTTGGTAACCCTGTTGTGACACAGAGTGTCTCAAGTTATAATTTTCTAAAAGCCTACATTAGAGTGTCCCTTATTTTTGAAAAAGGTTGGAAATGTTGAGACGGTACCCCCTCATTTTTTTCCTTTTGACTAAAAAATAACTCAGGAAAAATTTTACGCCCTTACGACCACGCCTTCCCTACGCGACGGGGCCTTAAAGAACGGGGCCTTAAAAATAATTTTTCCATACAAACCAAAAATTTTTTTTCTTTATTTTTAATTTTTTTTTTATTAATTATAATATTACTTGTTTAGCTTATTCATGACAAAAAATTTGATTTTGGTGGAATGAGGCTTTCAGTTCTAAAAAATTTTTCGAAAAAAAAAAATTTAGAGCTTTTGGGGTCCTACAGTAAAAATTTTTAATTTTTTTTTTTTTTTTTAGTTTTGACAAGCAACGGTTTTAGTTGTAATGTTGCTTTTAATGGTATATATTCATAAAAAAATATTATTCATATCTGTGACATCTTGATCGTGTATCGAAAAACATCAAAAATGCATTTTTTACCCTTTTTTGGATCACGATAAAGATGTCACAGATAGGAATAATATTTTTTTATGAAAATATATCATTAAAAGCAACAATTCAACTAAAACGGTTGCTTGTCAAAACTAAAAAAAAATATTTTTTAAAAAATTTTTACTGTAGAACCCCAAAAGCTCTAAATTTTTTTTTTTCGAAAAATTTTTTAGAACTGAAAGCCTCATCCCACCAAAATCAAATTTTTTGTCGTGAATAAGCTAATCAAGTAATATTATAATTAATAACAAAAAAATTAAAAATCAAAAAAAAATTTTTTTGTTTTGTATGGAAAAATGATTTTTAAGGCCCCGCTCTTTACGGCCCCGTCGCGTAGGGAAGGCGTGGTCGTAGGGGCGTAAAATTTTTCCTGAGTTATATTTTAGTCAAAAGGAAAAAAATGAGGGGGTACCGTCTCAACATTTCCAACATTTCCAAAATAAGGGACACTCTAGCCTACATCCTCCACTATGTTTTCTCTATTGAAGTTTTATTGATCAAATAATTTACGAGATATAATTTTTTGAATACCAGAATGGTACTTTGTCCCACTGTGTAACGGTGGCATAACCTTGTAAAAATTCGTTTTCGTTAAATATTTTTTTCATGAAAATGTGTAAATTTTGGGGGGTATTTATGTGAAGACATAGACCTACAATATCCACATAAATACGAAATAATCTTTATTAAATATTATTCGACACGTATATTTGCCCTTGACGATATTCCTGTTAGTTTGGGAGTTATAAAATTTTCCCGAAGGTCCAAATTGTTTCATAAAGGGGCAACGTAATTTTTAAACACTGAGACACCCCAAACTTAAAATCGTTTTATATTTTAAGTTTCTGGCAAATCGGTTCATACTTTCCTTGTGAGTTATTTACTGAAATATTCCGAATAAACTTTTTTCAGATTGATTCGAAATTTTACCCAAATTTCTCAGTATAAAGTCTGATTATGTGTGTACAGATTTTGACCGATTAGCAATATAATTACATTATCCAAAGGCAAACATGATGTACGGCGAAAAATGGTGCTACATAGCAATACATGCTGGATTTCGAAGCAGTTTACTGCGTGTGTGTTTAAATATGCATTGTTGCTATAAATGGACAATGGACGAGTTCATCATTTATAAAGAAAACAAAAGTAAAAAAAAAAATCAAGTAAATGAAATGCAAATAAAAAAGGTACATTTATGTATGTGTTTGTTTGCTGTTTCTGCTATTTAACAATTGAAATAAAATCAAAAGCGGCAGCAGCAAACATTGGTACCGCACCCAAAAAGATCAACCAAATACATACTACAAATAAAACAAAAAGTTATCATTATCATCAAAAAGAAAGAAACAAAAGCTCGGAACATTAAAAAAAAAATCATTAAAATAACGTAAATTAAAAAGAATACAGAGCATTCAATTCAGTTCGCGGTCATCAGCAGAGTACCGGTATACTACTACAACCTATTAAACAAAACAACAAGAAACACGTAAAAAAGTTAAATTCGGCCTTGCCGAATGTATAGATACCCTGCACAATCTAAAAAAAAGATTTTTTGGGGAAAAAAATTCATTTGAAAAAAAAAATTCGCGGAAAAAATTTTTTTGTGAAAAAAAAATTCCGCGAATTTTTGTTTTGTATAAAATAGGTTTGTATTTGTAAAAATACCACTCTGTGTCCAATTCTGTTCACATATGCCAACCAGCAGCCAATTTAAAGCATTTTGTATTTTTAGGTTATGTAGAATGTACTAAAATTTTCGAGATGTTCTTACATTTTCTTTCATAACTTCTGAACCGATTTCGCTCAAATGCAATACCAAACAACTTAGGACAACAGCAAGTAAATGTGCTTAGTCTCAGGCATATATGTTTAATACATTGGCCGTGATCACCATTTACACAGACGGACAGACAGACGGACATCGCTAGAATGTCTTAGAATCGATCACTGATCAATAATATATATACTTTATGGGGTCTCAGACCGATATTTCGATGAGTTACAAACGGAATGACAAACTTATATATACTCTCTTTCACTAAGTGGAGGGTATAAAAACGAAAATAATACTCTGTTCTGTATGTATTTATCGTTGGATGTACATATGTATAGAAGCTCACTCAAAAAAAAAAAGTTAGTTCATTCTGTTTTTTAACAAATTTTAACTGATGAATTGAAAAAAAAAAAAACAATTAAGAAAAGTTTGGTCTGTCAAGACCGGCCATATAATACCCTACACCAGTGTTTTCCGAAAAATGGGTCCCAAGTCCAAATATAGACCGATTTGATTTATCTTTTTTTAGATCTATAATAAGTGTAGAAACCACACAACAACCAAATTTGAGTTGAATTGCCTTATTTGTGTTACCAACCGATTTAACGTATATCGAACGAAATTTTTAGAGGGGACTAAGTCCTTTGAAATTTGGAATGATGATTTGTGCATACAAAAAAAATATATTACCTGTTAAATTAAAAACGTTATCTATTATACCACGGATATTAGAGTCATTTAAGCCAAATTTAGAGGGGGCGTTTGTATGGGGGCTTGGTCCTAACATGGACCGATTTTTTCTAATTTAAATAGGCCTAGTCTTTGGGCAAAAAAATGCTTAAGGTTCAAATTTCAAGGCAATTGATTAAAAATTGCGAACTGTTTTGTGCTTAAACCGTTGGACAGACAGACAGGACAGAGCACAAACTCATTATACCCTTTAAATTTTATCTTAAATTTTAAACGAAAATCAATCAACAAAAACGTGGATTCAATCAATTATTTGATTGAAATTCCTCCAATTAAGAAAATTGTTATACCAATCATCAAATTGTAGGTGATTGATTGAACATTTTTTCAATCAAATTTTTTTTCGATTTTGATCAAAAATTTTATCAATTTTTTATTTCTAGTCAATCAAATAATGATTGATTTAACAAATGAATTGTAAGCTTATGACAAAATTATCAAAAAAAATCATCTTTTTTGCTTTCCAATATGTTGCCAACAATAAAAAAAAAGTAAAAACCGATTATTTTGTATATTTTTGAATTAATCTATTCAAAAATATAAAAATCTGGTATGTTGAAAATTTGTAATTTGACAGTTAAAGAAAATAACAAAAATTTTAATCAAAACATTGATTGACTCATTTAAATTTTGTTAATCAATATATTTAATTGAACATTTTTAGCTAATAATTTTTTTAAAAGTTTAATTTTTGATTTTTAATACGGACGGGTCATAATATTGTGCAATTGGGTGCAAAAATGATAGTGTAAAGTTTTGAAGAAAATCGAAGAAGTTTAACCCGAGCCACTTTGAGGTCAAAGTTTCGGGTTTTGGAGAAAAGAACCATGACTTCAAAAAAAGTGAAACAAAAATGTTTTTATGAAATTAATTAAATTATAATTTTTTGTATTTAGCATTTACTCAAAACTACTTGGAAAAAATTATGTCAACTTTCTATGACATCATTAACCCGTTCAAAATTTTCAGCAAAAAACTACAATGAATTTGGGTGGGAACTTTAAATGAGTAATTTCGATTTTTTAAACATTTCATTAAACAAAATTTTTAAATGTAACATTTCTATAAAAGTCACATATAAAAAACATTCTAAGGATGAAATTTTCAAAAAATTAGGGATATCCACCGACTCTATTTTTTTTTTGGAGCCGTTGCGGATTTTAAGGATATTGAAATTTTGATAATATTTTTTTTGTGAAAATCGATTTTTGAATAAGTAATTCAGTTATGAACTATTAACTTTATTGGACATCGTTAACCCATATTGGCAGGGGGGCAAATGTGACCCAAGCAGCAAATTTAATTTTTTTCTAGAATCCCGGGTAAAAATGAAATATATATGATCATATATGAAGATATATGGATCATATATAGATTTATATAACCATATATTATCATATATGCCTCCATATATGTTCATATATGATCTGATCCGAAAATTGGCCCGATATGACCTTATATCATATCATATATGAACATATATGGAGGCATATATGATAATATATGGTTATATAAATCTATATATGCTCCATATATCTTCATATATGATCATATATATTTCATTTTTACCCGGGATTTTGAGAAGACTTTTTGGTGGTTTATTATATACTAATTTATAGTGTCCGACCGAATATTATTCGGCTTCAGAATGGGCAAAAAATCAAAATTTGACTTCGGCCACATTTTTGGCCGAATACTGATTAATTATAAAAAAATTTGTACTAACGTGTTGAAAAATGTTTTTGTAGCAAAAACATTTTACAAAGTGTGTCAAAAAATTTGTAAATTTACAATTTTATTGGTAAAAACCTTGTAAAATTACAAAATTATTGGTAAAAATCTTGCAAAATTACTAGGAATTTTTGTCAAAAAAGTTACAAGTTTTTCTTGTAATTTTGCAAGTTTTTTTTTTTGAGTGTATATAAGTATATTCATTTTAAGCAAATGTGGGTGCCCTTTTTGACAAAGAAAATACATACAAATTTTTTTTTTTTTTTATAATTTTGTAAGTTTATCTATCTGAATTTATAAAAATATCGAAATATGCAGTATTAGTAGTACACTCAGCCAAAAATCATTGTATTCCCAAAGAAAATCGTAGTAAATTCAACAGAAATCATTGTTGATTTTGACCCTACAAATATTTATGTTGATTTCAACATTAATTGTTGTCAGTTTTTGTAAAAGTTGATCAACTCGTATTTTTTGTTAGTTCTATTCGTATTTTTGTTAATCATACTCGTTTTTTTTTGTATATTCATGCCAGGGATGATAAATGACATTTTCAAGACTATACTGACTTGACTAAAAAAGTGTACCTTTTTTGACCCTAATTGTACTAAAAAAGTTTTAAATTTGTTTTTTTTTTTTTTTTTAGTTTTGATTAAAAAAGAACACCAGTGTTTCCCGGAAAATGGGTCCCAAGTACACACATGAACCGATACGATCTATCTTTAGCAAAACCCTTTAATAAGTGTAGAAATTTTTATTTGGAATCTAAGATCAAAAATTAAAAAATGGGGCCTATGTCTAATTAAAATCGGACTTGGTTAGGTAACCAAAGTAAGCGTTCAACATCTACAACCAAAATTGATGAAATTTAAAAGATTTATGTGGTTTATGTGGTTTATATTGGGACCACTTGTGGAACTGATTATTATCACAGTGATTTTTAAATAAAAGTATGTTTAACTGCCAAATTTCGAAAGGATATATGTATATACGATTATTATTATAATAATTTCAGACAAATTAAAAAGAGACGTTTGTTTTCGAGTTTTAATAAGCTTCGTCCTTGGGTCAAAATCAGCTCAAGTTTTAAATTTCAGGTTAATTGATCGAAAATTGCGACCGTTTACATGGACAGACAGACGGACATTGTTAAATCGACTCAAAAAAGGTGGATCTAGGAACTAAATTTCGGGAAGTTACAAACATCAGCACGAACTCAACATATTTTGTACCACAGTTTAGAGCCATCGCTCGATCTGAAGTAACAGAAAAAAAGAATCAGGAAATTTTTCAAATTGTTCTAAATCAGTCATTGGAGTTCCGCGAATAGTGGACAAAACAAAAAATATTTTTTTTTGACAAAATACACTACGATTGCGAACTTTAACCGATTGTAGGGAGGCAAAGAAATACTCCTAATTTGTTTGCATTATTTTTCCTATTATCAGCTCTCTCATATGCGTAATTTTTTTGCTATTACCAAGCGAAATTCCAAATTGAGGCCAATTTCGGGACATGCTAATGTATATACTATTAAATTGTTTTTCATCGTGTGAATGTTATAAATCTGCTTCTGACATAAATAACGTTAATGGATGTCTGCAGTGAAATTTGATGGCGGTTCTTTTCTTAAAACATATTCACCCTCTATCTCCCATTTCTAGGGGTCATGTTGGACCTTTTTTAAAATATCCTCTTAGAACACTACTAATAAGGGAAGTCTCCCTGGTGTCACCCTCCGATCTTCATGAAATTTGGATATGTTGTTAAGAACGAAAATTAGTTCGACACGTATTTTTTTAGCGGCCCAAACTCATTTTTAGGGGGGGGGGTCGATTTGTATGGGGGAACTTGACCTTTTTCAGTTTTTTACAAGTTACGCCTATTTCAACAAAATTAATATAGGCATGTGTGGTATCAGATTAAAGGTATTAAAAATACCTATCTCGTGGTGCTAACAACGGGCCGAAGAAGTTAATATTTTTCGACTTATTATTTTACTCAATATGACGAAAAGTTGTGAATGTTTGGAAACGTTCTTAGCACACTTAGATAGGGTTTCCAAAGACCTTTCATTTGGTATGTAACATGACTAGGTATCTTTGCATAATATAGGAGATAAACGAAAAAACTGAAAAATGGCCTTTTCTTCCCCCCTCCTTTTTTCCTCCTAAATATGAATTTGGGCCGCTAAAAAAAAAAATACGTGTCCCTTTATTTTTTCTGCTCTACAAAATAAAACCAATTCCATAAAGATCCGCGGGTGACACTAGGGAGACTTCCTTTGTACGACGTGCGTTTAAAGGGTTAAAATGTTTTACAAACATTTTCTGCATCAAATTTTACTAGGGGTTATCAAAGGTCAAAAGTTCGTTCGATATAAGCAAAAATCCTTCCTGGATCCAACTACAGGTTCTTAGCGATTTTTTAATTCCTTTGTTAATGATTCTTTAAGGCCTCAGAAAGACCTTTCCAACAAGCCCAAAAACAAAAATAAAATCCGACCACTGGTTCCGAAGTAAGCAATTTTACCCTACTAGACTCCGACCGCCATTCCGAAAATTTTCAAACCGCTGTCATTTTGCACACTTGCATTTTCGGGGATGGTCGTAGTAAAGTTATTTTCATGAAATGAGCCAAGGAATGCGCTGGTGAAATTCGGCGGGTCGTGACTGAAGCACCCTGTATATCTGAGGTGCTCTACTTCTATATTTCGACGATTCAAATCTTCGCCACAGCCTTTTTTGAACAAATAGCGGTGAAACGTCAAAAAAATTGACATTTAAAGATTATCTCGAAAACGATGAGAGATATGAAAAATAACTCAAGATAAAAACTATTCCTCGGGAATATGGAACAGATGTGCAAATTCACATTTTGCAATTGCAATGTTTTTGTAGCCAAAAATATCACTTTTAAATTCCGAGCTAAAAATTTCGCATTTTCTGTATTTTTAGGTTATGTAGAATATACCAAAATTTTTGAGGTGTTCTTACATTTTATGTGTTCACCATTTCCACAGACTGACAGACAGACGGACATCGCTAGAATGTCTTAGAATCGATCACTGATCAAAAATATATATACTTTAGGGGGTCCCACACCGATATTTCGATGAGTTACAAACGGAATGACAAACTTATATATACCCTCTATCTCTAAGTGGACGGTATAAAAAATAACTCATAATCAAAATTATTCTTTGAAAAAAATTACAACGATTTTTTCTGACGAAGATTTTGATTTTCGTTGAAATTTATTAGTAGGGTACCCCAGATTCATAATCACAATCAAAATAATTCTGTAAAATACTGTGTAAAATGACTGTAATCTCAATTCAACAGATATTTGACAGAGTTTTCTGTCAAAATACAGATTTAAAGAAAATTCTTTGTATTTTGTTGTGACAAAAAAACAAAATTTCCTCTGTTATATTACTTTTTACTTTGTAATCTTAATTTTACAGATAATTAACAGAGTTTTCTGCTAAAATACAGATCTAAGCTAAATACTTCGTATTTTTTTATAACCAAAAAAGTTTTCTGTTTTGAGTAGTTTTTGTTTCCAAACATCAAAATTTTATCGGTTTATTTTTTTTTTTGAGAAAAAGTTGAAAAAGTAGCAAAAAAAGTTATCAATTTTTTTTTTTTTTAGAAATCGTATAAAAATTTTACAAAATAACATGCATTTAACTAAACTCTGTAAATGTACAGAGTTTTTTCTGTAATTTTTTTTTTTGCATCAAATGCATTTACAAATATATGTAAATTTACATAGCTTTCTTTGCTAAATGGTGGTTTATTTAACCAATATTTTACTAGAAACTCTGTAAATTAACAGTTTTTTTTTGCCCAAATCATTTTAAAGAGTTTTATAGTAAAATTACAGAGTTTTCTCTGTAAAAAAGCTTTCATATTTAACCAATCTTTTACTATAAGCTCTGTAAATTAACAGTTTTTTTCTGTCAAAATCATTTTACAGAGTTTTTTAGTAAAATTACCAAGAAATGTTGTTAGCTGGAAAAGTATGGTGTACTCTGTTAAATTAGCAGAGTTTTTCTGTAATTTAACAAAGTTATTAGTTTGAGTGCAAGAAATACATTTACAGTGTTCGCAACTTGAGGTTGAAGTTGGTTCGGCCGAGGCGTGAAAAGTCAGCTGATATTCATTAGACCATACATCAACATAAATAAAATTCTTCTAAATTTAAAAGAGTTTTTCCACGAATATTTCATATATGGGAAAAATTAATGCAAGAAAAAAATTTCAATAAAAAAATTTATTAAAATTCGTTAATTTTTGAAAATGTAACAAATGAGTCGCGGGCTTATCAACGTATTTTTCAACATTAAATAGCACGAATGACAGATATAAAGGATGCAGAAGAACGACAGAAATCGGTGTGTACTAAAAAAATAAAATGTCGAAACAAAAAGGAATTGAGAAAATTGTCAATTTAATTTTTTTGAATTTTGTTTAATATTTTGAAAAAATTTATATAGTTTTCTTAAAAATTTAACAAATTTTGGCTAACAAAAGTGTGCAAAATGAAAGATAATTTTAAAATCATAATTAAACACCGAAACTTGTCAAACAATTGACATGGCGGATTTGTTTACTAATCGTACACAGAAAAAAATAAAAAAAAATTTGAGTAAATTTTTAATACTATTGAGTAAAAAATTACTCAATTTTGCACCAGTAAACGATTTAATACTATTGAGAAAACTTTTAATAAAAAAATATTAAATGCTTACTTAAAACTTTACTTAAAATTTTTCGTTTTTTTTAAGTAACTATTTAATTGTGCCAAGTAAATAGTTACTCAAAATTTATCAATTCATTTTTGTTTTAAAGTTTAAAAAAATCTCACATTTTTTTCCAAAAAACGTTTTTTCAAACTTTAACAAATATATATATTAGGGTGGCAGCTATTTTGCAAATCTTCGAATTTGAAGGAGTGCACCCCTAATTTTTATTACATTTGGTCTAAAAATGCTATGCTAAAAATTTCAGCCAAATCGGACAACGTTAACACGAGGCGCATCGAGGTCAAAGATCAAAGGTCAAAAAATAGCCATATTTTGATGAAAATCATTAAATAAAAGGTGTTGTTTTTTGAATATATTGTTAAAAAGTGGTACACGAGTTGTTTTTAGTATAAGACGATAAATTAAAAATTTTTGGGTTTTCAAAAATTAACCCTTGTAAGTCTTTCGGGGTCAAAATGACCCAATTTTCACAAAATGACCCCTAAAACACGAAAATCAGCCCCAATTTTCTAAATTTATTGAATTAAACCAATGTAAACCCATATTTATATTCTATTCTATCATAAATACTCACAATCAGATATGAAATACTGTCTTTCTAGGATGTCATTCACCCGTTTCACGGTAAGGCCAAAAATATGCATTTTATTTGGCGTGGTTCTCAAAACTGATATTTTGGTTTTTTGAAAATTTTCTTAAACAAAATTAGGAAAAATGCTGAAAAAACCACAGAATCTTATAAAATATATGTTAGCATATAAAAAAAAAAAAATTTTGGGGGATATCCCTCGGATAGTTTGGCGGGGGCATCGATTTAAACTCAGCGGATTTCAAGGAAAATGACTTTTTTGCCCACAATTTATTCAATATGGAAAAAATTTGGTAAATATTTTAAAATTTGACAAAGTCAGGGCCATAAATTATTAAAAACTATGTTAGACATTAACCCTAAACGTTTTAGGAAAATAGAATAATATTAACCCGGTTTTTATTCGGGTCAAAGGTCAAATTTAGGGATATTGGATTTTTTTTTTGGAAAAAGGCATCTAAATATGAAATGTTTATTGCGAATTTTTATAAAACTTGGTATAATTATTGTAAGAGCTCAGAAAAATTATTATTTAATTTTTTTAAAATTAACCCATAAATGAACATGGGGTAAAAATGGCCCAGCAGATTAAAATTTCTTTATATAGATCTTTATATTTTCTTTCGATTTTTATAAAACTTGTTATGATTATGTGCGAGGTCAGAAAACTAATTATTTGTTTTTTTTTTTAATTAACACATAAATGAACACGGGGTCAAAATGGCCCAGCACGTTAAAAATTCTTAATATAGTTTTTTTTTTTATTTTTTTTTCTATAATTCAAATAATTATTTTTTCAGACGTCGCATACAAGAAATAGAAAAAAAAAATAAAAAAAACTATATTAAGAATTTTTAACGTGCTGGGCCATTTTTACCCCATGTTCATTTATGGGTTAATTAAAAAAAATCAAATAATTAGTTTTCTGACTTCGCACATAATCATAACAAGTTTTATAAAAATCGAAAGAAAATATAAAGATCTATATAAAGAAATTTTAATGTGCTATATAAAGAAATTTTAATGTGCTGGGCCATTTTGACCCCATGTTCATTTATGGGTTAATTTTAAAAAAATTAAATAATTATTTTTCTGAGCTCGTACAATAATTATACCAAGTTTTATAACAAATCGCAATAAACATTTCATATTTAGATGCCTTTTTCCAAAAAAAAATCCAAATATCCCTAAATTTGACCTTTGACCCGAATAAAAACCGGGTTAATATTATTCTATTTTCCTAAAACGTTTAGGGTTAATGTCTAACATAGTTTTTAATAATTTATGGCCCTGACTTTGTCAAATTTTAAAATATTTACCAAATTTTTTCCATATTGAATAAATTGTGGGCACAAAAGTCATTTTCCTTGAAATCCGCTGAGTTTAAATCGATGCCCCCGCCAAACTATCCGAGGGATATCCCCCAAAATTTTGTTTTTATATGCTAACATATATTTTATAAGATTCTGTGGTTTTTTCAGCATTTTTCCTAATTTTGTTTAAGAAAATTTTCAAAAAACCAAAATATCAGTTTTGAGAACCACGCCAAATAAAATGCATATTTTTGGCCTTACCGTGAAACGGGTGAATGACATCCTAGAAAGACAGTATTTCATATCTGATTGTGAGTATTTATGATAGAATAGAATATAAATATGGGTTTACATTGGTTTAATTCAATAAATTTAGAAAATTGGGGCTGATTTTCGTGTTTTAGGGGTCATTTTGTGAAAATTGGGTCATTTTGACCCCGAAAGACTTACAAGGGTTAATTTTTGAAAACCCAAAAATTTTTAATTTATCGTCTTATACTAAAAACAACTCGTGTACCACTTTTTAACAATATATTCAAAAAACAACACCTTTTATTTAATGATTTTCATCAAAATATGGCTATTTTTTGACCTTTGACCTCGATGCGCCTCGTGTTAACGTTGTCCGATTTGGCTGAAATTTTTAGCATAGCATTTTTAGACCAAATGTAATAAAAATTAGGGGTGCACTCCTTCAAATTCGAAGATTTGCAAAATAGCTGCCACCCTAATATATATGTCTTAAAGACATAGAGAAATTTCATAAAGATGATTTGAAACTTTCATATACATATACAACAAACTATAAACTAAATGGGAATTCAAAACACCAAGAGAATAAAAAAAATAAAAAAAAATATTAAATTTGTATTAAATTATTTACTCAATATTTTTTTTTAGTTTTTGAGTAAATTATTTAATTGCGTCAATTAAAAAATTACTCAATTTTTTTTAAAAAGTTTAAACAAGTGATTATTCAAATTGTTTTTCCTAATATTATTTTCTGTGTATGTAATAGGGTTGCCAGATACTAGAAGTCAAATAACTGGATAATGGAAAATTTTCAGCTGGATTTTGAAAAAGTAACTGGACCCCTACATAATATTTTTTTTAATAATTTGAAAAAAAAATAAACCGATTTTCATATGTGAGACACATATTTTTTTCTGGACTAAAGGGTTGTCTCTATTTGCCACGGCAAAATATGCATTTTTAAGCATTTCTATTAGTTTTTCGTCATCGGCCTGAGGATTGTTAGAGTAAATTTTTCTTTTTAAATAACCCCACAGAATTAAGTCCAAAGTGGTCAAATCTGGAAATCTAGGAGGACAGTTAAAATTTCCGGGACGTGCGAAGTCAAAAAAGAGCGACAACAACTGACCATCATTTGCAGATTTGACCCATCCAGACATATTTTTGTGTGGTTATTTTAAAAGCAAAATGTACGCCAAGAATCCTTAAATTATCGACGAAAACATTCGTGCCGAAATCAACTACACACAAAAAAAATACTTTGTCAAATTACTAGAAAAAGTCTCGTAATCCCATTGTACCAATATTTGAGAGTTTTCCTTGTTTATTAACTAAAAATTTTCGATCGAAATTTAATTTTTTTTTGCAATTTTACAATTTTTTGTGTAATTTTATAAATTTCCAACGTTTTTTTACAAAAAAAAATCTTGTAAATTCACGGGATTGCTTAGTGAGTTTTATTGCGCCAAAAAAATCGTAAATTTACAATTTTATTCGTAAAAATCTTGTAAAATTACGAAAAACCTCGTAATTTGTTCTAGAAATTCTCGTAAAATAGTAGGTAGAAAAAAATCTGGTAAAGTTGCAAAACCTCCTTGTAAGTTTTATCGCGTCAACAAATTTGTAAATTTACAATTTTATTGGTAAAAAGCTTGTAAAATTACAAAATTATTGGTAAAAAACTTGTAAAATTACAAGGAATTGTTGTCAAAAAGGGGGTTGAAAAAAAAAGTTACAAACTTTTCTTGTTGTTTTACAAGTTTTTTTTTTTGAGTATAGAATGGCCGAAATGTTCGAAAAAGTTGTACAAAAATTAGTGAAAATGCAGCAAAAAGAGCACATTTTTCGTATACAAAAGAGGCATTAATGTTATAGTAGCAGTCCCAAAAAATTGTAAAAAATATTTAAAAAAAAAAATAATTGTTAAAATAAATGAAATTCTTTTTCAACTGGATAAATTACGTTTTAACTGGAAACTGGACCAGACCTCAAATAACTGGAAAATCCAGGCCATTCCAGGCCGTCTGGCAACCCTAGTATGTAACCTTATATAACTGAACCGTTATATAAGGTTACAAATTATCAAAAAAAGTACATTTGTATCAACTATTACATCTCTGTTGTTGAACCATTTTTTTTTTGTGAGTGTCATGTGTATATGTACGTGAAAAATAACACACAATGAACATAACAAAAAAATCTTTACGTGTTTTTAGCGGTAGAACCTTATGTCTCTTTAATTGTGTCTTGATTTCTGATTTCTATGCTGATTTATGATGTTGTTTTTTTTTTTTTTGTCTCCCTGTTTAGACATATTCCTTTTGTTTGTCGACTTTTTTGTACTAAAATTTCAATAACTTAAATGTAGGGCCGCTTCAATGAATCAAACCAATTTTTCTACATAAATGTTGACAGTCGGCTTCAGTGGTTAAGGAAGATTTTTTTTTTTAAGTTTTAACTGTTTTTTGTTTAATTTTTATTTTTTTTTCATGCGAAAGTGATGAATTCTTTTTTGCCCTCTCTGTTACAATTAAAGCAATTAATTGAATTTAATTGATTGGACAGTTAGAAGACGATAAGACGAAGAAGGAGAAATAAAATATTTGTGAAAATACACACTCACGATTTTGTTTTCATAACTTAGGTACAGTAACTCAAAAAAGTTTACATACACACTAGGGTGGTTCATAAAAACAAAAGTTGGATTTTTGTACGGACCACCCGGAATATATATTAAGCACCGTAAGAAGATAACACGTGATTTTTTCAGAATTTTTCATTAAGGTTTAGGGGTTGCTACCGGGTCCTAAACATTGGGTCAAAAAAAAAAAGTTCACACAATGAAAATAAAAATCGATTTTATTTTTTTATTATAATTTAGCTTGATTAGCTTATTAATGACAAAAAGTTTAATTTTGGTCCTATCAGTTCCAAAAGTGACCATAAAAAAAATTTCGGCTTAAGGTAAGTAAGTTGCTCGGTTTTCACGTGAAAAACTGTCAAACTCTATATTACAAAAACATAAATTTCACACCGGCTTTACTAGTGTTTCCAATTATTCGACCCTGCCGGTTAACCGGTTAGGGCATTATTCGAAAATTGACGAAAATTGGTTAATCGGTTATTCGGCTCGATTAATCGGAAAAAGTAGCGATTAATCGATTAATCGTCAAAAACCATGAAAAATTAATTTTAAAAGATTTTTTTAAGTAATGTAACAAAAAATAAAAGTATTTTAAGTAAAATTTCATTTTCAGTCTTTATACACACACAAAAAAATTAGAATGAGTTTCAATTACTATTTTAATTGATTTTGCACCCATCACGAAAGAAATAGTAATAATTACTAAAATTTGTAAAAGTTTACTATCGCAAAAGTACATTTATTCTCAATTCACGGACATTTTCGAAATCCATTAAAAACTTTTAATGGTCCAAAAAAAGTAATTCACATAAAAAATGTGAAAATGAAAATTTCCGAATTTTTTTGGTGTTCTAGATTTCACATCCGAATTTCTTTTTCGTTTTGTTTCACATAAATAAAATTTGGTGAAAGTAAAACGAATGCACTTTTTTCCTTATAATTTTTTAAATTTAAATTATTCGATTTCAACTTCGAATGAAAACGTCATCAACAAAACACTAAACTTGATTTCATGTGATTCGGAAATTTTCATGTGAATTGAAAAGTTGTGAAAGACAGAACAGCGGCCCATATCAATAAAAAAAATAATTAAAAACAAAATCAACTTTTTAAAATTTTTCTTTAAAATTTTTTTCTTTAAAATGTTATTTGGAATTTTCTAAATTTCAATCGGGATTTCTGAGTTTCAATTGGCCATTTCCGTTTTTCAATTGGGATTTCAAAATTTTAATTTACTTATAATTGTAATTTTTAAATTTTGATTTTGTAAGCTGTGAATATCAATTCAGATTTGTGAATTTCAGTTGGCTTTTCTAAATTTCAATTGGTATTTCTTAATTTCAATTGGGATTTTTATACCCTCCACTCTAGTGATAGAGGGTATATATAAGTTTGTCATTCCGTTTGTAACACATCGAAATATTGGTCTAGGACCCCATAAAGTATATATATTCATGATCCTTGATTGATTTTAAGTCGATCTAGCGATGTCCGTCCGTCCGTCCGTCTGTCTGTCTGTCTGTCTGTCCGTTGAAAACACGCTAACTTTTGAAAGACTTTATGGAGGCTCCTGAAGTTTGACATATATGTTGGGTATTTACCGGGTCAGGTTGGTATTGCAATCCAGCGAAATCGGTCCAGTGGTTCAAAAGTTATGAGCAAAAGAGTAAATTTCGGCAAGGGAATTTTGCGAACTTACGAGATTAAAACCACTCTAACTTTCTAAAGACAATTCTGAGGGTGCTGAAACGTGTTACATATCTTTGTCGTTCTCCAAGTCTATTTGGTTTTGAATTTCAGCAAAATCGGTTCAGTGGTTCAAAAGTTATAAGCAAGGCTCTGAATTTCAGATTTTTTTCACCTTAAACTGTTGAAAACTCGTTAAACAAGTTTTAAAAGCATGGTGAAATACCAGTTTTTTTTATTTAAACTTGTTGTTGTTTGTTTTCCTGCCGTGGGGTGCAGTTTAGTTGTTAGACAAGTAAATATTTGTTATTGTTTTTGTAACTGTATGTAACGGTGTATAGTAAGTATTTTTGAAAAAAAAATCAAATATTAGTTTGTTTTTGGTTTTTAAAGACGAGGATGGTAAAATAAAATGAGGGAAATATGTGAAATATTTTTTTTAACATATACGTATAGGTATAAAACAACAAAAATATTTTACAAAGTAATTTTGTTACTCAAACAAATAGTACACTAAAAAAAATATTTACACTCAAAAAAATTTTACACTCAAAAAAAAATGTTTTTTTTTTTTAATTTTTAATTTAATTATTTTTTTTTTTAATAAAATTCACACTCAAAAAAATGTTGACAGTCAAAAAAATTTTACACTCACAAAAAAATTTTATTGATTAAAAAAAGTTTTACTCAAAATAATATATTTCTAATAAAAATTTGTAATGCAATTTTTTAGAAAATTACTATCAGGTAACATTGTGGAGGGTATTCATAGATTCGACCAAGTCGAATTTAATTTTTCTACTTGTTTAATTTTAATTGTGCTTTTCAGAATTTTAATTGGTGTCTTCTAAATATTAATTTTGATTTATATAATTTGATTTCACTTTTCTAAATTTCAATTGGGATTTCAATTGAGATTTCTGAATTTTATTAGCTCTTTAGAAACTGAATAATCTTTTCTGAATTTCATTTAGAATTTTTAAATTTAAATTTTTCTTTTCTAAATTTTCAATTGAGAAAATTTTTAATTTCAGTAGGCTTCTGTAAACTTCAATTTTATGAAATTGGGAGTTTCTGAATATCAAATTTCAATAAGCTTTTCTGAATTTGGATTGAGCTTTCGTAAATTTTAATTTGGCGTTTCTGAATTTCGATTTGGATTTCTGAATTTCAATTGGGATTTCTGAATTTCAATTGGGATTTCTGAATTTCAATTGGGATTTTCTGAATTTTAATTGGGATTTTCAATATGGCGTTTGAAAACTTTAATTAGGATTTCTGAGTTTTAAATGATTAAATTTTTAATTTTGTTTTTCTAAACTGTTAATTGCTGGTTTCTGAATATTTTTTTTCTGTAGTTTTGACTTTTTTCTGAAGTGTTTGAAAAAAAGAGGAAGTGTTTCAAACAAATTATAGTAGAATATAGAGATAATAATATTAACCGGTTAATCGAACCATTTTAACCGATTAATCGGGTCGAATAATTATTTCCGTATTAAATTATTTGTTTCGACATTAACCGAAATAGAGGTGATTAATCGAGGAATCGGTTAATCGATTAACCGAATTGGAAACACTAGGCTTTACAAAAGCGTAAAAATTTCGCTGATGAGGAATTCTGTTCACTGGTGAAAACTGATCAAATAACACGGTATTTATTGCAACAATACACATCAACACTCTTCGCAACATTTTTTTAAATTGTACAGACAATTTAAAAAGCGGTGAAATTTGATTTGAGAAAGTTTTTTTTTTTACTCAAAAAACTTTTTTTGCAGGGAATTTCAGTTCGGATTTGAATTATTAGTAAAGGTTTTTAGTGTTTACCTCTTGTTTATTTTGATTTTTTTTATAGAAACATTTACAAATTTTAAAAACTAATTCCTGTAGAAAAGGTTTAAAAACTTGATAAACTGCTTAAAATTTGGAAAATATCTCCTTAAGAAATTCTCAGGTCCTTTTTTTATTTTTCCAATAGAAAAATGTCCGATTTCAGACATGTTTATTCAAAAAAGTTTACTGATTTTGATATTTTTCCGAGTCATTTGCTTAAAGAGCAAATTTTATGATAATGACACATTATCCCAATGGAAATATTTTAATGTTCTGAGGCATTTTGCTACAGAAAAGCTTTTAGAATCTATAAAATTCTTGCTTTGTATATGGGGCATTCCAGACCAAATCACTCACTGTTAGACCCGTCCGCTTTCTTTGAGTAAATTTTTAATTGGCACAATTAAAGATTTACTCAAAATTTATCTATTTATTTTTTTTAAAGTTTAAAAAAGTTTTAAATTTTTTTACAAAAAAAAAAACAAAAAAACTTGTTTTTTATTTTGGGCTGATTATGGTCAGGGATTAAATTTGATATATCAAACTATGGGAGTAAAAAAACAAAATAAAAAAACTATTAAATTTTTATTAAAATTATTTACTTAAATTGTTTTTAAAATTTTTAAGTAAATTTTTAATTGCGTCAATTAAAAAATTACTTAATTTTTGTTTTTAAATTTAAACAAGTGATTACTCAAATCTGTTTCCTACATATTTTTTTCTGTGTAGATAAAATCATTATTTTACAATAGCAGTATCGCCATTAATATATTTTTATACCCTCCAACCACAGTATGGGGGTATACTCACTTTGTCATTCCGTGTGTAACGCATCGAAATATCGGTCTAGGACCCCATAAAGTATATATATTTATGATCAGTGATCGATTCTAAGACATTCTAGCGATGTCCGTCCGTCCGTCCGTCTGTCCGTCTGTCCGTCTGTAGAGGACACGATACAGTCCAAAATAAAAGAGCTAGACTTCCGAAGTTTTGCACGAATATGTCTTATATTCCTAGGCAGGTTAAGTTCGGAAATGGGCAAAATCCGACCAAGGGGAAAAAAGTTCCCCCTTGGAGAACTAAACCAACCCAAGAAAAACAGAATTTTTTGCAGAGTTGTTTTTACTTTTGGTAAGCAAGTGCAACATTCTTATCTCAGAAGAAGTTCAAAATCGCAAGGGGAAGGTGGCCCCTAACGTCTCCCACCAACCACCCAAAAAAAAAAAAAAAACAGACGCCCCTGGATTTTTTTTTTTTTACATTTTGGAGGGTATAAATGATTCGGCACAGCCGAATGTAACACTCTCACTTGTTTCTTTTTAATTAATAAAATTTACACAACAAAAATATTTTCTAATGTTTTTTTTTTTGTTTATTAAAAAAAATCAGCTGTCACATATTTACGTAGAGAAATTCTGTTTTCTACAGAACTTTCCGTCAGCTGCAGCTACGATACAGAAAAATTAATTACTTACTAGTCTCCCCAAAAGCTGGAAAATACACAACTGACACGCTCCGCAACGATACGTAGAATATAATCCAGCCTTCAGACATTTTCCTACAGAAAAAATCTTAGATTCTGAAACATTTTTTAAATAAAAAAAAATCATAGATTCCAAAATATGTTTCTTATAAAAGAATTCGCATATTCTGTGTATTTTTTTTTTATAGAAAAAGTCTCAGATTCTAATAAATTTTTGTATAGAAAAATGCTAAAATTTTCCCTGAATAAAATTTTCTTATTTTTGCTATAGAAAAATTTAAAGATTCCGAGACTTTTTTCCTATAAAAAATTTATAGATTCAATATCATTTTTCCTGTAGAAAAATTTTGAGATTCTTGCACATTTTTCATAGGAGTAATTCCAAAAAATTTCGCCCCACTGTTCGGAAACATGCCGGCACTGAAAATTTAGCTCATATATATCCACGTTTCTAGGAGATATCTTGCATATTTGGATTTTCAAAATTGGGCGTAGTTTTCAAATTATCGCGGGTCAAAGTTGGACTTTTTTGGAAAAAGTCTCTAACTTTTTAACTAGTAACACGATTATCACAAGTAATGGCTCATATGAAAGCTTAGTTCTTCCTCTTTTAGGAAAAGTTTTCAAAAGCATACGGTGTTTTTTCGGAAGTGTTGCAAAAATTCAAAAACATTTTGTCTTTGCGAATACTTAAAAAAACACATCTTCGATTTTACGAAAATCAATTTGGGGATAAACAATACTGTTTTCAATAACATATCCAAAATTCAGAGTGGGATCCCAATGGAATCCAAAAATACACTGGTTTTAGTACGAGACTCTTATCTTTTTTCTTACAAAATTCAAATTTTATATTTCTTCAATATGAAAATTTAAATTTTCAAAGAAAATTTTCAGCGCATCAAAATTAAAACAAGTAAAGAAGTTAAATTCGGCCTTGCCGAATGTAGTGATACCCTCCACAATTTCCAAAAGAATATTGCAAAAAACTTTATTTAAAAGGAACTTTTGAAAAAAAAAAAATTTTTTGAAAAAAAAAAAATTTTTTGAAAAAAAATTTCCGCGAAAAAAAAATCCGCGATTATTGTCTTTTTTGTCAAAAAATATGTTCGTACTTGTTTAAATACCATTTGGTGTTTAATTATGTTCACATATGTCAACCAGCAGGCGAATTAAAGCATTTTGTATTTTTAGGTTATGTTGAATGTACTGAAATTTTTGAGGTGTCCTTACATTTTCGTTCATAACTTTTGAACCGCTGAACCGATATCGCTCAAATGCAATACCAAACTTCTCGGGAGAACTTCTAATAAATATGTTAAGTTTCAGTCATCTATGTGCAATATTTTGTCCGTGATCACCATTTCCACAGATAGACGGACATAGCTAGAATGTCTTAGAATCGATCACTGATCAATAATATATATACTTTATGGGGTCCCAGACCGATATTTCGATTAGTTACAAACGGAATGACAATCTTATATATATCCTCTATCACTAAGTGGAGGGTATAAAAAAAGATTAAATCCACCCAGTGAAAGCGTTATAGACGGTTGTACAAGCGTTCTGTATACCAACTTCAAAGCGCCTTCAGATGATCCGAATGATAACATCGATCTACGCTAGTTTTAAGGCGTTTTAAAAGCGATGTAAAAAAGTGCTTTGAGAACGTTTTTTTTTTAGGTCATCAAAGCGCTTTAAAAACCCAAAGTAAAGAATTTCTGTTTTAGTTCGGTTATAATAATTTGTTTGATACAAAGTGAAATCCGAAAAAAAAGTTTTTATACTCAAAAAAACTTAAAAAAAAATTTCGAAACTTAGAAAATTTAAAAAAAAAAAAAATCTAAAAACTTTTTTTATGATTTTTTTACTTAAAAAAAAAAATTTACAAAAAATTGTTATTTAAAAATAGTTTCGAAACTTAGAAATTTTTTTCAAAAAAAAAAAAAAAATAAATATAAAGAACTCTTAAAACGCTTTTCGAATACGCTCGCAAAGCGTTCCAAAAAAACGTTTTGAGATTGCTTTTTTTTTGTTATAGAGCTTTCAGAACATTTTTCAAAAACGCTCGCAAAGCGTTTGAAAATAGCGTTGTGAGAATGCTTTTTTTTTTGTTACAGAGCTTTCAGAACGCTTTTTTTTAGAACCGTCGTCAATTTCTGCTTGGGCAATTATTCTCAAACTTTGTCTACTAGAATAAAAATTTGGCCGGGGATTCCAAACTTATTGCTGAGCAAAGAGTGCTATTTTTCTATTTTTTTTAAACTGGTGTTATTAGCTCGATTAACTGATCAAAACTCAATCTTGAATATTTGAATACCCTATATACATACTTTCAACGGTACTGCAAATATGTATCAATTGGAAACTTTTATTATCATCGTGTTGGTTTTTAATGCCTGCTTTTTGTAGAAATATCTTTTTGAATTTTTGGAAATTTCTGTGTGTAGCAAAAAATAAATAAAACTAAAAACGTACAGCACATCACGTTGCTAATTAATAATTAGTTTGTGTCGTCGTACAAAAGAACACGGGTTTTGAAGCGCAGTTTTTTTTTTTCTGTTTTTTGTTAATTTCTTGTGCGCATTTTAAATACTTTTAACACCTTGTTTATGTTTAACTTTTGTTAAGGTGTGTACATGAAAGTTAATACAAATATTAGAGTATCCAAAAAAACCGCCGAGTTTCAAAAACCGGTTTTCGGTTTATTCGAAAAATCTAAAATTTAAAAAAACCGGTTTCGGTTTCGGGTTTTATATACAAACCCGGTCAACCGGGTTTTTGCGGTTTTTTTGATAATATTAGATTTTTATTTAAAAAAACGAAATTTGTTAATTAAATAGACGAAAAAAAGATACAAAATTATTTTATTAACTTCACTTAACTTAAAATATAAAAAAAAAACTTTTGGTTTTATATTCTAAAATAATGTTTTAGAAAAAAAAAACAATTTTTGAGTTCTGGTTGTGTTAGAGTTTTTGACTATTTTCAAAAAAATTTTTTTTTTTTGAAAATTCACATTCGATTTTTGTTTTGCAAAATATCGCTCAAAATTTTGGACCAAAATCGCTGCCAATTTTTTCTATAAATTCTGTGGCAAAAAAAAAAGAAGTGCATAAGTCCAGTTAACTTTACATATTAACCCCTATCGTGATTGTAGAAATAATCTACAGCATATTTTTTATTGAAAATAACAATTAACAGTAATTTTTTATTAAAATATTTATCTTAAAAGTGCTCTCGAAAAAAATGATTAAAAAACATTTATGAAGTTTTTCCTTTGTGCCACAGAATTACAAAGTGACACCAATGTTATTGGTTATTTATAAAAAAAAATAAACCAGTTCAACCGACCTAAAAACACCGGTTTTTCGAAAAACCAAATTTGAATAAAAACCGAAACCGGTCGGCCTTTTGAAAATAAAAAACCGGTTCACCGGTTTTCGGTTTCAGTTTAGGATACTCTAACAAATATTGAATATGTATACGGAGAAATATTAAAGACGTACACATAGAGAAACAATTTTTTTTCTGCTCACGTTTACGCACGCTCATGTGAGTAACTAAAATTTTTCTCACGCTCACGAAATAATCACGCTCACGAAGACTCACGAAATTATTTATACCAAATTTGTTCACAAAAAGTATATAATTTCCTAAAAACAATCGTAAAAATTTATTTAAATCACAATTTTGTATTAACTCCCCTTTAAATTCAGTATAATGACAATTCTGTGGAAAAAGGGAAGAAGTGTATAAGTCGAGTTATGTTAATCTTGTTTAGTTAATTATATTCGATTACTCTTTATATTTTAACCTCTATCATAATTGTAGAAATAACCTACAGCATATTTTTTTATTGAAAATGTCAGTTAACAGTGATTTTGTATTGAAATATATATCTTAAAAGTTCTATCAAAAAAAATTATTAAAAAACACTTATGCCGTTTTTCCTTTTTGCCACAAAATTTTCTAAATTGTTCTCTGTTCTAGACAGCATTTAAACAATCACGCAAATTCACGGAGCAAAAATTACTCACGCAGGAAACAATTTTCTCTAATCACGCGCACTCACGATCACGTGGGAAAAAATAAATTTCACTCACGATCACGCGTCACGCGCGCATCTCTAGTCTACGTTAATTAGAATCTATTTTTTTACTCAAAGTTTAACCAAAACTTAACATTTTTTAAATCGAAAAATCTTCTCTGAATCTCGAACTTTTTACTCAAAAAATTAATCAATGTTTTAGTATTAAAAAAAACAAAAGCAAAAAAATTGTTCTTGGTTAAAATAAATTACTGCACAGAAAATAATATCGTCAATTTTATTTTAATTAAAATTTTAATAGTTTTTTTAATTTAATATTAATTAAGTTTTTAATTAACACTTTAATTGATTTTAAATTTAAAATTAATTAAATATTTAATTAATATAATTAATTAAATTTTTAGCTTTACTTATTTGTTTTGTTTTCCGTGTGCTTCAGTAAAAAATGTTGCTAATTGTGTTGATGTGAACCAACATATACCGGATTATTTTACGTTTGGCACAAATATGTCTTATCGTCCTAGGCAGTTTAAGTTCGGAAATGGGCCAAATCGGACAAGGGAAAAAAAGTTCCCCCTTGAAGAACTAAACCAACCTCCGAAAAATGCCAATTTTTTTAGACGTTTTTTTGTGAAACAAATTTGTATGTTCGAAGAAGTTTAAATTACTGCCACAGACTAATACAGACTCGACATAAGTGACAGGTGTCAAAAAAGTAGTTCTGAACCATATGGTTAATATTTTCAAATTATTCTACGAATAAGGTTAGAAAGAGAAAACTAATATAACGCGCCATAAGAAAAATAGATGCCAGATTGTTGTTTCACTCACTCTTAAAGTTGTGAACAGAACAAGCCCGACACGACTTTTTCCATACAATTTGACAGTTAAAAACCGTGACCGGCACGACAAAAAATTAAAACTTATTTTATTTTATCTCCGGGTTCTCTCAATCTCCCTCCCTCTCACACTCCAGGGTTGCCGCGTTTTCACATAAATTTTTAATTTTTTCATTCACAATGGTGTAACAAACGTACAGTAGTGCCAACTTAGTCACATTGACTATGTGATAAGCGATTTTTTTTCCGTAAAATTACTCTAATTTTATTAAAAGTTGGCACCACTGAACAAACAAATGACATTTTTTGCCGTCGCCGTCCCCCGTCATTGTTTTGGGCCTACATTCTCCGGCAACGGCAACCGTCCCCCGTGCCGTGCTTGTTCTGTTTCTACCTTTAGTCGTAGAAAGTGTTGCCATGTTAGCGTAAAACGGACTAAAAACCGCTCTGTGTTCTCCTAAAGTCGCTTAGTTTTTCCCCTTAAAAAATTTAATTTTTTTCGGCCCGCCCCCTTATCAGGGAGTGGATAAAAACTAATTTAAATAATAAGACTATAATACTTTAGTGCATAAATCAGAAAAAAATTTACTTGTAAACATATACAGCGAGGGCCAAGGAGTCCCCCAGCTCACCACCCCCTAAAAAAATGCCCTGTAGAAATTTTTTTTTTAAATTTTTTTACATATTGGAGGGTATAAAAGATTCGGCACAGCCGAATTTAGCACTCTTACTTGTTTATACATAAAGTTTGACGGATTTTCACGTGAAAACCGATCAACTTACTGAAAGCTAGTTGTAAGTAAGTGGAAAATTTTTTCGTGTATTTTTTGTCATAAAAATTTATTATTTTATTTATAATTTTTAAGTTCATTATAACTTCTTGTTTATGGTAATAATATTTTTGTATATTTTCTTATCATTATAGTTATTATGCTACAATGCATATGGAAAAGCTTCATTGACATCATCGTATTCCTTTAATGACTTTGGTAAGTTTCGTTGATCTTTCGTATAAACGTAAAAGTAAAGATATTAGGCTTGTTTTTTGCAGCCCGGATTAAGATTAGGATTAACTTTATTTAGTTAAAAAATCGATCATTTCTAGTCCAGAATTTTTTTCATGATTTTTTTCTAAATCTGCATACCCGAGTAAAAAAGGTTTTTATATAATTATATATAATTTGATAAAATTATATCAAATTATATATAATTATATAAAATTATATGAAAAGGTTAAATTCTTCAAAAAGTTGGACAAAATTATATAAAATTATATATAATTTGATAAAATTAAATATAATTATATCCAGGATTATATCACATTAGATATAATTTGATATAATTATATCCACCAAATCCTGGATATAATTATATATATTTTTATCAAATTATATATAATTATATATAAACTTTTTTACTCGGATAAAATTAGTAAATATAAAAAGGAAATAAATTAAGCATTATCCGAGACGTAAAATGGTATAAATAAATCCAATATAATCCTAGGATTTAACCGGATTTAACTAAAATAATTTTTCATTCTTTACATTTTTACCTTAGCTTACTTATGTTTTAATTATCGTTAATATGATGTAGATTCAGAAAAAAATAAAAAAAAAAAATTTTTTCCCAGATTATACCCATTTTTTTTAAACAACATAAAGTTAATCATAACCCTAAACCGTTCTGCAAAAAAAAGACAATTTAGTTTAATAGTTTAAAAAAGAGTTTAAAGTCAAAATGGCTACACTCAAAAAATTATGTTAGTAAAATCAACTGAAAATGTCAGTTAAAATAACTTCTTTGTAAGTTGTTTTGGGGTCAACTACTTTTTCAGTTAAATCCACTAACAATGTTAGTTATTTTAACTGATAAAAAACAACTGACTTAGTTAGTAAAAACTACTTACATTAGTAGTCAAAACAACTTAAATGTAGTAAAAATAATCAATATATATATATTTTTTTAATTTTTGAGAAAAAAATTTAAGATCAAATTAAAAAAAAAATTAAAAAAAAAAGTTGTGAAAAATTAAAAAAAAAACAAGTAAAAAAGTTAAATTCGGCCTTGCCGAATGTAGTAATACCCTCCACAATTTCAAAAAGATTATTGCAAACAACTTTATTTAAAAGGAAATTACTTTTGAAAAAAAAAAAATTTGAAAAAAAATTTCCGCGAAAAAAAATTTTGTTTAAAAAAAAAATCCGCGATTTTTTTCTTTTTTTGTCAAAAAATATGTTCGTACTTGTTTAAATACCATTTGTTGTTCAATTATGTTCACATATGTCAACCAGAAGCCGAATTAAAGCATTTTGTATTTTTAGGTTATGTTGAATGTACTGAAATTTTTGAGGTGTGCTTACATTTGCGTTCATAACTTTTGAACCGCTGAACCGATATCGCTCAAATGTAATACCAAACTTTTCGGGGGAACTTCCAATATATATGTTAAGTTTCAGTCATCTCTGTGCAATATTTTGTCCGCGAGAGCATTTTCCACAGACAGACAGACAGACAGACAGACAGACAGACAGACAGACGGACAGACGGACATCGCTAGAATGTCTTAAAATCGATCGGGCATCATGAATATATATACTTTATGGGGTCCCAGACCGATATTTCGATGAGTTACAAACGGAATGACAAACTTATATATACCCTCTATCACTAGAGTGGAGGGTATAAAAACGAAAATTTATTTAGATATTTAGATAAAAAAATTTAAAAATTAAATTAACTATTTTAAATAATTGTTGCTACATTACAGTACTTTTTTGTACGACTTATATAACTAACAGAAATAGTTGTTTGATATTTTTCATACAAAAACAACTGACTTTGTAGTTGAAAACAACTAACTACTGTAAAATATACAAACAACTAACATGTAGTAACTTACATAATTTTCTGAGTGTAAAGATTATTTATAAGAACTTAACACTATAACTACCACAGGTATATGTACTTGCCGAAGAAGTTTCTTTGGCAATTATTTTTGTTCAGATAAACGAAATTTTAAATACCCGGTGAAAAATGTTCGTATATGGAAACATATACGATGATATATGGCTACATATATGAAGATATATGACCACATATGAACCATATATGGACACATATGTACATTAAGGGTGTTCTTATTTTTTTATTTCGGATTTTTGTGTTGCACTGTGCAGAATTTTGTTCCTTTGTACTAAAAACTTAATAATAAAAAATTTGGAGTTAATCCGATAACTTTAAGTGGACGCGGAAACGACCTGAAGTTTGAATAACGGATTACAAGGGGAAAAAATGACTTTTTACTCATTTTCTAAATTTTTTCGATATTTAAAGTTAAGTTTGAATTCAAATGGTTACAGAATTGTGATGTGGAGTACATTACCTTTGTAATAAGACAATAAAAACTAAAATCGGTTAAAAATCAGCCAAGTTATTACAACTGCCCCAGGCAACTAGCGTGTGGCAGACCACTTGATCAAAGATTTCGAGTTCAATTTTTGAAATTGATTGAAATTATCTACTATAGCAACATTTTTTTATTCTTTACTTCCCAATGTACTAAGGTGATAGGTATTTTTCATATTGTGTTATGCTAACTTGTTTTAAATTAATGTTAAAAAGGTCCAAATTTTTTGGCCCTGTTTTCAAATCTCCAATTTTAAATTTTAATTTTTTTAGGCAAATAAAATTTAAAAAATCGACCATTGGACCATAGTATTTTGTTAAGCACATATAAGGGAATAAAAATTACAAAAATTGTAGACATTCCTTTTCTCATTCGTCTAGTTTAGCGATTTTAATTCAGCGGATTTCGAGATAATAGTGATTTTGGTAACTTTTTTAGCTTTTAGTTAATTTTTTTATTTTTTTTTTAACAAACTTCGTATGTTTTCTACCGAATTACTACAGATCAATATAGAATACTTCAATTCCTTTAATCAGGGCAAAATTGAGATATGAAAAATTGACCCAGTTCAAGGTCAAAGGTCAAATTTTAGAAGAATTTAAATTTTTAAAGATTTTTCGAGCGGATATTAATGAAACTCCTAAATGTTATTTTAATAAGATGTAAAAATTAATGGCTTATAAAAATTCAGAACATTAACCCTTAAGTGCTCTTGGGGTCTATATGACCCTATAAAATAATATACTTATATTTTCTCCATTAAATAAAAAAAAATATAGACTCCAATAGCACTTATGGGTTAATTTTCCGAATTTTAATAATAAACCATTTATGTTTAGTCATATTAAAATAACATCAAGGAGTTTCATAAATATCCGCTCAAAAAAATTGTTAATCTTTAAAAATTCAAATTGTTCTCAAATTTGACATTTAACCTTTAACTGGGTCAATTTTTCATATCTCAATTTTGCCCTGATTAAAGGAATTGAAGTATTCTATATTATTCTGTAGTAATTCGGTAGAAAACATACGAAGTTTGTTAAAAAAAAAATAAAAAAATTAAATAAAAGCTAAAAAAGTTACCAAAATCACTATTATATCGAAATCCGCTGAATTAAAATCGCTAAACTAGACGAATGAAAAAAGGAATGTCTACAATTTTTGTAATTTTTATTCCCTTATGTGTGCTTAACAAAATCCTATGGTCCAATGGTCGATTTTTTAAATTTTATTTGCCTAAAAAAATTAAAATTTAAAATTGGAGATTTGAAAACAGGGCCAAAAAATTTGGACCTTTTTAACATTAATTTAAAACAAGTTAGCATACCACAATATGAAAAATACCTATCACCTTAGTACATTGGGAAGTAAAGAATAAAAAAATGTTGCTATAGTAGATAATTTCAATCAATTTCAAAAAATTGAACTCGAAATCTTTGATCAAGTGGTCTGCCACACGCTAGTTGCCTGGGGCAGTTGTAATAACTTGGCTGATTTTTAACCGATTTTAGTTTTTATTGCCTTATTACAAAGGTAATATACTCCACATCACAATTCTGTAACCATTTGAATTCAAACTTAACTTAAAATATCGAAAAAATTGAGAAAATGAGTAAAAAGTAATTTTTTCCCCTTGTAATCCGTTATTCAAACTTCAGGTCGTTTCCGCGTCCACTTAAAGTTATCGGATTAACTTAAAATTTTTTATTATTAAGTTTTTAGTACAAAGTAACAAAATTCTGCCCAGTGCCAAGCAATTAAAACATTTAAAATTTTTCCCTTACTGTTAAGAACACCCTTAATGTACATATATGAACATATTTGTGGGCATAAGAGTGCCCCTTATTTTGGAAATGTTGAGGCGGTACCCGTTCATTTTTTTCCATTTGACTTAAAAATAACTCATAAAAAATTTTACGCCCCTACGACCACGCCTTCCCTACGCGACGGGGCCTTAAAGAGCGGGGCCTTAAAAATTATTTTTCCACACAAACCAACAATTTTTTTTTTTGATTTTTAATTTTTTTGCTATTAATTATCGGTTTTGGTCGATCGGTTTTGGTCTCGGCCGAATAATGGGATTTCGGCCTCTATTCGGTATTTGGCAAAATTTTTGCCGAATATTAACCGAAACTTTTTGGTATTTTAAAAAATATATAAAAAAGTTGCTGAATTTTTTAATTTCGTGATTCATTACTCGTTTCAGTTTACTTAAACAAAAATTTAAAAAGTTTGTCCAATAAATGTTATACACTAAAAAAAAAAATAAATCTGTAGTGTTAGCAAAAAAAGCTTGTAAACCAACAAGAAAATTTGCTGATTTTGAACCCACAATTTTTTTTGGTAAAGTTAGCAAAAATGTTGGGTTCCTTAAAAATCGTCATAGTTTTTGATCCAAAATTTGGGTCCGTTTCGCTCTACAACCAAAAAAAAAAAACGTGGGTATTCAATACTAAAAATTTTACTAATGAACTAATTTTTTAGTCCAAAACGATCTAGTGCAGGCGTTGGTAATCAATACTAAAATTTTTTACTAATATTATTCAAAACCAGTAAAAATTACTAATTTTAGTACTTTGAAGATACTAAAAAACTACCGTACTACTGGTAATTAGTAACTTATTAGTAGATTTTGGTACCAAATCACTTACTAATATTTTTACTGCAGAATTATTTTGAATGTACCTTGCTTAGTTTTTTAGATACATGATTTAAGGGGACCACAAGGGTTTTGAAAATTAAAAAAAATCGATAACTTAAAAAATATTACTCGGAGAGCTTTTGGGTATTTTGCGGTCTTGTTCTACGTGTTGAGAGATACAAAAATGATTTTGGACCTTTTGTTGTGTCGGCAATATTTACCGAGATATGAGCATTTTAAAATTTTCGGGAATGCTAACTTTTTTGGATCCAAAGTTAGGACCCATTAGGGTCCACACATTTGAAGAGGACCGGCGATACTATGGAAAGCCCGAGAACCAAAAATGGCCTCCATTTTGCTCTATCTGTCAACAATTCCTATGGGACGCCTAACGCTGAGCACAATTCAGCTACACTGAAAAAAATAACAATACTGAATGAAATTAAGTAAACACTGTATTTAATTTAAGTAAATAATTTTTTTTTTAATTTATTTCAATATAACTTAAAAAAAACTTGAAGAAAGCACATGTGAATACTTCAACAAGTAGAAAAGTTAAATTCGACTTGGCCGAATCTATGAATACCCTCCACAATGCCCTTTTTAAGTGATAGCAAAATTTTTTAACGTGAAAAAAATAAAATTTTTGGTTAGAAATATTTTATTTTGTGTAAAAAAAACTTTTTTTAAGTAATTTAAAAAAAAAAAAATAATTTACTAATTTTTTTTGAGTGTAAAATTTTTTTTGAGTGTATTTTTTTTTTGTTTTAAGCTAAGTACTCTGTTTCTTAGAAAATTTCACTTAAACTTTAAACGCCTCAAATTGCAATAAAACATTTAAAAATCAAGAACTTTTGACAATGATAAGAAAGAAACGATCATAACAAAAGTGAAATGTCACTTTTTCACGGCAATTTAAATTGTCTTGTATAATAAAAATGAGTGAAAACTTTTTTAACAATTTCCCCTTAATTCCTCGCGTTGCCAATTTTTTTTTTTTATATGGAGTTTGACAGATTTTTTCCCGTGAAACCGAACAGAGTACTTAGCTTTAGTGTAAAAAAATTTTTGAGTGACAAAAATACCTTGTAAAATATTTTTGTGACTTACTAATGTTTTTTTAAACATGTTTAACTGGTTTTCAACACGTGAATTTAAGGTAAAACTAATTGCTAATAACTTTTGAACGACTGGACCGATTTGGCTGAAATTTGAAACGAATTGGAACAGAGGAACGGCAAATACATATGTCACACTTCAGCACCCTCAGAATTGTCGTTCGAAAGTTACCGTGTGTTTTAACTCGTAAATTCCAGAAAAACCCTTGCCGAAATTCACTCATTTGCTTATAACTTTTGAACCACTGGACCGATTTCGCTGGATTGCAATACCAACCTGACCAGATAAATGCCCAACATATATGTCAAACTTCAGGAGCCTCCGTAAAGTCTTTAAAAAGTTAGCGTGTTTTCAACAGACAGACGGACGGACGGACGGAGGGACGGACATCGCTAGATCGTCTTAAAATCGATCGAGGATCATGAATATATATACTTTATGGGGTCCTAGACCAATATTTCGAGGTGTTACAAACGAAATGACAAACTTATATCGCTCCTTTACTTGTATAGTGTCACAACTCAAAATATTTGATTTCGCAGAAAACACGTTTAAAGTTTACAATTGAAACTGGTTTTTAATTGAAAAAGGCCGGTACATAGAAAATGTAATAATGTCGTGTACTCTTCTCAAACGGTGAGTTTAAAAGATATTAATACGAATTTTTGACACAATATAAAGCACGATATAACGAATAATTCTGCATCATTAACTCAAAAAACGCATTTTTTGAGTTATGACAACGATTTTTTTTCTAAATACAGGAATTTTTCGGTGGAAGAATTGCATATATGCAAGAACATCAGAATTTGAAAATTTTTGTATAAATTTTAAAAGTTTTTCTGTCAGCTTTTCAGAACCTCAGAATTTTTCTATTGGAATAATACCTCGGAATCATAAACTTTCTCTTTAAGCAAATGACTCAGAAAAATGCTTTGGGATCTGAAAATCTCTTAAAGAGACATTTTTCAAAATATTAAACATTTCTTAAGTTTTCTTTATAGCAATAAATTTTTCAAATTTGAAAATGTTTCTATAGAAAAAATCATAGTAAACAATAGTTGAACACTAAAAACCTTAACTAATAATTCAAATCTTACCTAAGGTTCCCTGGAAAAAAAATTAAAAAAAAAAAAAAAATTCCCCCCCCCCCCCCCAAACCAAAGAGCTGGATCCGCGCCTGCTGACTGGGTAGCTTGTCATAAGCCAATTTTTATGATTAAAAAGTCATAATATCAATATTTTCCTATGCCAACTTCAACAAAATTCAATAATTTTTATTTTATTTGTCAATTTTATGATCGCCTCGATAGCGAGTCTAAACATTTGCAAATAACATCAAAAATTTTTTTTAAATTTTTGTGTTGGTTTGTACAGACAAATATTGTTATTATGACATCACAACGGACTTCGAGAGTCTATGTGTGCTGACATAAAACGTCCTTTAAAAAAGGGTCTTATTCAAAATTCAAAAGCTGGAATCGAGTCTGCCAACTAATTTTATCAACTGCTATATCCATTTCGAAAATTCTCAGGAAAATCAGGGAGCTCAAAATCAATTCCGCAAATCCCTTAAACTCCAAGCTCTACTTGTCACACATCGATTCTAGAATACATTTTCGTATATAATCAAGAATTAAGCTAAACAGGGCTCTAGCGCTATAAAATGTGTAACTGAATTGATTCATTGCTAGCTGCAGCACACGTTTTTTTACACATCCTTGCTGATCGGTAACAACAACTGCCTGTATTATTATAAAAAAACAATAGACAATGCAAAAAAAAGTGCTAAACGCAAAAAAATAAAACAATCGAAGTAAATTAAAGGAAAAAAAAAAGAATAATAACACAAACAACGATACTCAACAAAAGAATTCTGCGAATAACATTGAAAGGTAGCAACAGCAGGGACTACAATATACAACAGCTCTAAATAGTATCAAGAGGCACATACAGCACCCATAAAAAACCAAAAGGAGAAAAAAAAGTTTTGAAACAAGAGGAACAAAAACAAAGCTTGGTCTTAACAGATTACTTTTGCTAGTGATTGATTTACAATGTTGGTACTCCATTCTTAAAATCACACAATAACATTGAATGTACACTCAAAATAATAACTCTGTTAAATTACAGAAAAACTCTGCTAATTTAACAGAGTACACAATACTTTTCCAGCTAGCAACACGTCTTTGTAATTTCTATATAAAACTCTGTAAAATGATTTTGACGAAAAAAAACTGTTAATTTACAGAGTTTCTAGTTAATTATTGGTTAAATAAAACACCATTTAGCAAAGAAAAACTGTGTAAATTTACATATATTTGTAAAATTCATTTGATGCCACCAAAATTTTACAGAAAACAACTCTGTAAATTTACAGAGTTTAGTTAAAAACATGTTATTTTGTAAAATTTTTATAAGATTTTTAAAAATATTTTTTTGGTACTTTTTTCAAAAATTTTTATAAGATTTTTCAAAATATTTTATTGGTACTTTTTTTCTCAAAAAAAAAAATGCAAATAAAATGTTGGTGTTTTTACAGAAAACTCTGTTTCTAATAATGAAATTAAGATTACATAGAAATAAGTAAAAATACAGATAAAAGTTAGTTTTTTGGTTATAAAAAAATACAGAGTATTTCGCTTAAATCTGTATTTTAGCAAAAAAAACTCTGTTAATTATCTGTAAAATTAAGATTAAAAAGTTAAAAGTAATATAGCAGATGAAACTTTGTTTTTTTGTCACAAAAAAATACAAAGTATTTTCTTTAAATCTGTATTTTGACAGAAAACTCTGTCAAATATCTGTTGAATTGAGACTACAGACATTTTACAGAGTATTTGACAGAGTTATTATTTTGAGTGTAGGTTTTTTTTTTTACTTTTTTTTTGGAAATCTCAGAAGCACAGTACATGAGTAGTAGGTTCACAGAGTTGCATTTGATGTGTGTAAGTATTAGTGACAGCACACGGTGTAACTTTTGACGTTTCATACAAAACGTAAACAAACAACATAAATACATACACAAAAGCTCACACGTACAGGCACACATAACTAGGCAGCGATGATAATTCTGTACAAAAAACCATACCACCGTATTGGAAAGTACGCAATTAGCACCATTGTTTGCATACTAGTCTGTACTGTGCTCAGAAGTGGCTATACATACTAGGGATGCCAAATGGGATTGACATTTACAAATCCCGGGATTCGGGATTTTGATATCGTAATCCCGGGATTTTTCGGGATTTCGGAATTTTTCGGGATCCCGGGATTTTTCGGGACTTATTAAAATTAAACTTTTTAACGTTATATTTAAAAAAAATATATATATAAGTTAATATTTTACTACTATTACTTTTTTATCGTATAGCACTGATACAAAACGATTTTAATTTTAGAAATATAAGCATTACGAGTTTAACAGATTCTACAACAAAGTTTAGCATGTTTTAAAGACAAAAGAATATAAATAATAATTAGATATTGAAGTCAGTATTCTTCAGCCACCGGACGGAATCTGGGCCAGCATTTAGGAGCAACTTAACTCAACTGGTACTGCTCCAAGTTTTCGTATATCCTCCAAACAAATTATGGGTGTAAAGTGGCTTTGTCGCTACATGTGTAACACAGCAAAATTTTGGTATATGACCCCATAAAGTATATAAACTATTGAACTATGACCGATTTTAATAGATTCTAACGATGTCCGACTGTCCCTCCGATGACACGATGCAGTCCAAACCAAAAGAGCTAGACCCTGCATTTTTGTTCTTATGGTCATAAGTTCGTTAAAGGGCAAAAGCAAACATTAGGAAACAATTTCCCTAATTGGATTTAAATTAACTTCTGAAAAACGTAACTTTTTTAAACATTTATTTTGATGCGAAAGTTTTAAGTTATAGGGTATTTAAAAAATAATTTTCTTCGGTCGGGCTCTTTTGTAGGCGTGGATATAAAATATTTGTTTAAATAAATACAAAATTGTATTAATAAATTTGTTGGCATTTTTGGCAAGGGTAAGAAACACATCGAAAAACAATTCTGGCATATATCTTTGTCATTCGCCTAAGCAGGTAATTTAAAAATTATTATAAAAATTATATCGTAAATTTCAGATTGGTTTCACCTTAAATTCACGTGTTGCAAAAACCGTTAAACAAGCTTTAAAAATATTCTTAAGTTACAAAATATTATGTCGAGAAGTGATTGCCAGTGTATTTCCATGGCGAAAATGAAATGGAGAGAGTTAAGTACAAGCGGATTCACTAGAATAATCTAGCTGTGTTACGACCTCAGAAGAACTCGCTACCTGCTTACTCTTAACAGAAGGGAATGCGGTTTACTTATGGGAGTGATCACAAGACACTGCCTAATTGCTTTCCACACAAAAAATATTGGACTCATCTCTGATTCCAATTGTAGAAGATGTGATGAACCGAATACGGATGAAACGGTTAAACATATCCAGTGCAAATGCCCGGCATTGGCCAGGCATCGCGAGCGAATATTGGGCAAAGCAGAACTCAAGAATATCCACGTCGCTGAAGGAACATGTGGTATAGCTATGGACCAACCGGTCTATGTGAGGAGTTCAAAAGTTTTGTTGGAAAGTAAACTGTTGTGACATTTTTTGCTTTTGTGACTTTTTGGATTTTGTGTGACGGTACGCATATCTGATAAATGTACGTATTTTTAAACAACAACGCAGTTTTATTATGCTGTATCCTTAAGAAATACCCCTTAAAAATTTAACAATACCAAACAATACAATGTGTACATTTAAATACCATCGTTTTTGTACCCTTTTTTATATAAAAAATCCGTTTCATTGTATGAATACATCGCAACCTTAGGACAACAAGGTTCTAACTATTTTTATACTCTCCACTTAGTGATAGAGGGTATATATAAGTTTGTCATTCCGTTTGTAACTCATCGAAATATCGGTCTGGGACCCCATAAAGTATATATATTCATGATGCCCGATCGATTTTAAGACATTCTAGCGATGTCCGTCCGTCTGTCTATCTGTTTGTGGAAAATGCTATCACGTGCAAAATATTGCACAGAGATGACTGAAACTTAACATATTTAATGGAAGTTCTCCCGAGAAGTTTGGTATTGCATTTGAGCGATATCGGTTCAGCGGTTCAAAAGTTATGAGCGAAAATGTAAGCACAGCTCAAAAATTTCAGTACATTCAACATAACCTAAAAATACAAAATGCTTTAATTCGGCTTCTGGTTGACATATGTGAACATAATTGAACATCAAATGGTATTTAAACAAGTACGAACATTTTTTTACAAAAAAAAAAAAAAAATCGCGGATTTTTTTTTTAACAAAATTTTTTTCGCGGAAATTTTTTTTTTCCAAAAAAATTTTTTTTTTCAAAAGTAATTTCCTTTTAAATAAAGTTTTTTGCAATAATCTTTTTGAAATTGTGGAGGGTATCACTACATTCGGCAAGGCCGAATTTAACTTTTTTACTTGTTTATATTTTCTTTTATTTTCTATATATTTTTTATTTTTTTTAGTTATGACACTATGCAAGTAAATGAGTGATATATATGTATATGTGTTTAAAGGAGCACTCTTTTTTTTCAGTACAAAAACAGCTAAAATGCTTAAAAAAAAAACAAAGCGGGACCGCGTGTTTGTTATTGGTGACGGTCACACATACCTTAAATATGTCATACCGCCTGCATGCTGCACGCTTACGTGCTTACGTTTTTAATAAGTGGTATGTATGTATGTATGTTGTTTAAAAGTACACTGAAAGAATAATCGAAATCATGTGTATGGATAGCTTCGCAAATGTGATAAATATTACATAAATTAATTAAATAGACGGACCAATTTTGATTACATACAAAAATGTTTAATTAGATGTTTTTTAATGCAGAATTTCTGAGAGTCGTGAATCACGATCAGTGTTGCCAGTAGTAGGGGAAAATCCCTACATGTGGGTATTTTTGTTCTCAAAATGATTGCGTAGGAAAAAACAGACAGATTTTTAAAATTTCAGCAAATTTAGGTACATACTTTTTCAGAATATGGCTAAAAGTTGTCCAAAACCTTGAATTTTAGTTAAAAACAGTACTTTTCTTAGAGGGTTTCTGTTTCAGAACAAATTTATGGAATGTGATTTTTTTTTAATCTTTTGTACACTCTAATTAAAGGGGTATAAATTGGGTAAATTTCAATAAACTCTGTGATCTACTTAAAATTAATAGAAATTTTCCCTATTTATAGTAGGAAACTTTACTCGAGCAAATCCCATGATATCGAGTAATATCAAACAAGTTAAGTATTTTCTTCTTTTGATTGAAGATAAAGTAGATTTTTGAGAAAAAATGATCAAAAACACCCAGGAAAATTTTTTAGAATCTGTTCTGACAACATCTGTTCTAGAAGAGAATTCCGAATAATATAAACATGTTCCATTTTTCCATACAAACACCTGTTGCCTTCGGGACAATCTCTATACAAAAAACATTTGTGTAGCACCAGAATTAGAACAGGTTCTATGGAAGAATATGTTGTCCACACCGGTTCACTTGCAAACAAATACTTAGCTGGGCAATGATCTGTTAATATATTACATTTAGTGCTTATAAAAAAGCGACATTTTAGAAAACCAGTTTCTCGGTTAAGCGAAAATCAGCTTTTCCAGTTAAACGGTTTTCTCGGTTAACCCGGAATAAAAAAACGTTTTTTTTTCTTTAACTGACAAACACAAAAAAAAAAACAAGTAAGAAAATTATAGTCGGTCAAGACCGACCATATAATACCCTACACCAGTGTTTCCCGGAAAATGGGTAACAAGTCCAAACATGGACCAATTGGGTCCATGCTTTTAGTAATATCGGGTAAAATTTTCATATGGGGCCTAAGTCAAAAAATGGTTCGAATATAATCAGATTTTTGGGTTATTAAAGTATGCGTTAAACACACACAAACAAAATTTTAAGCAAATGTTTAAATTTTATAGATTTATGTGAATATCGGGAGGGTGGTTTGTATGGGGGCTACAACAAGAACTGGTCCGATTCCTTTGAAATTCGGAACCGTGATTTGTGAATACCTGCCACATTTTGAAAGGATATCTATTAAAATTTGAAAGGATATCTATTGACCCAAATTTAAAGGGACGTTTGTATGGGGGCTAGGTCAACACATCGACCGATTTTTTCCAATTCCAATAGCGTCCGTCCTTGAGTCAAAAGAAGCTTAAGTTTCAAATTTCAGACAAATCGGCTAAAAATTGCGACGTGTATCGTGCGCACAACGTTTACATGGACGGACGGACAGACGGACGGACATCGCTAAATCGACTCAAAAAGTCATTCTGAGTCGATCGGTATACTTGAAAGTGGGTCTAGGACCAATATTTTGGGTAGTTACAAACATCAGCACAAACTCATTATACCCTGTACCACAGTGTGGTGTAGGGTATAAATACTTAAAAATAGGCTAATTTTTTGTAAATAAAAAATATAACTTATGTTAACATATTTCTTTTAACAAAGTTGGCAACTGTTACCCTTTAAAAATAGCAGTATTCAAATACGGTGCTTTATTTTCACTAGGGCTGTCAAACGGGATCGTTTTTTTAAAATCCCTGGATTCGGGATTTGAAAATCGAAATCCCGGGATCCCGGGATTTTTCGGGATCACGGGATTTTCCGGGATCCCGGGATTTTTCGGGATTCCGGGATTTTTCGGGATTAAATTTCTTTGATTATAAGAGTAAAAAATAGTAGACTCTTTATGTTTCAATTTTATTGTGCATATTAAGGGGATTACTGTGGGCTAGTTGGTAGCGAACTAGCCTATTAAGCAGGTAGTCGTGGGTTTGATTCCCACGAAAACCCTTTGGTCTATTTCGCTACAACGAAATTATTATAAAAAATATTTTTAATTATTCTGATTGTTCTTTAAAGGCAATTAAAAAATTAAGTATACGCCGCTTATGCAGTTTTCAAGTAATTATTATTATTAAATATTTAGAAATGAACTAAAAAAGCCCTGAGGGGTTTGTTATGGAAAATGACAACTTTTATTTGCTTTTGGTTTCATCCTATTCCGATTTTGGTTGTTGAACTGTATAATTTAAAAATTTTAAGAAAATTTAAAATAATAGAAAAATGTAAAGGAGAAAAGTAATAATTAGGGATGAGATTTCCATGCAAATGCATATTTTTCGTCGATAGTCTAAAATCGATATCGACCAATTATCTTTCCGAATCAAGCAATTTGCTTTAAAATGGCATCGATTTGTTTTTGCATATTTTTGCATATTTTGATTTTAAGTGCATATATTGTGCATATTTCCAACTTTTAAGTTGCGATTTTTTAGAAAATTTTCGCCAAAACCTGCAATCTTTGGTCAAAGGGTGACTGTGGCTTAATGGTTAGTGCGTTGGACTATTATTCAGCAAGCCTGGGTAGAATTCTTAACTCAGCCAAACTCGTGGCCAGCTACGTTGAAAATTAAAAAAAAGTTTTAGTTTTAATTTGTTTACGTAAATGTAACAATAATTGAACAAAGTTGTATTTTTAAAAATGAATTCTCATACATTTTTAATATTTACAAAGTCCCGGGATTTGAGATTAAAAATCCCGGGATTCGGGATTCATTTTATGACAAAAATCCCGGGATTTCGGGATTCGGGATTGACAGCCCTAATTTTCACACATTCACCGAAGCTTTAACTTAATTTTTATTGGTTTTATAAAAAAATCATTAAATCGCTGTAATTCCTTTATTGACATTTGCTCCATTAACCAAAATGACATTTTTATAAAATTTGCTCCTACCGCTCTAACTGGCGCAGGGGTGATCCTAGAGAAGTTAAATATATGACTGACCCCTAATATTTTTTCAGCCCCAACATTTCTTCAAACAAACCTACCCTCTATTTTTAAGCCTTTTGGGGGTCCCCACACATTTTTTTATATTTTTTATAAAATCAGATGTTATCGCCCCCATGGTGCCTCTTAGGGATAGGGATTGCAGACTTACCCCCATTAGTTTTTGCCCCCACATTTTTTCGGAACATACCTACGGCGTTAGACTGGTATTTTTCTGTACAGCTAAATTTTTTCTTCTCCGATTTTCAAAGTCCGGGCAAATTTTTATTGTCGTAGGTCTAAAACTTATGTGGTACAAGTTTGAGGTCAATCGGATTAAATTAACCAGTGGCGCCCGGCGGTCAAAGTTTTGGATTTTTAAAAAATTTTTAAAAATAAAATTTAAAAAAAAAAATTATCTTTCGACACATTATATTTGTTAATTTCGATGCGCTGAGCACGAATATCAAAAAAAATAAAATCGCTCGATCGGTTTTCGGGATATCGCCATTTCAAATTTGTAAAAAATGGCGGTTTTTTCCTACGTTCAAGAATTAAAAAAAAAAAAGTCTCAAAATTTCATTCCGCCGACCCGTTTGTAGAGCTTGAGACAATCTTTCATTTAAAACTAATTTGAGCAAAATTCGATCATTTTAACCAGTGGCGCCCTTCGATCAAAGTTTTGGACTTTTAAAATTTTGGATTTTTGAAAATGAAAAAAATAAAAAAATAAAAATATCTTGCGATACATTATTTTTATTAATTTTAGCATGCTGAATACGAATATCAAAAAATTTATAAAATCGGTCGAACGGTTTTCGAGATATCGCCATTTAAAATTTGTCAAAAAAATGCAAAATGGGGGTTTTTTCCTACGTTTAAGAATTAAAAAAAAAAACTCTTAAAATTACTTTATTTTAACCCTTTTATAGAGCTTTATGCAATCTTTCATTTGAGCTTAATTGGAAATCCGATCATTTTAACCCGTGGCACCCTTCGATCAAATTTTAGGGTTTTTGGTAAAAAGTTTCTTAAAATCCAAAAATTTGATCGAAGGGCGCCACGTTTTAAAATGATCCGATTTGGCTCAAAATAGTTTTAAATGAAATATTGTCTCGAGCTCTACAAAAGGGCCGGCGGAATGAAATTTTGAGACTTTTTTTAAAAAATTTCTTGAACGTAGGAAAAAACCGCCATTTTTTACAAATTTGAAATGGTGATATCTCGAAAACCGAGCGAGCGATTTTATTTTTTTTTATATTCGTGCTCAGCGCATTGAAATTAACAAATATAATGTGTCGAAAGATACTTTTTTTTTTAAATTTAATTTTTAAAAATTTTTCAAAAATCCAAAACTTTGACCTCAAATTTGTACCACATAAGTTTTAGACCTAGGACAATAAAAATTTGCCCGGATACTTGGGAAAATCGGCGTATTTCCACTTTATAAGCGTACTCCCCTTAGGAAACCCAAATTCGTAATGGTACTGGAACCCAACGTTGGAGTATTTAGAATTTACAAAAGTACAATAATTAGCAACACTTTCATTTATAAATTCAGATCTTACCGCTCCCATAGTGCCTCTTAGGGACGGGAAATGCAGACCGATATGATGTTTGCCATGCAAACATCATATTAATGAACTTCAATTAAAATAAGTGTTTGAAATAAATTCGGCAAAACGTCTGGACCAGCAGTGCCAATGTTTGAGCGTTTTAAAGAGTTTCTTGAAATTGTTTTATTATACCTTGGTGAAAATATTCCTAATAATCATTTAAGCCCACCAGGACCCATCAGTCATGCTCGATGGATGGCAAAAGGCATATAATGCCTAAAAATATTTAAGGATTGACCAAAAACAATTTACGTGAAATTTTGGTTAAGCGCCACTAAAGTAGTGTCCGACCGAACAGTTCGGCCAAAAAACGGAATTGGCCAAAAATTAATATTGCAAGCATTTTTAACAGCTTTTTCTAGAAAAAGAAGACTATTGTGACTTTAAAATTTAATGGCGAGGACGAAGTTAAGCACCAATTTAGATGTTCGGTAACCGAACGTTCTGCCAAATTGAAAAAAGTTCGGTTATCGAACTTCGAAATTGTGGCTTAACTTCGTACTCGTTCTTAAATTTTACACTCAGAATCGTCTTCCATCGCCTCAACAATTCTACCCCATATAAAAAAAGTTGTTAAAAGTACTTCCAAATACCAAATTTTTGATTAAATGACGTTTTTGGCCGAACTGTTCGGTCGGACACTACACTAAAGCAATAGAACCTCCAAATAATAGTTTGAATGTTTTTAAAGTGATTGCTAATTATGCTTCAATTAATAAGATGTCTCAACGATTGGAGAAGAGATTTTCTGACATCTTTGGTATCTCAGTGGTGAAGCTGTTGCACTATTTGATCCGAATATCTCTTGTGAAATAAAATGAAAAATTGTAAATGCAAGGAGGAAGAGTTATCTGACAGTGAAGAAAAATAAGACGATGATATCGGGGAAGATTATGACGGGGGGAGGATAGCGGCTAAAGTGGCAACAAAGATCCTGATCATCCAGTACACGTTGTTGGATTCGAATGTGTAAAAAAAAATTAACATGGAATCGAAACAAGTAAATCCAGAACTCATAATATAAGGAATGATTTAAGCCACTACGTCACAGCTGAGACGCCAAAATTTGTTCACGCTTCGGATTAACAACAAATTTCATTGGTTCCGTTCAAAAACACTTGGGAAAATTGTGAGGACTACCAGCAAGCGCTGAAAATATTACTTCAATTACATGTTTTCAACGACGCTGCCGAAAGAGGAGTAAAATTAATAGAGGACTATAACAACGTGTTGTGCAGTAATGGAGAGGAAAAAGTATTACCCTAACAAAGTGGAAATACGGCGTAGGTATGTTGGGACAAAAAAGTAGGGGGCAAAAATTATTGGGGGTCAGTCTGCATTTCCCGTTTCTAAGAGCCATCATGGAGCGGTAAGAGTAAATAAATAAATAAAAAAATGTGTGGAGACCCCCTTAAGGCTTAAAAATAAGGGGTAGGTTTGTTTGGGGAAAATGTTTGGTGTTAAAAAAATATTGGGGGTCAGTATAAGATCTGATTTTATAAAAAAATAAAAAAATGTGTGGGGACCCCCTTAAGGCTTAAAAGTAGAGGGTACACACAAAAAAAAATTAAAAAAATTGTGCCAGTTTTTGGTTTAATTACAACCTATAAAGTGGTTTTGGATAACTTACCAAAGTTTTTGCTCTAAAAAACTTAGGTAAATTATCCAAAACCACTTTATAGGTTGTATTATCCCCAAAACGGACATAATTTTTTTATATTTTTTTTTTGTGTGTAGGTTTGTTTGGGGAAAATGTTGAAAAAATGCGAAAAAAATTTTGGGGTTCAGTCATATATTTAAATTCTCTAGGGTCATCCCTGCGCCAGTTAGAGCGGTGGGAGCAAATTTTATAAAAATGTAATTTTGTGTGGGAGACCCCTTAGGAATTGGAGATAGGGTATGTTCAAATGAAATATTGGGGGCTAAAAATAAATGGGGGTCGGTCTTGCTAATGACCCCTATAGGAAGCACCGTTGGACCGGTAGGAGCTGATTTATTAAAACAAATTAAGAAAAAATAAAAAAAATGTATGGGGACCACCCTAAGGTTTGAAAATTTAGGATAGGTATGTTCTAAGAAAATGTTGGGAATGAAAAAATATTTGGGGTCGGTCATACATTTAATTCATCTAGGCTCACTTCTAGGACAGCTAGAGAGGTAGGTGCAAACATTTTTCAACATTCAACCGTTGTATGGGAGCCCCCTTAAGGAGAGGAGATAGGGCTTAGGTATATTTGGCAACAGTGTTTTGGGGGGAAAAAATAATGGGGGCCGGTCTCACATTTGACCCTTCTAGGGGCAAAACCAGAGGAGTTGTGGGGCTTTTTGTGGATTTTTTTCCATTTACGCCCAACTTTAACCCCGATAAGCGACCCCTAGATCCTATCCGACCTCCCCCATTTTTTGGCTCATACACTTTTTAAACGAACCTCACAAAATGAGGGGTTCTAGCGTTTCCAAATACTGCTGCTTAAAATCTCACACAACACTATCCTACCCTTAATATACACATTAGCAATCGTTTAACGTTATCTAACGAAGTAGTGGTGCGAGATTTTCATCTATAGATAGATGAACTTGCTAAGACGTCGAAAATAAAGTCTATAACTGGGGAACCGTGGGTTCAAGTCCCAGCCAAGGCAGGATTTCTTTTAACTTTTTTTTTTGTTTTTTTTTTATTTATTTATATTTTTTTAATATATTTATTCAATAGTTTTATTTATTTTAATATTATTTTAATTATTGAAAAAAAAAATTGAAAGGCATATTCATCACCAGGGAAACCAAAAATATGCTCTAAAAACACGTTTTATGCGCTTAAAAAATGCCCTTAAAAACGGAAAATATGCTCTAAAAACAATAAAAATGTGCTCTTATAAAAATATGTCCCCTTTTTTGCGGTGTTTTTTACAATTTGTTAGAGAATAGGCCCAAAAAATACCGTTATGGGGGGTAGTTAGAGGGTTAATATGTTCTACAAAAATAATTGCCTTAATATTTTCTACAAAGTTGCTGAATATACCCTACACTCAGATCTAAAGAAAACAGTTTCATATACCGATATGAAGCAAGAACAGGCCAAAGGAAATCAATCGTCAGAACCCCGTAATTTTGGAAAAAGTTTGAAATTGTTGTTCAATGTAATTTTGTTTTCTAGCAGAGTTTCTAGACATTTCAAACTGACAAGAAAACAAATCCAAAACAAAAATTTCTATACACTTACAAAATAAAAAAAAGGATCGCAAAAAATTTAAAAAATTTAAAAAAAAGTGTTATAAAAAAAAATTGTGAAAGACTGCTCTTAAAATTGAAAATATGCTCTAAAAATTTAAAAAAATGCTCTTAAAAGTGAAAAAAATGCTCTAAAAATTGAAAAAATGCCCTAAAAATATGCTCTTATGCTAAAATATGCTCTTAAACCCAAAATATGCAAAAATATGCTCTTAAGACTAAAATATGCAAAAATATGCTCTAACAAATCGATGCCAGATTTCTTAAAATCTTCTGAAACGGATAAATACCTTACCCATTTATGAATACAATGCGCAGGAAAAAACATGATACTGCATATTTTTGGTTTCCCTGTTCATCACTTTTTGATGACATGATGAAATGTGTCATCACTTGTTTTTTTTTTTAATTTAGATGACATGTTTCATCATATTGAAGAAAAGCTTTATCAATATGAAGAAATTTGTCATCAAAATTGATGACAGCAAGTGATGAAACCGTATCATCAATATGATGAAGCATTTTTCTTTGTGTGTAGCACCTTATTCTACTAGAACAAAATTTCACTTGCATTTTTTTGCAACTTCCGCTCATATTTTTTTATGAAATTTTGTACATAGATGCAAATAGACAATCGAACTCCAAAAAAAAATAATCTTTTTCGCAACATTCGTATGTATGGTGATTTTTTGAAAAACTTTAAACTTTATTGCGTTTGGTACGACAACTTTTTTAACGTCCGCGAAAAGTAAAAACATTTTTCTTTATAGTTTTTCATGGTCTATTCGGCTGTTCTATATGCAATTTTTCGATGCATTTTTTGCAAAAAATGTTAAAAACGTGTAGCCCTAATGTATTTATATCCTCTATGGATAATTAAAAAAAAAATCTAAAAAATAGCCATTTAAAGCAGTGCAATGACCTATTAAGTTCAAAGTCAACAATCAAACCCAACAATGTTGATGATCATAATATTGCCAAGTTTTATTTATTTTCGAACATATGTATAGTGGTGCATTGTTACAATTGTTACACACAAAAATCCATTAATGCCAAAAAGATATGACTGTATTTTAACGTAAATGTAAAAGAATTATAACGTGCGTAGGTCGTGTTAAATCCATAATAACAACACAACAATTATTACGCAGCCTAAAGCCTGACTGTCAGCCAGCCAGCCAGCTTGCCTGCCTGCCTGGCTGTCGCACAGCTTGGCTTGTTGGTTGGTAACATATTTTTTAAGCAAATGACTTCTAGAACAGAACTGTCCAATATTATTTAGTAAAATGGGAAATCTTAAAGATAACACTGTGCTAGAATCAAGGGCATCTTTACTTCGGCTTTACTACACTCAAAATAATCACTCTGTTAAATTACAGACATACTCTGCTGAGCCAGCAGAAAATACCATAGATTTCCAACCAGCAAGATTTTTTGTTATTTTACGAAGAAAACTCTGTAAAATGATTTCGATAAAAAAACTGTAAATTTATAGAATTATCTGTAAAATATGGATAAAACCGAAAAGAATTTTACCAAAAAAACTCTGTAAATTTACAAAGTTTTAGTTAAATGCATTTTATGAGTTCAAAAAAAAAAAATCTGCAAATTTACAAAGTTTTAGTTAAATGTATTTTATGAGTTAAACTTCTGCATCAAAAACATTAATTAAAATTAAAAAAATTAAATTAATTAAAATTTTGTTAAATTTAACCGCTTTAAATTTACTTTTTTATTTTTGTGAATATTACGAGTTTTTAACAAGTAACTCTAATTTTACACGTCATCCTCGTAAAATTTACCAGTTTTTATTGTAGTTTAAGACATTTTTTAAAGAGGGGTTTATCGGTCATATTTGAAGTGATTTTTATTTTTACAAAGCAAAAAGTAAAATTTAAGGCGACCAGATTTTGAAAATAAAAATAGAGGACATAAAAAAAAGTAAAAAAATTATTCGAATTCAACATTTTTACCTATTTTACAGACAAATTTACATTCACATAAATGACCGCGAGTACCACCAAGCGGAGGTCAACACCTTTTTAACGATGTATTAGAAGTGAAAATATAAAAAAAACGGAAATGTTTAAAAATTTATCGAATTTTGTATTCATGAACTAATACAAGTTTTGGACCCTTTTTGACGCAGTTTAGCTCACGATAGATTATCGCTAGAACCCAAATATTTTGGGAATCATCATAAAAAATGTCAAAGTTAATTTTCAGGGGGTACAACTTAAACCTTTTTTGTCCATGTAAGGTGAGTCAGTCTTATACACGTCCATCCAACAAGTTTTACTTTGATACTGCAAGTGTATGGTCACTTTTACAAAAAAGAAAATTCAGTGGGATTATGAACAGAACAAGCACGGCGCGACATTTTCCATACAATTTGACAGTAACAACCGGTGACCGCTGTGAAATAAAATTTCTCTGAATTTATAAAAATAAAAACAAATATTGATCATGCTTTTAAAAATAAAGAGGACAAAGAGGACAGAATTGGAAAAAAGAGGACAGAAAGAGGACACAAATTTTATAGAGTACAGCTAGTTAAAATAGAGTATTGTCCTCTAAAAAAGAGTACGTATGGTCATCTTATAAAATTACAAATGAAATTTAGTATTTTGGTTACGAGAAAAAAAAAACAAATTATTTTAACAAAAAAACTCTGTTTATTATCTGCAAAGTTGAGATTACAAAATAAAAAGTAAAATTACAGATAAAATTTTGTTTTTCGGTCGCAAGAAAATACAAAGTATTTTCTTAAAATCTGTTAAATATCTGTCGAATTGAGATTACAATCATTTTACAGAGTATTTAACATAGTAATTATTTTGAGTGTAGGGATGAGATTTACATGCAAATGCATGTTTTTTTGTCGATAGTCTAAAAACGATATCGACCAATTATCTTTCCGAATCAAGAAATTTGCGTTAAAATGGCATCGATTTGTTTTTGCATATTTTTGCATATTTTGGTAAAAATGCATATTTTTGCATATTTTGATATGCATATTTTGTGCATATTTCCAACTTTTAAGTGCATATTTTGGCATAAACTAGCAAAAACACAAATTGAAATTAATTTTTTTCAAAAACTATTTTAAATTTTAAAAATTTATTTGAAAAATAAGAAAAACTATTTTTTTTTGTTTTTATTTTTTTTTATAGATTTCTTAATTTCTAAAAAAATCTTGCTTACATAAAGTTTTTAATGTTACTATTTAAACCCGGCGTTATTTTCTGCTTTTTAAAAAGGTTTTTTCCTATGAAAACAAGGTTTTTATGACAAATATTTTATTTTAAGTGCATATTTTCGATTTTTTAGTGCATGAAAATCTCATTCCTACACTCAAAATAATAACTCTGTTAAATTACAGAAAAACTCTGCTAATTTAACAGAGTACACCATACTTTTCCAGCTAACAACATTTCTTGGTAATTTTACTAAAAAAACTCTGTAAAATGAATTTGACAGAAAAAAACTGTTAATTTACAGAGTTTATAGTAAAATATTGGTTAAATATGAAAGCTTTTTTACAGAGAAAACTCTGTAATTTTACTTTAAACTCTGTAAAATGATTTGGACAAAAAAAACTGTTAATTTACAGAGTTTCTAGTAAAATATTGGTTAAGTAAACCACCATTTAGCAAAGAAAACTATGTAAATTTACATATATTTGTAAAATACATTTGATGCAAAAAACAATTTACAGAAAAAAATCTGTAAATTTACAGAGTTTAGTTAAATGCATGTTAATTTGTAAAATTTTTATAAGATTTCTCAAATGATTTTTTTTGATTACTTTTTTTGCAACTTTTTCAACTTTTTCTCAAAAAAAATATACAGATAAAGTTTTGATGTTTGGTAACAAAAACAAAAACTACTGAAAACAGAAAAGTTTTTTGGTTATAAAAAAATACGAAGTATTTTGCTTAAATCTGTATTTTAGCAGAAAACTCTGTTAATTATCTGTAAAATTAAGATTACAAAGTAAAAAGTAATATAACAGAGGAAACTTTGTTTTTTTTGTCACACAAATCTGTATTTTGACAGAAAACTCTGTCAAATATCTGTTGAATTGAGATTACAGTCATTTAACAGAGTATTTTACAGAGTTATTATTTTGAGTGCATGATTACAACACGCTGGATTTGATTTTATTCTATTTATTTTTATTTACTTACAAATTGTTTGCTATTTTCTATTTTTAAAAACTTGCATCTTTTTTTCATATCCCCCAAGATTTGAACGCCGGACCTCTTGTTCGTTGAGTCTAGCCTCTAGCCACTTGACTACAGAATATCAACACATAATAACACTAAAAAACCGTTTTGTTTGTTGTGTGCTAAATATAACGCTAAAATTTGTGTGTAACTATGCTCTGCTTAAAGCTGTGAGAGGGAAAGAGAAACCCCCATAAGCAAATGTTTTATTTATTTAATTCTTTCTTCAGTCTACTGATTTCCATCTTACAGACTAGTTAACAATTTTTTACAATTATTAATGTATCAATTAAAAATATTAAATAAATTTTATTGAAATTTTTTCTTATCTAAATTAAAATTTAAAGAATCTGAAAAATTATTACAAAGTTTTAAATATCTTGTAATTGGCTCATTATTACCGCAATTTGTTCTATGAAAATCTTCATAAAACAAACGTTCATGTCGCAATTCACGAGGAGAATTATCTAAATTCACAATATTTGATAAATATTCACCATTAATCTCATTATTTAGGATATTAAAAATAAACATTATTGAGAAATAGGATCTACGGTCCCTTAAAGACTGCAATCTTAAAATTTTCGGGTAGATCATTAATAAAAATAAGTAACAAAAAATTTTGAGTCTTTACATATGAAGGGCTTACTGCAAGAACTTGATAAGCAACATTTTAATTTTTCGTGTTTTTCCTCTTTTGCTGATGTTTCATTGACAGATTTTTTGCAGATGTCTTGCTTTAACCCTTCGTACAAGTATATTGAGAATAAAAGTTTAGCAAAAGTTCTATTTTGTACATTATTTTAAAAGTTTTAAGGCAAAAACCACCATAAAATGAAATGTTGCTTATCGAGTTTTTACAATAAGCCCTTAATATACACATTAGCAAACGTTTAACGTTATCTAATTAAGTAGTGGTGCGAGATTTTCATCTATAGATAGCTGAACTAGCTAAGGCGTCGACAATAAACACTATAACTGGGAACCGTGTGTTCAAGTCCCAGCCAGTGCAGGATTTTTTTTTTATTTTTTTAATATATTTATTCAATAGTTTTATTTATATTAATATTATTTTAATTATTTAAAAAAAAAAAACATTTGAAAGGCATATTGATGACACTTTTTGATGACATGATGAAATGTGTCATCACTTGTTTTTTAAATTTCGATGACATGTTTCATCATATTGATCACCAATACGATGAAGCATTTTTCTTTGAGTGTACCGATTAACTTAGAATTAATCGAATCGAATGTAAGGGTTTAAGCACGATACAGGTCGAAATTTTCCATAAACTGCTTTGAAATTTGAAACTTAAGCTTCTTTTAGCCCAAGGACGAAGCCGATTGGAAAATATCGGTCTATATAAACACCTAGCCCCCATACAAGCGTCCCTTTCGAATTTGGCTTTAATGACTCTTGTTACAGTATTAAATTAGGTATACATTCCAAATTTGGTAGTCACATATTAGATAAAATTTTTGTTTGTAGGTGTTAATTGTGTACTTTGGTAATCTTATCAAATCTGAATATAATTTGACCATTTTTGGACTTACAAGGGAAGTATCTCAACCCTTATGAACCGATTTGCCTGAAACTTAAAATATATATAAAAGAAACAATTCTAAGGTTGGGGTGTCTCGGCTTATTGGCCATATCGGGGATTTAGGGGTTCAAAACATGGGTCAAAAAATGGTGAAAAAATAGTTTTTTCGATTTTTCAGCCATTTCGCTTGCTACTACCACACCAGCATAGATGTTGTAGTATGTGTGTTCCCTCACTGATGTATAAGCACAATTGCTCGTGTACTGAATTAATTACATTAATGAAGTATTTTATATGCAGACCGAAATTACACAGAAAAAAATTGAAACGACTTTTAATCAATCAACAATCAATTTTTTGATTGAAATTCCTCCAATCAAAAAAATTGTTATACTAATCATCAAATGTGTGGCTGATTGATTGCAAATTTTTTTAATGAAACATTTTTTTGATTTTGATCAAAAATTTGATCAATTTTTTATTTATAGTCAATCAAAATAATGATTGATTTTACAAATAAATTGTAAGCTTATGACAAAATTATCAAAAAAATCATCTTTTTTGCTCGGGAAAACCCGATTATTTTATATATTTTTAAATTATTCTATTCAAATAAATTAACGCAAAAAAAATCTGGTATGTTTAAAATTTGTAACTCGACAGTTAAAAAAAATAACAAAAATCTTAATCAAAACATTGATTGACTCATTCAAATTTTGTGGACCAATATTGAAAATTTTTAACCAATAATTTTTTGTGTGTATGGTGCAAAAGAATGTCATACCATTTGCTTCATTAGATTTTATAGTTTCACTAGCTGGAGCCGGTCCGCGTTGCTGGCCCTTAGAAAACATCTGTTTTATATTGCTTCTCGATTTAAATATTCAGTGTCGGACAAAACTAAACGGACTGAGACCGGGTCCAGCTAGTAGCATTTAGTTTCATTCTCCGTTACCACTTTCTATAGACAAATCTCAACAAAATCGGTTTAGCCGTTTTGCGTGATTTCGAAACAGACGTAACGTTAAGTAAATTACACATGGCCAAATTTCATTGAAATGCGGAAATGTGATTTCGGAAGAAGAAGAAATAACTTTATTTAACAAAAAAGGAAAGTGGCATATTATACCTCTTTGCTGAATCGCACTCTTATATGGCTTATAGTTCCCGCTCAGTTAGTACTATCAGTAGTGACAGATTCGGCGTAGCCGTTTTTATTTAATAAAAGGGGGTGTGGCATTTTTCGTCCCTTTTTCAGATTGCGTTTATATAGTTTCCGCTCAGTTAGTAATACTCAGTAGTAAAAATCTTAACGAAATTGGTTTAGCCGTTTTTGTGTGATTGCGAAAAGTCATACATAACGTTCAGTATAGTACAAAGGTGCGGGGAAATTTTCGACCCTTTTTCCAATTTTGATCTTATATGGCCTACATATGCAATTGGTTAGCAATATATGTAGTAAAAATGTGAAGAGGATGGTTTCAGTTATTTTCGCGCAATTGCGAAGCAGGCTGACAACGTTCAGTGTAGTTCAAATGGGCGTTGCAATTTACTTCCCCTTGTTCCAATGGTAATGTAATATGGCCTATAGTTCCGTTCTTTGTTAGCACTATCAGTCCTAAAAATTTTATTAAAATCGTGTCACCATTTTTTGCATTATTGAGGGGCATCAATTCAATACAAAATGGTGTCATTTTATTCCCCTTTGTCTGACAAGGCTTTAATTTGGCCTATAGTTAGTACTCGGTTAGTACTATCTGTGGTTAAAATTTCATCAAAATCGGTCCATCCATTTTTTATATAAATATGTCATTAGTATTAGAATGTAAAAATTTGATTTTGCCACGCCCCTCCGCCCACAGACAGAAAATCAAAAATCCGACTTGACAGTAGCTGTGTTTTGCAATCATTTGGATTAGGATTTACCATACAAGATGTGGACTTAATAAATATTATTATTTTTATGGATAGATTCTGAGGTCCGTTGTGATTCTGTTGTATATTGCATCTCGATCTTAATATAAAGTGTCGGACAAAGCTAAATCACGGGATCGGGTCCTGCAATAGTCTCTAGTTCCATCTTCGTTAAAATATTTTTCCTCATTTTTTCAATTTTCTTAAAAAACAATAAAAAATTGCTTGAAAATCACAAACTTCAAAACTAAATATATCTTTATATTGACCTGATCTGTCAAAACGGAGAATGCCACTGTGTTCTACGACCCAAAATTAAGTTTGGGTGTCTTGGCGTTTTGTTGTGTCAATTTCACGTACTTACAGTGTTATTACTATGTTTTTATCCACAAAAAAAATAAAATAAGTACACAGAAAAAAAAAATTTGTCAATACAATTAATTTCATTGTTAATACAATTAAACATTTAATTGAAACTGAGCCTACATTGGATTTTGTCAATACAACAATGGCATTTGTAACTTTTGAAAAAAAAAATCAACATCATTCATTGTTACATTAACAATGAAATTAATTGAAAAATTTGTAAAATCTAAAAATAGAATAAAAAATAATCTGAAATCTAAAAATAGAATAAAAAATAATCTAAAAATAGAAAAAAAAAATAAAATAAAAAAAAAAAAATGTCACCGCCATCTGGCATCGAACCCGCAACCCTCGTGCTACGCGTCTAGCACACTACCACTGTGCTATCCTTCTACATATTTGTATTTGACTAAACGTCATATTTAAAACAGTCTACAATTAGAATGATAACAAAAAAAAAAACTAAAATTGGAAATTACAAAAAAAAAAGTTCCTCCAACTGGCGGCGAACCCGCAACCTTCATAATTCGAAGCTAGCACACTACCACCGTGCTATTCCTCATGTATAATTAAAGTTGACTAAATGCGTACTTAAGGTGTCTGTGATTTCAATATGCACTTTTTGCGTTTTTAAAAATAAATAATAATCTCAAATAAAAAAAAAATAAAAAACTGTTCCGCCAACTGGCAGCGAACCCGAAACCTTCATGATTCGAGTTTAGCACACTACCACCGTGCTATCGTCGCATATATTTGTGCTTGATTAAATGAGTTTATAAATTGTTTGTGTTATTAATGTGAATTTTGTGGAATATTTAACAATGATTTTAATTCATGCGTTTAATTGGAAATAAAACCGGATTTTTGTCACATTAACAATACACATTGTTGATACAATTAAAAACATTGTTGAACTAGTATTTCGTTGGTAACAATTTGTTTTGTTACTCTTGATTTTACGATATTTTTTTCTGTGTAATATTAATACAACCGAAACAAAACCGATATAATACCGGTAAAAATCCGAATAAAGGTAACAGTTTTTTTTTTATCGGTAACGGAATTTAACATTTTTTATTTCGGTATTGGTAACGGTAGTCTATATTAAAGGGGTTTTAACGGTATTGAAAGGGTAACGGTAGCCAACACATGTTTAATTACATCTTTAAGATCAGTATTTAAAAGCATTTTTGCACTAATTAAAAAGTGTATTTTTAGAACCCATTAGGAAGTAGATTTAGAAAGCGATGCTAACGATGCCAATGTTCTACACTGAAAAAAATAACCTTCCTGATATTAATGAAACGGATTCATTATTTTGTTTTCATTACTTAAATGAAGGAATTCATAAGCTGATTGAAATTTCATGCATGTTATGAACAAATTTTATGAAACTTGTTTCATTAGATTTCATAATTTCATTAAAAAATATCATAAGATTTTTTAGAACTAAATACAACTCTGCGTTGCGAATAAGAGAAAGAAAACAGAACAAAAACATATGACGTTTTATTACACCACGCGTGTTTAGTCAAGTTGTAATTTTTACATGTGTGTTAACTTTTTTCTAATAAAATAAAATAATTTTATATTTTTTTGCTTTGTTATTGAAACTTGTGTGTGTGTTATGCTGGTTATATCTAATTGAAATTACAAGTGAAAAGTTCCGTATAAGTGTTTCTTTTGACTGTTTCTTATAAAATATAATATAATTTGCAACAGAAAAATAGTTTTTTAAGTCATTAAAATTTTGTGATGAAATGTAGGGTAATTTGTGTTGTTCCATTGCTACGTTGTTGCTACGTTTTGGCAGCACGTGTTTTAAAGTCATCGCGTTTTTGTCTTTTTAGTTTGGAGTAAAATTTTGTTGTGTACTAGTTGAAAACCATAAAAAGTGTGCAATTAAGGATCATGTCACAGACTCAATTCCGTTCGGAAGTGGAATAAGTGGTTCACTCGTAAAACGCAAAGCAAACACTTTTTTTTCGGAATGAAACCACTTTTAGCAATTCAATTCCACTTTGATTTTTGAAAGCAATTTCATTCCGAAAAGAAAAATTGTTTTACGAGTAACAACTTTTTTTCAAATCCGATCGGAATTGAGTCTGTGACATGCACCTAAATAAAATTTCAGTGACGGTTACAGTGATGGTTACATGTGACTTACCAAAATTGTTATTAATGCAAATTTTCACTTATGGGTGTATGATACGTGCTGTTTTTAGGTAACTTGTTTCTAACTTTATTAGGGGCTTTCTATGGAAATTTTGATAACTATAACCAACATGAATTTATCGTAATTCCCATATCAAAACCCTAACAAAGTTAGCAACTAGTTACTTGTAAAAAGCAATTATCATACGCTAATTACCAACTACTATTCCACATTTAATCAATGGATATTTTCATACATTTTATGAAAAACTTCATAAAACGTTTCAAACAAGTTCTACGAATATTTTCATTATTTATATGCAAGTTTTCATTGAAAGGAACTTTAATGACACCAGTTTCATTAATCAAATGAAACCTGTCTTCGGTTGAAAACGTGAGTCATTTTTCATTAAGGTTAAGTCAATTTTCATTAATTTCACGAAGCTATTTTTTTCAGTGTAATAAAACTACTAAACATGGAAAAAAATGCGACTGGGACGCGTTTTCTCTCGCGATAAATGATAATAAATACATTTGTTATGCTTTATGCACTTAAGAAATACAGTTTTATCAATATTTTAACTATTTTTACATATTCGTGCCCCAAAACTGTTTTTTTCTAATCCCCTTCGTTCAAGTTCAGGGACAAGTTAATCCGACATAAAATTGATTCATTTGCTTAAAAAAAACACAAAATCGTTAAAAAAATTGCCTTTTTTAGAGGTTGGTTCGCTTCTTCAAGGAGAAACTTTTTTCCCTACCGAGGACTATAAGATATATTCATGCCAAACTTCAGGTGCGCAGAAAAAAATATAAAGGAAAAAAAATTGAGTAATCACTTGTTTAAATTTAAAAACAAAAATTGAGTAAAAAAAATAATTAGATAAATTTTGAGTAAATTTTTAATTGTGTCAATACTCAAATTTTTTCTCAAACATTTAATAAATTTTTATTAAAAATTTACTCAATACTATTAAATCGTTTACTGGTGCAAAATTTAGTAATTTTTTACTCAATAGTATTAAAAATTTACTCAAATATTTTTTTTATTTTTTTCTGTGTGGGTAGCTCTTTTAAACTGCATCGTGTTATATACAGATATACAGAAGGATATTCATAAAACTTCTCCGAATCGATCACAGATCAATATATTATATCATCACCTAAAATCAAAAAATTTAGAGTTTTTACAGTAGAAGCGAAAAACGTTGTGAAATATTTTTTGAATTTTGTACACAAAAAAAAATAAAAAAAAAATTTGAGTACATTTTTAATACTATTGAGTAAAAAATTGCTCAATTTTGCACCAGTAAACGATTTAATACTATTGAGTAAATTTTTAAAAAAAAATTTATAAAATGTTTAAAAAATTGAGTAACTTTTTAATAGACACAATTAAAAATTTACTCAAAATTTATCTATTTATTTTTAAAAGTTTAAAAAAATGTTAAGTAAAAAAAAACAAGTGAGAGAGTTAAATTCGGCCGTGCCGAATCTTTGATACCCTCCAACATGTTAAAATACATTTAAAAAAATTCAGAGGCGTTTTTGGGGGGGGGGGGGGGGTTACAAAATTATTTGTTATGCTTTTGAACTTTAGTTATACCATTTCTCATAATTTTTATGTTTTTTTAATCCACGCCCACAAAAGTCGGCGGGACAAAAAAGTGTATGACTTTTTACTCCGTCTGACATAAAAAAGTTTCAGTTGTTTAACAAAAATGTAAAAAAAGCTGTAAAAGTGGCGTTTTTATAAAGGTTTTTTTAGTTCTTAAAGGGGGAACTTTTTTGCCCCTTATCCGATTTTGCTTAAATGTGATTTGCTAGTTGTGATGCACTTCATTAACCAAAAATACATATGTCCAAAAATTCAGACCTATCCGATCAAAGATGAGGGACTTATGTACACACAGAAAAAATATGGAGGAAACAAATTTGAGTAATCACTTGTTTAAATTTAAAAACAAAAATTGAGTAATTTTTTAATTGACGCAATTAAAAATTTACTTAAAATTTTTAAAAACAATTTAAGTAAATAATTTAATAAAAATTTAATAGTTTTTTTAATTTTTTTTTAAACTCTCATAGTTTTTGAATTCTCGTTTAGTTTATATTTTTTAGTGTATGTATATGAAAGTTTGTAATCGTCTTTATAAAATTTTCCTATGTTTTGAGACATAAATATGTATGGTAAAGTTTGAAAAAAAAACAAGTTTTTTGTTTTTTTTTTTGTAAAAAGATTTAAAACTTTTTTAAACTTAAAAAAAAAAAAATAAATAGATAAATTTTGAGTAAATTTTTAATTGTGTGAATTAAAAATTTACTAAATTTTTTTTTCAAACATTTAATAAATTTTTATTAAAAATTTACTCAATACTATTAAATCGTTTACTGGTGCAAAATTGAGTAATTTTTTACTCAATAGTATTAAAAATTTACTCAAATATTTTTTTTATTTTTTTCTGTGCGGTTAAAAACGCAAAAAATTACAATTTTTGCCTGCACAGCAGCCATTCAGTGGAATATAAATCTGGTATAAAGCGCAAAAGTATAATTTGTATTTGGTCTCCAACATAGAAAACAATTTTTTTCTAATTATTGCGTTTGGTTGGGTTACAATTGCGTTTTAAAATTGCTCTGTTAAAATTATCATTTTTGTAAAAAAGGTAAGGTAGATGATACCTTAGTTTTTTTTTGATATTTTTAAAAGAAAAACTAAAAAAAATAAATATTTTACAAATTTAAGTTTTCTGTGTTATTTTTCTTATAAACCGGAAGATATCTTAAATGGGTTTAAAAGTCTATAAGAAAGAATGAACTTTTGCCTAAATTTTGAGATCATCACAGTAAAGATTGATCATCTGGTTTTTGTTTTAGAGCCTTTTAAAAATTGTGCTTTTTCTAATTTATTTCACAGTGTTATTTTAATTTTTTAGTTTTTATATTTTTTTTTTTTAAATAAAATGACATTAAAACCGGTTTATTTCCTTTCATATACGCGTATAGTCAACTACAAATATATACAAGGAATAGCACGGTGGTAGTGTGCTAGACTCGTATCATGTTCGTTGCGGGTTCGATTCCAGCTGCTGGCTAATGTTTTTTTTTTTTTTTTAATTTTTTAGATTTTTTTGTTCTATTTTTAGATTTTTTTTTATAAAATGACATTAAAGCATGCTTATTTCCGTTAATATAATTTATTACAAACTTTTCAATTAATTTCATTGTTGATACAACAATGAATTTAATTGACAAAAATGAGTTGATATTTTTTTAAAAGTTACAAAAGTCAATGTTGTATTGACAAAATCCAATGTAGGCTCAGTTTCAATTAAATGTTTAATTGTATTAACAATGAAATTAATTGTATTGACAAATTTTTTTTTCTGTGTACGTATTATTTTAAAGTTAAACATAATGCATTACTAATAATTTGTTGCGTAATGCATGATTATTGGAAAAAAAATATTTCATATTTATTATTTCTAAACATTAAATCATGGATGACTTATATTTGGTTACATTATGTATTATTTCAAAGTTTAATATAATTAATTATTTATAATTGGGTGCATAATGCATTTCAATAACACAAAAAATAAATATTTTATAAAAAATGCATAAGTTTAAACTAGAGATGGGTTTAAGACAGGAATTTTCTAATGACACACACTCACTCAAGAGCATATTTCATCTACTTATACTCACTTACAATCACGTGAGTAAATTTAATACAAATACAAAATTACGTTTTCACTGCTCGTAACATCTTATATATTATGTTCTGGTATTAGGGTTGCCAGACGTCCCGCATTTGGCGGGATTGTCCCGCTTTGTGTGGACGTTTCCCGCGTCCCGCGCGGGATTCCAAATTCCCGCTTTTTTTAGAAACTGCCAGCGCAAAAAAGATTTGTACAAGCCACTTGTGATTTTTTATGGGCAGGTTTGCGCTGCTTTTGTAAAAAAATTCTATTTGAGTAAAAATAAAAACGAATTTGATTTTTACGCAATGGTTTGGATTTTGGGCAATCCGTTTAGGGTTTGGCTGAATTTAATTTAGTTCAGATTAAGTTTTTGAAAAGTTAACGCCATAATAAATAAAATTTTTCGACATTCACAAATATTTTTTATACCAAATAACAATAATATGAAAGCATTGGCATATTTATCCATGGCATGTGTATTATTGCGTCCCGAATTCGGTTTTTTACGAATTTGAAAATGCTAGTATTCAAAACGATGCGCAACTGGAAATCCCTTACGGAAAAAACTAACCAAACATTTTTTGGCTAAAAACTGGGCTACCAACTTCCAAAGCAATCTTAGTGCATTTCGATACAAAAAAAAATTAAAAAAAACTGATGCCAAAAATTTGAGCAATATATTACAAACACTTCCAAGGAGTAATTTGGTCCAGCAATGCGTCTGAGGATTTTCCATCTCTGAGACTTAAACTGCATATAAAACTATTATTTTTGTCCCGCCAAAATTTTTGAAATCCCGCCATTTTAGCAATTTTTTTGCGTTTGTCCCGCTTTATGGAAATAAATTTCTGGCAACCCTATCTGGTATGCTATATTTTATACCTTACTCGTATGCTTTGCTATAAATTTGATCAATTGTTTTATACCTTACTGGTATTCTTTCTCATAATGTGGATGCATTACTTTGAGTCTCATCCCCTGTTAAATAAAATAAACAATCCTATACCTTATTTGGTAATCTTAGTTTTGCTGGGTAGTGTTCTTATCCATATTATTTTCCTTCTTAAAACTACTTCGTTTTGAACTACTTCGATTTTTTTTTTGCTGTGAACCTTTAAAAACTGAATTTGACGTATTGGAATAATTAAGATTTCGCTCTCTAAAATACCCCTTTTATTGCAACCCCACAATGCTTTGGATCTTTGGTTGGACAATACTGCTTAAGAACTACGCTGAACTCTGATTTACATTTTAGTCTTTCTTTTAATTTTCTGCGATTGCAGAGAATTCTTTTTGGTTTGATTATTGCAATTCCTTGATGTTTTTGTAAGGAATTTGCGTGGGTGTAGTAGAATACGGTGAAATACGGCTATAACGATCTTGAAGCGAAATATCATTTTAGTTCGTTATGAGTATATTGACAAATTTTATTTGAGTACTATGTACGCTAAAATTGTTTTAATTTCTAAAAATCAATTTAAAAATTGATTTATGATGTACACTTTTTGTGATCAATTTTTCGTCTGACTTAAGCCTCTGTGACACTACACGGAAAAAAACCTTCGTGATATAAATAAAACGAATTCATTATTTTCTTTTCATTTAACAAATGAAGGAATTCATAAGCTAATTTTTATATCATACATATTGGCATATGGACATAATCAGATCTACTCCATATATACTCACATCTGTTTCAGATATTTTTTGACCCGTAAATTGAGTCTAGGTTGTTTTTAACGTAAAAAATGCATTAATGATTCATCAAATAAACTAACTTTGTTTGTTTTTGGCGATTTTTGGTATTTATTCAGCGGGTTTTTATTTAAATGAAAGTAATCATCACTATTTGTTTGTTTCCCAGCAAAACTTTGATTACCAAATAAGGTATAAAATAAGGTATAGGATTGCTTATTTTATACATTGCAGCATTGATGATGTTAACAGGGTATGAGACTCAAAGTAATGCATCCACATTATCAAAATATTGTTTTTTCTTCATACATTTATTTATAACTGCGAAACTGTTGCTTATGTAGCAAAACTTTATATGAACAGATGAAAGTAATTGTAATTCTTTATTTTCCTCATTTTGTTTCAGCAAAATCCGACAAGTGGTTCTCGAGTTATATCAAACAAAATAGCCTTAAACTTGATAATTTGCCCTATACGATACTTACTACTTCAAAAAATTATTAAAATTTTTTTTTTGATATAACTTGACCAAACGAATGACGCAGAAGTTTTTATTTTTGGGGCTAATTTCACAAAAAATTATCAGAATTGAGTCCCGAATTAATCAGCTAAAAACTGATGTCCTGTGTAATGAACGCGTTATCCGATTGTTAAAAATTTGATGTCATATTAAAGCTTACATCCTATACTTTATGAAAGCAAGGACCCAAAATAACTATAATGGCCGTTTTTGATTTCCAAAAAATTGCGCATTTTTAATAGTTATTTATAAAAATTGAAAATAATAATTATCAACAAAATAACTATTAAATAACTATTATTTTATAATAGTTATTTTTTATCCTTTGCAGGTTCGAATGAAGTGATATCCTTTTTTGGAAGGATATTTAATGAAACAAAAAAATTCGTTAAAAATCTTACTTTTTTTATAAATAATAAAGTGACCACGGCTCAATTTATAAAAATTACTTAGGCCCATAACTATTATTTTACAATAAAAAAAATATTAATTAGGATTTAATAGTTATCCATAAGAAATAAAATAAAAATTGACCCATAATAGTTATGGCATAAGTAATTCAACATAAAACTTATAATAGTTATGTCATAATGAAAGTTCTATCATAATTAGATGTTCTTTTGCAAAAAGTATAACAAAATTTAAAAAATGTCCTTGATTAGCAAATATCTCAAAACTCATATCTTCCATTTTCTTTCAGATTGGGACAGAAATCGGTTCATTAGATATCTATATTTTATAAAAAAATCCTTTCATTTTACTTGAAATAAATTATTTTTTATACCCTCCAACCACAGTATGGGGGTATACTCACTTTGTCATTCCGTGTGTAACGCATCGAAATATTGGTCTAGGACCCCATAAAGTAAGTATATACATATATTATTGATCAGTGATCGATTCTATGACATTCTAGCGATGTCCGTCCGTCTGTCCGTCTGTAGAAGACACGATACAGTCCAAAATAAACGAGCTAGACTTTCGAAGTTTGGCACGAATATGTCTTATATTCCTAGGCAGGTTAAGTTCGGAAATGGGCCAAATCGGACCAAGGGGAAAAAGTTCCCCCTTGGAGTACTAAACCAACCCAAGAAAAACCGAATTTTTTGCAGGGTTTTTTGTACTTTTGCTAAGCAAATGCAACATTCTTATCTCAGAAGAAGTTAAAAATCGCAGGGGGAAGGTGCCCCCTAACGTCTCCCACCAACCCCCCCCCCCCAAAAAAAAAAGACGCCCCTGGATTTTTTATATAGTTTTTTTACATTTTGGAGGGTATAAAAGATTCGGCACAGCCGAATGTAACACTCTCACTTGTTTTTATATAATAAAATTACTTTTGGAATATTTTAAAACATTCAACATAAGTTTTTTAGACATATTCACATATTATACCTAAAGATAAAATTATAGATTTAAAGGGATACTGCCATACAAAAAAAAATAATTTTTGCTTTTTGTTACAAAACTATTCCATCGATTCCAAAACGGATTTTACTATTGGAATCAGCATACCTGAATTATATAAAAATAATGGTCAGACGTTGTGACACAAAATTTTTTGATTTTTTTGATTATTAAAAAAACAAAAATCTTTTGTAAAATTAATCAATTTTATAGTAAAACACAGATATCTTATGAACCCATTTCTGTCCCAAACTGATTTTTTTTATATGTTGTAGAGGACACTTCAAGTGATCTGTGGAAGCAAAATTAAGAAAATGGAAGATATGCATTTTGAGATATTCGCTAATCGAGGACATTTTTAAAAATTTCTCATCCTTTTTGCAAAATAACATCTATTTAAATGTGGACTGTCATAAAGTAGACGATGTAAGCTTTGATGTGATATCAAATTTATGAAAATCGGACAACGCGTTCAGGACATACGATCTTCTAAAGTTCATGTATTTTTATAATTTTACTGAAAAATCACATCTTTGAAAAGCGATAAAACGCGAACTACACTCAATTTGCCAAAAAGGAAAAATGGAGTTGTTCATAATCGTCTGGAAAATATATGTACCAAGTTTTACAAATTTTAAAGCAAGTATGTAAAGTGTCTACACTCAAAATAATTACTCTTATATTTATACGACATTTTTAAAAATCTGCCTATTAAAAAGTCAAATTAGTTGCCAATTATGGAAAATTAGGTTTTTCTAATTTTAACACATAAATATCTAATCTACACACAAAAAAAACGTAGGTATTCAATACTAAAAATTAAGTTATTTTAAGTCGTTTTTTTTGAACTACTAACAAAAAAGTACTGTAATGTAGTAATAGTTATTTAAAGCAGTTAATTTTATTTTTTTTATCTCTGAAAAATTTTCAAAGTTTTTTTCCAAAAAATAAAAATAAATTTTCGTTTTTTTTTTTTATTTTTTCACAACTTTTTTTTTTTAAAAAAAACTTGGAAAAAATTTGGTCTTATATTTTATTTCTGAAAAATTTTTTGAAAAAAAAAATTATAAATTGATTATTTTATTTTTACTACAAGTTAGTTGTTTTGACTACAAATGTAAGTAGTTTTTACTACATAAGTCAGATGTTTTTTTCCAGTTGAAATAACTAACATTGTTAGTTAATTTAACTGAAAAAGTAGTTGACCCCAAAACAACTTACAAAGTAGTTATTTTATCAAACATTTTCAGTTGATTTTACTAATATAATTTTTTTAATTGTTTGTATATTTTCCAGCCTTGTCTAATAAATATTATTTTTACATACTATATTTTTTCACATTTCTATATGTTTAATTTATTTATAATTTTGCCATCTGCTTTATATCTAATAAGCCAACCAAGTCAGTCATGTTATTATTATTATTATCATTATTATTTTTTGTTTTGTTGTATGTGGTTAGAAATGATTATATGCTTGAAAGTTCTTAAGAATATTTACAATAGCGTGTCCCGAAAACAAGAAATTTTCAAATTACCACTAGAACGGGGCATATTGATGAGTCAATTATGGTGGAAACAATAAAATAAATATTTTTGAGGCCAAATTTATGGTCCAACTACACTAAAAAAATAAAAATTGTTAAATGACAAGAAGAGCTTGTAACTTATATTTTTTGGTGTCTCTTATTTTACGAGAATTTCTAGTAAAAATTATCTGCTCTTTTGTAATTTTACAGGCTTTTTACCAATAAAATTGTAAATTTACAACTTTTTTGACGCGATAAAACTTACAAGGAGATGACTGAAACGTAACATATTTATTGGAAGTTCTCCAGAGCAGTTTGGTATTGCATTTGAGCGATATCGGTTCAGCGGTTCAAAAGTTATGAATGAAAATGTAAGGACACCTCAAAAATTTTGGTGCATTCAACATAACCTTAAAATACAAAATGCTTTAATTCGGCTGCGGGTTGACATATGTATTTTTTGTTTCGCGGAATTTTTTTTTAAAAATTTTTTTCTTTTAAAGTAATTTCCCATTAATTAAAGTTTTTTGCAATAATCTTTTTTAAATTGTGGAGGTTATCAATACATTCAGCAAGGCCGAATTTAACTTTTTTACTTGTTTTGTCTTAAAAGTTTTTCTGCGTAGCCGGCCTTCGGCCGGGCTTAGGGATTACAGACTCCATAAATTTATTGAGCAGCTTAGCTAAATAAAGTTTTTTTTGTGTATCAAGACGTTTATCCAGATACATAATTACTAAATGGCGAAATTATTGAACTGAAAGATACTAAAATGGATCTAGCGGGTACAATATTGTTAGAATACATACACTCAAAAGAAAACCTCTGTAAAATGACTTGCAATTTATAACAAAAATTGTTTAGCTGATTTTTCTGCTGTAATGAATATTTTAGCAGAATTCTCTGCCATTTAATTTTCGAAAACAACAGGAATTTTGCAGATTTTTTACTGATTCGGTTTGCTTAGTTTCACAAAGTTTTTATACAGATTTTCAGCAGATTATTTTGCTAATTTAACAGATATTTTTTTATCTTTTTTTAAGTAATTTTTTTAATTTCAGCCTCGGAAAAAGGGAAATCCAATGTCACTATCTGAAAATTAAAGTGGACGAATATGAATTGTTCCCGCTTAAATGCGTCACTAAATATATAAGCTTTAATAATATATAATGCAAAAGAACAGAACCAAATAATTCATACATAAAAGATCATTTTGTCGGCTTGCCAGTTTGTTGCTGCCTTTGAAGACGAGAAGTTCTACAGTTCATGCACGCAAACTTTACAATACAAAATTCAAAACCACCCTTGGAATGACAAGTTTAAAAAGATTTTTTATTACAAGTGTATATGTTTTGTTATTTTTGTTTTATGTGTGTGTGCTTCTATGGCATTTTTATACCCTCCAACCACTTTGTCATTATTTTTTTTATACCCTACACCACACTGTGGTACAGGGTATAATGAGTTTGTGCTGATGTTTGTAACAACCCGAAATATTGGTCCTAGACCCACTTTTTGAGTCGATTTAGCGATGTCCGTCCGTCCGTCTGTCTGTCCATGTAAACGGTGTAAACACGATACAGGTCTAATTTTTAATAAATTAACTTGAAATTTAAAACTTAAGACTCTATTGGCCCAAGGACGAAGCCTATTGAAATTGGAAAAAATCGGTCCATATTTAGACCTAGCCCCCATACAAAGATCCTCTTTAGTTTTGGCTTATTATAATAGGTATCTTATCAAAATTTGGCAGGTAAACGTGTTCTTCGTTGTTGGAAAAATTAGTTGATAACTTAATAAAAACTGTTGGGATATGTTTTAAATTTTCAATGTTTGAACTTAGAAAAAATCGTCTTAGAAATATCTGTATTTTTTTTTTTTAAATGTCTATAATAATTTCATTTTCCAGATAGAGCCTCGTAACACATTTATTATTTACTCAATCAGTACCCGATTTCTGTAACTAGGCGAGAAGTTGTAAAGACGCTCCACTTTACAACACTTCCTTTTAAATTTGCCAAATTCGATACATACAATGCTGATAGAAATTTGTCCATGACAAGAATAAAAAACTATATAATTGTTAGTTAAAATGACGTAAAAACTAGAGATGGGGGCGTGAGTGGATTATGACTCACACTCACTCACGCTCCCGCAAAAAAAAATCGAATCACTCACTAATCACTCACGCAATTTTTTTTTTACTCACGCTCACTCACATTCACGTGAGTAATAAAAAACTTACTGACGCTCACGCGTGACTCAAACCAGATTCAATCACGCTCACGCGTGAGTCACGCAAAATCTACTCACGCAATAAAATTTTCTTACAAAAAAAAAAATTTTTTTTACAAAAAATTAAAAAAAAAAAATAATGCAAATCAAAAAATCTAATCACGCAAACTCACGCAAAAAATTAATGACTCACTCACTAATCACTCACTCAGATTTTTTTTCAAGTCACACTCACTCACAACCACGTGATTGAAATAAAAATCACTCACACTCACGCGTGATTCAAGTGAATCACGCAAATCACGTGACCAGCGCCCATCTCTAGTAAAAACCTTAATGCTCACTCCCAAACATGTGATTGAAATGAAAATGATTGAAGAAGAAGAAGAAGATTGAAAGAACAAAACCCATTTGACACGAGCTGGATAATATTAGAGATTGCAAAACGATTAAAATCGTAATCGTAATCGCGATTAATCGCACCAATTAATCGTAATCGGCAAAAAAATCATGCGATTACGATTAAAAATTTTCTATGAAATACACTGTTTTTATAACGAATTTAAATCAGTTCTAAATTTTTTTTTGTTTCTAATAAATTTTTTAGAGTTTCTAATAAAATTATTTGTTTAAAAAACTCAATTAGCCAGAAAACGATTACTTTCGGGACAATTTCAAACAAAAATCATTGATTCTGGAATGTTAAGTAGAACGGAAAATTTTGATGGGTTGGCCCATGATTCAATTAACTTGTTTGTGATTTTAAGACCCAGTAAAATCGTGTATCTTTTCAGCGCTGATTGAAGCACTCTTTGTAGAGTTTATTTAAGCGCAATAAAGATGTCAGAAAATCTAGTATTTTTCTCCTATTCTATTTAAAAAGTGTTGGGGATGTCAAAAATTAAAGTATGTGTGAAATTTTATCAACAAAAAATTTTAATTATAAGATTAAAAAAAAAAATCTTAACAAAAAATTCTCAAGGGCGCTCGCTCTTGATATACTAAAAAAAGAGACTGTGCACGGTGGTCAATTCCGGCCAAAAATCATTTTATTTTTTTATTAAATCTTGATGAAATTTTGATGCTATATTATAGCTAATACTTCAAAACATACAACTTAAATCTTTTTTTGGGCCTTGTAACACTATATTATTGTCCATAGCGGTGCAAAGTGGAGTATTTTTTGCTTCTCATTTAACCTTTTTTTAAAATGTATATTTTAGTGTTCAATAAAAGTTGGCCATGCATTTTTCTTCACATTATTTTTGTAAGTTAGCTCATGGATTTTAAATTCCTATAGTAAATAATCATTCCATGTGGTTTTTGCAGATTTTGTGTGCGTTTTTGTCTTAACGTGATGTGTATGAAAATTAGATAAAAATTAAAAAAAAACTCTAAAAAAAATAAATTTTGAAAGACCATAAAAATCAATTAGAGGCTATTAGAGGTTAGCTATAAAAAGCAGCTTGTACTTTTAACTTTTAAAAGTAAGTATTTTCAATTTCAGCCCCTACTTTTACCGATTCTTTAAACCAGAGCATTTTCAGTGGACTCATTTTTTACAAATGGTGGACTTTTTTTAACCTACAAACTCCACCAAAATAGGGAATGTGAAGAGATGCTAACTTAAAACCTATAGATTTGAGTTAAAAAACTTAAAAAAAGAGTTGAAAAACTTAAAAAAAGACGAAATAAAAAAAAATGTGGTTTAAGGGGGGTTGGAACTAAAAAACTGCCTTAATGTTAGCAATTTTTAAACAGCTAAAAAAATAAATACGTAATATTATTAAATTCTGTTTTTTTTCATTTGAAAGAAAAATTCATAACACAAAATTTGGTCAACTAGAATTTTCAGGGTTGCCAGTTAATCGTGTGTTGTTTTTTTAAAGGGGAAATTGGCTGCGTTTTTACAGCAAAAACTACTAAACCGATTTTGATGAATTTTTTTTTTTTGATTTGTCTTAGTTGTACGGCCATTTTGTTTTTTAAAAAATAGCATCCCACAATTACCTGGAAACCCTGGAAATTCTTTGTCTTTTAAACTTTTAAAAATATTACGATTGTTAATATTTCAAATAAAAAAAAAACAGAATAAAAAGTATTGCGTATCTATTTTTTTTTTAATTGCTAACACTAAAGCTGTTTCTTTTAGTACCAACCCCCACCTTAATTAGTTTGATACATTTGACACGTCCATGCTTAGTTGGCCAACCACTATATTTGTATGTCCAACGTTTTGAAAAGAGATCAGATATATTGTTCTTAATTCGGATATAAAATTTTTGCTGGATATAAATGTCTGCATATAGCAGACATGTTTGATACATTTGGGACGTCCATGGTTATTTGGCCAACCCCTGTATTTGTGGGTCCAAAATTTGGGCAAGGTATCAGATATGTTATTCTTAATTAGAACTTTAAATTTCAGCTATTTACATGCAGAAATAATGAAGTTATTGATTTTTGGCCGGAATTGACCACCGTGCTGTGGTGCCAAAATCTAATTATTATTTTTAATGAGAAAGTTGGAAAGTTTTTAATTTTATTTCTTAAAAATAATAGTTTTTTTTTCTAAAAAATACGTTCTAAAATGTAAATTTCAAAAGATTTTTTTAAAGCTATTGCAACTCAAATTATTTAAAAAATTCGATTAATCGTAATAGCGATTAACGGCAATTTTTTTAATCGTAATCGCGATTATGAAATATCTCGATTATTTGCAAACTCTAGATAATATACGTTCGAAACCAGAGACTAAATGTAGTAAAACTGGTTTCACAGTTTTTCATTCCGTGATCCTGCTTCTTTTTAAAAGGATTTCAAAATTTTAGAGGATAACATTTTTGTAAACTATTTTTTAAATATTAGTAATTGTTCTAGAATGCCGCTAGTAATGGAAAATGAAAGAATCTCCGCTAATTTCCCCATTTTATTTTGACATATCAAGAAAAAAGAAGGTAATTAATGTCCTTTAAAAACTTTATCCTTTAATATAATTTTAAATGTTTAACAAAATATTTTGATAAAGTTTTGTAAGGACATTAATCACATCCTTTTTTTTTTTTTTGTTATGTGGCAAAATAAAAAAAAATTTAAAAATTAGCGAGAATCTCCTCTTTTATTTGCCATCAATAGTGACATTATAAGACAAGTAAAAATTTTAAATATATTTTACAAAATGTAATCTCTTAAAACTTTGAAGCTCTTTTAAAGGAATCAGGATCACGACATGAAAAACTGTAAAGGCAGTTTTACTTCATTTGATCTCTACACACAAAATTTTTTTTTAATTTTTTATTTTTATGCAAAAATAGCATAATTTTACCAAGCTTTTGCTTGTTTCTGATAAAAGTTTAGAAAATATTAATAAGAGTATTTAACCTTGTGTAATTTTACAAACCTTAACCAAACTAATGCAGAAACTTGGTAAAATGTTACAAAATTTTTCATAATTAATGTAAAAAAAAATTTAAAAACGCATATCCTCCCAAGTTATTGGTAAAATATTTTTTTGTGTGTAGATTCAGACGTATATCATCCGGTTCATGTTTAATCGTGGCTGTCGGATGGTTTTGTTTTTCTCTCACCTTCGTCTATATTTTGCTCTATGGACAAAACCTTTTTCATGCAAATACCAAAACCGATATAATTTATATACCAAAACCAATTAAAAACCGATACCGATTCGAGGTTAAAACCAATACCAATACCCATTACCTAAATAATTCAAAACCAATACCGATACCTATAACAATTCAACAAAAAATCAAAACCAATACCACTACTAATATAATTTTAAAAACCAATACCAATACTTTAAGCGAATCGGTACCCATCCTTGAATATAACTGTACATATCGTTTAATGTACACACACATATGTATTTCATTTCGTATGATGTGCACTTACTACTTATATATGGGGCATTCCAAGCCAAATCACTCACTTTTAGACCCGACCCCTTTCGATTTATTTTATTTTTGAATATGTTTTAGTACTTATTAAATGCAACTTGGACACCAATTTTCAGCCTTTTTATTCCAAGATGGTGTTGAGTAATCAATTTTTCAAAATGGCTATTTTCTCAAAAAAATTAAAAAATTTAAATTTTTAATTAATTTTGACCATTAAAAAAATAGATATTTAAAAAAAAGTTGGACAACGTTGTGTTGGTATTTAAATGTAGTTTTAGAAAAAAAAATACGAAAAAATTATTCGAAGTAATTATCACTTATTTTTTAACGTTTAAAAATTATAATCGACTTTTTGAAAAAGTCCGAAACCTTCGATTTTTTTTACAAACGTCTAAAAGTTCTACTCTTAATTACGCAACTTTTAAGCCATAATTCGAGATGTGATCGCAATTTGTTCTATTTTTTTTTTTAATTTTGAAAATTGCACCTTTTATTTTTTGACTTTGATTTATTTTATATGGTTAGGTTAGGTTAGGTTGTAAGTGGCTGCTGACGTTTTACGTCAACACACGTAGACTCTGAGGTCCATTGTGATACCACGGGATCGTAATAGGTTTCCCTACTAGTCCCTGTCGTTAAACCAGTTTGAGCTTCTTATGAAACTCCTTAGATGTTGAATTTTGACATCCGACAAATCTGAAAGATCGTACAGCTCCCTAGATCCCAGTGAAGCAAGTCGCTGACCAGAAAGTGCCGGGCAATGGCAAATAAAGTGTTCGATAGTTTCCAACTCCTCTTCATCCATGCAACTTCGGCAAAAGTCATTCGACGGCACATTTAACCGCTCTGCGTGCTTCCCTATAAGACAGTGTCCGGTAATTATAGAAACCACCGTTGAAATCTCTCCTCTTGGAAGCGATATCAGCTCCCTTGTGCGCCCCTGATTAAGAGAAGGCCAAATCAGTCGTGTTGTCTCACACGTCCATCCATTTGCCCATCTTTGATTAGTCTCCGTCGCAGAACAAAGCCGTAGGTTTGCTTGCAAGTTTCTAGAGGCATACCAACACATTCCAATTCTGTTGGAATCTGTAAGGTAGTTCCTAGTCTTGCAAGCTCATCGGCTTTGCAATTCCCTGGAATGTCTCTGTGCCCTGGGACCCATATGAGTCGTATGTTAAACTGCTTGGCCATCTCATTTAAAGACGTGCGGCAGTTAAGGGCAGATCTTGTTTTCAGAAACATTGAATCCAGGGACTTGACCGCGGCTTGACTGTCAGTATAGATGTTGACTGCGGTTGTAGACAAGACATTGCAGCTCAACCAGTCAGCCACTTCCTTTATTGCCAGCATCTCTGCCTGGTAGACACTGCAATGATCTGGCAATCTACGAGCCAGGCTCAATCCAAGCTCTTCCGAATAGACCCCAAAGCCCACTTGTTCGTGCAGCCTCGATCCATCTGTGTAAAAATTTATGGTAGCTCCACTTCCCGGAGTATCCCCCATCCAAGACTCCCTGGATGGTATCATAGTGGTAAAGTGGCGCTCAAAGAGGCTCAAAGAGGGAGCACAATCCACATTTTGTGGTATTGTTATCTTTTTCAAGATCGCGCTATGGCCACAATCGCTGCTCCTCCATTGCAGCGTGCTATTAAGTCGAATTGCCGACGCAGCTGCATACTGCCTACCCAATATGTCCAAGGGTATCATGTGAAGGAGGATTTCTAATGCAGCCGTAGGTGTAGTACGAAGAGCACCAGTGATGCACATTGACGCCATTCTCTGTACCTTCGTGATAAAGACACAGTTCGATTTTGTTTCTAAAGCAGGCCACCAGACAATGATTCCATACAGCAAAATTGGACGCACCACTGCTGTATAGATCCAATGAACGACTTGAGGGCTAAAACCCCATCGTTTTCCAATGGCCCTTTTACAGGAATACAAAGCAATCGTTGCTTTTCTCACCCGTTCCTCAATATTACGCCTGAAATTCAGCTTCCTATCTAGAAATACTCCAAGATACTTGGCTCCATCTGAGAAGGTGATTTCGGTACCGTCCAGAGAAATAGGATCAAAAGCAGGAATCTTATTTTTCCTTGTAAATAAAACAAGCTCTGTTTTACTAGGATTAACTCCTAGACCACAGTCTCTTGCCCATTTAGACAGATCTTTCAGAGAACCCTGAAGAATGTCCCGCAATGTTGGCAGATGCTTCCCCTTTACCGCTATCGCGACATCGTCAGCATATGCGACAACATGACAACCACGTTCTTCTAGAGATAGTAGCATTGAATTCAGTGCCAGGTTCCAAAGAAGCGGCGAAAGAACACCTCCTTGTGGTGTGCCCCTATTGACAAATCGAGATATGACGGACGCTCCCAATTCAGACGTTATACGTCTATTGGCAAGTAGGCTTTCCACCATTAAAACGATTTCACGCTTTACTCCCAGACCAGACAATGCCAATATTATCGATTCTGGGATGACATTATTAAAAGCCCCCTCAATATCAAGAAAGGCCACCATAGTGTACTCCTTTACCGAAAGCGATCTCTCGATGGTACCAACGAGCTCATGAAGAGCTGTTTCCGTTGATCGTCCCTTGCTGTATGCATGTTGCTTTGTCGAAAGCAACCTCGGGTCAATCACTCTACGCAAATATGAGTCTATCATTCGTTCCATTGTCTTTAACAAAAAAGAAGACAGACTAATTGGTCTGAAATCCTTCGGAGCTGTGTGGGAACTTTTCCCAGCCTTCGGGATAAATACGACTCTGGTATCCCTCCATTTTAAAGGAATGTACGACCAGTTGATGCATGCTGTGTATAGATTATACAGCAACGGGGCTATATAGTCCGACACTTGCTGCAACTCAGCCGGGATTATACCATCCGGTCCCGGGGATTTATAGGGCCTGAAGCTTTTTATCGCCCAGATTAATGTTGGCATATTTATTATTTCCGAAGCAATTTCAGATGCTTGGGCGTCAGAACGTTCCAAAGCTTGAAACGGCGTCATGGAATTGCCCGGAAAATGCGTGTTTAAAAGGAGATCCAGCGACTCTCCACTGGAGGAAGACCACACCCCATTAGGATCTTTCAGGTATCCCAGGGTGCAAGGAGAAGAAGCCAGAACCTTGCGCAGCCTGGATGCCTCAGAAACGTCTTCTATGTTTCCACAGAAGTTTTTCCAAGAATCACATTTTGCATTTCTGATCATCTTATATGGTGCTCCAAAAAAATTAAATTGGTAGATACTGACCCTAACTTACCCTAGATATATTCATTTCGAGGCAAAAATACGCCTCACAAAAATTAAGAACGATCGGACATGGATAAGGTGTTCCCCATGGGCCTTGAAGTTTAGAAAACAGATTACAAGGAAAAATATGATTTTTTTTCTGTTTTCTCAATTTTTTTGGTATTTTAAGTTAAGTTTTAGTGCAAGCGGTTACAGAATTATAATACGGAGTAAAATGCCTCTCTAATAAGGTACCAAAGACTGAAATCGGTTGAAAATCAGCCAAGTTATTACAACTTCCCCAGGCATCTAACGTATGGCAGACCACTTGATTAAGCAATACAATCCGATTTTTGAAATTCATTGAAATTTTCTACTGTAATAACATTTTTTTATTCTTCAAGTTCAAATGTAATTAGATGACAAGTATTTTTCATATTATGTTTTGCTAACATTTTTTAAATTAGTGCTAAGGATGCCTGCATTTTCAACACCCTTTTGAAATCTCTATTTAAAAAAAAATTTTTTTTTTGTTTTAAAATTTGGAAAAACCAAAAAAATATTACACTGAAACATGAATAATGAAAAAATGTTATTACAGCAGAAAATTTCAATAAATTTAAAAAAAGGGACTCGTATTCTTTAAAAAAGTGGTATGACAGACGCTAGATGCCTGGGGAAGTTGTAATAACTTGGCTGATTTTTAACTGATTTTAATTTTTAGTACCTTATTAGAAAGGCACTTTACTCCACATCATAATTTTGTAATCACTTGAATTAAAACTTAACTTAAAATACCAAAAAATTGCGAAAACAGAAAAAAAATAATATTTTTCCTTGTAATCCGGTTTTTAAACTTCAAGGAATATATCTAGGGTAAGTTAGGGTCAATATGTACCAATTTATTTTTTTTTGTTGCACCATATAAAATAAATCAGAGCCAAAAAATTAAAGGTGCAATTCTAAAAATTAAAAAAAAATAGAAAGAATTTTGATCACATCTCGAATTATGACTTAAAAGTTGCGTAATTTAGAGTAAATTTTTTTTTAGTTTTTTACAAAAAAATCGAAAGTTTCGGACTTTTAAAAAGTCGATTTTAATTTTTAAACGTCAAAAAATAAGTGGTAATTACTTCGAATAATTTTTTCATATTTTTTTTCTAAAACTACATTTAAATACCAACAAAACGTTGTCCAACTTTTTTATACCCTACACCACACTGTGGTACAGGGTATAATGAGTTTGTGCTGATGTTTGTAACTACCCGAAATATTGGTCCTAGACCCACTTTTAAGTATACCGATCGGTTTAGAATCACTTTTTGAGTCGATTTAGCGATGTCCGTCCGTCCGTCCGTCCGTCTGTCTGTCCATGTAAACGGTGTAAACACGATACAGGTCGCAATTCTTAATCAATTGACTTGAAATTTGAAACTCAATCCTCTTTTGGCCCAAGGACGAAGCCTATTGAAATTGGAAAAAATCGGTCCATATTTAGACCTAGCCCCCATACAAAGGTCCTCTTTAGTTTTGGCTCAAATGACTCTAATAGACGCATTTTAACAGGTATCTATTCGAAATTTGGCAGGTAATCATGTTTTGTCAACACAAATCACCATTCCAAATTTTAAGAAATCGAACCAGTTCTTATTGTAGCCCCCATACAAACCACCTTCCCGATTTTCACATAAATCTCTCAAATTTCATGAAAATAGAAAATATTTAATTAAAATTCTGTTTGTGTATGTTAAACGCGTACTTTAATAACCTTATCAAATCTGATTATCATCGGACCATTTTTGGACTTAGGTCCCATGTGGAAATTTCGCCCGATATTCAGTTGAAGTGATTTATTGTCAACAAAAAGAAGCCTATTCCACTCAAATTTGATTAGTGAGTGCTTTTTACACTTATTAAAGATTTGACAAAATATAGATCTAATCAGTCCATGTTTGAACTTGGGACCCATTTTCCGGGAAACTCTGGTGTAGGGTATTTTATGGTCGGTCTTGACCGACTATAATTTTCTTACTTGTTTAAAATACCTATATTTTTAAATGGTCAAAATTAATTAAAAATTTCAATTTCTTATTTTTTTTTTTTGAGAAAATCGCCATTTTGATTACTCAACACCATCTTGAAATAAAAGGCTGAAAATTGGTGTCCAAGATGCATTTAATAAGAACTAAAACATATCCAAAAATAAAATAAATCGAAAGGGGTCAGTTCTAAAAGTGAGTGATTTGGCTTGGAATGCCCCATATATACATTGTCATTTTTACTCGGGTGTATTTACTCGTAGTTTCATGTTACATTTTGTTTTCAATGTAATGAGAAATCATTATCTATAATTATTTATTGTAAACGTCATGGTTAATGTTGTCATCAAAAACTGCATTCGCATTACAAAGTTATAACAGTGATGTGAAAATGCATTTATAATTTAAAAAATGTAAAGGTCTGAAAAACAAAAAAAAAAAAAAATGATATTTCGAGTAAAATTAGAGTTTATTGTATTCATGCATAATTTAATACAATTATGTCTTATTATTTTAAACGCATTTAGTTTTAATTGTATTTAATTATATAAAAGTATACGAAACATATTCTTCATTTCTGATCAGGTTAAACTGGTATTTTTCTTTTATTTTCGGGACCTGGTTTCCAAATTTTTGAGGAAATTGACGTCATAGTTTACAAAAATTGTGTTTTTTTTTTTTTATTTTTTTAGAAGTTTTTTACGTAAAGTTTTTGGTATGCGTCTGGGATCTGACCACACGGTTTCGATTAATCTTTCAATGCTGCTTCTGGTTTAAAAAAAAACTGAGGGCAAAGTTCACGTTAATTATTTATTTTTTCTGTGGGGTGGGTCGCGAAAAATTTTAAATATTGAAAAGGGGTCCTAAAGCAAAAGTTAGTGAGAAGCTTTGTTTTATATGGTGCTCCAAAAAAATTAAGTTGTTAGAAATTGACCGCAACTCCACTGAGATGTATTTATTTCGATGTAAGTAGAAATACGTTTCACGAAATTTCAGGATAATTGGACATGTCTAAGGTGTGCTACATCGGTCATGAAGTGTAAAAACGAATTAATTTTCTCAATTTTGTTAATTTGCTCAATTTTTTCGATATTTTGAGTTATGTTTGAATTCAGAATCTGAATTTCAGATGGTTACAGAATTATGAGTTTGAGTAAAATGTCTCTCTAATAAGGTACTAAAAATAAAATCGGTTGAAAATCAGCCAGGTTATTTCAACTTCCCCAGGCATCTAACGTGTGCCATACTACATGAATACGAGTCAAATTTTTGAAATTTATTGAAATAAATCTACTGTAGTAACATTTTTTATTCTTCATGTTCAAGTGTATTTTTTTTTTGGGTTTTTCTAAATTTCTTTTTGTAAAAAAAAAAATAAATATTAAAAAATGGATATTTCAAGCGAGTGTTGAAAAATAGAGGCATTTTTAGCATTAATTTAAAACATGTTAGGAAAAAAAACAATATGAAAAATACTTGTCATCTAATTACATTTGAACTTGAGGCATAAAATATGTTATTACAGTAGAAAATTTCAATAAATTTCAAAAATCGGATTGTATTGCTTAATCAAGTGGTCTGCCACACATTAGATGCCTGGGGAAGTTTTAATAACTTGGTTGATTTTGGACCGATTTTAGTTTATAGTACCTTATTAGAGAAGCATTTTACTCCAAATCAAAATTCTGTAACCATCTGAATTCAAATATGACTTAAAATAGGGTCATTCTTAGTGAAATCAATCAAAACTAGCTAAAAATTTTCGTGACCCCCTCAGATTTTGATGAAATTTGATTTAGTTGTAACACTAAGTGATAAACTGACGCACACTTATTTTCAGCCCTCTAAGTAAACAGTGGGCGAAAATACGGAGGGTCAAAATTTCCCCCAAAATCTCCTAGTCGCGCCACTTTGCACCTTAAAAACTTAATATCTTTGGTTCTATTAAAGCTAGAAAGACCATTCTTGGTTTGTTTTGAAGCTCATAATATGCTCTACAATACCTACCATAACCAAAAAATGTTCGAAAAAAAATAAGGGTTACCACCCTTATTTTAAGGTCGTGATAAAGGGAGGAGAAAATGGGGAGGATGGTATCCCCCGATTTTTTTTTTACTTGATAATCTTTTTGAGAAAGTCCTAAAGAATATACTCTAAAATTTTTACGTTGGGACAACAATGGGATCGCTCAAAATCAAAATTTTTCACAATTTCCCCAAAAATCCCCAAATTGCAACACTCTTGAACCTTAAAAATTTAATATCATAAGTGCTATTGTAGCTACAGAGCCCATTTTTGTTAATTTTAAAGCTTATAGTACGCTCTACAAGACCAACCATAACCAAAAAAATTTCCAAAAAAGGAAGGGTGCCCCCTTATTTAAACGTCGTGGCAAAGGGGGGAGGAAATGGGGGGAAAGTATCCCCCGATTTTTTTTTTACTTGGTATTCTCAAAGTGCAATTCCTAATGAACATATCCTTAAATTTTTATGTTGGGACAACAATCAGATCGACCAAAATTTAGAGTAGAATTTTTGGAGTTAAAAAAAATCGAAGGTTTCGGACTTTTTCAAAAAGTCGATTTTAATTTTTCAACGTTAAAAATAAGGGATAATTACCTCGAAAAATTTTTATATCCTCCAACTACAGTATGGGGGTATACTCACTTTGTCATTCCGTGTGTAACGCATCGAAATATCGGTCGGGGACCTCATAAAGTATATATATTATTGATCAGTGATCGATTCTAAGACATTCTAGCGATGTCCGTCCGTCTGTCCGTCCGTCCGTCTGTAGTTAACACGATGCAGTCCAAAATAAAAAAAGCTAGACCCATCAAGTTTGGCATAAAAAAAGTTCCCCCTTGAAGAACTGAACCAACCTCTTAAAAATGCTATTTTTTGACGTTTTTTTGTATTTTTGTGAAGCAAATGAGACATTTTTATGTTCGTAGAAGTTTATAGTCTTGCGCTTGGACCCAGGGGATTAAAAATGTTGCTTTTTTTGTCCCGCCCCTTTTTTAAGGGCGTGGATAAAAAAATTGTTTAAATAATTATAAAACTATAATACCTTAGTACGCAAAGCAGACAAAAATGAATTGGTAAACAAATACCGTGAGGGCCAAGGAGTCACCCCAGCTCACCGACCCCTCCCCCTTCCTTGCCCCCCTTAAAACAACGCCCCTGTCAACATTTATATTTTTTATTTTTTTACATGTTGGAGGGTATAATAGATTCGGCACATCCGAATTTAACACTCTCACTTGTTTTTTCTACAACTACATTAAAATACCAACAAAATGTTGTCCAACATTTTTTCAGATATCTACATTTTTTACTGGTCAAAATTAATTGAAAATTTAAATTTTTAAATTTTTTTGAAAAAATAGCCATTTTGAAAAATTCATTACTTAAAATTTGAGTGCAAGTTGCATTTAATACGTACTAAAAAATATCCAAAAAAAAATTAATCGAAAGGGGTCGGGTCTAAAAGTGAGTGATTTGGCCTGGAATGCCCCATATATAAAAATGGATGTGTGTACATTAGGGCGGATTTATTTTTTTTCGACAAAATCGTCTAGCATATTCGGATTCTGCATAAAATTCTAAGAAAAAATGCCGAACAAACCATGTCTCAAAAATCAGTTTTGACCCCCCAATTTTCAAAAATAGTTTTGCACGATATACGACTTTTTTAGCTGGGCTTATTATTTGCAATATTTTGTTTTACTAATAAATTTTGCTTTTATTTTGTATTAAGGGGTGTACCTGGTATTTTTGGGTACGGGGAATACATATTTGATATTTATTTTGCTCTAAACCGCCGCTAGAGGGCGCTAAAAAACAAAAATCTGGACTTTAGTCTTCAGATTTTTTTTATTATAAAGCCAGATACTCTAAGGAGCCATTTAGACATTCCCATTTACAGTTCACTTAAATTCAAAAAACTCGCGATTTTAATTTTTTAAAAATGCACAAAAAATTAAAAAGTGTTAAACTACAAAATTCTTTTATTGCCACAACTTTTTGAAACTTTTTTGTTTAAAGTAGAGGATTTTAGCTTTCAATTTCAATTTTGATTATCAAAATCCGATGTTTACTTAAGAAGTTATAGATCTTCAAAGTACATCGATAAACGATTTGAAAATCCTAAAATCATTTATTAACAAAATTAAAAAAAAACAAGTAAGAAAGCTATATTCGGCTGTGCCGAATCTATTATACCCTCCAACATGCAAAAAAATTAAAAAAAAAATTTAACAGAATATACCATACTTTTCCAGCTAACAACATTTCTTGGTAATTTTACTAAAAACCTCTGTTAAATGATTTTGACAAAAAAAACTGTTAATTTACAGAGTTTATAGTAAAATATTGGTTTAATATGAAAGCTTTTTGACAGAGAAAACTCTGTAATTTTACTTTAAAACTCTGTAAAATGATTTGGACTAAAAAACTGTTAACTTACAGAGTTTCTAGTAAAATATTGGTTAAATAAACCACCATTTAGCGAAGAAAACTATGAAAATTTACATATATTTGTAAAATGCATTTGATTCAAAAAACAAATTTACAGAAAAAACTCTGCAAATTTACAGAGTTTAGTTAAATGCATGTTATTTTGTAAAATTTTTATAAGATTTCTGAAAAGATTTTTTTCATAACTTTTTTTGCTACTTTTTCAACTTTTTCTCAAAAATTTTTATGTTTGGTAACAAAAACTACTCAAAACAGAAAGCTTTTCTGGTTATAAAAAAATACAAAGTATTTTCTTTAAATCTGTATTTTAACAGAAAACTCTGCCAAATATCTGTTGAATTGAGATTACAGTCATTTTACAGAGTATTTTACAGAGTTATTATTTTGAGTGTATAAAAAAATTAAAATTGTTTTGCAATGAAAAACAACATCTGTATGCGTACGTCTCACTGTGCGTTAGTTTTAATGTAATTTGACTTTTTTTAAACAATTATCTTTAATGTAACAATGTAATCACATACGTTAGTTATTTAAAAATAAACAAAATAATGTATACAAAAATTTTATTCCAAACAAAAGAATCGGTTAAACTTGAGAATTAAATACCAACTTATCAGTGTTTTTTATATTTCTGTAAAGAAAGTTGAGCACGGGCTCAAACTTAATTTATTACTAGTTTAATTGCACACGACGTTGCAGTTCTACCTATCGCGTTTTAAGTTTGGTGTCAATCGGTCCAGAGATTCTCGAAAGAATCATTTCAACTCCACGAAATTGTAAATACATATAAATATGTTAAAATATTTTTCAATTTACGAAAATACTAGTTTTGAACAAATTTTGAATTAATTTTTTTTTTGTTGACTTTAAAACTGAGTTAACGAATTTTTACTAATTAATTTGCTGGTTTTTCGTAACATATTTGTTAAGTGAAAAGAGTGATTACTATTTAAGAAATTTCTTGTGTAGCCTCCTATGCAAATCTCATACTTAAGCTGAACTTAATGCTGTGAAAAAATAGAAAAAAATAATAAGTGAAGTGTTAGTGTTTAAAGTGGTTGGTGAAATAAAAAAAAAATGACAACCTAAAAATGAAAAAAAAAATAAAAAATTACAAAATATTTTGTTAATTTTAGTTTACGAAAAGTAACAAAAATTTTAGCTGAACTCAACTAATTTTTTTGTTAATATGTACATAAAAATGTTACGAAATTTTCAGCTAAATTTTTAGCTAAAGTTACGTTTTTTTTGCTAGATTCATTCTACGAAAAGTTAGCTAAATATTTTTAGTTATATTAACTAGAAATTTAGTAGGCCCAAATCTGGTGCTTTTTTAGCTAAATTTAACTAAATTTTTTGCTAAATTTACAGTTTTTTTTTGTTTTTTTGAGTGTACCATTAATTTAAAACAAGTTAGCATAACACAGTATGAAAATACCTGTCACTTTAGTACATTGGACCTAAAAGAATAAAAAAATGTTGTTATAAAAGATAATTTCAATCAATTTCGAAAATGGAACTCGATTTCTTTGATCAAGTGGTCTACCACACACTACATAGTTGCCTGGGGAAGTTGTAATAACTTGGCTGATATTTAACCGATTTTAGTTTTTATTGTTAAACTTTTTTAAAAAATTAATTTAGAAAATTTTTGAAGCAAAATATTTTCAAAAAGCATAAAAAAAATTATTTTTTCAACATTTTGTTTCATAAGCACCACAAAAATTTTCTAAATTTTAACTGTTAGACAGGTCTCTAGCAATAATTTGGCTTTAACAGATTGAAAAAATATCATTTAGTCAACGAGTTATAGCCAAAAACCATAAAATCAATATGCTGAATATCAGCATTTGATTGGAAAGTTCGAATTCTCGGTTTTTTGAGAACTCAGAACCGGGAATACTGGTACCGGGAAACCGGTACCAGAACCGGGAATACCGAGAACCGGAAAATGGAGGGCACTAGTAATTAGTAGTATTCAAAGCCATTACCACGTAAGTGAGGCAGAAAGGGGTACCCATTACCAAGTTTTTGCTGGGTAAATATAAAAAAAAAAAAAATTATATATTGCTGATGATAATGTATATTGCTGTATACAGAAAAAGTTTGAATCGAATTTCAATCAACAAAAACGCGGATTCAATTAATTTTTTGATTGAAATTCCTCCAATTAAAAAAATTGTTATACCAATCATCAAATTGTAGGTGATTGATTGAAATTTTTTTCAATCAAACATTTTTTCGATTTTGATCAAAAATTTGATCAATTTTTTGTTTAAAGCCAATCAAAATTATGATTGATTTAACAAATGGATTGTAAGCTTATGACAAAATTATTAAAAAATTCATCTTTTTTGCTTTCCAATATGTTGCCAACAATAAAAAAAAGTAAAGCCCGATTATTTTGTATATTTTTGAATTAATCTATTCAAATAAATTAAAACGAAAAAAAAATCTGGTATGTTGTAAATTTGTAACAAAAAAATAGCAAAAATTTTAATCAAAACATTGATTGACTCATTTAAATTTTGTTAATCAATACATTTAATTGAAAATTTTTAGCCAATAATTTTTTGTGTATAGCATTTTTGCATTTAGATAGTTTTTCTTTGATTTTTCTAAAATTTGTCAAAAAAATATAATAAATTAGATATTTACACAAAACAAGTAATTTGTATTTTTCTTACAGTATTTCTCCATTTTTTTAATTTATTATTATTTTTTTAATGTTTTTATTTCTTTTTGTCGAAGTCTCACACCGTTTTAAAATGTGAGTTTTTTTTGACACTTCAAATACAAAAAAATTCGACCAATTACTTTACAGAAACATCTTTTTCGCCTCATTCCAATAAGTTTAAAAGTTTTCGCACAACAAAGTTACAGAAATAGTAAAATGAGAAAAGTCTGTTTTTGTACCGATTTACAATGTTTTTGTTTCATTTCACATGTTTCATGCGAGAGATCTTTCAATTCGAGAGTTACACAAATCAGCTACTGGTAATTACTAGGGTATTCAATCGATTAACCTTTAATCGGTTAACCGATTAACTTTGGTTGATTAACTGTTCGAATAATTTTAAATTGCCAATTTTCAAATAACAAATAAACCGATTAATTGTGTCGATTAACCGATTAATCGAAACTCTTTTTTTTTGTACTTTTACATATTTTTTTGTTTTATTTTGTTTTAATTTTTAATTTAAACTACGGTTCTGCCGAAAGAAGTTTTGGTCTAAAAAAAATTATCAAACTCTCTTATAGCAATGTGTAAAAACTTCGTCAAGAAGATATTTTATCGAGGTCCTAAAAAGATATTTCAGTTAACAAAACAAACAAACTTAGTAATCCTAGCCAATTTTAAATACATTGCTAACAGTTTATATTTTTCTAATAGTTTTTCATGCGCCTAATCCGAATAGGTGATCTATCTCATCATGAGATATATAGATTTCCATTGACAATACTAATACATAAACTCTGTTTTTCGCAATTTTCGGGACCCTATAAAACTGCGACTTATTTTATGATGTATAACACCGTCCGACAGCCAATATTAAACATGTCTGAAAGTAGAGATCAAATGAAGTAAAACTGCATTTACAGTTTTTCATTTCATGATTATTTTTCCTTTTACAAGAGCTTCAAGGTTTTAAAGAATTACATTTAAAAAAAAAAATATTTTTTATTTATTTTTTAATATTTGTACTTGTCCTAGGATGCCACTGGCGATGGAAAATGAAAGAGGAGGATCTCCCCTAATTTTTCCATTTTTTTATTTTGCCATATCACGATAAAAGGATGTGAATAACGTCCTTTAAAAACTTAATCAAAATATTTTGCTGAAAATTTTGAATGATATTGAAGGATAAAGTTTTGAAAGTACGTAACTTACCTTCATTTTCATGATGTGTAAAAATAATAAAATAGGAAAATTAGGGGAGATCCTCCTCTTTCATTTGCCATCACTAGTGGCATCCTAGGACAAATACAATTATTAAAACCATATTTTATAAAATGTAATCCTCTAAAACCTTAAAGTCGTTTTAAAGGGAAACAGGTTCACGAAACAAAAAACTGTAAATGCAGTTTTACTAAATTTTGTATCTAGTTTCAAACATATGTATGTATATTACTAGTGTCCGACCGAACAGTTCGGCCAAAAAACGTCAGTTTATCAAAAATTTGGTATTTGGAAGTACTTTTAACAACTTTTTTTATATGGGGTAGAATTTTTGAGGCGATGGAAGACGATTCTGAGTGTAAAATTTAAGAACGAGTACGAAGTTAAGCCACAATTTCGAAGTTCGGTAACCGAACTTTTTTCAATTTGGCCGAACGTTCGGTTACCGAACATCTAAATTGGTGCTTAACTTCGTCCTCCCCATTAAATTTGAAAGTCAGAATTGTCTTTTATCGCCTAAACAAACAAATGGGCATCTGAAAAAGCTGTTAAAAATGCTTGCAAATATTAATTTTTGGCCAATACCATTTTTTGGCCGAACTGTTCGGTCGGACACTATACATTACCCGGTTCGTGTTTAGCGACTTTTTTTCATTTTTGTCGGACGGTTCAGCACATCTAAAAATACTATTATATTTCTTCAAAATATTTTTGGAATCCTTTAGTTATCTTTTTTTTCATTACGGAGATATCGACCAACAGCGTTGCCATTTTAGCATATTTTCTGCTAGATTTAGCAGATAAAGTTTAGTAAAAGCAGATTTTGTTTTAAAAAATCTGCTAACTGCTTTTTTAGCATATTTTTTTTGAAAAAGCAGATTTTAGCATATTTTTTTTTTAAAAAGCAGATTTTTTTTAGCATTTTTTTTTTACAATTAAGATAATAGTTTTTTTAAGTGTAAAAAAATGTAGTTTTGTTAGTAACTGCGGTTTTTTACAACTGTTATTTAGAAATAAATACCGATTCATAATTAAACAGCAAGCAGCAAAATTCCCTAAACATATTATTGTTCGCTATATAGGAAATTTTGCTGTCTGCTGCTTACTGCTGAATTGTGAAAAAACACCAACACTTTTGTTATAAAGAACTAAATACTGGCCGCTGTTCCAAAAAAAGTAATTCACATAAAAAATGTGAAAATTAAAATTTCCGAATTTTTTTGGTGTTCTAGATTTCACATCCGAATTTCTTTTTCGTTTTATTTCACATAAATAAAATTTAGTGAAAGTAAAACGAATGCACTTTTTTCATTATAATTTTTTAAATTTTAATTATTCGATTTCAACTTCGAATGACAACGTGATCAATAAAACACAAAACTTAATTTCATGCGATTCGGAAATTTTCATGTGAATTGAAAAGTTGTAAAAGACAGAACAGAGGCCACTATGTTTTGCAGCCAAATAATAATGAGAAAATTAACACAGTTACGTTTTCTTCAATTGTTTATAAGTGAAATTTTAAGAAAAATAATTTGTTTCCAGGATTTTAATTTGGTAGATATAATCAGTGGTATAATATAACAAAACAGCAGTGGGATACAAACATGGATACCACATCTTTTTGGATTCAAGTCAATAATTTTGAAAATTCAGTAAAAGAGGAATTAAAAAAAAATTTAAGGAATTATCTGATTTTGTAATTTCGTCACTTGTTTTGCCATTTTCAAATGCGGACGTAGAACGTCTTTTTAGTACGATGGGTCCCATTAAAAATAAGTTAAGAAACAAAATGAAAGCGGATCTGCTGTGCAGCATCATACAAATCAGAGAAGGTTTAAAGCTGGACAATTCTTGCTGTTACACGTTTAAAATACCAGAAGATTTAGTTCCAAAAATAAGGTCATCAGAAAAATACGAAAAAGTTGTGGTGGATGAGGAAGACGAAGATTTAGACGAAATTTTATACACCCTACAAAACTGTGGTTAAATATATAATTTTATCTAATATTTTTATAAAAAATATTGTTATTTGTTTTTATTAAAAAAAAAAATTTTTAACAAATGAAGTTTTTTTTGTATTATTATTTTTTTTTATTTTTTTAACAAAGTTTTTTTTTAGTTAAAAAATACCTCAAAAAATCTAGCAGATTTTTTTTGAGCTGTAGTGCATTTTAGCAGATTTTTTTTAGCCTTTTAGCAGATTTGTATTTCGTAGTTATGGCAACACTGTCGACCAATGAAATTATTGCAATTTCGGCCCTAAAAAATAAAAGAAAACAAATTAGGAGACCAAAGAATTTTTTTGTTTATATTTTTAGTACCGGGTGCATCTAAGCCCGGTATCAATTTGGGTCAATTTTTCCTTTTTATAAAAATTGCTTTATTTTTGTTTTTTTTACACTTTTTCACATTGAATTGGGGCCAATTTGGATTGTGATAATTTTTCAGGGTGCCATACAAAAATTCTTTGTTTGGACTAACATTATAGGGGATATTTAAAGCTTCGCCAAAGCGGATATAGATTTCTTATTTATAAAATTCTTAAAAGTATATAAAATTCGTGGTTTTATATTCAATTTAAATTTAAAATTGATATTATTCGGTTAACCGAATAATTCAAATTTAACCGATTATAAAGCGATTAAATCTCAACACTGATTAATTATTTGCTCGATTAACCGATTAAACCGGAACCTCGATTAATTGAATACCCTAGTAATTACTCCAAAAGTATGATTATAAAAGGGTATCCAAACTATTTTAGACTCAGTTTGAATTAAAACATGCATGTTTGTGGTTGGCTGCATGAATAAAAAAACTAAATATGTTTTGATAGTGTCTGTTTGTATAAAAACTGCATGCTCTGACAATTATCATTGTGATTGCTGACATGCAAAAAAATAAATACGTTTGAAAACAACTGTGTATGTAAATTTACAGTTGACGTATGTTAGAATTGTACACTAGGGTGGAGAAATTTTTTTTTTTTTCAATTTCACAATCGTTGGAGTCGGAAAATATGCATTTTATATGCCATTTACATATACCTCGAAATCCAGAATAAATGGGATTTCAATGAAAATCCAAGTAAATCCCATTACTTTTTTGGATTTCAAATGTCAAATCCCATACAAAAAAAAACTTGGATTTTGGGAAAATCGTAAAATCGCAATTTAAAATCCCAAAAAATTTCTACTACTTAATTGTACAACTATGGTTTTTTCCAAAATAATCATCCCTAATGCTTTTTACAACGCTGCACACGATTTTTTTTATCAGCTGTTGTTGTTTTTTATAAAGTAAAAAAACAATTAAAATTTATTTTTTTAAAACTATTAAAAGATTAATAAAAACAATGTTTAACAATGTTTCATTTAAAATTTACCATTGCAAACGGTAAACTCACAATTTAGTTGACCAATTTGGTCTACCTAACAAAGAAAAACGCTCAATGGTGGCGGCCCCAAACTTGGCAAAAATGTTAATTTTCTTGCGTTTTAAGAAGCAGCTCTACATAAAATCACATTTTTTGATATTGTGGTCCCAACATATACTAGTGGGATGGAAAATATTGGCTCCGGCAAAGAAAAATCATTGTTTTTAAAAATATTTATAAAATTGGGTAATTTTCCAACTAACATCCCTGTACGTAAATCAAAAGAAAATACAGAGTTAGTACAAACAAAATCCCGCTAAATGTCAAAAAAGCATATGTAAACGGTATAGATTTTAATTGGATTTGAAATCCAAATTTATGTGGATTTCGGGGTATATGTAAATAGCATATTAGGGTCAATATTAGCACAACAAAATATTGGATCTGTTGGACAATGTCTTTTGGTTCCTTTTTTGACTTAAAAATCGAAAAGTTCCGAAAAAGTGAAAAAAAAATAAAGATTTGTTAAAGTTTGAAAAAAAATTTTTTGAAAAAAATGTGAAACTTTTTTAAACTTAAAAAAAAAAAATTGATGAATTTTGAGTAACTATTATCAAAAAGTAACTCAATTAAAAAGTTACTTAAAAAAAACGAAAAATTTTAAGTAAAGTTTTAATTGTGTCAATTAAAAATTTACTCAAATTTTTTAGTAAGCATTTAATAATTTTTTATTAAAAGTTTACTCAATACTATTAAATCGTTTACTGGTGCAAAATTGAGTAATTTTTTACTCAATACCCTACGGGAAACAAACCGGTCATTGGGCTGGTCACGTGGTTGGAACTTTGTGACAGTGACCGGTCTTTGATTTGGTCCTACCCTTTGGAAGAGACCGGTAAATTTAACATGGCGTTGTCCTAGGGGGTGGCAATTTCTATTCTTTGAGCCCATTGTGACATGTCACTGAGCTTGTCGATTATGACGTACCACCAGTGTGGTTTAAATAAACAGGCTTTATAACAAGTTAAAATAAATTAATACAAAACTGGTTACACACGTGACACAAAGTAACTAATTTGTGACATGTTTTAGCTCATTTTTTTTCGTTAGTCTAATGATATGTTCTCTAAGATCCGTTGAATGATATGTCGCAAAGTTACTACAAAATAACACATCACTTGACTGGTGTTAGGAAACATACCACGGAACTAAACAAAAATAATTTACATTAAACTAGTCAAAATTCAGTCCCCTTATGATATGTTTCATAACTATTTTAAAATTTTCAGATTAGTGACGTACCAAAGGAATGGTCTAAGTAAACATATCATGGGACTAACGAAAAAATTTTAATAAAGTATGGTTTACTGAACGAACGCGGAATTCACTGATCTTAATTTAAGAAAAATTTAATTTAACCTTTTTTTAGTCACAAAGTTGGTCCTATTTATATCAGCACAGAATTATGACAACTTTTAAGCAGTCACGGTGTATTTATATCAGTACAGAATTATGACAACTTTCAAACAGTCACGTGATTGGTTTTCCAGGGCGAATTGTCATCTTTTTCATTCAAAGCTTATATTTTTTAACCTGTTATGTGGCAAGTCACCACTTCGTCTGTAATTTTTCTAGTGATTTTAAATCCTCTTTGATGTTTCGTTACTTTCTCACCAGTTACTTGATATATCATTATTAATCCAGTCAATGTTCTGCCACCATTTGAATAGTGACGGGATATATTTTTTCCCTGAAATCACCATATTTTAATACATTTACATTTATGTTTTCACCGGTTTTTTGATATTTACATAATTAACCTATCATAAATCTGCCACTTTTTATCAATTGACCTTTCATTTCCCGTAGGGTAGTATTAAAAATTTACTCAAATTTTTTATTTTTTTATTTTTTTCTGTGTAGTTTTGATTTAAAGACTTGCCTTCAACATAATCGTAAATCGTTTTATTCAGCATGATCAATGATAACCAAATTTTTCTATAGAAACTTGCTCATCGACAATTTTTCTATAGAAACTTTCTCATCGACAATTTTTCTATAGAAACTTCCTCATCGATAATTATTCTCTGGAAACTTTCTCAAAGACAATTTTTATATAGAAAATTTTTCAAAGACAATTCTTCTATAGAAAATTTCTGATAGACAATTTTTCTATTGAAACTTTCTGAAAGACAATTCTTCTATAGAAAAATTCTGAAAGAAAATTTTTTTAAAGAAAATTTCTGGAAGAAAATTTTTCTATAGGAACATTCTCAAAGACAATTTTTTATAGAAAATTTCTCAAAGACAATTCTTCTATAGAAACCGTCTCAAAGACAATTTTTCTATAGAAAATTTCTCAAAGACAACTTTTCTATGGAAACTTTCTCATACACAATTTTTCTATAGAAAACTTCTGAAAGACAATTTTCCATAGAAAAATTCTCAACGACAATTATTCTATAGAAAATATAATAAAATTTCTGAAAGACAGGTTTTCTATAGAAAATTTCTTAAAGACAATTTTTCTATAGAAACTTTTTCAAACACAATTTTTCTATAGAAAACTTCTGAAAGACAATTTTCCATAGAAAAATTCTCAAATTCTCAAATTTTCTATAGAAAATTTCTCAAAGACAACTTTTCTGAGAGACAATTTTTTTATAGAAATTTTCTCAGAGACAATTTTTCTATACATAATTATTCTTTAAAATTTCTGACACAATTTTTCTGTTTTATTTTTTTTTTTTGTAGGAATTTTCTATAGAAAAATTGGCGTTCAGAAATTTTTCATAAAAAAATTGTTTTTCAATAGAAAAATTTTTGATAGAAAATTTCTCTGTTAGACATTTTCTAAAAAAAAATTGTCTTTTCGAAATTTTCTATAGAAAAATGTTCTATAAAAAAAAATTTCTATCAGATGTTTTCTATAGAAAAATTGTCTTTCAGAAATTATCTATAGAAAAGTTGTCTTTAAAAAATATTTTATAGAAAAATTGTCTCATGGAAATTTTCTATAGAAAAATTTTCTTTTAGAAAGTTTCTATAGAGAAACGGTCTTTCAAAAATTTTCTATAGAAAAATCGTCTGTCAGAAATTTTCTATAGAAAAATTGTCTTTTAGAAATTTTCTAAAAAGTCTTTTAGAAATTTTCTATAAAAAATTGTCTTTCAGAAATTATCTATAGAAAAGTTGTCTTCGGGAAAAAGTCTCAGATTCTGAGACAAATTTTCAATAGAAAAAGTCATAGTTTCTGAGACAACATTTCTATAGATGAAGTCTAAGCTTCCGGGTTAATTTTTATACAAAATAATTATTATTCAAAAATTGTCGCCGAATCTGAGGCTTTCTATAGTAAAATTGTATTAAAATCTATATTTTTCTGTAGAATTTTTCTACAAAAAATTGTCCAAGAATCTCTAGACTTTTTTTAAGAAGATCCGATATACATGGAAACTGGTTCTTAACTTGTTTTCATGCAGCCACATGTATTTGTCCACAGAATCGCCAGCATCCCAACAAAACTTTGATTACCAAATAAGGTATAAAATAAGGTATAGGATAGCTTATTTTATACCATGCTGCATTGATGATTTTATCATAGGATGAGACTCAAAGTAATGCATACCAGAACGTAATATATAAGGCGTTACGAGTAGTAAAAAAGTAACGATGTATTAAATTTACTCACGTGATTTTAAGTGAGTAGAAAAAATATGCTCGTAGGTGAGTGTCCGTGACTCAAAAATTCCTGTCGTGAGCCCATCTCTACACTCAAAAAAAAAAAACTGTAAAGTTAGCAAAAAAAGCTTGTAAACCTACAAGAAAATTTGCTGATTTTGAACCCACAATTTTTTTGGTAAAGTTAGCAAAAACGTTTTGCTAAAAATTAGTTAACTGAAATAATTTTTATTTCAACTTAGTTTATACACATTTGAGGACCCCATTGGGTTCGGACCCAATAGGTCCAGACCCCGATGGGCCTAGACCTAGTTGGGTTCCTTAAAAATCGCCTTAGTTTTTGATCCAAAATTTGTGTCCGTTTCGCTCTACCTTGCTTAGTTTTTGAGATACGTGATTTTAGGGACTCACTGGGGTCTTGAGAATTAAAAAAGTCGATAACTTCAAAAATATTACTCGGAGAGCTTTTGGTTATTTTGCGGTCTTGTTCTACGTGTTGAGAGCTACAAAAATTATTTTAGACTTTTTGTTGTGTCGGCAATATTTACCGAGATATGAGCATTTTAAAATTTCCGGGAATGCTAACTTTTTTGGATCCAAAGTTAGGTCCCATTAGGGTCCACACATGTAAAGAGGACCCGCGAAAGTATGGAGATTCTAAGAACCAAAAATGCCCTCCATTTTGCTCTATCTGGCTTAGTTTCCGAGATAGCGCCATTTGAAGTTTTCTGAAAATAAAAAAAAAATTACCATTTATTTTTGCTAATGTTAGCAAAAAATCTTGTAAAAATGTTGTCAATTTAGTTTCAAATTTAGCAAAAGAAATTAGTTCAAAGTTTGTTTAAAATTGCTAATGTGCTAAATGAAGTTTACAAGAATTTTTTGCTAACATGCTAATCCCAACTAAAAATTTGCTAAAAGTTAGCTAACTAGCATTAGCAAAAAAAAATTAGTAAATCTACTAACGTATTTTTTGAGTGTAGTTTAAACTTATGCATTTTTGTATAAAATTTTTATTTTATTATAATTCATTATGTATCAATTACAAATAATGCATTATTTTAAATTTTGAAATAATGCATTATTTTAAATTTTGAAATAATACATAATGTAACCAAATCTAAGTCATCCATGATTTAATGTTTAGACATAATAAATACGAAACAAATACGAAACATTTTACGAACATTTTTGCAATAATCATGCATTAGGTAACAAGTTATTAGTAAAACATATAGGGTTTTCACAGCGACAATTATATTTGCCTTTTTTAGTTGGGTATTTGGCAAATGTGCCAAACGTCAAAAAAATGCCAATTTTAATGTGGCATATTTTTCTTAAAATGCCTAACTCAAACCTTGTCTAAAAACAAAATGCCAGTGTGCAAAATAAAAAAAAACACATAAAAATGAAAACAGCTGTGATTGTTTATGCTGAAATTTCAACAAAAACTTTTATACAAAAAGAAACATACAAATTTTTTGTGTTTATTTTAAAATTGTGAATGTAAAAAGTTATTTAAAGTTATTTTATGCAAATTATTAACGAAAAGTGCGCTCACGATATGTAAAGAAAAAATGGTGGCAAATACTTGACATTTAGTAAAATGGCAAATTTGCCAAATACCCAACTAAAAAAGGCAAATTTAATCATCACTGTGAAAACCCCAATTATTTTTCACCTTGAAATAGTATGTTGTTGAACAAATGTTTGGTAAGACATCGTAAAATAATGCTACAAATGAGGGATATACATTACCTGGTAATGCGTTACATAATCACCACCCATTACCAAAGTTTTGCTGGGTTGCTCGTATTTTATGGAAATTTAAGTTTTTGTTTAAAATTTTCAAATAAAATAATTTTTTTATGTTGAAATGTTCAAAAATCAGTACACACAAAAAATTATTGGCTTAAAATTTTCAATTAAATCTATTGATCAACAAAATTTGAATGAGTCAAGCAATGTTTTGATAAACATTTTTGTTATTTTCTTTACTGCCAACATACACACAAAAAATTATTGGCTAAAAATTTTCAATTAAATCTATTGATCAACAAAATTTAAATGATTCAATCAATGTTTGGATTAAAATTTTTGTTATTTTCTTTAACTGTCGAATTACAAATTTTTAACATACCATATTTTTTCGCTTTAATTTATTTGAATAGATTAATTCAGAAATATACATAATAATCGGGTTTTACTTTTTTTTTTATTATTTGCAACATATTGGAAAGCAAAAAAAAAATAATTTTTTGATAATTTTGTCACAAGTTTACAATTCATTTGTTAAGTCAATCATTATTTTGATTGACTTTAAATAAAAAATTGATCAAATTTTTGATCAAAATCAAAAAAATGTTTGATTGAAAAAAATTTCAATCAATCGCCTACAATTTGATGATTGGTATAACAATTTTTTTAATTGGAGGAATTTCAATCAAAAAATTGATTGAATCCGCGTTTTTGTTGATTGAAATTCGTTTCAAATTTTTTCTGTGTACAATCAGTAAATATTTAAAAAAAAATCACTACAAATCAGTATAACAATTTTTGATCAGTATACGTGTTTAAAAGTCAGTACATTTACTGATCAAATCAGTACGAATGGTCAGCCTACCTTTACAACATAATCAGATTTAAGACACATTTTAATAGACACAACTCCCTTTTATTACTCCATTACTTAATAGATTTTCCACTCGTCAATTCATTGCATCAGTTGGGAACATCACCCGAATGTTGCATTTTATTTGTTTTAATCAACCAACGCTATCATTCAACAATTAATTTTTTTTATGTGTCTCTTTTAGAACATTTATACTGATGACAGCTCACCAATGTCCACATCTGATGTTGAAAGTTTTACAGGCAAAATCGTTTGTAACATCGATGGCAGCTCATATATAATCGATGCTGAAAATGCAACATTATCGAGTTTAAACGATAATTCTTTAAGTGGTAAGTAATAGCGATTATTACATACAACATTCTCAGATGCACGATAGAAAAGATTCAGTTTTGTTTTCTTGAGTATATTTAGGCAGACAATGAATTTAGAAAATTATAGTCGATCAATACCAGCCATATAACACCAAACAAGGACTGAAAAGGAAGGTCTTTCAGAGGGCACCCACAGTGGGGCGAGATGCACTTTTTTTGATCCGAATTACTCTGCAGCCTTCAATTCTTAACTGATTTAAATTATATTTTTGTCTGCATGTAGCTTATTAAATTTCGCATCGAATTTTTAATTTAATTTTTTAATCTGTTGTTTAAATTAGATTGCGAAAGTTAAAAAAATGTGTTTTTTTTTAAGTTTTTTGGCTGTAAAACGCTGAAAAGTTTACGGGTCAAAATTAACTTAAAGGTATTTATAATGGCTTTCATCGCTTAACGAGTCGTATTTGCAATAACCTACTTCTTTTGTTGCAAAAATTGAGTAAAATTTGTGGCAGTATTGATTTTTTGAATACCCGAGTAAAAATAATTTAATATGATTTTATATACACTCAAAAAAAAAAACTGTAAAGCTAGCAAAAAATTTAGTTAAATTTAACTAAAAAAACACCTGATTTTGAACCTACACAGAAAATAATATTAAGAAAATTTAAAATAATATTGTTTAAATTTAAAAAAAAAAATTGAGTAATTTTTTAATTAACGCAATTAAAAATTTACTCAAAAATTAAAAACAAAATTTGAGTAAATAATTTAATACAAATTTAATATTTTTTTATTTTTTTTTTTATTCTCTTGTTGTTTTGAATTCTCATTTAGATTATAGTTTTTTGCACTGATGCCAAATAGCGCGTTTTTTGAAACTCTCTTATGGTCTTTTGGCCTTCTTAGAAGCATATTTTTTTAAATACTTTTTTTATAAATGGCTTATTTTTGAACAGCCTTTTTTAAGAAAAAGTATTTTAAAAAAAAATTGCTTCTAAGAAGGTCAAAAAATCCTAAGAGAATTCCAAAAAAAGCGCTAAATGGCATCAGTGGTTTTTTGTATATGTATATGATAGTTTGAAATCATTTTTATAAAATTTTAATTTGTCTTGAAGACAAAAGTATATTTGGTAAAGTTTAAAAAAGCAATTTTTTTTGAAAAAAAAATCGAAACTTTTTAAAAAAATAAATTGATACATTTTGAGTAAATTTTTACTTGACACAATTAAAAACTTACTTAAAAATATTGAAAAATTTTGAGTAAAGTTTTAATTTTATGAATTAATAATTTACTCAAATTTTTTATTTAGCATTTAATAATTTTTTATTAAAAGTTTACTCAATACTATTAAATCGTTTACTGGTGCAAAATTGAGTAATTTTTTACTCAATAGTATTAGAAATTTACTCAAAATTTTTTTTTATTTTTTTCTGTGTACTAAATTTCTAGTTTATTTAACAACAAATATTTAGTTTACTTTTCGTAGAATGAATGTAGCAAAAAAAACGTAATTTTAACTAAAAATTCAGCTGAAAATTTCGTAACATTTTTTATTAGTTGAATTCAGCTAAACTTTTTGTAAAAAATTTTAAGATTGTTAAATATTGGTTTTAAACACTAACACTTCACTTATTTTTTTTACAGCATTAAGTTAAGCTTAAGTAGGACTAATGAGATTTGCATAGGAGGCTACACAAGAAATGTTTAACATTTTTCTTTTGACAAAAATGTTACAAAAAATCAGCAAATTAATTAGTAAAAATTCGTAAACTCAGTTTTTAAGTCAAGAAAAAAAATTAATTCAAAATTTGTACAAAACTAGTATTTTCGTAAATTGAACTTAACTAAAAAAAGTAGTTAAAACGCTGATTTTAACTAAAAATTTGCTAAAAAGCCAGAAAACTCTAGTTAACAAAAAAAAGTTTGTTAACTTTACAGTTTTATTTTTTTGAGTGTACTTTTATATAGTCATATTATTTCATATCGTTGGCTTAGTCGGCAAATCTGTCAAGCCCTTTTTTATTTAATTTTTCATTTTATGAGCGACAAAAAACCTTCAAACTTTTTTTTAAGTTGACTTTTTTTAGTTTATAAACGTAGTTTTCTTCTTTAGTTTATCTGATTTAAATTTCCCTTGTAAAAAAAGAAAAAAATTTCATGACTAATTATATCCCAAATATGGCGGATACAATTATTTTAATAATTATCTACGGGTATATTTTATGATCTAGAGGGATTACCTTATATATAATGTGATACGAGAATTGGGTCTATATAATTATTAGAGTTCGTTTCGTGTCAAAATTATTTTTTCACTGAAATAATGATATAAGGGCTCGAAAATTGTCAATATCTTTTTTAATCGGAACGAACATGATAAGGTCGTACCAGCGAAGATATTAAAATTTTATTGTTATATTAATCATGGAAATATTATTTTATGAAAGACCAACGTCCCCAATTAAATAAAACAAAGAGAACGTAGGGGAATTTTTTTAAATCGGTAGGGTAATTCTGATCCTTTTATTATCCGGTATTTAACATACCCGGTAACGAAGTTCCGGTGGGCGAGCTAGTTTTTAATATGACAACATACTTACAAGGGAAGTCTCCCTGGTGTCACCCTCCGATCTTCTTAAAATTTGGATATGTTGTTAGGAACGAAAATTAATTCGACACGTATTTTTTTGTAGCTGCCCAAACTCAAATTGAAATTGACCTTTTTCAGTTTTTTACGATTTACGCCTATTTAAACAAAATTAATATAGGCATGTGTGATATCAGATTAAAGGTATTAAAAATACCTATCTCGTGGTGCTAACAACGGGCCAAAGAAGTTAATATTTTTCGACTTATTAACAAAAATGTCCTAAAATTTTGGTATTTTACTCAATATGACGAATGCATGTTTGGACACGTTCTTAGCACAATTAGATAGGTTTTCCAAAGACCTTTCATTTGGTATGTATCATGACTAGGTTTCTTTGCATAATATAGGAGATAAACGAAAAAAACTGAAAAATGGTCTTGTCTTCCCCCCTTCTTTTTGCACCCTAAATATGAATTTGGGCCGCTAAAAAAAATACGTATTCCTTTATTTTTTCTGATTTACAAAATACACAGAAAAAAATAAAAAAAATATTTGAGTAAATTTTTAATACTATTGAGTAAAAAATTACTCAATTTTGCACCAGTAAAGGATTTAATAGTATTGAGTAAATTTTTAATAAAAATTTATTAAATGTTTGAAAAAAATTTAGCAAATTTTTAATTGACACAATTAAACATTTACTCAAAATTTTTCTATTTATTTTTTTTTTAAGTTTAAAAAAGTTTTAAATCTTTTTACAAAAAAGAAAACAAAAAACTTGTTTCTTCAAACTTTACCAAACATATTTATGTTTCAAAAACATAGAAAAATTTTATAAAGACGATTACAAACTTTCATATACATACACAAAAAACTATAATTCAAAAAACTATGAGAGTTAAAAAAAAAAAACTAAAAAAACTATTAAATTTTTTTTAAATTATTTACTTAAGTTGTTTTTAAAATTTTTAAGTAAATTTTTAATTGCGTCAATTAAAAAATTACTCAATTTTTGTTTTTAAATTTAAACAAGTGATTACTCAAATTTGTTTCCTCCATATTTTTTTCTGTGCAATTCCATAAAGATCCGCGGGTGACACTAGGGAGACTTCCCTTGTTAGTCAAATCTAGGAATGAGATTTTCATGCACTAAAAAATCTAAAATATGCGCTTAAAATATGCGCTAAAAAATTAAAAATATGCATTAAAAAACCTAAAAATATGCACTAAAAAATAAAATGTGTGCAATAAAAATTTTGTTTTCAAAGGAAAAACTTCTTAAAAAGCAAAAAGTAACGCCGGGTTTAAATAGTACCATTTAAAACTTTATATAAGCAAGATTTTTTAGAAATTAAGACAATCTGTAAAAAAAAATTCAAGAAAAAAAAAATAATTTTTCTTATTTCCAAACTAAATTTTGAAAATTTAAAATAGTTTTTGAAACAAATAAATTTCAATTTGTGTTTTTGCTAATTTATGCCAAAATATGCAAAAATATGCACTTAAAAGTTGGAAATATGCACAAAATATGCATTTAAAACCAAAATATGCAAAAATATGCATTTTCATCAAAATATGCAAAAACAAATCGATGCCATTTTAATGCAAATTTCTTGATTCGGAAAGATAGTTGGTCGATATCGTTTTTAGACTATCGACAAAAAACATGCATTTGTATGGAAATCTCATCCCTAGTCATATCTATTTATATGCCGATCTATATGAAATTAGATATGACATAAAAGATCGGATATTTTTAGATATGGCATATAAAAAGATATATGATTTCATTTATAATTATATCCCGAACAAATTTTTCGGACAATTTAAGAAAAAAAATTTAAAATTTTCAAAGTCATGAACAATTTTATGAAAATTTTCCGAAAAAATGTCCGAAAATTTTTTGGAGTAAAAAAATCATGGATTTTTTTTTTTTAAATTTTAAGTTCCGAAAAAATATTTTTAAATTTTTTAAGACAATTGGATTTTTTTTTGTGTTTTCGAGTAAAAAAATCTTTTAAAAATCATTTTAGAAAAAATTAATTTTTTCTAAAATGCAGTGGGTGATAGAAAAAAAAACCCTAAGTAAGTAAGCACAACCCACTAAGATTTCGATTTCATTCAAAATACATTTTCATGTTGAACATTGTTATCGATGCACCGAAAATTTGCTATATAAATTTTGACAAAACGTCTAGGTTTTTCGATTAGCCGCCTAATGTAAAATTTTAATTATATTTAAAATAAAGACCTACTCTAAGCGGAGATTTTATAAATAATTTATTTTATTTATTTACAGTTGCAGCAATTTCTGTAACTAATGAAAAGGCTTCAATAGCACAAACAACGAAAACAGCATCAAAATCTTGTGTAAGCTCTTCTTCTAATCTAACTGCGACGAATATAATATCACAAAGCTTTTCTTCTCCCTTTGACGACCAACAGCAGCAGCAGCAGACGCAGCCACAGCAACAAAACCAGCTACAGCAGGTTACAAATCCCAAAATTCATACGTTTCGTGTTGTAAGCGCAAATGATGCCAGCATTCAATTGCGACAGGAAAATAAAATACTTAAAATTCAAAAACCAATTTTGATGTGTTTTATTTGTAAACTCTCATTTGGCATTACGAAATCTTTTAGTTTACATGCAAACATCGAACACGGTCTGGACTTGCAGGACTTGGAAAAACACTTGTTAATGCAGCGTGAATACTCGAGTGCCATTATACAAAAAAATATGGATGAAAATCCGCAAATATCATTTTTAGAACCTGTCGATATTGAAGCACCCACATTGAGTGCGGTATCGTCTGCAGATGATTACAGTGATGTTAAGGCAGCGCAGCTGGAAAATGAATTAAGAGGTACGAAAGACAACAAAACTCTAGGACAGACACATGCCGCCGGCAACATCACTTCCTCAAACGCCTCATTGTCATCCATCTCCTCCTCCGCCTCCTCTTCTACCACATCTTGTTCTTCTGCTCCATTGTCTCCGTGCTGTACAACCAACAGCACTGTAACCACCAGCACCACAACAACAATTGCAATTAGTGATAAGCCCCAAGTTGTTATGTCTCCAAATAACGACGACCAACAATCTCAGTGTGCATTTGATAGTACACCCTCCAAAACTCATGTTACCGCGCCTACGGCGTCAACTACTTTAGGTTCCTTAAATTTAGATAAATCAAAGACTAACAACTACAACATAAGTAACCCATCATCTGACCATTTAAACACCTCAACTTCTGCAACAACAACAACAACAAACAATACAACTATCTCAGCCAACTCCCTAGCATCAACATTATCATTTCCATTACCACTACCAACGACGACGGTGACCACAACAACAGCTGCAACAGCAGCTGCAACAGCTACAGCATCGACATTATTATCGCCGCCAACGTTAACTCTGAAAGCAGGTTTAGATTTATCAGCGTCTACTGGAAATTTAGCAACAGATGCTATTAGTACTGATAGTTTAGTAAATATTAATAAGTATAACAATAATGATAATTCCAATTCTAACAACGACTCCTCCATTGAACCTCACCCACAACTCATCAATAATGCCACAGCTACAAATCTAAGTCCAAAGTCGTCGCATTTGATATCACATCCTCAGTCTACCAGTATAAATACTAGCATAATGGGTGATTTCTTGCAACAACATTTGCAACGTATTGCCGGTGGTGGCCGAGCGGCTGACGAAGACACACAACATAAGAACCTCGAACATGAAAACATGAGCTGGTCTCAGCCCACAGCCAACACATTCTCCCCACCTGTTACAGCCTCAAATGTTTCAGCCGCTCAAATAAGTTCCTTACATGCCTCATTGGCTGCTTTAAACTCTGAGCAAAATAGTAGTGTTAAGTTAATAAGTGAGTTTTTGCAACATCAATTGGCTGCGCAGCAGCATCAAAAGCAGCTCATTCTCCCTTTAAGTCATGCAGATGGGTCTGTTGTCAACACACCTGTAACATCCACACAGATCAGCAGTGTGTGTCCAGAGCATCCAGATTTCAAGGGTATCGATTGTAAGACCTGTGAAATGCTTGAAATTCAACATAACTACAAGCAATCTACACAAATTACACCACAACGTTCACCGACAGATTCTGGTATGGCAGCAGCGGCTGCTGCTGGTTTAGGTCTACTTTCAGCAGCAAATCAACTCTCCATGTCACCAAACAGTTCGCTAAATGTAAACAATATGCCACCATGTTTGAATATCTCAGTTAATACACCGCCTCTAAGTACTCCAGGAAGTGCTGCCAGTTTCACAATAGGCGCCTGTTCAGATCACATTAACGGTCGTCCTTTAGGTTTAGAATGTGCTCGGTAAGTACAAAACAATTAAATTACATTAATTGTGAATCAAATTAGATAAATAAGTTTTGTCTTCGCCGAACCCATAAGGAACCAAACGAATAGGATTTTTCGGGTAGGAATATTGGAAATTAAAAATCTGAAAGTTCTCAACAAAGTGAAAAAACACCAGTTTTTACAGGTTTTCTTATACAGTCCACCACAGTATGTGGGTGTACGTGTGTAACAAGGTCTAACAAGGAAGGTCTTTCACAGGGAACCACCGATTGTCCTGAAACTTGGAAAGAGGGGAGCAAGATAATAGTTACCCGTTTTTATATAGCTGCGCAATCTCACATTAAGCGGGTCAAAGGGGAATGGGAAATATGATTTTTTTTCGTTTTTTAGGATTTTTCACATTTCTTCATAAGAAACTATATGAACATTTACAGATGGAAAGGTTTATTGAAGGTCTATCCAATGGTGTATCGATCGTGTCCGAATTCGGCTTCGTTAAGTTCGTTATTGTCAAAAATCCCAGCAGAAATAAATCGAGATTTTGGCGACACAGCATCTGTTTATAGCATACCGTAGCGCATCCAAGAGCGCTCTTAGGGATGCAGTAAAAGGAAGGGGAAAAAATTTTAATTTTTTTTTAAGATTTTTTATATGTATAAAACTTATAATGTGTAATTTTTTTTTGGTAAAATTTCACACTTGCTTTCCTTTTTAATTTTTTTAACACTTTTTGAATAAAAAAACATGAGTTTTAGACAAAGACACATGATTTGACTGCATCATTATTGCGCATTAATCAGCGCTGCAAAGAGCGCTTCAATCATAGCATCTTTGACCGCTGTTCCCAAAAAAAATCCCATAAAAAATGTGAAAATGAAAATTTCCGATATTTTTTTGATGTTCACTTCCGATTTTTTTTATACCTCCAACCACAGTATGGGGGTATACTCACTTTGTCATTCCGTGTGTAACACATCGAAATATCGGTCGGGGACCCCATAAAGTATATATAATATTGATCCATGATAGAATCTAAGACATTCTAGCGATGTCCGTCCGTCCGTCTTTAGAAATAACGATGCAGTCCAAACCAAAAGAGCTAGACTCCTGAAATTGGGCAAGAATATCTCTTATGTTACTGGTAAGGTTAAGTTCGAAGATGGGCTAAATCGGACCAGGGGGAAAAAAGTTCCCCCTTGAAGAACTAAAATGACCCCTAAAAAATACAATATTTTTACGAGTTTTTTTTTAATTTTTGCTCAACAAATGTAACATTTTTATTCCATATTATGTTCATAGACCTGCGCTTGAACCAACGGGGTTAGGAAATTTGATTTTTTTCGGGCCGCCCCCTTTGGAGGCGTGGTTATAGAAATTAATGAAAATAACGATAAAAATGTATTATTTAAGCGTAAATATAATAAACAAATAATTTGTAAACCTATATAGCGGTGGTAAAGGTGTCCCCCACCGATTCCCCCCCCCCCCCCCCAGCAAAAAGGAAAGACGCCCCTGCGATTTTTTTTAATATTAAACGTGTTGGAGGGTATAATAGATTCGGCACAGCCGAATTTAACACTCTTACTTGTTTTTTTTTCATTTTGTTTCACATAAATAAAGTTTTGTAAAGTAAAACGAATGAATTTTTTTGTTATATTTTTTTAAATTTTAGTTATTTGATTTCAACTTTGAATTTACAGCATCTTTATTCTGCTTAAATAAGCTCTACAAAGATACATGAATTCACTGCATCTTTAATCTGCTTAAATCAGCGCTAAAAAGATACATGAATTTACAGCATCTTTATTCTGCTTAAATCAGCGCTCTAAAGACACGTGATTTCAGTGCATCTAAAGAGCGCTGTTTCTGTGTATCCAACTAGCGCTCTAAAGTGGGACATCGCCTTAGGGAATCATGCATGAATTCAGCGCAATTGGATGCGCTCCTTTACTCAAGTTCCCCTTC